>OU426980.1:167745050-168400293 GCA_911387785.2 Aelia acuminata
AGGATATATTATGGACCCACTCTTTATTGCCGGTAGGATAAATTTTAACGGTGTTAGAATAACTGAGAAGTTGGTTGAACTTTTTTTCTGAGGGAGGTTTTTTTGGTTGATTTGGCATGGGTATATATTTTATGGGTTGCAGATTTTAATAGCGCGATGTCTTCAACGGAGAAATGTGTAGAAAGCGAATTATTTAATTGATTAATTTTTTGTTTTATGTCACAAGTTAAAAAAAGGTTATCTTTAATAAATATATTAAGCATAGATTTTTTGAATTTAGACTCTATAGTTTTGACTTTTTTGTCTAGTTTGTAATTTAATTTAAGATTTTTCGACAGGTTACAAATAAATTTAGGTATAATAGATGATTTACGGCATTTTAATAGAAAAATTAGCGATTGTTCTTTGTTAGCGAGGTTTTTGTGGAGGTGGGAAAAGTGGTTCAAGTAGGATATATGAAGGGGGTATTTTGATTTCAAATACGTAAAGCAATTTACCTCTGTACATGTAGTTGTTGATGTTGATCGCTGTGCAGGATGGACATGGTGAGAAGATCTTGTAGATGAGTCCAAATGGGTGATGTTGAAGTGGTGTGATGGTGATGATGATAGACTCATATCTTCGCTTTTTTATGTTCCCAATATATAGACACTAGTAGAGATGAGAGATGGTCAACTGTTCTTCAATTACGATAGGTTAAATAATGGTCAGGATTTTCAGTTTACATCTCAAACATCTCCTTGATACAAAACAAATAAATACCCCTACTTACAGATACCTTATCTCTTATAATTCTACTGCTCCCCGTTGTTACGGTCTACCAAAAATCCATAAACCCGGTAATCCCATCCGTCCCATCATTTCAAATATCAATTCTCCCTCCACTAAGCTCAGCAAATTCCTTCTCCCTCCATTACAATCCCTTAGCCATAACAATCCATACGACGTAAAAAATTCCTTCCATCTCTTGGAACAATTAAAAACCATCAATATTCCCGATAATTTTATCTTAGCCTCTTTCGACGCCGAGAGTCTTTTCACTAACATCCCGACGGATCGTGCCCTCCAAATCGTTGAAGAAAAATGGAACTTGTTAGAATCCCATAGTAAACTCAATAAATCTGCCTACATTGACTCCCTTGCTTTGTGCTGTAATTCTGGATATTTTTGTTTTCAAAATAAATATTTTCTCCAAACTTCTGGCCTTGCAATGGGTAGCTGTCTAGCTCCCGACCTCTCCGGTATCGTCCTCAACGACCTCCTTGATTCTGTTATACCTAAATTCCCCAACGATATTTTTTTCATTAAAAAATATGTAGACGACCTCCTATTGATTCTCAATCCTAACTCTATCACTGATATTCTCGCCGCCTTTAACTCCTACCATCCACGTCTCCGTTTTACTATAGAATTGGAAACCAATTGTACCCTTCCATTCCTAGATATTTCCATTACCAGAAACCCGGACCACTCTATATCCACTAATTGGTACACCAAACCCACTTATTCTGGGCGACTCCTTAACTATTTTTCCCAACATCCACATCACCAAAAGATCAACGTCGCAAAAAACCTCATCCACCGTAGCCTAAACTTGTCCGATCCACAATTTCATTGTCATAACAAAATCCGCCTGAAAAATATCTTACAGTCTAACGATTTTCCTGAGCATTTAATAAAAACACTTATCAATAACAATGCTAAAATTCAAAATCTCTCTAACAACTCTTCACAACCTCCGATTTCCACTTTCCAATACAGATCTATCCCATATATCCCCATTCTCTCAAACAAAATTAAAAAATCCTTCTCATCGAGTTTCCCACACATGCGCCTAGTATTAAAAAATAACAATAAATTAAAAAATCTTTATACAAAACTCAAAGACCCTGTACCTCTCCTAGACAAATGTAATGTAGTTTATCGTATCCAGTGCTCCACGCTTAATTGCAACAGTTGCTATATAGGTGAAACCAAAAATTATTTAAAAAAACGTATTTATCAACATAAATACAGTATTTCCACGCGTAATTCGTCTACATCTAAATTAGCAGAACATGCCATTGCCTACAACCATTCCTTCGACTTTGAGAACCCCTCCATATTAGCAACTGTATCTAACCACGACAAACGTCTCCTCTCAGAATCCATTTTCATCCATCTAGAAACTAATAACCCGGTAAATCACAAAACAGATAAAGAGATAATTTCATCCACTTATTCTAACATCTTCCGCATCCTCAAATCCTAGTTTTGATTTCATAGGTACCTGCAATTATCTCTGTACCTCTTATACTATTATTATTTTTGTATTGTATGCTTCTTTCTATATATTTTCCAAATTTGTATGCATTGTTTCATTATGTATTATCTCATTTTTATGTTATTATTCAGTCCAGACACAACTATTTGTATACAGTACCATATATTTTGTTAGTTTTTTAATATTTTGTTCACTCATTTGTCATGTGCCTTCACTTCAAAAGCGTTGGATTTCCCCGCCATAAACCTTTGAAGTCGGCAAACCTACCCCCTACCACTACCTCTCACCTTATTGTTACCTTTAGTCTTAGTATCCACCTGGACTCAGTAGGTAAATATCAGATTCTATTTTATCTTGTTAACCAGCCTCTTTTTTTAATTTTATGTATACCATCTTTTATATTATTATCAGTTCTGTAATGTATCCATTTATTGTCACCCTCTAGCATAGATACTCATATATTTGTTTTCTTTTAGCCCTGATGAAGATCCACAAGCTGGATCGAAACGTTGGCTTACCATAATAAATATCATTGTAAACTGAAAATCCTGACCATTATTTAACCTATCATTATTATTTTTTGTATTGTATGATTCTTTCTAAATATTTTCCAAATTTGTATGCATTGTTACATTATGTATTATCTCATTTTTATGTTATTATTCAGTCCAGACACAACTATTTGTATACAGTACCATATATTTTGTTAGTTTTTAAATATTTTGTTCACTCGTTGTCATGTGCCTTCACTTCAAAAGCGTTGGATTTCCCCGCCATAAACCTTTGAAGTCGGCAAACCTACCCCCTACTACCTCTCACCCTATTTTTACCTTTAGTCTTAGTATCCACCTGGACTCAGTAGGTAAATATCAGATTCTATTTTATCTTGTTATCCAGCCTCTTATTTTAATATTTATGTATACCATCTTTTATATTATTATCAGTTCTGTAATGTATCCATTTATTGTTACCCTCTAGCATAGATACTCATATATTTGTTTTCTTTTAGCCCTGATGAAGATCCACAAGCTGGATCGAAACGTTGGCTTACCATAATAAATATCATTGTAAACTGAAAATCCTGACCATTATTTAACCTATCGTAATTGAAGAACAGTTGACCATCTCTCATCTCTTCTTTCATTCACCTAATTAAAAACTATTTTTAACCATTTATTGGTGTCGTCATATATCAGAATGAAAGACTCAATTGTGTAAATATTCATTGGCCACCCAAATCCTATATTAACCCTTAAATTTCCCAATACTACCCTTATTGTAAATCAACTAGTACTATATAATTATCAATCTGATAAATTTTCTTACTTATATTTCTATATTGCAAATTATTCTGAGAGTTAAAAAAAAAATTATGTCTTTTTATTATATACTACTGTATTTTGTTTAATATATCGGTAAAGGTACTGAAGAGTAGCTGATGGGCGGCCTGTTTTGAGAGGTTATGTGACCGTGATGTTATCGAACTCCCATCGTCTTTTTTTCAGTTAATAAGTGCCTTGATTGACTTTAATAGATTCTAGCTTTCGACTCCCACTCACTGCGCTCGCTCTTCAGAGATAAATAAACCCCCAAAAGGGTACTTTTCAGTGGAGATCGGGCCTTACTTTGAAGGGCACCTTGGTGTACGGCGCATAAGCAGCACTTGTACCAATATATCTGTATAACATTTGCCTAGATTTTTTAAAATTGTATCTGTTTTAAATTATGTTTTGTTGTGAAGCTATGCTTAGCTAGGGCAGTTTTTTTTCGCTATTATTTTGCAAATTATTAGTTTAATTAATTTAAATTCACATTCATTAAAGGATCTATTAATATTTTCTGACAGGCCTTTAATGTAGTTGCATTTAAAATATTTGGGTGTTAAAGTGTTAGAGGTCGCGCCTACGCGAATAGTTTTATTTAAATATTATAAATAATACGGTTAGTCCGGCTCTGTCGGGCTATGCGTTTTGATTGTCAATTGTTTTGCTTTTATTTAATCCCATATGACATATAGAAACATCCCCCAGTCAGTCTTTGTACTTGCTAATGTTCAGTTGAGCACCAGTTTTTTAATAGTTTCATAAAATATTACTAGAACTCCCGGGTTTGTTGAAAATTTAGGGACAAAAAGAAGTGACGATCCAGATTACGAAAAGGACGTAGGAGTGCAGCCAGTGGAAGTCGCATGTGGGTGAGTCCCGAACTAATTTTCAATAATTTTAATGTTTCGGGAGTCAGCTGATTGCTAGAAGATTATTTAACACATTATTTTTTAGTTAAACAGTCCATTTATAAAATTTATATGCCAGTTAGTGTTATTAATTATTTTATCAACCTGTGAAGTTCCTTTATTTTTATATTTATTTATTTTTTTTATTTAATCATAATTTATTTTCAGGGAAGCACCATTTACAAATAGAGTCTATCTAAAAAAACATTAAATACAATTATACAAATACAATTATGTTTCTTACGTATTTAAATTACAATATATAAATACCAATATAAATCTTCCAATAAATAATTATCTTTCACATATAAGTATTCAAAAATTTGAAAATTGATACAATGCGTTAATAAGTACAATAAAATACAATGAATAAAAAAATAAAATAATCACAGCATGTAATTATGTCATTACTATAAAATAGATTAGTACAATGGGTATTTTTATATTGGATTTATCATGCTAGCTCCCTATAGTTTATAATATTGGCCACAAAGTAGTACAACATTCTTAATTCGCTTACTGTTTGCGGTTTCAATATTTCGAGCCTATCAACGTTTTTCATTCCTTTGAGGAAACTTTGCATTAAATTAGTATATATAGGGCATTAAAAAAATATATAGTGCAGAGTTTCTTTGTTTTTACTGCTACACATCAGGCGCTCTTGTTTCGGATTAATGATTATTATTTTATTATTTACTAATATTTTTATTCTGTATTTTCCCGAAAGTCGAATTTGCATCATCAATCATACTACATATATTTAAAATTGGCCGGAAGTACTAAATAATCAGAGATTTTGTTGATGTTAGAAAAAATATTTAAGTGCTCACTATAACTTGAATGCTGTAACTGTTCCATGTCTTTATCCAACAAGTAACGTTTGTATTTTTTCAATATTCTGTTATTGTTAGCTTTTATCTTGGTTAGGTCAGTTTCAAATATTAATTCACCCTCCTCTATGGATTCAAGTATATTTTTTAGTTGGTAACACCAATTGTATTTTGTCTGTGTAGCATTAAGTGTAGTCAATTTACTACGTAATGCTAGGAAACACATTTTTGGGAATCTACAGTCCTCCATTTCCAACAGCCTACCGTACCAATCCAGGGCGCACTAAAGAATATTATAACCTACGAGAAAAGAACCTGTTTCTATTTGAACTAAAAAGTTTGGAGTAGTCGTGCAAAGCGAGAATGTTTTTTATAGAAGTTTATGTTGGAATTGTCGATGAGTTCAATATAACGGAGGCTCCATATTTGGGCACAATACAGTAAGGAGGTGTTAATAATTGCTTTTTTGAGCTTTTCTCTAGCCTTCCATGAATTGATTTTAGCCCTTGCACAAAAATCTATAACGGCTCCTATTGTTGAACTCGACTTTGATATAGCTTTCATAACTGCTTGCAAAAACAATCCAGACCTAGAAAATTGAACTCCTAAATAATTATAACTATTGACCATTGCGACCAATTCTCCATCTAAATATATCCGGTTATATTTCTAATTCAATTTTTTGGTTTTATCGATGTTTATTCTTAGTTTGTTTTCGGAGGAAAATTAATGTAGAGCATTCATTTTTTTAACTAGGTCGGAACAAGAGTCAGCAAAGATAACTAAATCATCCGCAAACAGAAGAAACAATATGTCAACACCACCAATCACAGGTATTCCTGACAAATCGTGATCACGAAAATAATTCTCTATGTCCGACAGGAAGAGACTGAACAGCATGGGGCTCAATGTTTCTCTTTGTAGTACTCCTTCTGTAATTTTTATATTTTTTGATAGTCCCCCTGGGTTTCCTTTTACTTGGGTACAAGCTTTACTATAAAGAACTCTCAGCACTCGGATAATTTTTCAACTTAAACCCAATGAGAATGGTTTATTCCTCAGCAAAGTGTGATTTATCGAGTCGAAAGCTCGGCGAAAATCAACAAAAACAGCAAAAATATTAGATCTTCCTCTTAGAAATTGGTGCTGTATAATAGCATTCAGAACAAAAACATTATCCAGGCAACATTCTCCCGCTTCTAAACCCTGATCGGCACTCCGGAACTACTACACATTCGTCAGCCCTTTTGTATTTGTAAGGATACAATAAATACAAATAAGACCTGAAATTAGGCTTTTATTGACAATAAACTACAGAGGTTACTGAAAGAATGTAAAATGAATTTTAACAGTATATGGTAACAAATACTAGTAACAATTAGATTCGATTGTAATAATTCCAGTTCATCACATTCTCCCCCTCTTTATCTGAACAAAAAATTGGTTATATAGTCCTTTGGATAAGAAGTAGGTTTGATAGTTGGGAAAATGGAATTTTCTAAGGAAAAATTATAGATATGTAAAAGAGCAGGGAAGATGACAGGAACACATAGTTTAATAATCTTTACAGGGATTTGATCGGGCCGTAATCATTGGTTCTGGATTTAAGGACACAGGAGATTAAGTCTTCAGGTGAAATATTTAGGACGTAAAAGTTATCAGGGTTGAAGGTTTGTCTGAAAAAGTATGAGGAGGGGTGAGGAATAGATGGAGAGTTGGCGAAATAGGAATTTAATTCATCCGGATCGATAGGATTAGGAGTACAGGATTTGGATTTGACAACTGATAATTTTTTAAGGACTTAACATCGTGGGCTTGTGATATGAGTTATAGAAAAACTGTCCCTAAGCACGTCGTGAGAAAGATTGGGTTAGATTGCGTAGGGACTTAAAAGGAGTAATCTTCAGCGGAACGGGTGTGTCGGAAACGTCTTCTGGCGGCATCTCTTTTCCTCATTAACTCTCTGATTTCGGGACTTATCCAGGGAGCGGCGGGACGTCTAAAAGTGAGGCTTTTGAGGGGAGCGTGTTGATTTAGGAAGATGGAAAGATTGGATGAGAGGCATTCCACCATTTCATCAATAGAGGATGACGAATTAATAGGATCTAGGGATTGGGAAAGGGATTCGAAAAAAGGATTTAGTTTTTCAGAGGTTAATGAATCAAGGTTCCGCCAGGAGATTTTGCTAGGGCAACCAGGATTTATGATTTATGAGCCTCGTTTAGACTGGATAGGGAGATAATAAACATAGGAGACTATATAGTGGGTATAAGCAGATTGATCGGGATTTTATCATTCAGACCTGTTTAAAATGACCGATTATACCAAATTCAAAAAATGTAGCCTCTTTTTGGCTCTCTTAGGACACATCAACAAAACTAACATGGGGTGGACGTGACTCCTCAGTTGAAGTGAAGACAACTCATCTAGAGGAAGAGAACCTCAATCACAAAGCTCCTGGCCCTCTAGGTTGGGGGTTAGGAGTCGGGCTCATAAAAAGTAGTGACCCGACTCCGTAAAAAAAAAACAAAAAAAAAACAATAGTCATGAACCCTATACAAAGAAATAGCCAGAATGGTTCAATGGTACGACCCAGGAGTGGACTCGGAAAAAGCATAAATCTCGGAACATGGAATGTGAGAAGCCCCCAGATCGGAGCGAGTAGAAACCTTGAGGAGGAACTTGCAAGGTATAAAATAGATATAGCGGCACTCCAGGAGATCTGATGGAAGGATAATGAGGTGATTAGCTTGAACGACTATCTTCTCATTAACAGAGGGCATAAGTGAAACCAAGTTGGAACAGGATTCATGATAAGTAATAAGATAAAACACTCCCTTTTGAAATTCAAAACCATCAACTCACGAATTTGTGCAATCAGACTAAGGGGACTGTTCTTTAATATTTCTATGATTAGCATGCATGCCCCTACTGAAGATGCAGACGATAAAACAAAGGAAGCATTTTACGATGCCTTAGAAAGAACTTATGATGCTTTGCCCGGGCAGGATGTGAAAATTATACTTGGATACCTCAATGCGGAGATAGGTTAGGAGGAAAACTTCAGACCCACGATAGGGCTACATAGCAAACACATGGAAACAAATGAGTGGATTTTGCTATGGAAAGAAGCACGGTGGTAAGCAGTACACTCTTCCAGCACAAAGATATCCACAAAGAAACATGGATATCACCAGATGGCAGGACGAGAAATCAAATTGATCACGTCAATACAGTTGAGACACGCCACGGATATCGAATGTCCGAAGCTATAGAGGAGCAGTGTGTGGATCAGACCACCATTTAGTTAAAATTAAATATAAGCAAAAAATTGCACTGAGGGCTCAAGGAAGAGTTGAACGGCCTCCACCCCGATTTGATGTTGAACGGCTAAAGCAAGAAGATACAAGACAAAGATTTGTTTTGAAAGTGTCTGAGCTACTTGAAAGCAACGGAAGAGATAATGAGGTCACCTCTAGATGGGCACATCTCAAAGAAGCCTTAAGCAGATTAGCAAGGGAGAGCTAGGTGAAAAACCTAAACCAACAAGAAACTGTTGGTTCGATGCGGAATGCAGGGCAAAACACGAAGCAAAGAATGAGGCGAGACATAGGATGCTTCAGCGCCATACCAGAAGTACAGCCAAGGAGTATAGTGATAAGTGAAAGGAAGCAAAGAAAATCTGCAGGCAGAAGAAAAGAAACTGGGAAGGAAAGAAACTGGAAGATATACAGAAGAAATTGGAAGAACTTTACTCCAGGTTTTTTTCCGAGGCAAGAAACATGAAAAGGAAGGTTTTAAACCATGCCTCCACTTCTCCAAAAATAAAGACAGAAGCTTGGTGATGGGTAAAGAAGAAGTTGTCAGCAGATGGGCACAATATTTCAGAGAGATATTGAGTAAAGAAAACACCAATGGCGACAGCGGGCAACTGGAAGCTGACCTGACAGGATCCTGAAACAGCAGACAGGGGAAGTAGATAAGCATGACATCCCGCCAGGCCTGGAAGAAATTGAAGAAATCATGAATAACCTAAAACTGAATAAAGCGCCGCGAATAGTAGGTATTGTAGCGGAGCTCCCTTAAATAAGATGGGGATGAAGTATGGCATAGACACTATGATGTTTGGACAGAAAAATAAATTTCCGAAGACTGGAAAGTAGCTGTCATCTGTCCCATTTACAAGAAAGGCGACAAGCTTTGCTGCTCTATTTATAGGGGAATTTCGCTGTTGAAAGTGGCATACAAAATACCGTCCACTGCCATCAACCGAAGGCTTATCGCTCATATGGAAAGGGAAGTCAGGGAATACCAATGCGGCTTTAGAAAAGGAAGGTCTACAATGGATCACATATTCACAATTCGCCAAGTGTTGGAGAAGACTATGTAGATCTACACCATTGATTCAGTGGACCGAACGGCATTGCTCAGAGTCCTTTTATCTCTTGGTGTCTCAAGGGAACTGACCAGGTTGATAAAAATGACAATGAAAGATACAAGATGCAGGGTGAAGCTGCAGGGGGTACTATCCGATGAGTTTCAAATAACAGGAATCATGCAAGGAGACAAGAAGGCAACCACACTCTTTAATATGAGCTTGGAAAAAGCTGTCCATACCATCAGGACAAACCTGGGAGGCACAATATTTAACCGCCTAACACAGCACCTCGCCTATGCCGATGATGTGGAGATAATGGCCAGATCCCTTCCAGCACTGGCAGGAGCTTTAGAAGAGTTTGAGGAGGCAGCATTGGCTAGGGGACTTAGCATAAATGAAAAGAAGACTGCTTACATGAAGAGCAGCAGATGTTACCCTTTGCAAGCCAATGAAACAATCAGTATCGGCACCCATAGGTTTCCAGTATGCAAGGAATTTAAGTACCTCGGTTCCTTGATGTCAGATAAAAAAAATGTCAAGGCTGAAATTGGAGCAAGAATAGCTGCGGGAAACCGATGCTACTTTGCACTTCAGTGGGTACTGAAATTCCGAGGAATGTCTAGAAAGGCAAGAGAAGTGGTGTACAAGACCATGATACGTCCTGTGGTAACCTACAGAAGCGAAACATGGACGGGGAACAATAACGGCCGAACACGAAAGAATGCTGGGAGTCTGGGAGAGGAAGATCCAGATATACGGACCTATATGTGAGGGAGGAATTCGGAGAGCGAGGTACAACAGGGAACTAGCCTCACTATACAGAGAGGCTGACATTGTCACCTTCATCAAGGTGTCTTGTATAAGATTGCTTAGCCTTGTGGAGAGGATGCAGGAAGGAAGGGAGCCCAGAAAGGTTCTGTATGGTCAACTGGAGGAAGAAGAAGGAGAGGCAGGCCACTAATACGGTGGATAGAAGACATGGAACCAGATTTGAGAAAGCTTGGAGTCAGGCAGTGGAGAGCTGCCGCACCAGATCGAGCAGAGTGGCAAAAAATCGTAAAGGAGGCACAGGTCCCACATGGACCGTAGTGCCGAGGGGTAAGTAAGTGGGACACATAACTCTTTTTTGAAAGAAGTCTCTATAAAAATAATATTATTTTAAGGTAATGTTGGACAGAGATGAAGATTTTGGATACAATGTAGGTTCACTCTAATTGGGACGGTTAGTTTCTGTGGTTCCAGCATTCATTTCGGTAGAAACAGTGCCATAAGTTTTTGAATGCATTTGAGCCAGAGAAAGAGCTTGATTAATTATTAATTTAATATTTATCTTACATAATTAATAATCATTAAATAACTAAAAATAATTACAAACTGTAACATAGTTACACTAAATAAGGTTATGGTTAATCAGTGTTGCCATAATCACAGTGTGCAAACTCGACGATCAATTAAGGGTGGAATAAACAAATTATTTAACTAAGAAGTATATTTTTGTTTATTTTATTTTTACAAAACTTATAAAAATGAAAATACAATAAAACAAATAACAGACTTAAATAATCCTAAAAAAACTACTAGGAGCAAATCAGAAAGGAACTGGAATTTTTAAGGATTAAAGCAAAACTTATTTTTTTATAAATTAATTTGACATTACGTAGCTAATTCTTTAGGAAAACCTAAAGTATAATTTTGTCAATAAAATAGCTGTAAACAGTTAGACAAAAGATGAACAGAGTATAATTAAAAATTTAAATATTGACAAAATAGATAATTAACGCAACTTTAATAATTAACACTACTTAGAACTAAAGAAATATTTTCCAGACTAAAAAGCTTAGTATTACAGGAACCAGTTACAGCTTAATAAATAACTTTTATTTATTAATTAATGAAATTTATTAAGCCGTCAAAAATGAAATGTCAAATTTATCAAATATGATAAATAAACAGGGAAAAACTTCTGACAATAGGAAAAATCTCTTCGTCAATTATCAACACCCAACTACAATATCTAAAGACACCTAATGAGATAACAAAGAGATTCAATTAAAATCTGAATAAAGTGAAAACCAAAGAAAAGGGGGACAACAAAGAGGGCATTGAAACCCTAGGTGATAGGCTCCTGAATGGATTCCAGTTTTGCATAGCCCATTATTTGTATTTTTCCTTTTTTTAATTAAGAAATATACAACTAAATATGAAAGAATAGATGGAATAGAAAAATGCAAGTACATAGCGACAGAGATACAAGAAACACATTACTTATGAATTTCATGATTTTATAAGACAAAACAAATTTATGAGCTGTTTCTTGACCCCTAGAGAGAGAAATAAGAGACCAAATGACAATTTTAAGGAAAGATTCACAGGAATCCACTATTCTTTGATTGTTGATATTAATAGACCTACATGTGTTTCTCCTTTATATATATATATATGGCACAGACAGATAGCTAGATTACCTAAAATTCTCGAAGATATTAAATGAACTAAAAATCCAGCAAACTTGTTTCAAGACAAACACCAAAAAATATAAAAGAATATCCTATTCAATAGTCAAAATTCCATAAGATGCATCCCCATCTGATTTGTTCCAAGTATGTTAACCTATTAACAATTAATTTATTTATACAAAGTTTACATCACATGAACCAATTTATGTTTAGACATTTGGCACTTTAAGCATAGATAACAATCTTCCTAATTTATTACTTCTTTTCCTCCTGGGCCTCTTTCTAAGAAAGAAATACCTATATATGATAAAAAGCACTGATGGGACAGTAATTAATATCATCAATATGGGGAAAATGTCAATGTCATCATGGTCTATATATTCAGCAGTTGGAAACCACGCTTTACTGTCATGGCTGAAAACTGGAAGATCAGCATCAACTTGAACAGATAAAAGCTTTTGTGACTTATAAAGGTTCCTGAAAAAAAAAAAAAAAATGTAAATAAATTTTTTGTTTTAAATTAGATATATTCTCATCCTAGGTTCATTAAATAAATTTATGACCATATTTTAATGTTTTGAAACCGCATCATTCCCACATACAACAGATCTCTTTAGCCATTAACAATTTTCAGCCATTAACAAAACTAAAAAATAGAGATTGAGATATTCTAACTAAACTAGATATTAAATTGTACTTAACTCAAAAGTTACAACCTAAGAAAGCTGGAGGATGCAGAAATTTAACATAACTACACAGAACTACTACACAATAAAATATATATAGAAAGCTACCTGCCGGTCAGGATATTAGGTGCCCTAGTAAAACTATTTATCATATGGTAAACATAATGGAAACAGCCAAACAAGTACTTAGACCACATGAGAGGAAATTAAGTACACCATGGTTCGATAAGGTAGTAGATTTCTTCACATTGATCAACAAGGTTGAAAGGAACGAAGGAATGAAAGCCTATCAGGAATAAATTAAATCTTGTATGGATAAATGAGGATAATCTGGTGACCATCAAGACTGGTGTTCTTGCTGAATAGAGAAATTACTTCAATAATCTCTTCAACTGAGACAAATGTACGAGTATTGATGTAAGAATTCAAGAAAAAGGAGTAATCAATGGAAGAATAAGAAAAAATTAAGATCCAGCTGAAGAAAATGAGATTGCAAATAACATCAGAAGTCTCAAAAACAGTAAGGCGCAGATATACTCCCTGGGGAACACCTTAAATGCGGCAGAAATGAGCTTAAAAACCACAAGTTCTCCTCCTAGTGATATGGAAAGATGAGATGATGCCCTCTGACTGGAATATGTCAGTTTTATGTTCTACAAAATCACGAGACAAAATTATAGACACAATGTGAAATCAAAGTTCCTACAGTAAAAGAAAATAAATTTTTTTTTTATATATATAATTGTTTATGATATGAAACGAAAATTAACTCAGACAATGACTTGATCTGTAAACATTCAGAAATATCTGTAAAAATAAACAATACAAAAGAATTATTCACACATATCTTGATAGACATAATTAAATTTAGACAGGCCAGATGGATAAAACGCTGTCAAATGTATGGTGGATCTTTGGGGATGAATAGGATGCAATAAATCAGATAATATTTATTTTCTCCCAAAAAAAATACAATTTGGAATATAATATAAATGATAATTCTTGGAAAAAGAAAAACTAATTTAAGTTATTTATTGAAGGAACTCAAATATTCCAAAAGAACAACACACTAGCAGAGAGTAGTAGTAGGACAATGCACCCATACACAATTCAAAAATTGTAGACAATTTGTTTTCGCAGAACAATATTGAAAAAATAATTGACCTGCACTCTCACCAGACCTCAACAATTGAAAATTCTCAAGAATGGTATATCAACATTGTAAGAAATATAACTCGGTTGACAAACTTAAAACTGCTGTCAACACTGCCTGGGATAATTTGTCTCGAAATTTTACTCAGAACACATATAAAATTATTCCTAAAAGATTACTAGTGGAAGTAATAAAACTGAGGGGAGAGCTCAGTAAATATTAAAATTTTGTTTCGTTTTTTATTAAGTTTCCCAGTGTACTAAATATTAAAATTTTGTTTTTTATTCAATTTCCCCGTTTACTAAAATTAAAATTTTGTTTTTTATTAAGTTTCTCCCTGTGGTTGTGATGTTTTTGCAGGTAACATTGTTTATTTTTATTATTTTTTCTCTTATCTAATGAAAAATAAATGTTTCGTGAATTTTAAGTGTTTTGAATATGTTTCATAATAAACATATTCAGACAATTTATATTTCTCTGACAGCTCTCCATCTGATCTTATTCCCTCAATAAGGAAATCCCATATCAATTTCTCTGGGTTTGATTATATACCCGTTAAATGGAGTTCGCTGTTAAGTCTTGTGCCGTAAACATCGCTCTGTATTAACCATTTTAAGTTTTTAGTTAATTTTGAACGTAGACCTTTGACTTTTGGCAAGTGTAGAGTTAAATGTGAAAAGTTTAATGTGTTAAATTTTCAGGAACTTCTACCGACAGGTTTGCTAGATATTAATTAATATTGAATGTTATAATTCTGTCAGTGAGGCAGCCTGGGAGTGTGGTGGGGGAAGCTCCATTTGGTAATCCTTTACAGCGTATTGATATCGCAAACTGCTCTGTTTATAATCATTTTTATTATTATTATTATTATTATTGTATCGTTTGTTTATTAATAGGCTGCTTTATTAAAATTTAACTTAATTAGTTGAAATTTTAATGCTACATAAATACTGCTGGAACTTAGCTCTTACTGTTTTTCTCTCAATTGAATTTATTTATGTCAGAACAGTCTACGCCTAATAAACGACAGAGAAGTTCACCCGGCGATTTTTCTCAGAAATCAAAAAAAATGCCCACGGAAACGGTTTCTTCTACACCTCAACTAGTCTCTTTGGATGTCGTATCCGCATTGTTAGATAAAAAACTGGCCCCTCTTGCTACGAAAGAAGATATTCAGTCACTTAGAAATGAGATTACTTCCCTTAGAGAAGAAAACACTGCCCTTAAGGCTGAAATTAATTCTTTAAAAGCCTTATATCGCAATTCAGAATATCGAATTGAAGAATTAGAAATTTCCTCTCGTCGAAACAATTTAATTTTTAAAGGTTTTAATGTACCTTCATCTGGTGGCTGTACTTCTTTTCTGACTGACTTTTGCAGGGAGATTCTTAAGGTCGATCTTCTTCCGGAAAACTTAAATGTTTTTCCTTTGGGTCATGAGAGTAACGTTAAGCGACCTCTTCTAGTCTCTTTCTCTCGCCCGCAAGATAAAAGGCAAATTCTCAATTCCACTAAACTACTAAAAGGCACAGGTTATGTTATTCACCAAGATCTTCCAGAAAGCACGCGAAGAAAAAGAATTAAGTTGCTCCTGTTAAGACGTGAAATATTAAGGCTTAATAATCGTCTTAATGTGCAGGTTAGAACAAATTATCTTTTTGTTCTAGAACATAAATTTTTCTGGTCCAATGAGGAAGGTTTGAGGTTTTCGAGTGAAAATGGCATTAATAAGCTAAACGAATTAGTTGGTGCTAACCTCTCCGCTTTTGTTGCTGCTTTACACTCTGGCTCTCTACCTAAAGACTATTTTTCTAAAGTTGTTCATCAATCTGGTCTGCATCTCGATGGAAGGTTATCTAATGCCCACTCCTCAAGCGCTTCAATCCCGTCCTGAGATCTTGCCGCCGTCTGCCTGAAGAAATCTTTGAGTACATCTCCAGGTTCTTCCGTCAATACTATTTCATTGGTTTCTTATAATATTTCAGGTTTAAAATCAAAAATTGAAAACTGTCCTAATTTGTTTCTTAATTTTTTGAGAAAATTTGATGTTTTTGTTTTAATTGAAACATTTGTAATAAAAGACGATTTTTGTAATTATGTAAATTACTTTTCAGAGTTTCACTTGGTCTGGGAGCCGGCTACCCGGCGGTCCGGGCGTGGACGGGCGAGCGGTGGTAAATTGATAGGGGTCAGGCGTTCTTGCGAGGTCCTGTCTATTACCGCGATAGCTGATCAGTCTTTAATATGTCTAAGGCAAAACGAACTCGAGCTTTACTTTCTTCCGGTTTATTTGAATAGTAAGAGTTGGGAGACAGACTTTAAAGCTCTCTCTGAATTTTATGCATCCTGCCCTAGAAAAAAGATAGTTTTGGTCGGTGATTTCAATGTTAGAGTCGGTTCAGCCCAGGTGATTCCTGATGATTTAATAATTAACAATCCAAATTGTTCTTTAACCAGAAAATCAAAAGACTTAGTTCTAAATTCTCGTGGTTCAAATATTATAGACTTTTGCAATGAAAACGATCTTATAATTTTAAATGGCCGTTTTTTTCCAGATACAGAGGGTGAATTTACCTTCGTTGGTCCTATGGGTTCCTCTGTCAATGATCTCTGTTGCATTCCCTTTGATTATATACCTTTTGTCCATCGATTCGCAGTTTTAGAAGAGACTTTTTCCGACCACCTCCCCCTCTCCATCACTTTCAGTCTTCTTTCAGAAATTAATTGTGTCTCCATGCCATTGCTTCCTCAGCTTTATTGGAATGACTCTAGCAAGGAACTATATAAGGCAAACCTTAATAAAATAATTGCCAGTATCCCTCAATTTCCAGAAAATCCTCAGAACTATGCCGATGTGTTAGTCAACTGTATTAAAAAGGCATACTCTCCTTTAGCCTCCAAGAGCCCATCATTCATAAAAAAATTCCAAAAGAATCCATGGTTCGATTACCATTGTCTGAAGGCTAGGAAAAGATCTTTTTGCCTCCTTAATTTATTTAGAAAAACAAATTCTAGATTTGCAAAGGAAGCTTACATCACTGCTAAAAAAGATTTTGTAAATATTTGTAAAAATCAAAAAGCTGAATATTTTTCTTCCTTTTCTGAAAAATTTAAGGCTGCTTATGATTCTAAGCAATTTTGGAGTTTGGTGAATCAATTTCGAAAAAGGACCTTCATTCTTGGAAATGATATCTCATTGGATGCCTTAGTTTCACATTTTAAAAACCTTCTCAATCCTTCCGTACTTTGCTCTCCCTCTTACGCTGACCCGTTTATTTTCTCTACTATTCTGGACTCCCCTTTTACTCTGGATGAACTACATGCTACTATATCAACCCTTAAAAACAATAAAGCCCCTGGTCCGGACAAACTAGTTTATGAATTTTATAAACATGCTACTCCTCTCTTCTTAGATAATATCCTCTCCTTTTTTAATTATATTTTTGAGATAGGCGATCTTCCACTATCCTTTAGTAAATCTATAATTTTTCCTCTTTACAAACATGGAGACCCTAATATAGTTTCAAATTATAGAGGTATTTCTTGCATGGACACTATAGCCAAAATATTTACTTCCTTGCTTCTTCGTCGCCTGGAGGATTTTGTTTCATTAAATAATTTATTGAGTGAGTTTCAGACTGGATTTAGGCGCGGTTATTCCGCAGTTGATAACATATTTGTACTGACAAGTTTAATTCACCTAGAATTATCAACGAAGGGTGGGAAGTTATTTTGCTTCTTCGTCGATTTTAGATCTGCGTTTGATTCCATTGATCACCAGTCTCTATTCTTAAAGTTATTCAACCTTGGTGTCTCCTCTCGGTTTATTCTTATTTTGAAAAAGTTGTATTCTTTTGCTTGCTCCTCAGTTCGAGGTTTAGACCATAACTCCGAGTTCTTCCGTGTTGGCTCCGGTGTAAGACAGGGGTGTCTACTCAGTCCAATCCTGTTTGCCCTCTTTCTGGATGATCTTGTGTCATACTTAGAGGGAGGAATAATGATAGGAAGTCTGAAAGTTAAGATTCTGCTATACGCCGATGATATCGTTCTGATAGCCAATAATCCTACAGCTCTTCAAAGGAATATTAATATTCTTGAGGGTTACTGTAAGCAGTGGAATTTGACGGTAAACCTGGAAAAATCTAAAATAATGATCTTTCGGAATGGTGGAAGATTGGCCTCTTCAGAAGGGTGGTTCTATAAAGGAAAACAAATTGAAACGGTAAATCGTTTCAAATATCTCGGTGTTACTTTAACACCGCGCTTAAGCTTTTTCCCACATTTGAAAGATAAAGTAGACGTGGCTAAACTAGGTCTTAACAGACTATGGTCAAACTTTATAATGAACAAAAACGTCCCATTAACGGCCAAATTTCAAGTATTCAACAGTGTGTCACGTGCCGTTGTATCTTATGGTGCCCAAGTGTGGGGGTTTCAGTCTTATGAAGTCTTGGAGAAATTTCAGAGATTTTTTGTAAGAAAACTGTTTAGTTTGCCTTCTTCCACTCCCAATTATATCTTGGCTCTGGAGACCTCTTTGGAACCTCTTATGATTTACACCCTTCGCCTCCATGTGAAGTATATTATGAAAGTTCTTTCTCTTTCGGAACATAGGCTCCCAAAGATAGTGTCCCAACAAACAATAAACAAGAAATTATTCTGGTTTAACAATTGGCAGTCTCTATTCCGCTCTTTTTCTTTACCATTCTCTAGTGATGACGTGGGTTTATGGAGTCAACAATTTTCGGCCTTATTTTCCAAAATAAAAGAGGATTACTACGAAAAGAGCTTTAACCGCGCGATTGTATCAGACCACTTTCTTTTATACAAAGTTTTAATCTCGGATTATAAAAACCGCGTTACTGCTTCTCTCTCCAAAGATTTGAATTTTTTGGAGGTGAAATGGCTGCTTAAATTGAGGGGAGAGCTTCTTTATTTGAATTATCGTCCTTGGTTTGAAAATGATCCCGATCAGTCAAGATGTTCTCTCTGCAATTGCAGTTCCCGTGAAGATTTGTATCACTTCTTGGGAGAGTGTCCTCTATTGGCTGAGTTTCGTTTACTCTATTTTAACAAGCGCTCTCTCACAAGGGATGAGATAATTTCTTTTCTGACTGGTCTCTCTCATCCTCGTCCCTTGATCCGTTTTGCTCGTCACGCTTGGAGGGCTAGGTACTCCTGGATTTCTGATATTTAACTTTATAGGTTCTATTCTTTACTTAATTTTTACTATGGTATATTGAATCTAAGATTTTTTCTTTTATTTGTCTTTTTCTTTGTATTTTTTTTTTTTTTTTTTTTTAATTTATTGTTCCTCAGAGTATAATTATCCCTCTTTAATTATTTTCTTTCTATATTGTTGTACGTTATTTAATATGTTATAAGTAACTCATAAGTTAATTAATTTCTACGTTTTATTTTCTTTATTGTAATTCCATAATTGTATTTTATTATTGTTTACTTGAGCTGGTACACTTTATACTTTCAGTGAACTCTGGCAGACGGCTATTGCCATTGCCATGTATACTTTATTTTTTAATCCTTTTGTAAATTTTGTAAATAGCTAACAATAAAGTATTATTATTATTATTATTATTATTATTATTATTATACCCGTTAAATTGTTAAAATGATGCCTTCCTAATATCCTACCTATTCTTCAATTCATATATAATTTTTCCCTTCAAAATACAGTATTTCCTACCCCTTGGAAAAAAGCATAAAAAGCATTAGTCCGACCTATCAAACAAAACTGCCAACCCTACTCCCCCTTAAGACTATCACCCAATCAGTCCTTTCTAATCTCCCCAAACCTCTTGAAATAATCCAATCTCAGTTCTGCAACTTCCAAGAAATATCTACTAGTCATACTTCAAATTACTAAATCCACTCTCATCAAAATCACTAGTGACATACACATTTTAGGGACAATATAAAGTTAACAGTACTAATTCTTATAGACTTCCCTAATGATTTAGACTTTCTGGGCTATTCTAAACAATGTTTTACCAAACTAAAATCCTTTTCCTTTTCCAATAGCTCACTACATTACATTCCATCCTTCCTCTCAGATTCGACCTAAGCATTCACAATTCTCAATACCCGATCGACACCTAGCTTCCTTCCTGTAAGTTGATAATGTAAACCTGATAATGTAATTATCCTCTGGTGAAGCCCTAGGATCTTCGTTCCCCACATCTTTTTCCACAACCTATTTGTAAGCTCCACGTATCCTCACTTATTTTCCCCAACTTAGATTGGTGTAGTATTGTTTACAGTGGCCTCTCGATAGTGCTTGAGGAAAGTTGGAAGAGAATCTTGAATCGTTCTAACAGGTTTGTCTTCGGTACCACGAAACAGTCTCTCGTATCCCACCTTTAAGGCTCTTCCCATCTGTCCATTGCCCATTTTTCCTTGGTTCAATCTTCCACCAAAACCTCTATACTTTGCACCCTCGCTCACCACAGCCTCCTACAACTCAAGTCCTCAATTGTGACTCACAGGAAACAAGATCACACCCTTCCGACCTTTACACTCCTGCACACAGAACCAAAATTTTTTAATATTTTCTTGCTTGTTCCAGTATCCTTTGTAATTATCTCCCATCTACTATCCGCCATACTTCTTCTCAGTCCTCATTTAAATTCCACTTATTTCATCATCTCCTTTACCAAGCAGATGCTGTTTAACCTTTAGAAATTCAACTCAATGTTTAAAATGTTGATTAGAAGTACGAACTTGTTTTATTTTTCAAGTTTCTGCCCAGAGTTCATATTCATGATTTTCTAAACTTTTTTCGTAGTTCTTTTCCTCTCTCTATATATAATTTTTTTTATTATTCATAAGCAGATTCCATTCGTTTTCATTAATTTTGTTTTAACATCAAATGTAAATATTTAATATAGTATACTAATGTAGTATGATATCCATATTTATACTTTTACGTATTACCAAACCCCATTTTTCAAGCTTCCTCCTTTGCCTCATTTAAACACCTTTTACTTCTCCACTTCCTAGACAGTCAATTTTCCTTATAAATGTAAGAATCACTAATATTTATGAAAGATGAAGCCTTCATTTATAGTCAATAACAATATTTAGGTAATTGAACTAATATTTAAGTTTTTAAAAATACATTTCTTTTTTCTTATTTTATTCAAGAATTATATTTTCATTTTATTGTACTCTTTCTGCAACTATTGACAAAAGTTTTTCGTTTAGTTTACTACTTCATTACTGTAGCAAGGCAAATGCAATTTTTATTTAATGTACTCTCTGTTATTCTTGGGGGACTAAAAGTACCAGAATAAAATTATATTTTTCATTTACTCATTTATGTAGGGGATTTTTAATCTGCTTTAATTTTGAGATATATATTATAAGCATAGGTATCCAAAAATTATTATTTATAAAGGTTATAACTAATGTAAGAAGTAATTAAACTTTATATTAAGTGATTAAGAGAGGCATGGGAGGAAACTTTTTTTAAAATATTATTCTTCTCATACCACTTAATAATTCTCTTATAAGCCCCCTTTCACACTCCTGTTCTTTTTTTTTTGGAACCCATGAATACTCTGAATCAACTTAGTCTGTAAGAAGTTTTCTCAATTGTCTTAAAAACAAACAATAACATACTTTAACTTTCTCAAATAACTTTTACCACATAAGATACCCTGAGTGTCCGTACCATTAAATCATTCTTTGTCCATCACTTTTCCTGTGTTATTTTTATATGAACAACTCATATCTCAAGGGATCGTGCTTTATTGCTTGAGGAGACTATAATGCTTAATACCAATGATGGGGTAGTTAACCATCTTTTCTTAACTCACATCTTCCAATGGTTATTGTGACCTATTGTCCATGAATCCTATCTATTGGCCAACATCCGTCAAAAAATGACCTCATATCCAAAACATAATTATCACCTCCCAGATTTCCCCCTTCCACAACACTATAAAATATCCAGGGATGACTTTTCGTCAGATAGTGGTCCAGTTCTACTTCAATAAATTCAATCATAAATTTTTGTTTGCTCCAATAAGCGAAAAGGAACCAAGTTGAACATTAGAAAGGGACTTACCAGCTGGACAGTAAACAGATGAGAAGGTTAGGTTTAAGTTTGGAACAATAAAAACACTGAAGTGGTTATAGAGGTGATCAAAAGTATTCCGTTCAGGGCAATAGGCAAGTATCAGCAATATACACCAAGAATCCTCAACCCTTCTGCTTGTCATCCCTTAAAGGTTAAAGACTACATATAGCTGCGTGAAATCAACCAAACTTAAGGAAATGTCCTTGAATAGCGAACCAGGCGGAGTGGGTTTAACAATTTTCTGGTGGAGATATGTTCTTGATAAGGAAAAAGGGCACAGAGCAATCATCAATCAAGATCGATAAGAATCTTCATCAAGCTGTAGCATTAAATATATTCATTCATAAATACTTGTGTTCTTGCCAAGGAGTGTGGAGTGTCGAAAGACACTAGTGTGTTGCCATCTACACATTTTGGACAAGCTAAGAAGGATCTGTAGAACAGCCCTCCGTGAATCTATGCCCCAACAAGCTTTTAGAGGGTGGAGATTGGCAAAAATGGAACTTCTTCTATACCAAACATACAGTCGTTTTGATCCATGGCCCACTTTTTTTGAATGGGTCCTTTTGGTAATTTGATACATTCCAAAAAGGATACATAGGAGTTGCTAAAGTACGAGTTAACCCAAAAAACCTATGGCTTTATTCGTCGAGGGGATACTGAGAAGAACCAAAAACTCAGCATTGTATGATGCTTTCTCAAAATGCAATCAACTGATCAATGCGAAGAATTGTTCCTAAGTCATTCTAAGGCGGCTTCCTCTTCCATAGAGTAAAGTTGAATACCAAAACTAACTTCACCTTAAGCTGCGATCAATATGTGCTGTACGTAATGGACCAATAGTTAAATATGTTCAACATAATATTGTACACGAACAAACTTCCTACACAATAGTCGTGTGTTATAGTAACCATATTCAAAAAAGGGTGACAAGTCATCTGCAAATTAACGGTTTATCGTTTTGTTCAAAATTATTTACCTCTAGCCTGAGGACAAGGCCAAATGAATGTTGCAAAGTAAATGATATTATAACAGAACAATAAGCATTCTGGAGAAATAGGTCATGCATATATAATTCATATGGCTTTTATAGCCTCATAATATTACAAACACAAGTAAGAAAACAATGTTTATTTGTAATCTTTATTGATCTTTAAAGAACATTTGATAATTCGGGTAAATCTCCAGTCAAATTTAAGTCATAGAGTCTTTATATTGTCTGTTTGCAGAAATAGAATAGTCTCGATATATAAAGGAAGAAAAGTTTCAAGTCTTAATCTAATGTTAATATGTTGGTATTAGTCATAGTTTAATCGTATTTTTCCCCAATTTACCCCAGTTATAGGGGGATTTCACCCTTTCTTGTGAAACAACAAGATTTATAGAAACCTTCAACTAGCTCCAATGCAAATGGCGCAGAATAATAACTACATCCCCAGAGGGACCCGATCGATACGAGGGGTCCCCCACCTACACTAACCCAAAGGAAGCGATAATTGTAAACCGATTAAAACTGATAGATTAAACCTTGCCACCAGGAGAGCTTTATGGGGGGTTCCCCACCTATACTAACCCAAAGGAATCACAGCGATAATTGTAAACCGGTTAAAAATGATAGATTAAATCTTTCCATCTGGAAGCCTGTACCAGACCGGAGCAAGCAGATGCCTGGAAGAGCAGTTGGAAAAATACAGGCAGACATTAAGAGATTAGGTAGGGTGACGAAAATTGTGGAATTAAGCAAGTACATCCTTATCAACAGTGGAAATAAGCAAAACTCTATAGTGAAAGACACATTCTGTGATTTGCTAGAATCAACAAAAACAAACTCCTTCAATTTTTTTTATTAGTTAAGATAGTGATGGGTGATATGAATTCTAAGATTGGTGAAGAAGAATTATTGAATCTCAAACATGGCAGAGCTGACCAAATAGCCCTCAACCCTGAAAGGAACTATCACGATAAGATAGACCCCCCTGATGATAACGAGGTAAGTGATGCTATTGAAAAGCGCAGGAACCATAAGGCACCAGGGATCAACAATCTGCCAGCTGAACTATAAAAGAAAGGAGGCGTTAACCTTTATCAAGCAATGAGAGAACTGAGCATCCCTATAAAACTGACCCGATTAGTTAAAATGACTATGGAGGGATCTGAGTATGTAGAGCGTTTACAGGGTGAAATGTCAGAGGCGAGCAGTGCAAACAATGGACTGAGACAGGGAGATGCCTTGGCTTGCCTGGTTTTTAACATCACATTGGAAAAGCTGTAAGAGATGCACATATCCAAACAAAAGGCATAATATTTAATAGTATGATCCAGATCCTAGGATATGCAGACGACCTAGATATCATTGAAAGAACCAAGGTTGCAGTGCGCAATGCTTTCCTGGCTCTTGAAGCAGCAGTTGGACCATTAGGACTGCATGTTAATGAAACAAAAACCAAATATATGACCTCTGAAGTTAGCAACATGGTAAATACCGTTCAGTTTGGTGAAGTTAACGAACTTGTCTACCTGTGGACCCTTATAGGTAGGCAATGACATCTCAAAGGAAATTGAGAGGAGAAAAGCTATTGCCAACCGCTGTTACTTTGGAATAGGAAGACATATAAAAAGCAAAACCAAACTATGTCTTTATAAAACATTAATAAGACTAGTGCCAACAAACGGATAAGAGTCATCAGGGATTTCGAGGTCGGAAGAACAAGGCTTGCAGGTTTTCAAATGACACATGCTAAGACAAATTTATGGACCCAGAGAAGTCGGACAGGTATACCTCAGAAGAAGGTAACCAAGAAGTGTATAATCTCCTTGGTGAGCTCGACATAGTAAGCCACATCAAGCTGAGAACAATCAGGTGAGATGGCCAGGTAGCTTGCATATCAGAGGATGAGATCCCCAGAAGAATAATGAGCGAAGATTTATACAGTACCAGACACAGAGGAAGACCATGGCATAGGTGGATGGACGGTGTAACGGAGGATACCTGGAGGATACTAGGCGTCAGAAATTGGAAAGCAGCTGCCCAACAACGCGCAGACTGGCAGAAGTTGTTAGAGGAGGCCAGGGACCAGTAATGGTCTGTCGAGCCAATGGAAGAAGAAGAAGATGTGGCAGCAGTTCAAGAGATTAGATTGGGTGATAGAAATTGTGGAATTAAGCAAGTACATCTTTATCAACAGTGGAAATAAGCAAAACTCTTTAGTGAAAGACACATTCTGTGACTTGCTAGAATCAACATATAACAAACTCTCTCATTACGATGTTAAGATAGTGATGGGTGATAAGAATGCTAAGATTGGTAAATAAGCAGTCTTCGTCCCAACAATCGGAATACTGAGTGAGCATGATGAGTCAAATGATAATGGATATGGTCATTGAGCGTGAAGGAGACGCATTAGCCGAGGAAATGTAACATCTGATTTTTTACATCTGGATGTCGGAAGGATGCCAAAAGACTGGTCCACCGCATTAATATACCCAGTTCATAAGAAGGGGACAAGATTGACTGAGAAAACTACAGAGGCATTAGGTTGTTAAGCACAGCATATAAAGCCTTCTACATTTTTTTTAATGAGCAGGATACCCGAGTACTCAGAGGGAAAGCTTGGGGATTACCAGTGTGGATTCAGAAAGGTAGATCCACCATCGAACACATTTTAAGCAGTTTAGACCGACACAAGTTGTATCAGGCCATGAGGAAGATGGGAATCCCAGAAAAACTGATATGATTAGTGCGCACAACCTTGGAAGTTAAACAAGGGAAAGTAAAAATCCAAAGTCCAGTTGCTTCTGTATCAAAAAAAGGATTAAAGCAAGGAGACTCCCTGCCCCCATCCTATTCAACATTGTTTTGGAAGTGGTGATGAGGGCCATTAGGACAAATCCTGGAGGGACCATCTACAATCGTATGAAACAGCACCTCCTTGCTTTTGCAGGTGAAGTTATCATTACAAGTTTCACACAAGCATCTTTGCTTTCGAGGAATGTGAGCAGGCTTCAAAAATGCTAGGACTCAACATTAATGAAGCCAAAACAAGTATAAGAAGACCTCCCAGATTGATTGTGAGGCAAGGAATGGTCTTAAAACAGGAGAGTATTTTTTCAAACAGGTACAGGAGTTTAAATATTCAGGGCCAACATCAATGAAAAGAATGATACACAGACAGAAATAAAGACCGGAAAGATGATGGCTAGAAGAAGATGTTCCTGGGCGCTCGGAAAAGTACCTAGGTCAGAATTTATGCCCTGGCAGTTAAAGCAGGCTGTATATATTAGTATTATTAGACCAGTAGTGACATATGCAAGTGAAACATGGGTCCTTACCAGGAAGTCAGAACAAATGCTCAATGTGCGAAAGTGGAAAATCCAAAGAAAGATTTTTGGTCCCATGAAGGAGAAAGATCAGTGGAGGCACAGAAACAATCAGGAGTTCCGTGATTTATACAAGACCCCAGATATTTTCACCTACATCAAGAAGAGTAGAATTAGGTGACTGGGACATGTACAGAGAATGGAATAGTGAATGCTAAATTTCCCTACAAATACATTCAACAACCTGGGTATTATCAGATGGAATGACAGTCAATCAAATAGACCACATTACTCATAGATAAAAGGCATTCGTCACACATCACTACCTGGTTATTGGTAGATATAAGCAGAAAATCATTGTAGCCCAGGAGAGAAAACGCCAAAAGATGATGCTGACTTACGATACGGAAAAGTTAAAAAATGATCAGGCTAGGCAAGCATATAGGCAGAAACTACTGAATAACATCCAAGGAGCTGCAAGGTAAGAAAAAACATGCATCTTTGAAGGAAATTCTGAAAAAAGATTCAGCAGCCCTTGGATAACGCAACAGTATTATTATTGTACAATAACGCCCAAAATGAAGGATTGGTTCGACAAGTATTGCGAAACGGCAGTTTATAACACAAACAAAGCAAAGAAAAAATTGCTCCAGAGAAGGGTCAGAAAAACAAATAAGGAATGGGTAAAACTAAGAGCAGTAGCAAAGCACTTTTGTAGAAAAAAAAAGAGAGCTGCTGAAAAGAAAAGGATGGAAGAGATCTGTGACACATGCAGGGAAAAAGAGAGCAGAAAATTCTAGAAAGGTACAAAGAGTATTAGATCTGGTTTCAAATCTCATATGAACTATCTCCTGGATGAAGAAGGAAACCTGTTAGCAGACAATAAAAGAATTCTTGGAAGATGGGCCCAATATTACCAAAAAGAATTAATTAGATCTTTCTACTGTGATTTCACTCACAATGGCCAGTTATCTTGGCAGATGGACCCTATACCTGAGACGAGTTCAGACCATGGGCCACAGCCTTTAAATTGACAGAAGAACCAGGCAATTGAAGGCGCGAAAAAGGCTATGTTGAGAAGAAGGCAAACTGGACCGCCTTTACAAGCAGCCTGGAAGGAGCTCTTATAGATGAGGAATGGTTGGGAACAATTATAGGTAATGTCCATGAGGTAAAAATGGTGACTGACATCATCAGCGATGTCACTGAGTTGTCTTTAATGAGGAGAGGTTCCAGGAGGAGACCAGTCCCACGGTGGCGCCAGCCTTACAATTTTAAAAAGAGAGCTCAAGAGGGCTAGGCGGTTGTACCAGAGGTGCAGGTGCGATGAGAGGCGCAAAGCACTTTGAGGTGTATACAAGCTCAAGTCCACCGCATAAAGAAGCATGGTCCGATTAGAGAATATGAGTACTTGGGATGAGTTCACTGAGGACGAGTCGGAGAAAAATCCATGGGGTATCCCGTGCAAGGTGGCACTTGATAAACTATGGCCACTGCAGACCACTGCAGCCCTAAAGTATGAGGGTCTAAGGGCAAGAGGCCTAGAGGAGGCTGCCCAGAACTTTATTGCCACCACAAACCCTAGGCATGACTCATTCCAAGATAATGACAGTAACTGACTTGAGCAGGCCATGGGACATCTTGGACCTGCTCACTGCCATTGATAGACAACCAATTCATCACAATCCAAGGCATGATGCTATTGAGGCGCCAATGACCAAGAAAGCTATCCCATATTTCGAAGTATGAATGCTGAAAATCTTTTGAACATTGCTTGGAGAGGGGATACTTTCCGAAGGAATGGAAGATCATTGATGTGAGATTGCTCTACAAGAGAGGGTGCAAAAACAAAGAGTTACCAAGCTCCTATAGGCCGATCTGCCTCTTAACTGTAATGAGTAAGGTCCTGGGGTGGTTGATTGGGATGAAACTGCGGTCGACATTGGAAAGGGCTGGATACCCAAAGCATTGACGAAGGGACGAGGAACCACTGATGCATTGCTGCAGGTATATGGTGATGCAGAAAGGAGGGGGGAGCATTACGTTATGCTTATACTGTTCAACATATCCCCTTTGATAGCGTATGGTGGCCGAGTGTCCACTGGCCAGAGACATGAAGCACCAAGCAATTTGTACTTCCTGGTCCAAGAGTTACCTTGAGGAAAGGAAGATCGTCATAAAGGGTAACTATAACAACATGGATGACAGAATAGAGAGGGGCATATATGAGTGACCTTGTGGTAGTTGTGGTATCGAAAGCAGCATTGGTACATCGGTGGAGAGCCGGAATTCGTTGGCCGCTGGTGCAAGAGGAGAAGGGTAAAAATGGTGGCATCAAAAACCCAGGTTATCCTCCTGAAAGGCACGACAAATAGGGCTCACCTCATCAACTTAATGATTGAGGCAACTGGTGGGATCACATACCTTGGAGTGAAGAAAGGCAAGATGTAAGTGACCCCACACCTAGACTACCTTTCTACGAGGGTGTGCCAGACCATGAAATGTTTGAGTTGAGTCAGTGGTACCCAGTGATATACGAGGGAGTTTTACTAAGTATCCTGAGGTATTGGAACCTCTCGCAAGGGCAGAAGAGTAAATTGACTACAGCGCAAAGGATGGCTCCGATAAGAGTAACCAAGGCATATAGGATGACGTCACATGAGGCGTTGCAGATACTTGCAGGAGGAATGCTTCTCGACTTCCTGCTGAGAGAGAACGTGATCAGGCACTATGCTAAGAGAAGAGAAATAGGGGTGGTTCCAGTGAAACTAAGAGTGAAGATCTAGGAAGAACCTTCCAGATGGAAGAAGATATTATAAGAGGACTTAACACGGTGGGATAAACTTTGGCGAACTTTGAAGAAAGGCCAGACATTGAGGAAATATTTCCTAAATCGTAATTTTTAAGTTCGGTACAGAAGGTATGAGCCAAGCAATTTCGCTACTGAAAAGTAGCAAGCATTTCCGGCTTTTTATCTAGCCTCAATTTTCTCATTAATTTTGTAGTTTTCTAGTTAGCATCACATCTAAATTTCTCTACATGTTCAAACGTATTCCCTTCAACATTAATATCAGCAAAATCGTCACTACTTCTACGGCTAACTATATATTTTGTCTTATCCGTATTTATTTCCAGCCCAACAAGTTTTTGACCAGCTTTCATCAAAGTTTTTGTATATAGTTCTATAAATGTTTTTTTAGGCTTCTATGGTCTGAATCTGGTATAAGCATTTCTTCTTCAGTGTTTGACCATGTAACAGGTTTGATAACTGCTAAGCTTTCACACATCTCGCTGTGGGCTTCTTCAGGGCGAATACAAGAATGATGAAGAAGAATCATTCTTGTATTGGCCCTGAAGAAGCCCACAGCAAGATGGGTGAAAGCTTGGAAGTTATGAATACTGTTACATGGTCAAACCCTGAAGAAGAAATGCATATATAGTTCTGCAGTTTCTTACGATTTCTTTGACATATTCAGTGATTCGAACAGTCAGAATTAACACCAATATTTTGTAAGAAACCAGAAAGAGTGAGATTCCACAGTACTTATTGCAATCCATCTTTGATCCCTTTTTGTGAATCGGAATAAGAATAGAATCTTTCCACTCTTGTGGTATTTTTTCCTGTTCCCAGACCTTTTTAACCAAAAGATGTATTTTATAGATCCCAGTTTTACAGCATGCCTTGATTAGTTCATTACAAATATTATCTGTTCCCCCTGCTTTATGCGATTTTAATTTTCCAATGGCTATTTCAACTTCATCTTTACTTGGTTTTACTATTAATGGTTCAGCACTCTGATATTCCGAAGGAGAAGATAAACTATTATTTTCCATATTTAAAATATTATTGAAATAATCCTTGAACCAACTTAATATATCTACCGGATCGGACATGATATTTAATTCCATTCCATATGCTATTTCCATTCCTAATTCCACTCGTAACCGGTCTCGACCACTTACGGATTCTGTTGATACCTTCGCTCATGGCTCTAATGTTATTCTCGATTTTGCTACTTTCAATTGCCATTATTTTATTTTTGGGACATTCTTTTTTTTTTTTTTCTTCTATATGTGCATTATCTTTTTACCGATTCTAGTTTTTCATATAAAATTTAACTTCATTGTCACTATCTTCAATGGGTACCTGTATATTTTTATTATATGGGTTATATTATATATTATATACTGTATATTATATATTATATGGGTAACTGTATGTTTATCAATACAATTTTAAACCACTGCCCCTGAAATATAGTCACCGATAACCTATCTCCGAAAACTTTAATGCCCCTCAACGAGAAAGTAATGTATTTCTAATCAGAAACTCAGTGCCTTAACAACAGTTTCTACTCTCTCTGTACCACAAAGTATACTTACCTTCCCTAAACGAACCCTCTCCCAGCCAGCAGACCTCTTGTAGCGCCAAGATATCTAAAATATCCTACAAAATAACCTCATTCGCGACCGACATTGACCCACCAGCTGTATTCAAACTCCTCACATTCCACATCCCTATACTTAAATTTATATTTTTCAACTTGCACTATATTCCCCTAAAGCAGTACCCACCCAGAGACCCCAACTGGGGGACAAGTTTACCTCTGGATGATAATGAGTATTTTACCTTAGGGAGATCCATGTCTGGGGTGTTTGGGTGAACTAAAAAATATGTGAGTAGGGCGCTCAAACCTACGTCCCCCCTCCAGCAAGCCCCATACTTATATAATTTTTCTTTAAAATATAAATAATCTGTAACTATTAGCACACTTTGATTTTCTTTTTTGTTACAAACCCCAAAAATCTGCTTCGATCCACATTTTATTAAAAATATAATATTAATTTACACGTTCTAATCAATTAAAGTATGAGGTATATAACCAAAAGATTAAAAAAAATAATTCTAAAGCTTTAGACAAAGCAAAAATATACTTACGTGGGAGCTGATTTATTTAGAGGGTTGGGAAAGGCCCAAATTAAATGAGGGCAAGGAGGCAAATCTCTTATCATCAGCTTGCCAGTGTCAACCGCATGATTTACTAGAACTTTTGAATACCTAAAACAAAAAGAAACATGTTTATATGCAAGTCATTAAATGATAAGGCAGTTTTCTGATGATGATCTTTATCTATTAAGTTATCAGCTGGCAAGTTTCAAAAGGGCCTAAACAGAGTTGGCATAGAGGGGAAGAGGCATCCTGTGCCCACTCCTTATCTTCTCATACTTAATCGTGAGACTCATTGCGGTAAGGATGTTCTTTTTCTTAAGAACTTTTCTATTTTCTTATTAGTAAAGAAAATTGAAAATTAATACTGGGTTTGAGATGGCCTAATAGATGAAGAAATTGTGAAAATGAGACAATAGCCATAGGGAATGTTGGTTTAAAAAGCAATGAGAGATCCTAAGTCATCCATGGCTGGCCATGGTACCCAACAGTACAGGCCAGGTAGCGGGTCCTAAGAGGGGGAAGCCCTTTCCCACCTTCTCACCCACCTATTCCAGCCTTCGATCACGCAGATAGTCGTTTTTTATCTTGCCAGATTATAGTAAGTGATAAAACTCAATCATCTCAAGCGGGCTACATCCTGTTAATTTTCTATTACTACAAGGGAAGCGAACCAGATGATTTCCTGATGTAACTGTATAATGGAGGAGATTTTGAGGTTTATTGAAGCCAGTAAATAGAGGAAACCAGCCAACTGATTCGGCACTTTTAGATTTTGAGTATGCATCCATCATATTAGTGTGCATATTTAGTGTTTATGTATTTATAGTAGTGTGTGTATGCATCCATCATAGTAGAGCGTTAATATTTCCATTTTAAATTAATCAATGATTAACTAAATGAATAAAATATTTGAAATTTTCTGATCTTGAATATATTTATGATGATGACCTACTCTATCGTTCAAAAGAAGAAAAAGAGCTGTCACGTTCCTCAGTTTCCAATATAATTTCCAATTACCTTCAACATCAATTCTCAAAAGAAATCTCCTTCACCAGATCCTTCCTCAAATCCCATGATGACATTATAGTGAACAAAACAGACAAAGGCAACAAAACGGTTATCATGGACAAAATAGAATACACAAAAAAAAATGACTACACTCCTTTCTGATCGATCCACTTATGCTCCTACCACCCGTGATCCCACTACCTCACTCAAAACCCAATTCAACTCACATCTTTGGAAACTACTAAACACAAAATTCATAACATATCCCACCTACAGAAACCTTATTTCTTACAATTCCGATGCTCCCCGTTTTTATGGCCTTCCAAAAATTCACAAACCTGGTAACCCCCTTCGCCCAATCACTTCAAACATTAACTCACCCTCGGTAAAACTCAGTAAATTCCTATTACCTTCCTTAAAAATACTCAGTCACGACAACCCATATGATATCCACAACTCCTTCCGCTTACGCCAACAATTGATTTCCATTAATATTCCTGATCACTACATTCTCACATTCTTTGACGTAGAAAGCCTTTCCACCAACATTCCCATAGACATTGCCCTACGTATTATAGAAGGCAACTGGCCAACCACTGAACCCCACACCACCTTAGACCGCACATCATACTTAGAATCCCTCAAACTCTGTTGTGAATCCAGCTACCTAATTTTCCAAGGACAATTTTACTTTCAAATCTCCGGACTCGCTATGGGCAACCCCTTAGCTCCAGAAATAACCAATATCGTACTAAACGACCTACTAAACTCCGTTATCCCCTTATTTCCTACAGACGTTATTTACACCCCTCAATATGTTGATGACCTTCTCCTTATACTTAATCCTGATAAAATTCCAGACATCCTGTCTGCCTTCAACTCCTACCACCCTCGTTCCCGTTTTACAGTTGAATCAGAAACCAACAATTAAACAACATTTAAACTAGGTGTTTTTGAGTTAGAGGCGTTGGAACATGGTTTCCACCAAAGTCGTAAAAATTACAGATTTTTGATGAACCAAACCCGGCTAAACCACTAATTAAACTTCAAGTATATCATTCTATTTGCAACAGTATAGCCTCTTATAGTAAGAAGAAAGCAATACTTTGTGGTCTGTATTTGCCGATTTATATATGAGCGTAAAAATTGAAAAAAGTTAGAAAATATCGATTTTGTTTGCCTACAAAATTTGATAGCAACCGATCTGAGGTGGAAGACGTTCTGTTTCATCTGTCTGATCTGTCACATCTGTTTTCTATAAAACGAGTACTTTTAGCCTATATGACCAAAAACTTTTTTCAAATCAGACCCTTCTTTGGCCCTCAGCTCCCGGACTAAAGTAGGTGAGTGGGGAAATAATAGCAGAAAAGTTCTCCTTTTCATTAATGCCTATACATGAGGCCATTCTGACGAATTGCCGAACTTGTTTCACATATTTTGGTGTTGGTTGGTGTTCAATTTTTACGCTCATATATAAATCGGCAAATACAGACCACAAAGTATTGCTTTCTTCTTACTATAAGAGGCTATACTGTTGCAAATAGAATGATATACTTGAAGTTTAAATTGGTTTAGTGGTTTAGCCGGGTTTGGTACATCAAAAATCTGTAATTTTTACGACTTTGGTGGAAACCATGTTCCAACGTCTCTAACTCAAAAACACCTAGTTTAAATGAAAAATGATTTAGATAAAAGTTGCAGAGCATCAAATTTAGCATGAAATAAGCTCCGTACAAATAACATTAGCTAAATCTTGGGGGAAATATAAATAAAAACATGAAAGTATTCTTAGTGCTTACTTCCTGCTAAGACTTCAATGTTTTAAGTATTAACCATTTTGAACTACTAAAAAACCATCTTCCATCTGTTAAAATTATGTTATTTTTATGAATATTTTGTCAAATCCGCTGATACTTCAAAAACCGAAGTCTTAGCAGGAAGTAACCACTACGAATACTTTCACATTTTATACACACTTATATTTTCACGCAGGGTTTAGGTTATGTTTGTGTAAGGAGCTTGTTTCATGCTAAATTTGATGCTCTGCAACTTTTATATAAAACATCTTTAATTTAAAGTAGATGTTTTTGAGTTATAGGCGTTGGAACACGGTTTCCACCAAAATTGTAAAAAATACAGATTTTTTGATGTTCCAAACCCGGCTAAACCACTAAACCAATTTAAACTTCAAATATATCATTCTATTTGCAATAATTTAGCCTCATATAGTAAGAAGAAAGCAATAATTTTTGATCTGTATTTATATACGATTTATATACGAGAAACTGAAAAAAAATTTCACAGATTTTAGACCACAAGGTGCTAAATACGTTCACATTTTAATTACTTTGTCTCCACAGGAGTGGACTAGTTAAAAATAAAAAGTTCGAAAATGTCGATTTTGTTTGCCTATAAAATTTGATAGCAACTGATCTGAGGTGGTGGCAGACGTTCACATCTGTTGTCTATAAAATGATTATTTTTAGCCTATATGATCAAAAACTTTCTTCAAATCTGACAATTTTTTGGCCATCAGCTCCCGGACTATTTGCTGAAAAAGGGCTGTAAATTTAAATGGGGTGAAGAACAGGAGCAAGCAATGCAGTATCTTAAAGACAGATTAGTCATTGCCCCCATACTAGCGTGCCCAGATTTTGATAGGTACTTTTATTTACAAACGGATAGATCGACTATAAGAATGGGTCGATTCTCTTTCAAAAATATGAAGAAGGTGATAAAATTATCGCCTATGCGAGTCAAAGTTTTGACAGCAGCTGAACGAAAGTATAGTACCATGGAACACGAGTGCCTGGCAGTGCTGTGGGCCAACCCGCAAGGTAGATTAGCGGGCTGGGCAATACAACTTTAACAGTACCAGTTCTCTATAGAGCACCGAACTGGGAAATTGAATGCTGCTGCTGACGCCCTCTCGCGTATTCATGAACACATAGTGGCTATAATAGATTTCAGTTTTGATGATCTTGGAGAGAATAAAAAGGGACCCCGCCAGATATCTAGGTTGGCTAGTAGAAGGTTTTAGGCTATTCAAGCGAATTGTGGACAAACAGAAGATCCTAGGCGAGGAATCTCCTTGGAAAGTTGTGGTGCCAAAAAGGAAAAGGAAGGATTTATTATTTGATTGCCATGACCACCCTCTGTCCATACATCTGGGAGGATTTTAAACGCTTTAACGGATGAGAGAGCACTACTATTGGCCAGGAATGGCTTCGGACACTGCCCGATATGTCGATTCGAAGTGTACAGTTGATGAAATGTACACTTCAATAGAATCAATATTAGATAAACAATAAATCAAAGTACTAAATTCCTACCGTGATTCACAAAAGAGTTAAACAAATAATCAAACTAACTTGGGTGAATAAAACACAAAACATAAATATGAGGCTTACATTTTCTACATGCTCATATTTATTTCACAAAATTCAACTTTTTGAATTTATCATTTATTTTCGGTATTTACATGAACTGCTGCTGTTTCGCAGACTCTACTAACTGATACTAAGACAAGGACTGGTAACTAGCCCAACAGTACCAAGCAGGGATCAATCCGCGGCCTCAGCCACCAGTAATGTAAAAAGTAGCAACAGAAGAAAGGTGAAAGACCAGACTCAGTTAAAAACACCAGCCTTTACAATGCCATCCCAAAGAGGGACTGATGAAGATGCAATGGCCCGACCAGGCTCGGCAGACAAAGCAGTCCTGACCAAGGGAGGGGTGCTTAAGCTGGGCAAAACCACAGATAGAAGGTAACCTCCCCAGAGCACCGGCCAAGGATGTAAGGGCCTAACAGGGCCTTAAATAACTGAACAGAAAATAAATTATGCCCTTGCTGCGAGAGGGCAGTTGGTTGTGGTGGTTCCTTGGGACTATCCACTCACACAACTGAATGACATATTTTGTTCTGATCACTATTGTTCTTTGAGGATTCCAAATATGATAACCACTAAAATCATATTTAGCAATTGTCCTTAAAAAATACATAATATCAATAGCCTGAAAGTAAATATCAGATATTATAAAGTCAGTGGAATTGTCTTACTATTTACGATTGCTTTGATTTCAATATTACCAAAACCAACAGCTGGAATACTATAATCAATAGCAGTAGCAACCTGATGTAATTCATTAAATGATCGGAGGTTTTCAATGAACAAAGACTTTTTATTACACATTTGATCTGAAGCAACATTATCAATGTACAAGCTCATATTCAAAGGAAAATATCTGATTATTAGAAGCAAAAAGAATCGTATTACTGACTGTAGCATCAGCTTTAGGTATAGGCGGGCATCTGTCCCTTTTCCATTTAATACAATTCTAATGATATGATCTTCCATTTAACAATAATGGCAAATGTCCTCTGCTGCTTCCAGACGTACAAAGGCTTCCTCAACAAGGCTGTTTTGGACCTTCCGACAACGTCGAATTATTGTTCTTGAGCTTCTCTGTGGTCGAAGAGATCTCGTCCTCCTCCGGGGGCTCGAGATCTACCTCATCAACCGTGTTCACAGTGGCTTCTTCTTCATTCCCTTGGAGATTAAGCAGCTGCTGGAAGTGCTTGCGCCATCTGTGCAGAATATGTGGCTTATCATTAATAAGCTGCCTGCCTTGACCCTTGCAGATAGAAAGCTTAGGCCTAAACAGTTTCCTGCAGGCATTTATCTTCTAAAAAAGTTTCTGGCATCGTTAGAATTCCTGAGTTCTTGCCCTCAATTCGCCCTCCTTGAATGCTCGCTTCTTTCTCCAGTGGACTCTCTTTTCCTCTCTTCTTTTTTAGCGATACTCCTCCATAGTCCCCCTTGTTCGCCTATGCAGTATTTGTTGGTAGTCTGCATTCATGAGGTCAGTAAAACTCGTCATCAATCCATGAATTAGCTCTCGTTCTGTCCTCCCATCCTATAACTCCTTCTGCAGTCTGAGACACTGCGTCAGCAATGCAGCTCGTCCAGTGTACAATCCTCAGGCAGAATAATATTTGTCAGTTTTTGGTCGAGCTGTGTAGAATAGGATAGCTGGACACCCTCCTCCTTTAGCTTCTCGATACTGAATTTCCCTACTCCTGTTGGTCGGTGTGTTCTCATTAGGGAAATTTTATCACGAAGCAGGGCTACAACTAGATGATTATCGGAGTCCATGTTTACCCCTCTGTAGGTTCGAACATCTAAAAGGTTAGACTTGCACTTTGAGCTCATAAAAAAGTGGTCTATCTGATTGACTGTGACTTCATCTGCCGATACCCAAGTTCCTATCATTGTATTATTGATAGTAGCATCAACTTTAGGTTTAGGCAGGTATCTGTCCCTTTTCCATTTAATACAATTCTAATGATGTGATCTCCCATTTAACAATAATGGCAAATAAAATTTGTTTGAACTTTAGGCTCTCTTCTATTCTTAAAAGAGCTTATCTTTCCATTTCTAGAATTTCTAAAAAAACTTAAATTTCACTCAACCTAAACGCAAGGGCCCATAACCAGTTGAGTTTAATAAAAAAAAAAGTGAAAAAGCAGAGTAATTTGTTTAAAACCTACCTTTTAATAAACACTAAACACATACAGGTGAATTCATAACAAAAATCTGAATATTTTTAGTAATTTAATAATAATTGCTATAGAATGCTTTCAATGAAATCATGTGACATATGAAATGATTCATACAATAAACATAAATTATCACGTATCCCAAATGATCAATAAGGTCAATACATTACCTATAAAGATGATTTCCTTCCATCCTTTGTGGATAATGTTTAACTTCTTCAGTTATTTTAAATTGATTTTGTAAAAATGATGAAGGAATGTGAGCACTCGTTGTATATTCAAGTATGGCATCCAAAAGCCAAAAACAATCTAAATTACAATAAAAAGAGAATATGAAATAATAAAATAACCATTAATGACTCTAACACAATAATTAATAATAACTACCTTTTTGCAAATGACTGTTATCAATACAATTAGAGTCTCCATAAACAGCAATTCTTCCACTACTCACACTATTTTGAGTTTGAAATAAACCTAGGATAGGGACCTTTTCTCTGAAGGATCTTCCACCAATTATTTTTGAACCTATAAAAAGATGAAAGTTTGAGTAGAATATTTCATTGAAATGTCCATTGCTAAGGATTGATACCGGTGGGCAATTAGTTAAATAGATTAATGGAAAAAAAAATTATTTTAAAATTTTAAATAAAAGAGTTAAAGATTGCAAATGAAGAGCACCCACTGGCAAGAATCAAATTAAGCAAGCTCACAAAGCAATGGACTAAGTAATTTATGATCAAACCACCATTCATCTTTTTGGTCAATATATATTTTATTTAAATTTATTTAAATTAAATTACTTATTTAAATTTATTATTATGAAATGGAACCCTGTGGGTAAGGGATAGAATTTACCCACGGAATCTCCGCCTGTCGTAAAAGGCGACTAAAGGAGCCAGTTGTCCTGAGTTTAGGGGGCCTCTCGGAGGGGGAGAGTAAAACTGATTCAAAGAACCATACATGACCTCGGAACAAATAGACTGTCTAAATGGAAACGACGCGGCACGGAAAAGGATCTAAGGTTTGGAACCTGGAACACAAAATCACTGACAGGAAAAGAAGTTGAGCTTGTTGACGAAATGAAGAAATATAAGGTAGATATTCTGGGAATGACTGAGATGAAAAGGAAAGGAAGTGGAGAGGCAGAGCTGAATGACGGATATTTTCTGATATATGCAGGGGTACCAAATGGTGTTCGTGCAAAAGAAGGAGTTGGGATAGTCATGTCTTCCTCAGCACACAGCAGAGCCTAAGAATGGGAGCCAGTCTACTCTAGGATCATACTTGCAGACCTCCAGGTAACCATTGGCAAGTTAACAATCATCCAAGTACGGAAGATGCAGGGATATTAGACAAAGGAAGGCTAATAATTCTCTGTGGAGATTTTAATTCGAGAATTGGACGGGACCACAGAACATCATTTGGTGTGATGGGGCCTCATGAAGGTAAAATCATTAAAAACGAAAATGGCCAAAGATTAATTGATTTCTGCGTCAATAATGATCTCTTGATAGGCAATTCCTTCTACCCACATAAGAGGTTACAAAAAATTACTTTCTCAAGCTCAGTTGGAAATAGTGTCATCGACTATTTTACTTATGATCGAGGAATTCGACAATATTTCAGAGATGCGAAAGTAATAAGAGGAGCAGAAATAGGTACAGATCATCTGTTATTAGTTGCGTATACCAGGATCTTAAGAATCCACAAGCCTCAAGCTGAAGTTTATGCAGCAATAAAAGTTCAAGATTTGGAAGATCTAGATAAGAGAAAACTATATTCTGTCAAATTGGAAGAAAGCCTGCAAGTTCTGGATTTAAACGGAGACACAGAGAAACAATGGAGCGCTCTCAAAACTTCCATCTTAACAACTGCCAAGGAGATCTGTGGCCTACAAAAATTCAGCTATAAAGGCAAACGCAGCAAATGGTGGAATGATAATGTGAAGGTAGCTATAAACCGAAAGAAGCAAGCATGGAAGTCCTACCAACGGCATAAGACACCAAATAAATTTGCTGACTATAGAAAAGCAAGAAATGAGGTCAAAGCTGTAGTTAAAGCGCAAAAAAAGATATCTTGGGAGGAATTTGGGAAGAGCCTAGATGAAAATCACAGGGAAAATATCAAAAAGTTATTCACAATCACAGATTTTTTATATGTTTAACTAATGATAAATCAATTTTTGGTTGTGTTATGGTCCATGGCTCCTTGGTTGATATGGTTTTAGGTAATATTTCCGGGATTCTTATGTTAAATTCTGTGAGGGAGGAAGAGACTCTTCTGGGATAGGATTTTCTTAATGCGTTACTGTTTGATTCGTTGGTGGGTATTCGCAGCATATGCTCAAATTAGGGCTGGATTGGAAGGCTCCTGTGCTTAACCTTAATCCGATGTGGTGTATGCTATCCAACATCTTGAGTGTTCTAGGGGATGCAGATCCATAAGTCATGCAGCTGTAGTCAAGATTAGATCTTATGTAGGCTCGGTACAGAGTTAACATGCTTTTCCTGTCACCGCCCCAAGACGTGTTGGTCAAGCATTTGAAAATGCTAATGTTTAATGAACTTAAACAATTTATTTTAAGTAGTTTAATATGTTCGGTCCAGTTTAATCTTTAATCAAAGGTGAGGCCTAAATAACGTACGGACTCCTGATTAGAAATGGCAGGGTCTTCAATTTTAAGCATGGGTAGTGGTAATATTTTTTCTTTGCAAAAAGTATGCTGACGGTTTTTTTGATAGATATTCAGAATCCATGGGTGGTCAACCAGTTATTGACTTGGTTCAATATTTTTTGAATAGTTTTATATAGTTCCGGGATTGATTTTCCTGCACAGTAAATTACCAAGTCATCCGCATAGAGCATAGAATTGACCGGTGTTTGTATGATTCTGAGTAGTGGATTCAATGCGATTGAGAAAAGGGCTGCTAATAGCATACTTCCTTGTGGAATGCTCCTGATTGAAAGACTCCGACAAAGTTGAACCTTTTCTCACTATTTTTTTAAAAATTGTCTATTAGTGCTAGCATATATCCATCAATACCTATGCTAAATAAAACTTCTAGTATTTGCTTCCTCCAGGTCAATAAAAACAACTAGGACCTTCTCCCTTTTGTTAAAAAGTTCGTTTTTTTTTTTTTTTTTTTTTTTTTTTTTTCCAATATGCATGGCATTGGTTTTATCCATACAGCCAGGTTTAAAAGGTTTGTTGATGTCTGTCTCTAGCCTATCTAGGTTGCCCCTCGTGCTTCGACCTTTATGAAAGCTGCTTTGCCATTGGTCAAGTGATCTTTTTTCAAAAATCCAGTTTAATCTGTTAATAGCCATTGTTCAATTTTCACCAATTCAAGTGATCACCCGCCGGCGCCTATGCACGGCCTATTTAATTTGCCTGCCAGAGCCAGGAGGCATACGGGTGATGTGGCGAGTAAGAAGGCCCAGGAGATTATGGAGGAAGCTCCGGCAGTGAGAGAAGGAGTTTTTAGTTTCGTTTATGTACTATTCATTAGTAATTTAGCATGAGCTAAATTAGTTAGCGGAGAGCCGGCGAAGACGAGGAGAGAAGATGGGTTGGCCACCCCCGTCGAAATCAAGAAACACAGCAAGAAAGAAGTTGTATAATAACGCATGCACCTAAATCATGTAGCCGACACATCACATATTCGACATCAGCCTCACCCCTTTCTTTGTCCATAATTTATTAACAAAAGGTACGTTCAAATAAATATATTGTTGAGCAGTAAACAGATATTATTTTTCGACCAGTAAATACAGTCCACTAATTTCCCTTCACTTAAAAATTATAATCAGGGAATATCCCAATTTTATTAAGCAGGGAATCCCGTTTATAAACAGCCATATTTTCAGGAAGTTTGCACTCGGTAAATGTCAATGAGATTAAGCGGTAGCTCTTGGAGTCCTCTGTTGTTTTGTCTCTTTTCAGTATCGGAATCGCAATTGATTGCCACCATGAATCAGGGAACAAGCAGTTGGTGTAAATTTTATTTGGGTATTTTAAGAAGAGTTTTTTGTTTTCAAAAGAAAGGTTCTTGATCATGCTAATGTACCTAGCGTGTTTTTTAGCTATGCTATAATTTTCAAGATGATCTGTGCATGGGCAGCGTTTAAACTTTCTCTTTTTCTTCAATTTAATTCACTTTTTCGAAGTTTTACTGCAGATTCGCACTCCTTAGACCACCAATGGACTATGATTTTATTGTAAAAAGGTTTGGTTTTGGGAATGGAATTTGATGCAGCATTGAGGATTGTTTCTATAATTGTAATTGTTTCTTTGTTAATATCACAACTTCTTGTTTGCCTAAACTACGGAGTTAAACATTTGATAATAGACCTCATTTGCTTTCTTAATTCTATTTGAAATTTCCTGTTCTATCCTTCCTGACTTGCTTATCACCATTCCAAGAAGGTATAATCATGAGTATTTTCCAATTGCAGTAAAATTGTAAATTTCTCATCTCTACTCTGGAGATAATACTTGGCTATTGGATGTATTGCTTCATTTTTTTACGCAAAAGCTCCTCCTGCCACTCACTTATAGCTTGTTGCAGTTTCTCCTCAGTATTGGTAACTAGGACAATATCATTTGCAAATAAATAACATTTGGTGAGGATTTTCCTGCTATTCCACTTTCCAATGGATGTCCAGGGAGTCCTCATTTTGCAAATATTGTTTATCTCATCCATCAGAATAATGATGAGAAGGGAGTTCAAGTTATTACCTTGTTTTACTCCTCTTTCCTTATTGAATGGTTTCGATGTCAGAGCATTTGGATAAACATTAACGTTTTACTTTCACTTACATATATATAAAATATATAGTAAAGGAAAGTATTGCGATCGTGAAAAACCTCAAAATTCCTGTTTTCAATGGATTTGCATGTTGTGGGGTCCCGAGTCCAAATAACCAAGTCCCACGAAATGGTCTCTGTGTGTGTGGTGTGTGGTGTGTGTGTGTGTGTGTGTGTGTGTGTGTGTGTGTGTGTGTGTGTGTGTGTGTGTTGTGTCTGTTGTGTGTGTGTGTGTGTTGTGTGTTGTGTGTGTGTGTGCGTGCGTGCGTGCGTGCATGTGTGTGTGTGGTGCGTGCTTAAGGTGCCAGTTTTTAGATGTCCAAGTTCATTCGGGAAATTAAGGAGGTTAGATGAAAGGCATTCGAAATCTCATCAATAGAATGAGAAATCTGAGAATAGGCCCGAATAGAATAAACCCGACCCAAAAAGTATTGGACTTTGGGAGAAGGATAATAAATTTTGAAGGCAGTCAACAAAAATAAAATCAATTTGGGTATAGAAAAATTCGGTGTGAAGGGGTTGGCTTAAAGGGAATATGTAAGGTCTATAATATACAATTTTTCAGAGGAATCGGAAGAAGATTCATATTAAAATGGTGACTTTAATAATTATGTTTTTATATATAGGAACATCAGTAAGGAGGGATGAATCAAAAGCTGAATTGAATTTGGCAAGAGGAGGACAAAGGATTATGATGTAAAGAAGGGAAAAGCTTACAGATGATATTTCAGTGAAAAGAAGCTCAACATGTGGTGTGTTTAGGAAGAGGACCAGGTGAGGATTTTAACTTTCAGGCTGTAATGCACAAACGGACCGACATCCCCTTCATTTAGGTCTATTTGATTATGATAGATGAAGATATAATTAGCCACACTGGAAGAGGAGATATTTGGTTTAAGCAAAGTCTCAGAAACTGTGATGATGTGGGAAAAGTTGTGATGAAAATGGTCAACGAATTCGTCAATATGAGCTCAAAGGGATTGGGTGTTAACATGACATGTCATTAGAATATAAGTCACGTATATGGAAAGTGAAATTCATATATTGGAAAGGACTGAATTGGATATAAGAAAAGGGATTAAGTGAAAGGGAACATAGGCTATTAAGACAACTATATTGAAGGAACAAAAGGTACGTCGAGCTGAGCCAAATTAATTACAATCTTTAGATAATGATTGAATACATCATCTAATAAAATCACCTATAAACATGTGATTTAGAGTGATTAGGAAGTAGTATCTTCAGAAGGCTGTGGACCTCTCAGCTGTTTCAACACCAACTATCTGCGGGCTGCCGCCATTCTATGAACAAAACGCATATGCCTGGTTTTATATCTCTTCATCACCCAAATCATGAGCAGAGGAATGTTGACAATTCACCAAGACACCATAATTTGATAGATTGTTTCTCTGTGCTCCTTTTGAGTAAGGAAAAAATGGTAGTTACTCCAAAAGCAGCGTGAGTACCATCATAATTCTCATCATGCCCCACTTTGAAGTAGAGTTTGCCGTGTGCCAGTGGTTGTGTTCGCCAAAATTTACAAACAATTTTCTTTTCTCCGCCGTTATTATCATCAATTTTGTTGCAACCAATACAACTGTCTTATTTCCTAATTATTTCTCATATGAAATTAATCACATGGGCCCTGAACATGCTGTTGTTTCTTAAGTTAAGAGGTTAGGTTATATTTACTTTAGTGTTCTTTCCCTTTATTTGCATTAAGTCATTAAGCGTTAATTTCATTTTTGTATTGTTTCTTTTCTTTATTTTTATTGCAGAATTAATATTTTATTTATGTCTTTCTTTTTTCTTCTTGTAGTTTATTCCTCAATTATATTTGTTCATTGTCAGCACTAGCCGAGTTATTGCTTTAATTTTATTACCTCCCTTTTTTTTTTCTTCTTCAATCCTTTCACAGCTGAAACAGTACTTTAGTATAAAGTAATACTTTAGTAAAATATACTTTATTAAGGCAACATTTTAAATAATATAACAGGAACGCCTCCAAGTCCTCTGCTTTGTTAATTATAACCAATTTCGCCGGCAACACTCTCTTCCCCTGGTGAACCAGACATACTTCACTTTTGCCAGCAGCCAATAAAGATGCCTGTTTCCTTGAGTCATAACCTTCCCCAAGTATATTCTTTCATTTGAATCCTGACTGGTCTGGTGGAAAAAAAGATTGACAAAGGATGGGTGTCCTCACCATTAGGCCTCCTCCTCTCTACCTGATCCACATCCTCTTCTTTCAATTTAATGCCTAGGGTTACCCCAGAAGACAAAACAAGCCTTCAAGCCTTTCCCTGGTCTACATGGGGATCCCGCAAATTTCCAGAGATTGAGCTCCGACTGGTCAAAACTCTTCCATTAATTATGAATCCTTCTATGGATATTCCCTTAACAGTTTTGTTTCTTAAGGCTTTTGCCATCTTCCAAACATGCATTTATGTCAATAAATGTTGAATCATGCAAATTTTATTCAAAATCCTTCAAAACATATTCAGTTTGTTAAAACTGCATTTTTTAGTTATCCAGGAAAAATTTGAAAACACATATAGTCCACAGTCCTAGTAATCGCCACTGAAGATTAGAGATTCCTTAAGTCTACAATATTTTAAAAATGTAGTTTTTGACACATTCTTTATTTACACATTTTCTGACAATCTTATTTCTAGAAATTTTGGAATTTTTGAAATGGCTCTAGTCTATTAATGCTACAAAATAAAAAATAAAAATATCATAGTCAAAAAATATAGATTTACATCAAGATGGCTTTATTAAATTTTTGTTATACAAGTTAAAAGCCAAATAGTCTTGAGCTGTATAATAAATTAATAACCTTTCTTCATTTTTCTTACCTTCATTAAAAAGTGATGCTGCCAAAGTAATACCACTGGCTGGAAACTTGACTATATGCGTTCCTGAGCCATATGTTATTATTTGTTTAGCAAGGCTATAGTCACCTTCATACACACCATCTCCCAACACAATATTCCAAGAAGACAAAAGGTCATTGAGAGCAGGGATATTCGCACCCCCAGTATCAGGCATCCACCATTGCCTAATGATAAAGTAACACCAATACAAAAATAAATATAAACATAAATATATATATATATATATATATATATATATATATATATATATATATATATATATATATATATATATATATATATATATATATATATATATATACACTACAATTAGTAAGTCACAGATTATTCAAAACTAAAGTAATATAAAAATAATATTTAGAGGAAATAAACTGAATTAGAATCCTATAACTAGAATAGTCATGACACATTGTTATGAAAATAAACTATTTAAGAATTATGGTCAACAGAAAATACATTGAATCTTATTAGCGAATGAGGTGGATTATTTAAAATAAAACAAAATTCAAACACTATTCTAAAATGATTTTAATTTGTATAAGGTAATTTTCATCAAATAAAATCTGCACCAAAAGTTTTAAGATGACAAGGCACACTTCTTTTTAGCATCATTAAAAAAATGGACAACTTTCTAAGCTTCTTAAAAGGCATTAATGTTGAATTGCCTGGCCCATAACACCCTTCCAACAAATTCTTCGAAATGAGAAAAAAAAAAAACGTTATTGCCGACAAGGGCGTGGTAAAAGTTTCTAATCAATAGAGAGTGAACAAGGACATTGGCAACAACAATATCAGTACGGAGTGGCTTAGTACAACTACTATAACAAGCGGAAAAAAGTGGTTCAAAACATAATGAATGCCGAAGCTTAACAGTTCCCATTAAAGATTGCAGATATCGAAAATCACAATAGAAATCTTTCCAAAAAGAAAAATTGCTAAAAACGAAGCTAAATTTAATATCCATTGAGGTCCAATCCATTAAAAAAATGATTAAGTCGACATCGCTAGATACCTCTCCAGGGCCGTGATCATATTGTCAGCTCACTTGAAGCTAGAAGGGTGTTACTGGATCTCAGAAACGTGATTACAGCTCTCTAAGGCTCTAACTAAATTAGGAATAGTGAGGAAGCCCTATCAACAAGCCAGATTAATGTGCTTCATGGAGATATTCCATACTACATATTCCAAACCTATGTATTCCAACTATTCAACTTTATCCTTAAAATTTCACCTATATAACTTAGATAATTTTATTGTAACTTGTTTGTTCACTGTATGGCATGATTATGATAATAATAAAGTCTTAAAAAGTCGCTAATAATCTAATAAAACCAAGAGAAAAAATATGTAGGTGGATAGATGACAAGTTAACATATTTTATGTTGTTTTAAAATGTAAGCAAGTGGCTACTGTGGGGAATGTATGGTAGACCTCTGATCTCGTTCCTATATTGATAAGGCTGATTTGCCGATCATGGGTCGGAAATCAAAATAAATGGGGATAATTCTTAAAATAACAAATTTAGTGTTCTATAAGATCGAGAAAAAAACATATAATATATGTTATATAAAAACATATAATATAAAAACAAAATATATAATAATATACTATAAATATGATATGATATAAATAACTGTCAATAAAAATAATTTTCTATTAATTCATTCTTTCAGTATAGGGGAATTATTCACCTTTATTTTTGTTAACGAAAATTTTAATTTTTGACCTTTTAAAACTATCACTTTGAACCTTCATCTAAAAAAATTTCTCATGAGGTATACAGGGAGTTCCCGGGCCAGGGGTAAGAGAGAGGAATTTAATGTCAAGTTGTGAAAAGATCTTTTGCACTCGGAATTTGAACTCACCAGTTTATAGTACCAAATATTTACTGTCAGTTACTTTTTTTCATCTGGGATCTAACCACTTCAAAATAACATACAGTATTGCAATAACCCAACTAACAGATAGCTGCCTTTTAGATATGAAAGTAATCTTTTCCTCGAGGGGAGCTCTTTTTTTTAAAATAATACATAAATTTTTAAAGAATATATATGGTTCTGACAGATGTTTCAAAGTACAGAGACTTCATCTGCATTATACATTTTAGAGATTAAAACCCTCCTTAAAGACAATGTGATAGCAGTCCATTGCACGATTTGAGGAAACAGTGGTGCACTATTCAGTTTCTCCTTTTTTGAAGTTTCTAATGGAAAACTCACTATTGTGGCTTCAAAGCAATATCTCACCATGATTTAAATCTGCTACATTAGATATTCCCTAATATATTAGATATAGATATTCTTTCCCTTGTTAAGGAAAAACAAAACAATAAACAAGTGAAATAATCAGAAGTGGAGGGGGGATGATTAGAGTCGATTCTCAAAGCATCTCATGTATAAAACTGCAATATATCGTATTGCCAACTGAGTTGGACAGTGGATAAACTTTGAAAAAAACAAAAGAAATGCAAGTAAATGGGTGATGTTTGAATCCACTAGTTCTGAGTGAAAATACTGTAAAACGGGAGAATCATTCTGCTTACGGCATTGAAACATGAAAGGTGACAGATTTCTTTCTTAAGACCTTTGTCAACTGCTGCTTGTGAAGAATCCAGGGAATACGATGGTCTAAAAGGATCTCTTATGAAGAGCTCTGGAAAACCTATGAGCAGCTTCCTATCCTTCTAGTATAGCCCTATAATGTTGTCTTTATGTATTTGTCCATGCTTCGAGCACAATGCCCATCCTCAATTGGATGATGATGAAAGACAGATAAAATAAAGCAGCATGGACCAATCAAAAGCTACACAGATGGCTCCCTCACAGTAATAGGGTCCAAAGCAGATATTTAGAGGAAGGATAAACCCAGAGAGGGCACCTCAAACTGACTAGACAATTTTGGATGGCTATTTGGCAGAATACCTTGGAGTTACTAAGAGAGGATCTGTAAGGGGAAAAAAACCTTTTATACTGACATCCAAATAGCAATCAGAACCATTTAAAAACTACATCCAAGATTTTCAAGAACTGTACTCCAGTTTTTAATAACCTTGTCCAACAGAGAGGCATTGAATGGTTGCAGAGAAATGCTGACATCAATTAAAACTTAACGGCAAATGTATTAGGCAGGAAGGCTTTAGAAAACATTCCTAAAGCCCCTGAGACAGCAGCTGCTGATCAGCATCAATTATGCCAAAAAGAAGAATAGGGGAAATTTATAAAGCCCAGAGGTATTACATTTGGAATGACAGGAATCCATGTCCCTTTAACCCTTTAATGGCTCTGGACGATATATCTTGGAAAAAAAGCCAGTCCCCAAAAGCGGACGACAAGATTACTCGTGGCGGGCCGCCAGTCCCCAACAGCGGAAGACGGTATATCTCGCAACCGGTTTCTCACTTATTTAATGTCCTCCAAGCAATAATAAAATTATTATAATCTCGTTCATTATTACCTTCATAAATCACGTAATCTCTCATTACAATCGATAATTTAGCATTTTAATTTATTGAAATGATGATAAAGGTATTATAGAATCATAAAAAGTAAATAAAACTAATAAGAAATAGTCGGAAAAGGTAATGAGGAGTTGAAGAAGTTGAGGCAGTCAGCGGCGGATGGTGGCCTAGATGCCTTAGCTTGGGGAGGGAAAAGCTGGCAGACCCGCTTAGCTTCTCAGTGCAACGTTAGTCCAGAGTCCTTAGCTGCTAAAGGGTTAAACAATTCTCAAACTGACCTGCCAAAAAAATCAGAATTAATTTCAATCCCGCCCAAATAATCACTCAATCTTTACTAAGTTAATATTTTTGAGACGATTGCATTGTTGGGAATGAAATGGGCATGTACTGTTGTTAAAAAAAATCCCTTAAAAAATTAAAACTGTGATAAGGAGTAAACATCCGATAATGGATATCCGTAAAGTATATCCAATAATTCTAATTCTATCAAGCCAGTAAAGGATAATTTATTTGCAATAAAGAATTTTCCTATTCCAAAAACACAGAAGAACTTAGACAATTTCTGGGAAAAATAAATAATTTTACGAGTATATACTGAATATATACTGAATAGGGCAATCATACTGGATCCTTTGCATGATTTACTCAGAAAAAATGAAAAATTCATTTGGCCAGATAAGTGCCAAAAGGCATTGGATATGATAAAGTAATTACCAATCACCATTTATACTGATGCTTTTTTGGAAAGCATTGGGGCCATTTTAAAACAGATACAGCCTGATGGAAAAGAAAAAGCAGTAGCATACTTCTCAAAAAAATTAAATGAAACCCGAAAGTAAGAAAATAAAAATAAATAATTAAAATGTTTAGCTACCAGGGGAGCTGTGAGATACTGGCAATATTGGTTAATAGGTAAAATGATTTACAGTTTATTCAGATCACAAACTCCTGGAAAACATGAATCTAAAATCTTGAGATGAAGAGCTGGGTGATTTAACATATTATCTATCGCAATATGACTTTAAAATAAAATATGCTCCAGAAAAATATAATTTGGAAGCACATTGCCAGCAGATATCCATCATTGGAATTGGATGAAAATACAGACAAACAATTAAAAATTGTGAACTTGGTTAAACTAGAAGATATTTTAAAAGGTCAGAGTTATAATGAAAAAATAAAATAAAAAAAAGCAAATTGATTGAAAGACAGATTGTATACTTCAAAAAGGCCTAGGAAAAAAACAAAAATAATTCTGTCTGAACAATTTTGCATCACACTCATAAATAAAATACATGAATATCTGTGCCATTGGGAATCAGCATTTCCATCAGAAAACGTTTAGTCCACATCATGCAGCTAAAAATTTGGCAACAAACATCAAACAAGTTTGTAGAAGTTGTTAAATTTGCCTAAAAAACAAATCAAGAGGATACTAAACACTCAGATTTATGTCTCATCTATGCCCTACCACAAGGCCTTTTGAAATAATCATTATGGACACAATAGGAGGCCTTGGAGGTTGAATGGAATATCCTTATAAACATACACATATATTTTATTTATAATTACATAAATATTTTAAATAATAGAATATAAAATAATTACTAATCCCTAATTATTTGTTTCATAATATAATTAATTTATATTTAATGAAATAAATACATAATTTGCATGTAGTTAAAGGTTTGTTTCCTATTTTTTATAATCAAAAGCTATGCCGTTTATGGAAAAGTGAATAGCATCACCATAAAAAGTTTAATATATTTCATAGAAGGTAGTTTCATTGCTTCATAATGCAATAAGCCACTTATTCACAAATAACCAAAAAGTATATAAGAACATAGTTATTCATTCTATTATGTGCTTTTACTTTGAGTTATTATACATCCACTTTATTCGTATATTCCTTTATTATTCATTGTAGTACGTGGGGCAGACCCCCCTACTGTGCACCTCCCCCTCCCCCATATCCCTATAAATTGCATATCGTTATGTTCCTTGTGATAAAAGATTAAGAAAAAGCCAAATGATGGCGGAATGACAATTTGGATTTTAGTTCGTTTTTTTATTACTGAAATTCACCATTATATGTTTAATGAAATTCATGAAATTTATAATGAATGAAATTCACCAGTATATGTTTCATTTCGCCATAACTGGTCTTGTATTAAAGCTAGATAGTTCTAGATTCAGAATAAATAAACAAAAATACTAAAATAATTAGTCTAGACAACATAAAATACCTTTGAAGTCAATTTTTTGCAAGTCACTCGCGTAAAAGTTAAAATTCCAAGGGAATGTGTGATTAAACGGCCATCATTAATGAAAAACACCCTGAAATAAAACATCTGGAGCAATTATTCTTCTTTAAAAATCACTGGTCTAATTTCAAAATATATCAATAAGGTTCAGAGAAAACGGAACTTAGTGGCGAAAACGCCCTCAGCCACATCGTTCAATTCTTATACATGATATAATTACAGCTTTAGCTTTAAATAATTTATAGAACATAAAATAGCTTATATTAACCCTCTGAAGTGGAGAAAGAATTATTATTGAGTGAAGTGTACATATATACCATACAAAAATACAAATAACTAAGTGAATAGCAACCAAAATTGAGATTGAATCTCAATAATATAAAAATCACAACTGGAAATAAAACAAGTTTTTTTTCTTTTTTTCTTATACGAAATAAATCCAAGTTCTGCAATTGAATGAAAAGGCTTAAAATACAATTTATTTAAGGTACTAAAATAATAGTGTTAATGAAATCAATTATGAATCAAGAAAACCACCTTTTTAATTGAGATTTATACTCAAGATCTACAACATTGTTACATTTATAAATAAATTGATAAAACTTGCCTTTTCAATCAGAAAAGGTAATTAGAATTGAAAAATGAAATAATCATAAATAATAGGACCTAAAATTTATGACAATAGTGTTTAAAGAAACCTGAATGCAATAAATAGTTTATCAAAGGATCAAGATAAATGGCAGAATTTGAACTTGATAATAATGTAGGTCCACGTTGATTTAATTAGGTAATCAATATATATTACAAAGCAAAGTGTACAATGTGCGTGCCGATAAGGCTCAATAACGACTCCACGTACGATCAAGAAATTTATGTCGTCGTGTACCCATATAGCCCCTTTGAAACGGTGAAGAAGGTTTCCGTTTTTATATTTAGGGTGTAAAATTGAAGATAAAAGGGCGAGAATTTCAAGCCTCCCGCACCATGTAATTGCTATCTGTTCGGGTTGGTGAATGAAAAATTTAGTTCGAGCTGCAGACTACCAGGAAGCGCTAGAGTGCGTTTTTCTCAATGTTTATTGTCCATATATTCAGTTTGTAATGGTTATATATTTTTTCAACTGTTCTTTTTAAATTACTTATATAAGTAAATTTAATGCAATATGAGTGACTATTTCTTAGTAGTACAGAGAGCGTATAAAAAAAACATAAAAAAAGAGATAATGATTGAATAGAAATTGAAAATAAAAAGTTTGAAGTATTCTTATTGTAGTTATGAAAAAGAAGTTGGTTTGATTACTATGTATGATGAGCCTTCCAGTTGACAAAATGAATCCAATTTCAGTATTTATTTAATTTTATCATCCCTCATAGTTCAGGATAAAAAGAAATATGGTAAAAAAATTGTGCCTCCATCAAATTTTTGTGGTAGGAAGAATCAAGATCTTCAAAATTAAGGGGGATATTTTAAGGGAGGTTGAAATGGAAGAAAGGTCTTTAAAAATAAGTTGCTTTGAATCTTCGGTAGTTTTTAGACTTCTGGATCCAATAGGACCATTTATATGACATTACATTAAACAGATCGAAATTTGTAACAGATTATAGTTGAAAAACCATACCTTGCTAACACAATGATTATTACGCACATATCGCACATCGGCAAGAAGATGGTTAAAACTCGAAAAAACTATTTTTTTTGTTATTTTTTTTTGGATAATCACATGTGAAGTTTCAAGTGATTTATCATTGTTATTATGTACCTACAGACAGCGACTAGGGAAAATAGTCTACCATTGGGGCGTTTAGTACCAGTGGTACTAACTGTAACTCAAAAGTAGCCCTCTACTAGCGTTAACACGATTATCCCCACCATAAAAGAATATGGTTAATTGCGCCTGAAGCTAAAGAAATTATTAATAATATTGTGAATATTATGGCATTGCAGGTTTTTTCATTCTGATTCAAGCAGTATTTAGAACTCAAAATTGATATTTTTAGTTGTAACAATCTGACGTGCGATATACAGGTATATACGAGTATGAGTCGATTAATCATAAATAAGTTGATTGCAGATATCTCTGTTAAATGTGGGTCTAATATCTACGTAACTATTATTTCAAAAATCTTGAGCCAAATATGAATAAAATGTAATAAGATTACACAAAACCTACAAGAAAGTTAACAAATATTACGAATCAATAGACAGTTTTTAATTTGTTTGAAACTTCATATATACATCATTCAATCAATAAATACTATCATAGATAAATGATCAATTTAAAGTTAATGGCCAGATTGTCTGTCCAGGGATTTTTAAAGTAATCTTTTGAATGATTTTTTTTCTTAATATGGTCATGAAAGGTAAAATGCAGTACAGTGATATAAAGTTTGTACATCACGAAATCGAATGGAAAATTCACATGGCATAGCAGTCTGTAGATTGAAAGTTATCACAGACTATAACTGCAGTATTGGTGGGAGGAGGGTCGAGCACCCCAGTAGTCGGGGCCTAAGATGTACTCGAAATATAATTTTTTTAAACTGAGATATCAGATTTTTCAACTATAATCTAATAAGTTATTATCTATTGACGGCATGGAATGGGCTTATAGGATTCAGAATCACAGAAACCATCAAAAACGATGCACAACTCGACAAAGTTGCAGCCAAATTAATTTTTCGTTTACCATTTTCAGCCCCCCATAAACCATATATAGGGTTCCTTAATTAGGCAGACTCTGCAGATCTCGAATTAATACCAAGTTAAAACCGAAGTTTCACGAAGGTGCCAATTTCGTTCTATATTTTCTTTAATTTTAAAGTTTTTCTGTTATTAAAACTACTAAACAACTGCCGGAGCAAAGCTGGGCACCCTAGCTAGTAAATAATAAATTTAATAAAACATTAAATAAAATTTTTACACATAAATGATAGCACATATTTGAATTACTAATTAATTGGTATAAACTGTAAAGAGAGAATTTACTGCAATTGATGAGCAACAGGTGGGTCATGAAGCAACCAAAATTTTAATAAAATCTGTAAAATATTTAATTCAGGACTTACTAACTTTAAATTTAAATTTTTCAAACATTAATTAACATTCAATAAATCTTGCAAGCTGATATACAAGTTAATGTTGATTTAATAATCAAAAGGAGAAATAGTGGCTGGCAGTTAACAACAGAAATATCAATACTAAGTTCTTTTTTATCTGATACTGAGTTATATTTTAAATAGATGGTAGCTAACAAAATTGAAATAAGAAATAAAACCAAATTCAGTATTTAGAAAATAAATATATAAAATAAAGCTGCTTAGCAAGCTTGAAAATTAACAAACACTACTTACATGTTAAACTAAACACTTTCAAATTACAATGATGAATTAAATAATGATTTTAATTATAATCCAGAGGACCAAAAATGTTCGACTTTGGCCCCAAGCAGACTGTCAGGGCTTAAATCTGTAGCTGGTTGAAACTCTGAATATAAATCTAAGTGAACTATATGAATAAATGAAAAAAATGAACAAAAAAAGAAATCTCTATTGGTTTTAAATTTACAATTTTAAAGTGGAACCGACATTAATAAAACGGATACAAAACAGGTTAGCAGTTATACAAATTAGAAGAAATATTTTATGGCATTGCTGGGTTTTACGGATGACATGGACAATCGTGGAGACGATGCGAATGATGAATAAAGTTGGGGGTGGGCGATCATGCCGAGAAATTTAATTTGCACATCACTAACATTTTGAAGATAAATGTCAGGCCTGACAACATGCTTCGTTCTCCGCCCCAGGCATCCCCCTCAGGCAACTTCTTTTTTCTACTCCATAATTAGGTGAAGAAAAGGAGAGAAAAAAAATTAGCATAGAGGCAGCGCTAGGTCCGGCCTCTCAGGTGATAGTACGACTTGTGGCGCTAGTTACATGTCACCTGTGAGAGGGCAGCAGTGCAGCACCAGATAAACCCTCAACTCCAATGGAGCGAACGCGGAACATTGATTTGAATAGATTTAAAACCAATCAAAATAAAAAAGATAGATAGATTCTGTTTGTTCGATTGATAGATGGATTCTGTTTGTTTGTTGTATAGTTATTTAGCCAAATTCGAACATCAAAAATCGGTAATTTTGACCATTTTGGTGGTAACATTAAAAATGTTACTGATAAAGTTTTAAAATATAAAATTTAGCATAAAACCACCTCCTTCATTTTAAAATTAGCTTATTCATGGGTAGTGATACAAATAAAAACGTGGGAGCATTCGTAGCGCTTCCTTCCTGCTAAAACATTTTTGGGTAGAATAAATAATGCATATAACTACAAATCATCCAACTTCTTCCGTTTTTAAAAATCAAAGATCGATTTTGCAAACCATCTACCCACCTAAATAGTTAGTTTTGTGAATATTTTATCATATCCCCTTAAACTTCACAAAAAGAAGGTAGTAAGCACTACGAATACTTTCACGTTTTCATTTGTATCTCAACGCAGGAATAAGTTAATTTTAAAATAAATGGCCTTGTTTTATGCTAAATTTAATGTTCTAAAACTTTTATCTGAAACATTTTCCGTACACAGTAGACGACGAATTAGAGGGGTTGAAATATGATTTTCCTCACAAAATGGTAAAAATTACCGACCTTTGATGTTTAGAAACCGTTTTTAACTTTAAAAGTGCCATTCTATTTGTAGTAGTACGCTTCTATTAAAAATGAGAAGGCAATATTATGAGGTCTGTAGTTGGTGAGGTATACATATTCTAGAAACCAAAAAGAAGGCCAAATATTTCGCAAATTCAGTCCACGAATACATTCACATTTTAAGTAGTATCTCTCAGCAAGAGTGGATAGATTTTAAAATTAAAGTACTCATTTTATACAGAATTTGATGTTCTAGAACTTTTTTATGAAACTTTTTCATTTGTTTATCCCTATTCAAATTGCAGGCATTGGAACAAGAGTTTAATTCATTTTTCCACTAAATTTATAAAAATTGCCTAAAATCGATCATCGTTTTTGGCAAAACAACTTACCTGATTTTTACTTTGAGTAACTCAATCGACGCAAAGTTTTATCCTCTTTCAATTTAAAGAGACTAAAATGTTCTCTGCGATGAATTATTTTCGAGTTACAGACAAAAAAATTAAATTTTGTTTGCCTGTAATATTTTATGGCAACCGATCTGAGGTGGCAGACGTTCATAATTGTGGTCTATGAAATGAGTAATATCAGCCTGTAAGATCAAAAAATTACTACTGTTATTAAGTTATTCACAACCTCTGTTATTAATAAGTTTATATTTTCATTGATTCATTTTATTATATTTTTATTTAAAATATTTATTATATTTACATAAGATATGTAAATATAAGTGAGGTTTAGGTAATGTGCAATCTGCGACTAATTAATTATTATTTATGATATTTATATTCTTTATTTATCAGATTTATATAATAGTAAAAAAAAAAAAAAAGGTTATATTATTTTTTCTGTCAATTAAATACTTGCAGTTACATAGGCTCGATTATACATTCAAAATAATATCCTAAACCCACTGTAATTATATCATGTATAAGAATTGAATGATGTGGCAGAGGACTGGATGCGCATGAGACACTGGCGCCTTTTCGCTGCTAAGCCCATGAACCTAGCTTGATGAACTATGAACCTAGTTGATATATTTTGAAATTTGACCAGTGATTTTTAAAGAAGAATAACTGCTTCAGATGTTTTATTTCAGGGCGTTTTTCGTTAATGATGGCCGTTTAATCACAGATTAACTAGCTTTAATACAAGACCAGTTATGGCGAAATCAAACATAATGGTGAATGTCAGTAATCAAAAAATGAACTAAAATCAATCATTCCGCCATGTTTGAAGGCCATTTTGGGTTAGTGCGGCCACTTTTTTTCTGGGAACATTGGCTTTTTCTTAATCTTTTATCACAAGGAACACAACAATATGCAATTTACAGGGATGTGGGAGGAGGGGTGCACGGTAGGGAGGTATGGCCCATCGTGTATCAGTACAATGTTCTGGACACAATGTCCATTTTCAAGTACCTAAAGTTTTTTAAGCAGTCTAAATTAATATATAAAAACATATAAAATACAATTCTCTATATATTCACACAAATAAATCTATAAGCATAAAAAAAATATATATATATATATAAAAACTTTTTTATACCAAATTAAACTATTTTACATAATTTTGAAAAATAGCCAATATCATAAAATTAATTTGATAAATACCTTATAGTTTTTTTATTGAACATTTTTTTTAAAAATGTTATTTCTTTTTTTCTGTATTGTGTTGTACTGTTCACTGGTTTTCTGTGGACTAGTCCGAATTTTCCCCTTCTCTTCGTCTTAAGACTGTCTCATGTATCCCCACTTTTCCTATATTTTTATCTTTCTATTCTTATTTTTTATATATACTGTTAAAAAATCTTTGCTATTTTAATTTTCTTAATAATATTTAAGTAGTGGGTACCTTGGATTAAATGCTAAAAATGCCAACTAACAGCTCAGCCAAATGCTATTGTACAATGATTATCCACTGTTTTTCTAAGATTAATCTACATAAAAAATCAATTAATTATATTGGTTTACTGAACTTTTCAAAATTATATTGAACCTTCTAGGATAATTTCAAAAAATTGACTTCACATGTTTTATTATAATGATGAAACCTTTAACTACATGTGTTATGGGGATACCTGTTGCTTAAAGACAATAGTTCAAAACAAAGCAAACAATGATTGAACTTTATAGACATAGTTGTACATGAATATTGGTAAAATGCTGCTTATGTAAGATATTATAATTTGCAGAAAGCAAGGAAACAATAAATAAAGTATGTAATTACAGTGAAACCTGTCTATAACGGACAGCTAAGGTGTAAACAAATTAGTCCGTTATACAGAGTTGTATCATCAAAAGGGGTAAAATAAAAAATATGAATCTATCAAATTAAAACAAAATGAAATTATTAACTGTTTGGTATTCCAAGTCAATTTTATTTTATTTTATTTTTAGTTTTAGTTTTGCATTCCCCTTCACTGCCAGCAGTGAGTGTAGATTCGCTTGGTCAAAAATTAAAATCTAAATCATGAAATCAACTCATTTAGTAGGCACTGAAAAGGGGAAAAAACATTTTAATTGTCACCATTTTTTAAAAAACCTCACTTTTCTCTTGGATAGTCATACAGCTCTGACCTGCTTATCTGTTTGTCTGCAGTTATCTGGTCTTGTATTTCAACATTTGATATAAACATTTTTTCATTCTCTTTACGTCGATCAAATTATTATGTTGTGTGTCCTCTTGGGGCAACACATTTAACTTTTTGTTTCAATTACTTCAATTTGGCTGATATCAAACCTATAGGTTATAGGTTACACTGTTGGCCTGTTAACTTTGATTGTTTACCTGATTTTCAACAATGTAAATTGCATTTATGTTTTTTAAATTTTCATTTGAATAAAATTTGATCAAGCGACTTACGTCACTGCTATCAATATCTGGTAATATCCCAATATATTTTCTTATTTTATTAAAATTTATGCATTTTACAATTTTTTGTTTACTAAATTTTTTCTGGAAAGATTTTGTTTCATTGCAATTGTTCATTTTTGTATTAAAATCAAAATGGCACCAAAGCATTAGTAAATTGCATAGACTTTGTCTTTTAGCAAAATCTGACCTAAATTTCTTGAAGGTTCAAGTTGACCAGTTAGCTAATTTTCTCCCAGCAAAAATTAGGGGAAGGGCAGAGTCTTCTCTGACTTGATGTATGAGTTAAGTTAATTTCATTCACAAATCACACCTTATCGAAATTCTAATCCATTATTTGAAGAGCACACTGAGGAGGTACTTGTAAGCTCTAGTGAGGCTGTTAGAAATCTGGTAGTTCAGTTGCAATGTGATGTAGCTGAATACTTCTTAGTAGGAATCCCATTAGCTTCCTCTCCTATACTATCTTATTCACGTTTAATGAATAAATCAAATTTAATTTGACCAAAAATGAAGCTCAATAGATTTATTGGCTCTTATTCAGAGTTTGACCAAATTAATTCTAACTTTGTAATGTCAAAATGCACTTTGTGTTTTTCAAGTGGGAATTTAATCTCACATTGTCATGTCTCTTTACCCCAACTCAGAGCTCGGAATGATGTTAGAAAATAAAAGAAATTTTGTATAAGATGTTATCATCCCTTAAGGGCAGTTGTAATCCCCTTAAACTCTGTAGTGTTAATGCTAATGCGCATGACACTCTGTAGCATTTTCCAACAGAATCCACTCCCCTTAATAAGCCTAATTCCACAAAGAAATCCTCTTTACAACAAGGACCGACAACTGGTTCCTATGTCAGTTCTGCAGTGTTTTAAGGCTTAATTAATCCCATAGTTCTCATAGCCACAGCATTAGTAAAACTACAAGTCTTCACATCATATTATATTTTTGAAAGGCAGTACTCGATTCAGCTTCGCATGCAAGTTATGTATCAGAAAATGTTTTTCAAACCCTTAAATGTGCTCAAAAGGGCTAACCACACTTTAGTTACTGGAATAGGGCACACTCCTACCAAAGCTAAAGGTCTATATATTAGTCAACATACACCCAGGGTGGAAAATTTGTTTTTCCTGACCAGACCTCTCTCATTTTGCCCCATATTAAATTAGACACTACTCATCCGACCTTTTACATTCCCTATAAGGTGGATGTCTTACTGGGGGCGGATGTTGTGGCCACATCTCTCCTCGGCTCAGTATTGATGTGTGATGCTTCCATAACAGCACATTCTAGAGGTTGATAAGGATGGATGGAAGAAGCAGACCTCATTTGGTTCTACAACCCATTAAGAAAGCGGGAATTCAGCCTAAAGTTGCAGAACAACTGAGAAAGACCCTATATCATTAAAAAGGGGATCAACGATGTGATCTACAGGGTATGCGTGCCTCCCAAAAGAAAACTTATAGTTGTCCACTATAACCAATAAGCCTCATACCGTGGGAACCACGATGAAGAACAGGAACAGCAAATTCAAGAAGAGACATTCTGACGCTACATAGCAGGTCTGTGTGGCAAAGAAGACATCCAAGACATACACATGTATACTTTTTTTTTTTATATTTTGACTGAGCAACAAATTTTGTTGGTAATTATAAATCACTCAATAAATGTTAGAACAACTTCTGAAGGCTAATTCAGAGTCTGAATTGATTAAAGATTTCTCTTGTGAAACCTTGTGCTATTTGAAACCATTTCTCTTCATGCCCCTCATCAGGGCGGACAAAATTTCATCTTACCAGAATAGTTGGAAACCACATACTTACTCTCAGCCAATTAATTTCCTTATCCACACAAATTAGGGAGATAATAAATTCTATACCTTTTAACCCTAGGTCTGCTTATCCTGGGGATAACACTTTTCTTAAGCCTTCTCATTCCTTATTAGGTTGAACCATTTCTGCCTTACCCAACCAAGATTTAACTGAACATGGGGATAGTTCCTTGAAGAATATTTTTATTCAAGCATTTTTAAAACAATTTCGGAAATGGTGTCATATAGAATATCTGACCACGTTCCAAACCAGAGTGAAAGGGACTCTCAAATCGAAAAACTTGGTAGTAAACGACTTGGTAGGCAGTTTTAAGTATTCAGAGTCACTTTTATTTTATTTTCATTTATTGCTTTGCATCTCCCTTCGGCACTAGTGATGATTGTATGCTCACTTGGTAAAAAATTAAAATCTTAATCATGAGATCAGCTGATTTAGCAGGCACAGGCAAGGGGCAGTTGTCGCCATTTAAAAAAAAAAAAAAAAACCTCACTTTTTTATTAGATAGTCATACATACAGCTCTGATGTGCTTAATTGTTGTTGTGTTTTTTTTCGATATAAGTCAATTAAGTTCTTATTTTCAATGTCTTCTAGGACCAGCACATTCAGACTTAATTTAAATTTTTGTTGAAAATACTTCAATTAGGCTAAGATCAAACCATGTGCAGAGATGTCCAGTCAAGATGATAAAGGTGAAAATTCTAAGAATAGATGATGATGATGAGACTTATATATGTTTTTAAGAAAAGCAAATGAGGATTCAATTCACTCCCAAAACAAGAATTTATGTTATGATGATTTTCAAAATAAAGTATGTAACTTTCCTCTTTTCTAGAGAATTAAAAAGTGCTGTCGGGGAATAAAATTTGTATCTGTGTCCGGAGTCAAGGGGTTCCATAATAGAGGGATTGAAAAGTATTAAATTAGAAACTCATGAGTCAAGAGGTTGAAGAAATAGTCCATTAAGAGGGTTGTCCGCTATAGAGAGGTGTTCGTTAAAAGAATTTCTACAGTAATATAGAAAAATTAAATATTTGAAATTAATACGACAAATTATAGAAAGTACAATGAATTGCTTTCTAATAAAAATTAATATGCATTTTATTTTCTAACATGATATTGTTTTTGGAACAGTTTTTTAAAATATGGCTAGTTATCAAGTGTAAAAATTAACCTTGTATTTTCATCAAAGAATTTTACTTTTTTCATAACAGTCACATTGTACCAATCAGCGAAAACAATCAATGACAGACCAGAGTCAACATCTCGTTTTAGTTTTGCAATTTCCTCAGGGAAAAATTCTTCTTCAGGATCAACAATTAAAAGTGTGCCATACTGAGAAGCATCAAAACAAGTCAATGGAACTCCTAATACTTCAACATAATAACCTGAAGCTCTCAAGTGAGTATACATATCCTAAAAATTCAATAATCAAATGAAAAAATTATTTAAATAATTTTAGGATAGTTATTTTTAATTAAAAAACAATCAAGATTTAAAAAAAAAATCATTACATGAATACAATGAGGATAGTGAGAAGTAATACTATCTAACATTTATACAAAAGAATGAATAACATAATGAAAGTTGTAGCTTTCTATAGTTGATCAATATCAAAATGTTTATATGTTTGAATATAAACATTGTAAATGTAATAATTAAATAATTTTAATGTCTCTAAAAAAATAATGAATGGTCATGATTTCTTTTACAAAAATGAAAATACAATCTACATAATACTTTATAATACTTAGTACTTCTTAAAAAGAAATTCAGGTTCCATAGGTATATTGGGATGTTTATTATTACTATTAAGAAATTAATGCTTGTTTATTGTTTTAAAATATGAAAAATAAAATAAATGATCAAAAACATTTTTTATTATTCCAGGATTAGAGCAGCAAAAATAGACAAAGTGCGAACAGAGTGGTGCCTCCTGGTGCAACACCTGAAGACAGTGTGAAAGAGGTCAGTAATAAAGTAATAGGAATAAATGAGCTGATATTAATAAGTAGAGCTTTAATATTTAAACATTCAAAAAATAATATAGGTGGGATTAGTATTTTATTTTATAATATTAGGGGTATCAAATCTAAAGAAAATGAAAATGCTTTTCTTGAAATTGTTAAAGTTTGATTTATAAACAGAAAGTTTGATTTATAAACAGAAATTTATAGATTTTTCGAGGTTTAGAAATTCAAATGATGTAAAAGTAGATGAAAAGGGTGTTAGTGTCAAAGAATTTTGCGAGGATTTTGGCCCTATTATCCTAAATGGACAGGCGAGTGGAGATGAGAATGGAGAACTTACATTTGTATCCCCCAGTGGTTCTTCTGTAATTGATTTGGGAATGGTATCGATTAATTGTATAAAAAACGTTAATTCTTTCAAAATTATACCAGAAATTTTTTCGGAACAATTTACCAATAAAACTAACTTTGTCGGGATAGATGATAATAAAAGAGATATGTTAATGCCACTTTTATCAACATTGGTTTGATATAAATTACAAGAACTGAATTTCAAACAACGATTAACAGAGAGGGTAAAATGGGATAGATTAGCAAATAATGATCTGGAGATAATTATAGAAAGATTCACAAATCTTATTAAGGAAGCTGCAGGCGATAGTAAGGTTATATACAATCTACCATGATGCAAGCAATGGTTTGATAAAGAGCGGGCCAAATGTAGAAAAATGTCTTATAAGTTTTTGAATTTACTTGAAAAAACAAATTCAGAAATCATGAAAAACTGTAGCAAATAAAAATTACAAAACACAATGTACCAGAAAAAAGAAATCTATATATAAATCAGCAATGAAAAAAATAAAAGATGCAAAAGATAACAAAGATTTCTGGGATGGTATTAAAATACTGAAGCAAAAAAATCTGTAATCTTAATTTAGATATGGATGAGTGGGTGGGTCACTTTAAACAACTTCTGAACCAACCTCTCCTATCAAACCCTATGAAATATGCAAAACCTTGGGTGTATGATGAGGCTTTGGACTGGATGGTAGAATCAGCACATGGGGAATTACTAGAATAATTACTAAAAGCAAAAAAAAAATAATAAAGCTCTGGGACAGGATAGAATACCTTTAGAATTTTTACAAAATCTACCAAATGAATTCATTTTTCTTTGAGAGGATATATTTCATAAGATATGGGAAAAAGAAGAAACATCAAAAACATTTAAACAAAGTATTATTTTTCCAATATATAAGAAGGGAGATCCAAAAGAAGTTAAAAATTATATGGGCATATCTCTACTCAACTCAGTCGCTAAAGTATTCTCTGGAGTGATAATGAAAAGAATAAAAAGGTGGGTAATGGAACGCAATATTATAAAAGAAACCAAATCAGGATTTAGAAAAGGCTACAGTATCATAGATAATAGGGAAACAAATTTTCTGCCCGATTTTGTTTATATAATTTTTATCTCTTAAAAAATGGTCCAGGTGTCTGAAAAAAAGACATTGTTTTGTAACAAAATAGGGCCTTTCCAATGGTCCAAACACAGCTTCATTATTGCCAATATCTGGGGCATAGCAACAATTTGAGAACAATACATTTCGGTTTGGATTGTTTCTTCGGGATGAAAGAAGCTGGTATGAATCAGCCCAAATTAAGCCCACAAAACAGTAACTTTATTTTGATGAGTTAGGGGTTTGGGAAATAAAAAGTCAGTTAATGCATGAGGCACCCAAGTTTCGAGCTTTTTTACTTTTCTGAATAATTTGAGGTGGTCAGTGAAGGTCGATTAGGGAAACTCCTCAAGTTATTGAACAGTTTTTCTGGGATTTTCTGTAACTAAAGCTCAGAGATAATCTTCACCCAAAAATTTTAAATCACTGCTGAATGGTGAATTCACTCACACTGCCATCAATCCCGACTTCTGTACTGTTTCTTGCCATTCAACTCATAAAATGAAATTAGGCAAAAATCACTCTTTGACATCTTATTATAAAATGGATTATAAAAAATGACATGCTACAAAGGTAAGCAAACATTTTTATTTAGAAGAGAATTAATAAATTAAGACATCCATAAAAAAGGAATAATCCGACAAATATAAACAGGTTATTTTCTGAATAGATGATTTAACGAAAAGATGAAATTCTGCATTAATTTCTGACAACCGAAATATCAATATTTAGCAACTAAATTATATTAGCTTTCAGATTTTTCCCAGGATTATCATACAAGCCTTTTTATAAAGGTAAGTATATTAATATTCATCCAAATACAATCAATCCATACTTTACTAAGAGATTAAGAAGTCCCTTATAGTAAGTGAACTACAATAATTTCACTAATGGAAGTTCAATATGTATTCAGAATGGTACAAGATTGGATGATTGCGGTGTATTAATAAAAAAATAGGTTGGTGATGAGGTCACAAAAGAAAGTGATATTGGATATATTTTAATTTTCATCAGTGTATCGACATAAGTGGCCTCTTATGCCTGGCAGCAACAAAGACCGAAAAATCTGGTGCGATTCGAGCAACACACAATTTTCACTTAACAACTTACTTTGATTAGAAATTTACGTCTTTTGTTAAATGCCATTTCTCAAAGGCACACATTTTTCCACATTCATTTACTTATTCTTGTTATATTTGTTCTTTAAAGTACACTAAATTTCTTTATTATTAAATAAAAGTTTTTACTTGTGATAATTCAGCAATGCAAGCATAATACTCCAAGTCATCTGATTTTATAGTTCTCTATGTAGTTGTTGAATACTTCATATAGTTACCATGAAACAAATAATTTCCATTAAATGAACAGAACATCTATAATTATAAACAATGGCCTGTCATTAAAGGCTTACTGCGCATGCGTGAGCTCAACGTGTTTTATGAGTTGAAGGAAATTTTTTCTTCTGTATATGATTTTTTTTCATATTTCATATTTAGCCATTTCTTATTTTTAGGTGAAACGAGAGACAGATAATTTCTCCTTATAAACAAAAACAAATGAACTTTATCATCATCATCTGATGGCGCTATGTAAAGGTAAATGTACTTTATAGGAAAACAAAAAAGGCCCCTACCCCATTTAAGCCACCTCAGAACATTTTAATAATGATAAAGCTTACCTGATTTTAAAGAATACTTGATTCTCACTAAACACGACAAGTCTAATCAAAATCGTTCAAGTTATTTTTGAGAAAATAAAAAAAAAGATAAAAATGGGGAAAAAGTTATGAAATAAAGTACCCCCTCCGTTTGACCAATTATGATAAAATTTTGGCAGTCACATCACGGGCATATGCCAAATACCCAATTTCAGGTTCATATGGTTTATATTTTTTGAGCTAGTCTGTTCACAGACACAGACACACACGCACACACACACTCCACACAGAACATTTCTTGGGACTTGGTTATTTGGACTCAGGGGACCCCAAAATTCCGTTGAAAACCGGAAGTCAAACTTTATCACGATCGCAATACTTTCCCTTACTATATATTTCATGTATAGGTAAGAGAAAGTAAAAAAGGTAGGCGCAGGCTAATTAATTCTAAAAAAGCTGGAAACGGTTTTAATCTCTTCACCAAAGTCATAAGAATAATTTTTTTTTTTTTTTTAACTAGGAAGGAATAAAGATTGAGTCATGAAAATTTACCAGGTTTTAAAACATATAAATTGCAGCCTATGTGCCAAATATCTCAAAAACTGGATTTTTTAAGATCTGTTAGTTTACGATACATAATAAAAAAAGTATGGACATTATAATGCAACAAATGCTCTATCTGATATACCTACCATAAATTGGGAGCTTTTGAGAAAAAAAAAAAAAAAAAAAAAATGGGCAAAGAGAAGACATAGTAGACAGGTAATCACAATAATGAAATAGGCTCCAGTACAGGTAATTGCAATAAAATAATTTAACCATATATATCCGTATAAATGGACAGGAAAAAGTCTGTATAATAAAACAAGACCACTTCGAAGGGACAGAAAGAGAGCCAGGGGTGGGAGAGGAAAGATGGATCATCACTACTATATTCAGTTTTACCAAGCCGACCATTAGTTGTATGGGTCACAATAAAAGATTGATAGATTAAATAAATAACAATTAATAAATTGCTTATTTATTTATAACCAACTTTTCAACCCACTTTGCAGGTCCTTTATCAAGGCTAGAAAATACAAAAAAGTTAAAAAATGTAGATACAATGCTGACAAAGGATGAAAGTCCATAAGAATGATATTAAAATAATATAATAATAATATAAGTGGTAGTTAAGTGGTAGCTGATACCTAGTTCAAAAAAATAATACCTTGCTTATAAAAATAACTATCATACTCAACAGAATAAACAACTAATACATTATTATGTAAAAATAATACATGAGAGCTAGTTAAGTTGGATATATTTTAATACTGAACATACCAACACTTAAAATATACCTACCTATTTCTACCATAGCAGGTCAAATGACTGGTGTTTGTTTCCTGATTGAATGTATGAAATATGGACGTTAGGAAGAAAATCTGTAGTAGATTCAGGCAATGTTCCTTTTGTATTTGTACTTTCTTTTGTTTGTTGACGGGCTTCTCGAAAATCGGCGGCAAGTTCTACTTTCTCAAAAATTTTTATTCACAGTTATTTTGATTGAACTAACTTTGCAACAGTCTTTCCAGAAATGTGCAACGAATTGAATACAATAGCTTGAATGCGCATGTACATCATAATTTCTGATCCGATAACCTTATAAAACAATAAATTGTTCTCCCGGTCAAATGACCAGTTGCGGTATACGACAAGTATAACTCAAAAAAAAAAAAAAAATAATAATAGAAATAAAAAATAATAGGATATTAATTTTATATAATTAATAGAAAAAGTCATGAAGTCAAATGTGCAAAAACGATAAGATTTTATGCGTTTTTTTTTATACAAAAGTTCATAATCGGTCATTTGACCGCTTATGGTAGTTTTAGTGTTAATAATGAATAAAACCCATCTAACCAGAGCTGGCTAGAGTGCCTCCAAGATGGATTACAGAGGATTAGGAAAGGTAGGTAAACAATCTTGGGAGGTGGTAGGAATTTCCCAAAAAAACATTTAAAAGAGAATATCAAACTATTATTCATGGGGCTACAGCCAGAGTTAGACCGAAACCTACTCGTGAGAAAACAACCACCTTCCACTCTTCCCTTCCTGCAGCCCTTCTCCAACCTTAGCCTTTCTTCTACCTGGCTTTCCTGTTGCATAGTGTATGGTTAAATATCCTCTTTAAGCCTCCCATCCACTTTATTTATTTTTTTAATTTATTGAAGGAAAATATCAAATACGCAGACCAATCACAAAGGAAAACTATCATTAAAATAATACAGATTGAATCCAGTCTTTCTATAAGGCATAGAAAAGACTTATTGGATATGTAGAAAAGTAAGAATATAAAACAATTTATGATATATTTTTTTATTATTATATACAGTCAAAATCATTTATAACGAAACTGGCTATAATATAGAATTGGGTAAATCAAACAATATAGTCTGGCCCATTAGATGGGCCACAATACAATACAATACAAATGAGATATTGTTTGTTTTTTTGATGATTGACGTCTATTTATGCTACTAAGGCTAATCGGACGATACTACAGTGGGAGTCCTAAATTTTGCCTATCCAGGTATAATTAAGATAGGGATTTTTAACGAGTACCTGACATCGCACAGGCTCGGGACCTCCATTTTACGTCATATCCGAGGGATGGCATAGCTAAGGATCTTTTACTCCCATTAAAAAATCCTAGGGCCACCGCGAGAAGCGAACCCGCGACCTTTAGTATTGTAGATTGCCATGCTAACCAATACACCACAGGTGACCCCTAAAATGAGATATTAGAAAAAGCATTTGTATTGCATACAATGAACATCAGTTAAAGTGAATACGTTAGAGTGAACATATTTCTTGAAACAATAAGAGCTGAAATATTGGTTACCTTGTACATTTCAAGTAAACATTCAACATTCCACAAAATAAAAATAAAGGCTTTGTTTAATTTACATCAATTCACCTAACAATTCTCAACTCAACTGAAAAAATGAAAAAGTGCTTGGTTAGGGAGACAAAATCATTACTTTCGAAAAACTGTCAGACATTGATATCGTACTGAGTCACCAAACAACTCAGAAAGAAGGACATACTACTGATGAACAGCTAGTGGTTCCACATTAAGAGCATTTGTTCAGACTGCTGAAACTTGTATGTGTCAAATATACTTCTAGATTGTTTCATCTTCAATTGAAAAAATGTTTTTCCTCTTTAAGCCTCCCATCCACTTTATTTATTTTTTTTAATTTATTGAAGAAAAATATCAAATACGTAGAACAATCACAAAGGAAAACTATCACTAAAATAATACAGATGGAAACCAGTCTTTCTATAGGGCATAGAAAATACTTATTAGATATGTAAAAAAGTAAGAATATAAAAAAATTTATATATTTTTTTTTTATTATTATATGCTGTCAAAACCATTTATAACGAAACCAGCTATAATATAGAATTGGATAAATCAAACAAAACTGTCTGTCCCATAAAATGAGATATTGTTTGTTTGTTTGATGTTTAACGTCAATTTTTGCAGAAGTACGGGAAAGGCAATGAACAAAAATGCAGATTTTTTTTTCTTTAACTCTTCCTAAATAATTGTGTACTTGATGATACTTTGTAATTTTTTTAATTCATATTGGTTAGCATATTGTATTGGTTTTTTCAATTGAAGATGAAACAATCTAGAAGTATATTTGACACATACAAAAATATATAAATTTTTTTATATTCTTACTTTTTTACATATCTAATAAGTATTTTCTATGCCCTATAGAAAGACTGGTTTCCATCTGTATTATTTTAGTGATAGTTTTCCTTTGTGATTGTTCTACGTATTTGATATTTTTCTTCAATAAATTAAAAAAAATAAATAAAGTGGATGGGAGGCTTAAAGAGGAAAAACATTTTTTCAATTGAAGATGAAACAATCTAGAAGTATATTTGACACATACAAGTTTCAGCAGTCTGAACAAATGCTCTTAATGTGGAACCACTAGCTGTTCATCAGTAGTATGTCCTTCTTTCTGAGTTGTTTGGTGACTCAGTACGATATCAATGTCTGACAGTTTTTCGAAAGTAATGATTTTGTCTCCCTAACCAAGCACTTTTTCATTTTTTCAGTTGAGTTGAGAATTGTTAGGTGAATTGATGTAAATTAAACAAAGCCTTTATTTTTATTTTGTGGAATGTTGAATGTTTACTTGAAATGTACAAGGTAACCAATATTTCAGCTCTTATTGTTTCAAGAAATATGTTCACTCTAACGTATTCACTTTAACTGATGTTCATTGTATGCAATACAAATGCTTTTTCTAATATCTCATTTTAGGGGTCACCTGTGGTGTATTGGTTAGCATGGCAATCTACAATACTAAAGGTCGCGGGTTCGCTTCTCGCGGTGGCCCTAGGATTTTTTAATGGGAGTAAAAGATCCTTAGCTATGCCATCCCTCGGATATGACGTAAAATGGAGGTCCCGAGCCTGTGCGATGTCAGGTACTCGTTAAAAATCCCTATTTGCATATGAATTTAACATTACATATGCATATTTATCCGCCAAGAGTTTTATGATCAGTTGAAGTGAACACTTAACAGAGATTTTGAAAACACATTATATTATAAGTATCGTTTATTGACTAACATTCCCATTTCTATACCATGTATTTTACTTAAGATTGGTTATGTAAAATATATATATATATATATACATATGTTAAACATTAGCATATTAAAGATGCAAAATTTTAGATCTACATTTTTATGATACTAAGATTTTGACAACTCATTACATTATGAGCACTGCTTACTGACTACCGTTCCCATTTCAGCATTATGTACTTTGATTTTCTTAATATTGACTATGTAGTTACATTATGCAATATGTATGGATTAAGTTATACATTTTAACAAACATAAACTTAGAATGAACTGACAATTGTAGCCAGAGTAAAACCGTTGACAGATAACTGTCCGTTATAACTTACAATACTGCTTAAAGAGAACACTGGCTACAACATACAAAATCAGCAATCCTTCGAAGTTTGTTATAATTGATTTGAACTGTACTTACATTTTTCATATATACCAAGTTATTTTACCATCACCATTTTCTGTTTTTCCTATAATGTATTTAACTTGTTTGTTTTTTTGAGCCCAGATCACCTGAAAATATCTCAACTAAGCATAGATATTACAGCTATACAAGAAACGAGATGGACGGGGTGTGGTAAAATCTCTATAAATAAATTTGACTTCTATTATAGCGGAGACAAGAAAAAGCATGAGTTTGGGACTCCTGATTTCAGAACGTGCGAAGTCAGCAATACTCGTTTATGAACTAATAAATAATAGGATATGTACTCCGAGGGTCAAAGGAAAACATTATAACATTACCCTGATAAATGTACATGCATCGACGGAGGAAAAGGAAGAGGAAGAAAAAGATACATTGTATGAAGAATTGGATAAAATTATAAGAAATTGTCCCTCCTTTGACATAAAAATAGTGTTAGGTGATTTCAATGCACAAATTTGAAAAGAGCCTGCGTTCACCCATACCATTAGAAGACATAGTCTTCATCAAGAAACAAATGTTAATGGAGAACGATTGATCAGCCTTGCGACGTCTAATGCGCTAACCGTAATGAGTGCAATCTTTTCTCACAAAAACACACAAAAGGAAACTTGGACCTCAACAAATGGCGTTCCTACTCAAATAGATCACATATTGATATCTTCCAGGCACTTCAACTCATTAAATGATATTAGATCATACCGTGGACCTGATGTGAATTCGGACCACTATTTGGTGGTGGCAAAGATGACTCAAGGTATGAGATTCTCATACCAAAGAAACAAGCATCAGAGGCTCAAACGGGACAGAACTAAGCTCAAAGAGGAGGAAATTAAAAGCTTATTCCAATCAAATATTGAGGAAGGAGTGAGGAACATCCCTGCAGTTGAAGGAGTGGGAGAGGTAGTAGAAGAATGGGATCTCCTAAAGCAGATTATAACATAGTCAGCAGACCAATACTGTTGGAAGGATAGGAGGACCATTAACACTTGGTTTGATAAGGAATATGAGGAGGTAGTAGCAGAACGGAATGGCTAAGAGGTTAACCTTCTTGAACCGAGATACTAGACATAGTAGGAAACAGTGCAAAGAAGCCAGAAATAAAGCAAAGTTGGTACTGAAGAAAAAGAAGAAACAAGCACTAATAGAAAAGGTGAAGGCTATTGAGGGCTCAAGAAGGAATAACGAGACGACAAATTTTTTTGAAGAAGCCAAGGCCATAAACAATAACATTTAGTTACAACTCAATGATTAGGAATGCTGAAGGTAAGCTGCTAACTATGGACCAGGGCATACTTAAAAGATGGGGGGATCACTTCAAGAAACTCCTTAATCCCATAACTGAGGATCAGATTATGGATGACCCACCAGAAGATGAAAATGAGAGTGAGTTGGTTCCATCAGATAGCACGGATATACAATTAATTTTGGATCAGCTCAAGAACAATAAAGCACCTGGATCAGATAGCATCCCAGCAGAATTTCTGAAGGAAGGAGGTCCGATAATAATAAATAGAATAATAGAAATAGAAACAAATTTGGAATTTGGAAAATGCCACAAGAATGAAGTGAATCTATCATTGTGCCAATTTTTAAAAAGAAAGGTGATTCAAATCAGTGCAACAATTATAGGGGAATCAGCTTCCTAAACACAGGTTATAAGGTGTTCTCAATTGCGTTGTATAACCAGCTAATTCCATAAGTGGAAGCACATATTGGAAAATAACAAGGTGGATTTAGGGCCAATCGTTCAGCCTTGACCAGATATTCTCGCTTAGGCAGATTATGGAAAAAATGAGGGAATATAACAATAGTATGTGGTGGGGCTAAGGGGTTGTGAGGAGGTAGCACCTTCACTTAGGGCCGACCTAAAGGATTGGTCCTCCCCAGACCCCAGGGGAACAGCTCAGGAGGAAAAGCGAAATCTCCGAGTACACTAGTCCCAAGACTGTCCGTGCACGACCTTAGTCGCATCCTGCTCAAGGTGGCCCTGCTTTTACCAAACACGGTAAACACCATTTTCTGTTTTTCCTATAATGTTTTTACTTGTTTGTTTTTTTTGAGCCCAGATTACCTGTAAATATCTCGACTAAGCATAGATATTACAGCTATACAAGAAACGAGATGGACGGGGTGTGGTAAAATCTCAATAAATAAATTTGACTTCTATTATAGCGGAGACAAGAAAAAGCATGAGTTTGGGACTGGATTCCTGATTTCAGAACGTGCAAAGTCAGCAATACTCGTTTTTAAACTAATAAATAATAGGATATGTACTCTGAGGGTCAAAGGAAAACATTATAACATGGTTTACTTAAGTATGCTGATACCTCCCTTATTATGGCCGACGCGATCTTCCCTGAAGGCCTGATAACCTCTCACACTAAATCGTTGATTGGGATTCAGATAGGTCTCCTGTATGCAAACTATGTACCTTCTTCATGGATTCTGTTTATCAGGCTTAGTTTTTTGTTTAGCAGGCCTTCTGCATTCCATTGCATAACATGGAGGCTCTTTTGGTCAGTAGCCAAGATCCCCTGTCCGACCCTCACTCCACGACCGGGGGGATTTTACCACCGGTAGCATAGGACCGGCCTCTCCGAGTAGGGCCACTACTTGCCAAGCGGGCCCAGCGGGAATTCGCAAGAGTAGCACCTCGTTCCAAAATCCGTCCAGTTGTAGCCATGAAGGGAAGTAATTGCTTAAAATCCTATTTTTCATCTGCCTCGAATGAGTGATGAGACTATTGTTGAATTCAGGGGCTTTAGCGGTCTTTGAAGGGTGAGGTCCTGTCGCAGTTCTCTAGCCGTACCATAGGTCTCCTACTCCTCCCGAAGATGTCTGTTCATGAGCCCATCCAACCCTTACTGTTTTCGGCCACATGTCAGTACTGGAGTAGCTGCTGCCCACACCAGGGATGTTTTTTATGACCTCCCAGTCGAGGTCCGCCGTGTTTAGTTAAGAATATAGATTCTGAGATCATCAACTTGAAAAAATAGTGTTTTTTTTAAACAAAACTGCATAACTTTTTGATTGATTGATAAAAATGGATCATGTTTATCTTTTTTTTAAAGAATCAAAAAGCCTTCTATTCTATCTTTTATTTTTTAAATCTGTCTAGTACTTTACAAAGTGGATGCGGTTTGTATTTTGGGGAGACAAACATATATACACAGTATTGTATATTGTGGAGACAAACATTTACATGAAAATGCTGTAGTTGTATTATTTTAAAAACACAATTTTCAATGTGATTTTTTTTTTAACTTGACAGGTTTGAAAGGTAAAGGTTAAAACATCAAAAACTTTGGAATTTTGAATAATCGTAAATTTTTAAAGGAGATGGAAAACTTTGAATACTAAGGTATTTTGGTTCAGGGTGGCCAGAAACCTATGCACACTGTAAAATAATAATGAGAAGAATATATAATAGTGAGGAAATTTTAGAAATATAATGAAATGTCATGTTATATAAATTAATAGGATTTAATACAAAATATGATATGCTGGTACTATAAGTACTACATATGGTACTATATATGCTATAAGTTCCTATATATACTATAGGCACTTATACCAGGCAATCTAATTGAAAGGCATGGAAAAGATCCAGAAGGTCGGAAAATGGGTACCTCACCAACTGAATGACAGGCAGCAGTAAGCTCGAAAAACCTCATGGCAAATGCTGCTCGTCAGGTACAGAAAAAAAGTCATTTCTTCATCAAATTGTGACTGGTGATGAAAAGTGAATTTACTTCGAGAATCCTAAGCGTAAATAATCCTGGGTAATTCCTGGTGAACCATCGGCATCGCTTGGGGAGGAAGAAAATGCTCTGTGTCTGGTGTGATCAGATGGGTGTTACCTACTATGAGCTGCTGAAACCTGGGGAAACTGTTAATACGGAACGCTACCTACAACAGATGATAAATTTGAATAAAGATTTGCGCCAAAAAGTCCCAAATATCAAGAAAGGACACACAAAGTGATCTTGCTCCATGACAATGCCCCATCACATTCGGCTAAACGGACCAAGGAAACGATCCAAGTGTTTGGTTGGTAAATTCTTCCGCATGCGGCTTATTCACCAGATTTGGCCCCATCCGATTACCACCTATTTGCATCGATGGGACACGCACTAGCTGAGCAGCGCTTCACTTCTTATGAAAATGTACGAAATTGGTTAAGTGATTGGTTTGACTCAGAAGAGGAAGCATTATTTTGGCGGGGAATCCACAAATTGCCTGAATGATGGGAAAAATGCATACATAGCGAAGGACAGTACTTCGTATAAAAAAGTATGTATCACTTTTACACAATCAACTCTTATTTGCTATTTGAAAAATTCCGGTTTCATATTTACACACCTGGTATATCTTATAAAGCTGGTGTGACAATATGAAAATGGTTGACGGATACAGAAGTGGTGAAAAAAGAAGTTATGGAAGAGTGAATGAATGATAAATGAGATATATGACTGACCTACCTGGGGAGTGGATCCTATCCAAATGCAAGATATAGGTGAGTGGGAGAGAGGTAGACATTTGATTGTGGTGTAACCAGCAATGATTATAAACAAAAGAACAACATTTAAAGCTAAACAAGATAGTGAAAGTTGATGGTTTAAAAATCGAACATAGGCTTTGGTTGTGGGAGAGAATCACCAAAAACAAAATTGTGGACAACTGATACTATGAAAATGTAAATTTAATGAATTAGTAAGGAGTTACATGAAAAATGAAAATATATAATAAAGGTATTGATCAAACAGTTCATGAAAATGATTTACAGAAAGAATGGAGTTAAGTAAAACAAGAGGGTGTATTGTTTTCATGGTTAAATCATATTACTTATCAGAATAGTATAGTGATAAAGTGTATGCAATCGGCGTAAAGGTAGAATGAAATAAAGATAAAGGTAAGGCGTAAAAAAATAAGGGACAAGGAAAGCAAGGAAAGAAAGAAAAAAAATAGGGGTGCAGGATTGATAGATGAGTTGTGGATTTATTATTAAAAAGAAAGAAATGAGAACAAAGAATTGAAGAGTGGATGGACTATGGATGTTTTAATAAATTACTTACAATAGAACTTTCATTGGACGGACATCATTGGGGAATGACCAAATGTACGCTTATCCGCTTATTAGAAGTGTCCACTAATGAGAAGAGCATTTTAAATACAAACATGGCCAAAATTTATTAAAAAATTGAATAAAAATGAAGATGAACTTGGAAAATGCAATAAAATAAATATGTAAAAATAGTTTATAGTGATTTTATATTTTATTACTGTTCAAACGTACAATAGATACACGTATTTGTATATGCATTGAACTTAATTTGATCTAATAAAAAATAAAATAGTAAGATGAATCAATTATTTTACTATTGTTTTATTAAAATTCAAGCAATTAAGAAATTTCGGGTTTAATGTTTACTTTTACACTTACTTTTATTAGTTCCATTTTTTCTTTTAAGGTTAAAACACGTTTTTTTTGGAGCCGCGTGAATAAATTGTTACTGTAAACCTTACTATTTTAAGACAAGACACACTAACACTCGCAATGTAACTCGCTGTAAAAATTGCAATACAGCTTGTATAGTTTCTATTATCTCTTGTTTAAATTTAGCGCTGATGAAAACCTAAATATTTTGTCAAAATGTCAATAAAAATTTTAATATGTCTTAAAAATGTGTATTATGTTTGCTTTTTTTTTTTTTTTTTTTTTTTTTTTTTTTTTTTTTTTTTTTTTTTTGTGAACACACCACAACAAATTTTTTTAATAATAAGAGTACAATTTCTGAACAGTGGCTCGGTTGCTGCTCAGTAAGGTGCCTTCCACAGTGAGGCTCGATCTCCACTAAAAGGACCCTTTTGGGGTTGATTTATCTCTATAGAGCGAGTGGGAGTCAAACTAAGATAAAATAAAGCTAATCAAGCTAAGGCCTTTTATACTATATATTATATAGTATAAAAGGCTTATACTATATATTTATAAGTATATAACTATAAAAGAAGTGATGGGAGTTCGATAATATTACGGTCACAAATCTCTCAAAACGCCCATGAGCCACTCTTCAGAAGCAGTGCCCCAATAAGTTTTCAATGGATGTGATTGAATAAAAATATTTTTTACCTTAAAATTAGTATGAATATGATCAGCATTCCAATCTAACGGGTCTACTTTCATTCGCAAATTATCTCTAGGAAAATATCCTGGAGGATAACGGAGGTTGTGAAACTGATCCCATAAAAGCCTTTTCCTGTAAAATTTTAAAATAATCAATATAAAATAATGGTTAAAATAACCAATATAAAATAATGGTTAAAATAATCAACAAAATAATGGTTAAAATAATCAATATAAATGAAATAATGACCGAGTGAAGTTTCGGTTTTGGTTTAGAATTGGCCGAATCTTGCATTCGTGTCTGATATTCCTGAGAAGGAAGTGGGACTACACGATTTCAGCTTGTAAGCTCCATCTCATTCATGGCCTTCAGCACCCTTTAATTTAATATTGTGTATTATCTGCCATTTTATATTAATTTACTCATTATTGTGGGTAACCACCTTCTTTTTAAATTATTTTAAATAATTTATTTTTGAAGAGAAAAGATTTGGCTCCGCCAGGAATCGAACCCGGGTCTTCCACGTGACATGCGCGGTATGCTAACCATTGCACCACGGAGCCCGCTTCCAAACGGTGCCAAATCCTTCCTCTTCACTGACACCTCTCCCAGGATCTCGCAAGTTTTGCCAGTATTTATGGGAGGTGGACAATTTTTGTCCAATTTTGGGCATCTCTTGACGTTCGTCAATTTTTAAATTATTTCATATTAATTTATTCATCATAGTGGGTAACCACCTTCTGCAGAAATCTGAGAAATTAATCTTTTCTCTTCAAAAATAAATTATTTAAAATAGTATAAAAGAAGGTGGTTACCCAAAATAATGAATAAATTAATATAAAATAATTTAAAAATTGACGAACGTCAAGAGATGCCTAAAATTGGACAAAAATTGTCCATCTCCCGTAAATACTCGCAAAACTTGCAAGATCGTGGGAGAGGTGTCAGTGAAGAGGAAGGATTTGGCACCGTTTGGAAGGGGGCTCCGTGGTACAATGGTTAGCATACAGCGCATGTCACGTGGAAGACCGGGGTTCGATTCCCGGCGGAGCCAAATCTTTTCTCTTCAAAATTAAATTATTTAAAATATCTGCCATTTTTTTAACTACACATCGCACATTGGCAAGAAGATGGTTAAAACTCAAAATATATCAATTTTGAGTAATGCATACCATCGGAATCAGAATGAAAAACCTAAAGTGCCAGAATACAGTACTAATAGTTCTTAATGAAAATAAAATTTAATAATTTATATTAGATCTTGTTTATCCCTTATCACATTAGATATATTTTGGAAATGTCAGTGAAAATTATTTAATAACAGTGCATTGTAATTTTTTCCATGTTAGATATATCAAAAAATAAAATAAAGTAACAGACATTTTTTTATTGGCTATAATTTTATCTATCAAACTAAAAATTATCTATCAGAGTTATAGAGAACTGAAATTTGAAAACCAAGTTTTAAAACATTGCACTTCTTTGTTAATAAAAAATCAGGCCTTAAATTAGATGAAATCTTAAAATATATTTCTTTGGCTCATAATTACACTATAAAAGCCAGATCACCAACAAAACACTTTAAAACACATTTCTCATAATCTTAAAATTAAAATTAAAAAAATAGCCTTTAAAATAAAAATATTAAGTGTTCGTTATTTTTTTTTTTTTTTTTTGTAATCAAAAGTAGTTTTAATTTTTCTTCTTTGTATCACACGTGCATTGCAGCTTTCTGTATATGTGCCCAAACAACTTTCCCTTCTTGTTTTTCACACTAATCGTCTAAGGAACCTCATTTCCACAGTAGTGAGCCTTTTAATGTGCTTATCAAGGGCAGTCCAGTGTTCAGCTCCGTACATGAGGACTGGGAGGAATACGGTCTTGAAAACAACTAGCTTTGTGTCCCGGGCCGTTTCTTTTTTACCCACTATGGTACTGTTAATTTGGAGGTACACACTGTTCGCTTTCCTCACTCGATTCCCGATTTCTGGGTCCAGCCTTCCATCCCTGCTTACCAGAGGGCCAAGATATTGGTAGGTATCCACTAATTTTAGAGGTTCTCCATTGCAATTAATGTGTACTTCTTCTTTCATCCTTCCTACCTGAATCACCTCACTCTTGGTAGTGTTTATCTCCATGCCCTTTCTGTGCAGTCCCTCTCTCCATTCTACCTTCTGGAAGTTCTCCTGTGAGTCATCTATTATTACGATATCGTCAGCAAATATGAAGAATTGGGCCAAAACTGGGAATCGGTTTCGATAACCGACCACTGCTCTAGGGGTTCTTCTTTTGCATATTTTGGCGATCTCGTCCATAAATGCCACAAAAAGAAGGGGACTGAGACTGTCACCCTGCTTCACTCCCTTCACAACTGAAACGGCTTTGATTCTCTTCCATTCAGTCGAACAACTCCTTTTAGATCTTGGTAAACTGCTTGTATCGCCACTATAAGCTTATTAGGGACTTTTTTGTTGCATAGGGATGTCCATATCTCCTCTCTTGGAACGGTATTGAAAGCTACTCTAAGATCCAGAGAGGCCTAGTAAACACTCTTTACCTCTATCCCAAGCCTTATCCACAATCATTCATAGGGAGAATAAATGATCTGAGATAAAGTTTCACAAGCAGTTGAAAGAATGAAATCAGGAAAAGCAGCAGGAAGAGATGAAATATCCCCTGAGCTAATCAAGTATGGAGGAAAGGAAAACTGAGGATGCAAGGGTCCTACCAGGCCCAACAGACTAAGCAGACCTGACCAAGGGAGGGGCGACTAAACTGAGCCAAGGCATTGCCAGAAGGGGACTACTCCCGAGGCACCAGGCCAAGGATGCTAGAGCCAAACAGGTCCCAGCAGACGGAGCCATGGCACCAGGGGGGACCCTCAAGGTACTTAAACAGACACCAACAGGGTGCAGGAAGGCAGCCGACCAGGCAGACAACATTAACAGAATGACCTGCAAAGAAACCCAGAGAAATGACAAACTACACCCTTGTTACGAGAGGGTAGTTGGTAGCGGTGATGAAGATGGTAGCATACCAAACTGACCCAAGAGTGAGGTGCTACAAGACTTAATCACCGGCAAGGAGACAATCAAACCTCTATTCAATGGAACCAATTTTAATAGAGGAGACTACATAATATTTTGCCAGGACAAACATACTAAACAGGTAAGAAGGTTGGATGTGCAAGGACATTATCACCTTCAGGCACCAACAAGATACTACAGAGACAAGCCATATCGCACACAAAAGTGGGGAACAATAGAAGAGATTAGGCAAGGTAATGGAGGTCCTGAAAGGCAAGACTAAATGTAACAATGGCTAAGGGTGGTAGCAGGAGGCGGGGTGAAACCTTAATAGCCAAGGCCAAATTCGAAAGAGAAATGCTGCCACTCAGATTCTCTAACAGCCAAAGTACCAAAGCCACGGGTCCTTCTCCTGGGGAGGCTGAGGAAAGCCAAAAGATCTGGTGAGAGCTGGGTTGGCTGGTGGAACTCGCTAAAAAACAATAACAGGATTTGAAGTCCTGCAAATCAATTTCCACCACTGCATTGCAGCAAGCATTGTTCTGCAACAGTATATCAAAGGTAAAGATATTGATATATTTATACAAGAACCTTATCTACTTAGAGGCATGCTCAAAGGGCTGAACATATCTGGATACAGTATGTTGTTTGTAATAGACTGCCCTAGAGCCAGCATTCTATACAAAAATGAGTGGTAGGCAAATCACTAACTGGCATGTCTCCAATGAGAAAACATGCTGAGATCATAAATACATTAGATTTGACCTCTCTGCAACAAGCAAAAATGTTGTGGAGCATAGGAATCCTAAGAACTCAAAATAGGAAACCTACTGCACCAACCACAAACCTTAATGAATTGATGAGAAACTGTCCGAATGAATGGTAACATCACAGCCTCAACTCTACAGTGATAAATGCTATGAACAATTCATCGTAATAGCAACCAACCTAAAAAAAAAAATCAACAGCAAAGATACATTCCAATTGACTGAAAAGTCTCTAAAGTGTGGAGATCATTTTAAGGGGCAGAAACATTGATGAAATTTCCTTCAGATGGATTGAAAAAATGCTGGAGGAAAGGATACTTCTTACAGAATTTGGACACACCAATATATGGTGGTGATCTCACTTTTACTATGGTGTTTAGTGGTGGATGCACTACTCAACAAACTGAATAATGCAGGGACTTTTACGCCCAAGAATAAGCTGATGATGTAGCAATCCTTGTGAGAGGTAAATATCAGAATGTACTATCTGATTTCCTCTCCTTTGCAACCAAGATCCTCAGCGACTAGAGCAATGATAATGGACTAAATATCAATCAACAAAAAATAAATATCTGCTTCTCCACAAAGAAGAAAATCGTAGAAATCAAATGACCAAAAATAAATGGCTTTCAGCTGCTGCCCATCAAAGAAGTAAAACACCAGGGAGAAACACTGGCCCATAAATTGAATTGGAATAAGCACATGAAACAACAAAAAAAAATCCTGAATATCTATGGACCTGCAAGCCTGATAGATAAGAACAGGGGACTGAAACCAAAAACAGTGTACTGGCTATAAATAATGGAAGTAAGACTGAATATACTCAGCCCTAATTCTGGTGGCATAAAGCAGGGGTCTGAAAAATAAAAATTATATTGGAAATTTTGCAGAGACTAGTGTGTCTCATGACAATTAGAGCTATTAGGACCACACCAACAGCCACGATGGAAGTGATGCTAAACTTAGCACCACTGCAACTAGAGGTACAGGTCCAAGCTCTAAAATCGGTACTACTACACCTATTCCCCTGCTGGGTTTGACAGCTGATAAGCACGCTGCTACCTGTTGGTCACCATGCGAACTACCATACCCACCACCTTTCCCCTATTGCCCCTCCTGTTTGAAAAATAACCGCCTTACCTCAGTATTACGTCATTTTTACGTCACACACTATCTCACCCCTTCTGAAAGGAACACATCGATTTTGTGCCAGTCGATATAATTATATAACTTATAAAATACCCGCATCTCCCCTCTATTTCGAAGAATCAGTATTTCGAAGAATCAGTATTTCGAACTATATTCGGAGTTGCTGAATAATTCAAACCTATACCATAACCTTCTTTTTCATTAAACTTTCATTTTAAAAACCCTTCGATCAGTATTTTAATAATAAACCCTAGACATTCTATGAACATGAACGATGGGAAAAATTCATATTAAGTAATGGTCAATGTATTGTACTTTATTAATGTAAATAATTGACTGAGTTTAATTTTACCCTGAAAAACCTAATACAAATAATCGACTGAGTTATATTTCACCCTGAAAAACCTAATACATTTATTTGACAACCTAATAACATTTTTATTTCTCACAAAGGAGGCTTAGGATATTTTTGGGGTTTATATGCAGCACTTAATTAAGAGTTAGCTTCTATGCTATGATATTTAACTCTTATTTATGCTATTGCTAGTTAATTAGTGGGCTTTATTAAAGATGGAAATGGTTGCTCTCAAATAAATTATTATTTAATTTAGCTTATTTTACAGCAACCTGGACCACCCTCTACTTAAACTGTGTTTTCTTTTTTTCTCTGCTTGTAATTCAACGATCAACCACCAACACCTCAACTCTTATTTACATTCTTTTTTTGGTTCCTGCAGGATGACAATTTAAAATAAGAAAAACAATTTTAATTTATAAAACAGCAACGAGACCATGAGCATCATTGATGACAAAATTTCCTGAATGAAAATGGCCTTCGGTTGAGGCATCATATCAATAAACACTGCCCATATTTCTATGAGCTTCTCCATACTGGAACATACCACTTACCTTTTTTAAAATAATACAACAAAATATGGCGACAAGGACTGATATTTTCTTCCATACTCACAGTGCAATAGCGAACACAGTAATAGGGTAGTTTCACAAAATCTTAAGAGAACATAAAGGACTACTACCTAGGAGGAAGAAATAGGTACTCTGTTGGTACCCAGTATTAATAAAAATCAGTTAACACAATAAAAAGAAATTTACAGCTTAAATATAAAGAGAAAGAGAGGATTCTTGATGCATTTTGTGAAACTACCCTATTATTGTGTTCGCTATTGCACTGTGAGTATGGAAGAAAATATCAGTCCTTGTCGCCATATTTTGTTGTATTATTTTAAAAATGGTAAGCATACTGGAGAAGCTCATAGAAAAATTTGCAATGTTTGAGGATACAATGCATTAACCGTCAAAATTGGTATGCCAAATTTCATTCAGGAAATTTTGCTATCAATCATGCTCCACAGTCTTGTCGCCCTTTAATGAATTAAAATTGCTTTTGTTATTTTAAACTGTCATTCTGCAGGAAGGAAGGAAGGAATGTAAATTTTTTTTGAGGTGTTGGTGTTTGATTCTTGAATTACAAGCAGAGAAAAAAAATAAAAGGATGGTCAAGGTTGCAGTAAAATATAATAAGGTTAATTAAATAAATTATTATTTATTTAATTTAGCTTATTTAAACACAACCCTATCCATCTTTTGCCAATTATTATTACTCTTTTAAATGTACTCCATATTAACCCCGAAAATCTACTGGGTCTCCTTTTTGAGAAATAAAGGTAGTATTGAATTGGCAAATGAGTCCGTTCAGTCTTTCAGGGTAAAAGAAAACAGTCTATTATTTACATAATTAAATTTACAATACATTGACCATTATTTAATATGAATTTTTTTAAGAATCTTTCCACTAACTCATAATGTCATATACATAGCAGGTGTGATTTTTATTGTTAAAAAACTTATCCAAGTGTTTTTTAAAACATATATGGTTTATAACAATGAAGTTTTAAATTAAAATGTGATAATATACAAAGTGGTAATGCCTCTCTTGGTCATTCAGTATTACTTATTATTGCTGTTAAATTTTTTATTGGGTTTAAGTAGTTTTATTGATCCATAAATTGTCGGTGTTATAAAATCATATAATGTATCATATAACAATCATATATAAAATGTTATAAAACTTGTTTCGTTATAAATTCATCTACATGTACCATTTCATATAATTTAGTTACAGATGTATTTATTTATTTTTGTGATTTAATGAATGAATCATGCCTCATATTTCTGAATGTAGTTTTGTATATTGGTATAAATGGAGTTATATTCGCATATTTGTATGTATACCTGGATGTATATTCATATACATACGGAATTTATACATGCAAATAGACAAAGTTAGTTGATAATAACAACCGATGTTTATAACAAAGCTTGCAAAAATGAGAGTACTTTGCAGAATATAATTTGGCATATGTTTTATAGCATTAATTCTGATACAAGCTATAATACAATATTTATCATTTGAGTGATAGATGGATGATTTATTCAGGAATAATTTAAAAAAAAAACTATACTTTGGCCCTTCCTAGTTTGTACCTAATCATTAACAGAGCTGAAAGCACCAGAGATGCCCAGAAAGGAGTCGCGAAGCACAGGTTGGACCAATCGAATTTCCAAAAGTGGCTAATTAACATAGCAATTTACAGTTCTTCTCAACCAATGCTTTGATAGGTTGATTTATAGGTGATGATATTTGTACATTCTTTATTCCCTTCATTATTGTTTGATAGTCTGCAGGTTAAAAATAAAATTATTTGTCATTTGGTAAGGCCCAATCAAGCTCGATGGCATAGATTATTATTCTTCTTATTTTTGAACATTTTAGGTTCAATCCCCTACAAGGACTTAGTGCAACTTTGTAAAGTAACGTATAGTTATATTACTGTATTGTATAATTAATTTGACAATAGTAAGAAGTCGTAATAAAAATAAAGAGTTATATTAAACACTGGTACTGCATTTTACTTTCATTTGAAGGATGAGTGAAAAATAGAGGAGAGGAAAAATAGCAATGGGTACTTCCTTGTGAAAATTCTTATATTATTTATTTAAAATATAGTTATACTTTCCGGCAAAATGGTTTATAATATAGAAACAAGTTTTAGTTAATAAAGGTTCTATTTTTTTGAAGAGGAATAGGATATGATATAATTGTTGGATTTAGATATATTAAAATTTGAAAGATATTATAAGCTGACATCCTTTCATGTATGATTTTTATTTCTTCTTTCAAATGTAAACATTACCCACAAAATAGGTGGTTTCATATTGTGAAAAATTAGATAAGCATCTTCAATGAAATAAATCCTATCTCTTATTTTTTTTTTCTTTAACTTTTAGTAAAGTATGTAAATGTCAGTTCTTTAAAAAAGTATAGGCATAATGAAAAGATAATAGGTTATAGAAAAACAAAGAAGTGGATAAATTGTTAATAAAAAAGTTGATTGGTAAGGAACTTATACGCATAACGAATAGTTACGTAATTACTTATATTCAGAACGGTATAAGTTCAATGTTAATATTTTTCAAGGACTCTAAAATACTAATACTTCGAAAAATGATAACATTTCGATGAAGAGTAATGTTCTATAGATGCAAGGTTGGGGAGACGCGGTATTTTCAAAATTAACATACTTACAGAAAGTACGATTAATCGATGTTTATTTGCGAGGAATAGGTGAAGTTGTTTAGAGTTGAGATGACGTCACAGTCTCATACTCGTAAAAAAAAGGCGCGTAATATAATTCTAACCTAGCCATAAAATCGGCCTTCAACGGCTAAGAAGAGAGGTGGTGGGGATGGTAGTTCGCATGGTGGCCAACAGGTAGCAGCGTGCTTATCAGCTGTCAAACCCAGCAGGGGAATAGGTGTAGTAGTACCCTAAAATCTTCCTATAGTATAGCATTGCCAAACTGAATAATTACTCTTAAGTAAATATAATGGAAAATATACAGGAAAATCAAAGAAGACAGTGTGCTCTCCATGCACTCCAACCTACTAAGTCGAGACTTCCTGGAATCAAAATATGAAACAAAAATAAATAATACTGAGAAGCATAAACCAGGCATCAGCATCAGTTGCCACATGGATGGCTTGCTTACCAAAACAGGGTCTGGTGCAGGCAACCGGAAAAAGGATAAACCTTATATTTGCCAGTATTCCACAGAGCTGCTAGATGGAGGGCTGAAAAACAAAAAAATCACCATTTATACAGAGAGCCAAAAAGCGATTGGGGCAAAAAAAAATTACAATACCAAATCCATGGTTTTTAAGAACTGCAATGAGATTCTCAATGATCTTGCAAGATATAACAAAGTTAGCGTTAAATGGGCAGTAGATGGACAAACCAGGAAAGGCTCATCAAATTATACTTATAACCCCAGAACCAGTTTTTGGAATTAGCATCAGCTATGCTAGAACAAGAACAGGGTAAATTCATGACACAAGGAAAAAACAATATTGGATTGATAAATAACAATATTTTAATGATAAAATCATTCCAAATACTTTCTAGACATCCATTTAGTCAAAAGAAGTAAAATACTACTCAATTTGGACAGGAATGCACTTAAAAAAATAACAAGTCACTTTAAACTCAATTGTCATATGTTTAAACTGAAGATAGCAGATTCTCCATTGTGCAGTTTCTGTGGAAGAGAGAATGAAACAACCTATCAAATAATCTGTTGGTGTTACTGATTTGCCCTATTGAGGTTCAGGATGTTTGACGGGACCTGACCTAAAAAAACATACCTGACCCAAAATCAAATTACCTTATCAATACAACAAGCCTCCTAAATTAAGCTCATGTTATTAAAATAATTCTAGGAATCAGACACTAAGATTGAGCACAAAATAGACTCGAGGTGGTCGATGTGAAACTTGCCATGAAGGGGGGGGGGATTGTAGCACTTACTCCCTAAGAAATTTTCGTGAAGTACAATAAAATTAATTTCTAACTACAAATTACCCACCTTCATCCATTAGTTTTGGAATTTGGTTTCGATTAGGCTAAGCACCTTCCCATTTAAATAGTTAGTTCTATCTAATATTTTACCATATCCCCTTATACTTCACAAAAATATTTTAGGAGGAAGAAAGAGCCAATATCATCACATTTTTATTGGCATCTATTAGGAGTAAGCTAATTTTAAAATTAAGGAGCTAGTTGCAAAAAAAAAAATTGATAGGTTTTATCGGTAAAACTGTTCATTTGAAGAATACATTTATCTGTGGTATGAATTTCTGTCTAGTTATTTGCATAAAACTGATGAAAGGAAAAAAATAAATAAAAAAAGGATCATTATAATGTATTAAAACAGTTGAACGTGATTTTCTTGATACACTGAAGACTTTTAGTTAATATTTAAGAGATATAATCATCGGAATACTGTTATGATTTCATTCTTTACAAGTAAGAAAATTCTTTTCATTTTTCCTTTTTACTACAATCCTACTTTCATTATTTTTTATTATTTCATTTTATTTTTTCTCAACTTTAGGACAGAATATAAATGTCCTGTATATTTGTTACCTGTTTTAATTTGCTCGACACGATGCGTGCAGTCACGAATACGGCTTCAGCCGTCACGAACCATAAGACCGTATTCCTCTTCCAGAACTGCGGAATCCTAGCAGGAGACACTATGGATGCGTCTATCTCCGGCGGGCTTGGATGCGTAGGATCTTGATTTGAAGAACAAGATTTCCCTTCTTCACTTCAACATTGAGTAGAAGAAAGAAGTTGCCCAAAGGGGATGCCTGGGGCAAAGAGCATTTATTTGCAGGCCTTGTATTTCATTTTCATTGAACTGTAAGTCAGTTGTAAATTTTATTTTCGACATGATCGTCCACCCACCAACAACTTTCCAGCATTTAGCAAATCTCTCATCACATCTACAATCATCAGTTTTATCAGAAAGTCCATAAAAATACTTTAATCAAATTTTTCACTAACATAATCCGATCATAATCAAAACTTTTTATATATATATATATATATAATATATTTTTATATATATATATATATATATATATATATATATATATATATATATATATATATATATATAAAGTTTTGATTATGATCGGATTATGTTAGTGAAAAATTTGATTAAAGTATTTTTATGGACTTTCTGATAAAACTGATGATTGTAGATGTGATGAGAGATGTGCTAAATGCTGGAAAGTTGTTGGTGGGTGGACGATCATGTCGAAAATAAAATTTACAACTGACTTACAGTTCAATGAAAATGAAATACAAGGCCTGCAAATAAATGCTCTCCGCCCCAGGCATCCCCTTTGGGCAACTTCTTTCTTCTACTCAATGTTGAAGTGAAGAAGATGAGATTCCTATCCTTAAACAGTTCTTAAGATCATTTGATTGCATGTCCTCAAAAACCAGAGCTGGGCATATTTATATTTATAAATACGAATATGAATTTATTTTTATCTTAATTTTAATGTAAATATGAATATAAATTTATTTATGTCACAATATTTGTGAATATAAATTTATTTATATCACAATATTTGTGAATATAAATTTATTTATATCACAATATTTGTGAATAAATATAAATTCATATTCACAAATGTTAATACGAATTTATTCATATATACAAATTTTTCTGTAAATAAAAATAAATTCACAGGGAAAATTGTGAATATTCACAAAAAAATGTGAATATTTATATCTCAGTCTGTAAATTCGGCCATATTTACAAATAGAGATGTGAATATGGAAAAATTCACAAATTGAGATGTGAAATATTACCTGATATCGATTTATTACAACTTGCGCGATATGATCGATCTTGGTGTCGGCTATAGGGTTACCCGAGGTGCTGATTATGAAAATGATATAGATTTTGAGATTTCACCGTCAGGTATCGATTTATTACAACTTGCGTGATATAATCGATCTTGGTGTCGGCTATAGGGATGGTTAACCCTATAGCCGACACCAAGATCAATTATGTCACGCAAGTTGTAATAAATCGATACCTGACTGCGGAATCTCAAAATCGATATCATTTTCATAATCAGCACCTCAGATAACCTTATAGCCAACACCAAGATCGATTATATCATGCAAGTTGTAATAAATCGATACCTGACGGTGGAATCTCAAAATCGATATCATTTTCATAATCAGGACCTTGGGTAACCCTATAGCCAACACCAAGATCGATCATATCGCGCAAGTTGTAATAAATCGATACCTGACGGCGGAATCTCAAAATCGATATCATTTTCATAATCAGCACCTTAGATAACCCTATAGCCGACTCCAAGATCAATTATATTGCGTAAGTTGTAATAAATCGATATCTGACGGTGGAATCTCAAAATCGATATTTCTTTCATAATCAGCATCCCAAAAACCCTAGTAATCGATATCAGGTAATATTTGATGTGATTTCCATAAAAAGGGTTAACTCAATAATGTGTACCAATATGGAGAAATCCGAAAAGAATTTTATAAATTTATTGGGAAATTATGAATTTAGTAGAAATTCACATCTCAATTTGTGAATTTTTCCATGTTCACATCTCTATTAGTAAATACGGCCGAATTTACAGACTGAGATATAAATATTCACATTTTTTTGTGAATATTCACAATTTTCCCTGTGAATTTATTGTATATATGAATAAATTCGTATTCACACTTGTGAATATGAATTTATTTATATTCACACTTGTAAATACGAATTTATTTGTATTCATATTCACAAATATTGTGATATAAATAAATTTATATTCATATTTACATTAAAATTAAGATAAAAATAAATTCATATTCGTATTTATAAATGTAAATATGCCCAACTCTGTCAAAAACCCGTCAGCTTTTCTGATTTTCATAGTTTCCTCTTTTGTATTTCCCTATTTTGATTATGTCTTCCTTGTATAAGGGGAACTATCTCACTTGCACGAGATGAGGTTGAAGAAACTAATGAATGCTTCATCAGACTCATCTTCAGTTTCCACAGGCTCTCCCATGTCTCCAGTTGGTATGACATATAGAAGTGGCTCTACCCAGTTTTTCGACAGTAATATTTCCTTGGTGTGTATCTTTTCCGAACCTTTAGAACCTAGAAGCCTCCACATATCCTCAATTTGTTCACACCGTGCTCCTCTAAACAATCTTAATATTTCAGATCTCAAGCCTCTAGCCTGTATATCCCTTTCTATTAAACTGCTTCCTTTACAAAATCCTTTATCATCCGTGCCACCTCCTTCTGGAATTCCTTACCTGTCCTCATCCATAAAACTTCATCCCTCACTTCCTTTAAAACGCAACTATTTCTCCATCTCCTTAATCATCAATCATCCATAAATATGTAAAATAGTAAAACCAAAATTGCGTATGTATTTCTTTGATTTTTATAATAGTTTTTCAAGCAAAAAGTTTAGAAGTTGATCAAATTTTTTTATTCAATATTTTTTTTTTTTCTTGAGGTTTACTTCATTGTTATTTTTTAATATTTTTACCCAATTTCTTTTCAACTAGCCAGACAAATGGCTGTGGATCTGATCATGTTTTGTTATTCTTAGGAGACTAGATGTCCCAGAATAAAAATACGAGGGGTGATCAAAAAGTTCCGGGACTGTTGAGATTGCGCGGCAATGGAGTGTCATAGAGCAGTGCGGTTGGCAGCATTGTTTAGCGTGACTCTTCCTGAGCTCAGCTGTTTATTCAGTTTGTTGATAACCTTCTTCATTGCAAAGTTACTGCTGTTTTCGTAAAAAAAAGTTTTTGGTGTTCGGCGATTTTGTGAAATGAATGCAAAGGAAGAGCAACGCGTTTGCGTAAAGTTTTGTGTGAAGTTGGGTAAAATGTTTACTGAAACTTTTCAAATGTTGCAAGTGGCTTTCGGTGATGAATGTCTGAGTCGGTCAAGGTGTCATGAGTGGTACAAAAGGTTCAAGGAAGGCCGGACATCGTGTGAAGATGATTCTCGTTCAGGGCGCCCATCAACTTCGACTGACGACGATCATGTTGCAAGATTGAACAGTCTCGTGCGTTCTAATCGTCGACTAACCATTCGTGAGATGGCTGAAGAATTGAACATTTCATTTGGTTCGTGTCAACAGATTTTAACAGAAAATTTGCAGATGAGAAGGGTGGCTTCACACGATGTCCGGCCTTCCTTGAACCTTTTGTACCACTCATGACACCTTGACCGACTCAGACATTCATCACCGAAAGCCACTTGCAACATTTGAAAAGTTTCAGTAAACATTTTACCCAACTTCACACAAAACTTTACGCAAACGCGTTGCTCTTCCTTTACATTCATTTCAAAAAATCGCCGAACACAAAAAACTTTTTTTTACGAAAACAGCAGTAACTTTGCAATGAAGAAGGTTATCAACAAACTGAATAAACAGCTGAGCTCAGGAAGAGTCACGCTAAACAATGCTGCCAACCGCACTGCTCTATGACACTCCATTGCCGCGCAATCTCAACAGTCCTGGAACTTTTTGATCACCCCTCGTAACTTTCTTTATTTCCAATATTTGTTATACCGATTTTTTTTTTAATTATTTATCACTTCAAAAAAAAAAATAAGACATACATAACTAAGTCATCAAATAAATTATTTTAAAACCTAATAGTGATAATTTATCTTCAGATTACTTAAATGTCTGCATATAGGCTCGTCTATTTTTATTAAGCAGCTTCACAAAACCATATCAGCGTTTGCCATTATTATCAGTTGTAAATCATCTAAATCCTCCTATTTACATTAGCACAACTAGCATCAAAAATTTTATTAGTCTTCACAAGTGATACATCACTCTTTGGCCCGATGGTCTGCATTTGCATTTAGCACAGATTGCCATTTATTTTATGGAATATAAATATGAGAGCACACTTTAATGAAGAATGGAAAATAATAGTAAGAGCTGGTATCAAACAAGGCTGTTTCACTCAGCATATGATCCCTTACTGATATTATGTTATTGCATGCATATTTTTTTAAATCTGTTAAAAATTTAAAAAAAAGTGTTTTTAATACTGGTTAGTCCAATATGGAAATGTTATATGAAGGCAAATTAAATGCTTACAAATAATTTGATACACTAGTAAGACATATATTAAATTGATGATCTGAAAACCGTGATTGATTTATTTCCCTTTACTACTTGGTCCTAAAATGTTTGATATAATATTGTATGTGATTTATATATAATATAATATATATATATATATATATATATATATATATATATATATATATATATATATATATATATATATATATATGTAAAAGATGTTCGCCGAACTTCTTTTAATATAATTTGAATTGTAATTGATTTATCCCGAAAGAACAGGTGTGATAGCGGGAAGGTTATAAACATTTGAAAATAAGACTAATTGTGACCACTATTAAATGTGATCAAACGTGATTATTATTGATTATTAAATTTCAAGTTGAATATAAGTTATTGACGTTAAAAGGTGTGAAATAGTTTCTTATAGTGTTGTTTCTTTGGTTACAGGTAAGATTTAATATTAAAATAAACCTGTAATGTAAATTATAAAAAGTTTTGTAATTAATTAAAATAAACTTTAGTTACAGAGAAACGCAATATAGTTTTATTTCACAACGCATTATAAAACAACACTAGCTACAGCTATAAATAAAGGATGGAGAAATTGGAATTTCAATTCGAAGTTAAAGCTGCTGAAGATAAAAAAACAAATATAATTTGCATAACTGCAATTACTACTACAAGTAAGGTTAACCAAACCTTTGTTATTCCAGATAAATTCCATCCTGCAAAACTACACGAAGAAATAACAAAAACTCAAGTTTACGAAAAAGTAAAAAATACATTACAAAAGAGACACGATAAAAGGCAGGTTTTTATTTCAATAACGGAAGCAATAAAAAACACTTACATGGATGAAGAGGGGAATGTGCAATTTAAGGGCTATTTGTTAGAGGAGGTAACAACGCAGCAGGAGGCTCTTACTACTGACATTTCTGAACAGGCATTGGCGAAAATGATGGAAACTCTTTCTAGGAAGAATAAAGATACTTCTGAAAGTCATAATGTAAGAAATGTATCAGAGAAATTTGTAATACAGAAATTTAGACTTAAAACCCCAAATGTATACCAATGGATGGATGTTTTTGAGAGTGAGTGTAACCGATTGGGAATAGAAGAAGATATTGATATAATTGCAACCCTTAGGTTATTTCTAGAAGAACCATGCCTAGATTGGTACAGTTCGATGCTCATAAAACATACAATCAACTCAGGTTGGTCAACATGGAGAGACAACTTTTGTAAAACGTACGCAAACAAGGGATGGACGCCAGTCAGGTATGCTATGTCATTCAAATATCTACAAGGAATTGGGGCTGTCTTGAAACAACCTCAGAAAAATGAAGAAGAAAAACCATGTGCATATTTTTCCAGGAAGTTTAATGAAGCCCAGAAAAGAAAAAAGGCTATTTATCTGGAATGCTTGGCAATTAAAGAGGCAGTAAAATATTGGCAGCATTGGCTTATGGGCAAGAAATTTACAGTTTTCTGTGATCATAAGCCCCTACAAAGAATGAATATTAAGGCTAGAACCGATGAAGAACTCGGAGACTTAACCTATTATCTGTCCCAGTTTAATTTTGATATAATATATTCTCCAGGAAAATATAATTTAGAAGCAGACTGTTTAAGTAGAAATGCAGTGTTGGAACCGCAGGAAAATCAGGATGACTGTTTAAAAATTGTAAACTTAATAAAACTAGAAGATATCCGAAACGATCAGGGGAAAAATGAAGATATACGAAATAATAAAAACAAACTGAAATTCAAAGATGAAATCTATTTCAAAAAGATTGGAAAAAAAGAAAAGATTTTGCTTTTGGAGGAATTTAGTAAAACGTTTATAGAGAAAATACATTTTCATTACTGTCATATAGGTATAAAACAAATGGAAAATAAAATTAAACCGTTCTATACAGCGAAAAACCTAACACATAATATCAGAAGAATTTGTAAAAATTGTGAAATCTGCATCAAAAACAAATCAAGAGGAACACCTAAATTTGGACAATTGTCTCACCTAGGTCCTGCTACTTATCCTTTTCAGATTATATCTATAGATACCATTGGTGGATTAGGTGGGTCCCGTTCTACAAAAAAATATTTACATCTTCTTGTCGATCACTTCACACGGTACGCTTACATTTTGACCTCAAAAACTCAAGGCTCAAATGATTTTAAAAAATTGGTTCAAAAAGTCATACAGGATAATAAAATTGGCATGATTCTCTCTGATCAATATCCAGGCATAAATTCAAAAGATTTCAAAGAATTTTTAGATAAAGAAAATATACCCATTGTTTTTACGGCAGTCAATGCACCACATTCTAATGGCCTTAATGAAAGGCTAAATCAAACTCTGATCAACAAAATTAGATGTCAGATTAATAATAATAATAATAATAATAATAATAATGCTTTATTATTTATAAAAAAGAAACTACAAAAAAAAATAAACCCAAAGCATTTACGGCTTGGGACGTACCCGTCAGCCGGAGTGGTGTTGACATAGCAAGAGAAAAATAATATAAAATAAAAATAGAATCTCAATTGCAAAATTAATTTCACTACTTATAAAAAATAATAGTACATAGTATTTACAACAGAAAAAATGCCTATACAAAAAACAAATTAATATTTTCTTTTAAATTTTACAAAAAATAATGTATAAAAGAAAAAATAAGTGTAATAGTAAAAGATGGTTTGAAGTTGAAAAGAAAAAAAGAAGAAAAAAAAAAATACGAGATAGAAAAGAAGGTATACAATGACTAAACATAATTTTCTTAATAATTAAAGTTAAACATAATAATGAAATACTTGTCATGAAAATAGTGCATACCTTTAGTAATTAAACTCCTGCACCTATAGAGCCATGCAGAACGAGCCACTGATATCAGGTCTCTACAAGTATCGGAGTTCAGCAAATCACGGAGAGATTGCTCAGTCAGGTCACAAAATTAACTAATTTATTTGCCAGTGAGGATCTGATTCCACAGAGCTCGCCCCCCATGGCTCTTCCAAAAGCTGAGGTATTTACAGCCGGAATAAAAAACAAAGGTTATAATTATGAAAATAATTGTCCAGAGGTATTAGGTAACCTCTTTTACTAAAAATGTTTCTAACAAAAGAAAAATATCAACTTTTTTAACAATATTTAGGAAAAAAGGATCCCTTATTTTAGACTTGAGACCTGCAACATTAAAAGAGAAAACAAAAAAATTATTTTAACACCGCCTGTTAAATGATGACCCGACTGGAAATCTCATCTCAGGAGTTTGTAGTCGCTTGAAGCCCTGAAGAACTACCGGAGGCAGCAGAAACCGTACCTGTTGAAGTATTCCGCGCGGGGAGTCGTTCATTCGGTCGCGATTGGGTCAGTAGATCGGATAAAAACTTTGATAAATCAGTAGCAACGACCTCACTCAGCTTCACCGCTCCAGGCTCGCCACCGGACTGTAGGCCATGGTTCTGCGACCACTCGAAGATCTGTTGTCTGATGTAAAGGCGATCAGCTCTGACAAAGATTTTTTCATCAGGCTTCAACCTCAAAATCTCTCTCCTTATCAACAACAGTTTAGAGTGCTTTTGTCTAACATTATCCGGCAAATCGTTTTGAATACTGAGACCCGTACCCTTGAGACGTTTTAGACATTTCATTATTGATAATTTATCTGAAAAATGCACAAATGATACCATTAGAAGCCGGTTAATTAATCCCATTCTCCCCAGAGGGAACACCGAAAAGAGATCAGCATTAATCTCCACATTAAATACCTCGTGACAGAAATCAATAACCTGCTTCTTCAAATCTGTATTTTCATTATATTTTAAACCTCTAATAATAATATTATTACGACGTGATTTCATTTCAATGTTATCTAGAGTTTTATCTGTTCGCTCTAGTGCCAGTTTTATATTATTAATTTCCACCTTGAGAAGATTATTTTCCTCACGTAGGTTTTTATTATCTTCATAGAGGGCTTTAAGCCCCTCGTTGACAGATTTAAACTGTTCAGTGAGCGAAGCATAGTTTTCATTCAAAGGTACCAAGGCAGTATTCACAATAGATGAAATAGAACTCATAAGTTCTTCCTTCGTGAGGGCCACCCGATCTACTGAAATTAAAGAGCCGGATGTTGCCATACTTGTCCTTTTTGTCTTATTATCAGTTAATTCTGGTGAACTTCTTACTCTTTTAGAATAAACAGGACGGTTTTTTAATGGTGATTTGCCCTGATTCTTAGGAGGCATTCAAATACTTAAAATATTTTTTTATAAAAATAATTTTAAAGATATAATAAAAATATGACTTATAAACAAACGCAGGCTCCGTAGTAAATAACTGTATCATAAATAGTCTATAAACAGTCTTAATCTATAACAGTGGACAATAATATTTACTGTCCAGCTTGAGGCTCCCCACTATTCCTTGTATTAGGGACTATAAGCTATGGAAATTGAATAGATTTCCTCTTTACTTACGGCGCAACGGCTGCATCAATTTTCACCAACTTTCACTATGTTCAGTCTTAGTTATATATCTTCCACTATGTAAAAAATTATAAGAAACAGAGGACCATAAACCACTTTTACTTTAGAATAACTAGAGACCGATATGAACAGTAAGGATGCTAGAACAACACTCTGTCAGATTAATGAAAGGAAGGGCAAAGTTGCTTGGACGACCATAGCTCACGAATGTATTAAAAGATACAATGAAACGGAGCACACAGTAACAGGCTTTTCCCCAAAATATTTATTAGAAGGCAAAAATTTCGATATTCTTCCTGATGAATTGAAAAAAGAAAAAACACTTAATGATTTAATTCAAGATAGAAAAATGGCCTTAGAAAAAAACATACAATCACATAATTATAATAAACATCGTTTTGATCAAAACAGAAGAATTTGTGAATTGAACGTAGGAGATTTGGTATATGTTGAAAACGGTAATCGATTAAACAGAAAAAAAAATTAGATGAACTAAAAGTAGGACCATTTAAGATTTTGGAAAAAATTTCAAACTCAATTTACAAAATAGATATTGGCTTTAAGAAAGCAGAATCGGGTTTTTTCCATATTACAAAACTTGTTCCAGTTCCGACATAAAGGCATATAGTATAAAGTTAATGGAGGATCAATATAGCGTTGCTGTTTATCTTCTCCAGGGGGGGAGATGTAAAAGATTTTCGCCGAACTTCTTTTAATATAATTTGAATTGTAATTGATTTATCCCGAAAGAACAGGTGTGATAGCGGGAAGGTTATAAACATTTGAAAATAAGACTAATTGTGACCACTATTAAATGTGATCAAACGTGATTATTATTGATTATTAAATTTCAAGTTGAATATAAGTTATTGACGTTGAAAGGTGTGAAATAGTTTCTTATAGTGTTGTTTCTTTGGTTACAGGTAAGATTTAATATTAAAATAAACCTGTAATGTAAATTATAAAAAGTTTTGTAATTAATTAAAATAAACTTTGGTTACAGAGAAACGCAATATAGCTTTATTTCACAACGCATTATATATATATATATATATATATATATATATATATATGTAGACCGCTTAGCTTGAAATACTTACTGTTTAGGCGGAGTTGGTATAATTTTTGCCCTTATAGGCAACTTTACAAGAGATATTTTAGAACCCAAGTCCCCATATTCAGATGGAGATTCGACTGTAAGCTCAATATGTCCTTGGGCTGTGCCTGAATAGTCCGCTGCATTTCTTGATACACTCAAATATACTGCAACCCAGCCAGACCAAGGCCACAAAACATTACTATAAACAACAGAGACCTGCAATATAAGCCAATTTAATCAAAAATTACAAGTTTTTCATTAAAAAAAAACAAAAGAAATAACAGAGATACAATAGATAGTAATATACATACATTACCTGATTTTCATTAAAGTTAACTGAATAATTTGAAAGCAACAAAAATTTTAAGGGCTAATACCCCATAGAAATAAAAATTAAAAGAACCTTCAACCTATTGCTTTTTTAAAAGTAAACACAATCTCAGTAAGTGAAACTTCAGTAGTCCAGTCACTTAAAAATATTTCAAGCCTTTAATCAGAGTTAGACAAAAACCAGTTCAACACATAATTACACAACTAAAACTTCACTTGTTGAAAAGAAGTCGGAACAAAAACTAATTTAGCAGTTAGTAGTTGGCGTACCACATCTCCTATTACAGTGGTTTCAAAAATAGGAGTGTCAGCAACTGCTAATAGTTATAATTGTAGTTATAAAGCTATAACTAAAATTATTGATTATGAGCAATTTTAATCAATATCAGGTACAGATGAGATTCAGCTAATATATAAAACATGAGGATTGATTGAAAACCAAAGATTGAAAAAATAATGTTCTGCATGAAACTGACATTTATTTATTTTTTGTACAACAACAGAGATGTAAATATTGAAAAATAGTTGATTAATCATTGACACATAAGGTAATAAAACATAATAACATTTAATCTAAATTTCCAAAAATAATTAAATATGTATACTTATAAACTATATAAAGTTAAGAGACCAGCTGCGGATCACGCCATAAGGACCTGCACCGATTTCCAGAGAAACCTGACTCGGCACTCCATTCCCTATATATCCCTCCCCAGACTTCCAGACGGAGAGTCTAGTCGAACCATCCTTACAGTCATCAGTACATACCATTCTAGCCATTGTTCCGTAATATTTTGTTTATAGTGTTATTGCTAAAGTTTAAGTTTTATAATTGTGTTCATTGTACCTTTTTTAAACAAATAAAGTTTTTTTTTACAATTATTGAGTGCGAGAAAAGATAAGTTAATACAGACATCTTAGTTTTATTTGGTTTCTGTACTTATGGAATGATTTTCCAATTTTCTAAAAAAAAAAAAAATATTAATTACAAGCATTTCATATCAGAAAAAAAAAATCTTAAATAGGCTAAAATTACTTTAGGTATATTCATCTCTTTATATATAAGAGGCTTTGTCCTGACTGACAGAATCAACGCAGAGCAAAAACTACTAATGATAGAAACTTGAAGTTCGGAATTTAGATTTTAAACGCGATGCAGGTAACCACTAAGAAAGGAATTTCAAAAATGTAACCCCTAAGGGATTTAAATGGCGAAATTGTCGTTTAACTCTAATGGACACCTATTTTAGCACTTCGAAAAAAATATCTAATTTGGACTCATTTTAAAGATCTTGATACGACGAGTTTAACTCGAAAGCCCCTACGGGCGTACTATCTACGTTCACGACAAGTAAGCAATTTTTTGTTTCGGCGGTTTTAGTAACTCACTCCATTGCGCATCTCCCTCTCTTGTACCGAGGCAGCAGCTTCCCCCTCCAACATTCCACCTACCAGAAGCTCCGATTTTACCAAATCTCCTCAACATCAGTTAACATATTACATTAAATCAATACCAAGATAATGATCACAGAATTGATTTTAAAGGCTCGCGGACAAAGCCGTGACGGGGAATGCTAGTTATAACATATATAATATTCAATTAAAATTTACAAAAGCCATAATTACAATTACTTATTACTTCTCTAAAAAAATAATTAAATCCAAATTGAGCTCTGTGCATCATTGTAGAAATAAAGACACATTAATTTTGTTTTGTCAATAATATCCATCCAATAATAGTAATATTAGAGCCAAAATTAAAGTTGCTAGTATAGCTCTCTCTCTGGCCAAGTTCAAGGTCAACACTTCTTAATAGAAAACAAATAATATCTGCAAATGAGCTTTACAATATATTTTAATTTTACTTAAAACAAAATGCTGCTTCTGAAAAGGATATTAGGACTCAAAGGATAGGCCATCAATTTTTTTTTTTTTTTTAACTCCATTTATGTATATATATTCCACAATTAATTATAATCGCCGTTAAATTCTCATTAAAAATATGTGAAGACAATGTATTATTATCCATTAATTTATCCAATTAAAATATACAAACACAATTTTTCCTAAGTGCCAAATTATTATTATATCAATACGAGGACAATCTTTTTTTATATCATCGGCCATTCATTTTATTATGCCCAAAACAATTATAATTATTATATTATAATTAATCGCCATCAAATCAATAAAAACTAGTGAAGATATTATACTGCCATAAATAAACAATTTATTTATTTTATATAACAGATTAATCGACGTTAATAGATGCACAATTTTTTTTAATTACTTATTATTTTAACAAAATAATTTATAATTAATCATCATCAAATCAATAAAAAATAGTGAAGATATTATGCTGCCATCATAAACAATTTATTTTTTTGTATAACATATTAATCGATGTTAATAGATGCACACTTTTTTTTAATTACTTTTATTTTTAGGCCCCACAAAAAATTTAAGAGAAATAATTTCTTCGACGTAAACTGCAAATTTTTAATATATTAATATTATATCCAATAACAAATATCGCCGTTTATATATTTATTACTATAAATTTTTTTATTTTATCCAAATTAACACATTACTTATTATTATAATAAACAATTAACCTTACTTTTTTTTATTATTTTTTTTTTATTTTTTTTTTTTTTATTAATCCTTTATTCCTTTATATATGCATAAAATTATACACACATAATAGGACCTATAGGAGGCAAAAATGCCCGTACATAGGTAGGCTCAATTACAATAGAAATCTTACAGCTAATCCAAAATACAGAAAGGCTACAAATCAGCCTAAATATCCAAATTGTTTACAAAAGAGTGCATTTAAATACTCAATGAGTGGTTTTATGCGATATGACTTATAACTATGCAATATTGAAATTAATTTATTAGCTTAGTATACACAGTAGGGTTAAAGTATATAGAAACACTGTTCACTATTCAATTTCACTATACAGTTGATGCTTTTAAAAGTCTATTGTGATATTTCTAACTGCCTTTTTTAAATTATTTGTTATCACATTTTTTCTGAATCTCATAGCTTTTAGGAGAGGTGGCAATTCATTAAATTATTTCTTCGCAATATGATCATAGCTTCTTTGTCCAATCGTTAGAGTTTTTTTGGGCAGAGGTATGCTTTTGTTGGGTTTTGGGGTAAGAAGAAGTGTGCCCATCTGACCCTTCACAAAGTATGATTGGTGTTCTTAACTGAAAAATCTATTAGATACTATTTATAAAGGCTATTCGATATTAAAAAAAAATCCTGCCAGGTTTAAAGCTAATATCAAAAGAATTCTAAAAAAGTAAAAATTATACTTGACTAACAGTAACAGTAACAGGAAGATGAGAAGAAATTTGGAGAAGTGCAGATATATTTTGGACACTTAAATCTCTTTTACAATAGTTCCAGAATTCCATAAGATTTATCAATGCTCGCTAATTTTAAATATAAAAGTTTTATATTCAGATGAGACTCTCTGGCAAATATATAATTAAGATTTTGGTGAATAACAAAATTACTGTATGTGACCCACAGACTGAATGTAAAATGTGCAATTTTAAGGGCAAAGAAAAACTTTACCACATATTATTTGATTATTCAATATATTGGCATCTCAGAACTTTTTAGGGAATAGATAATAGGCTTGATATATTTAGGCCTCAAAATCTAAATGAAACGAGAATGATGTAAAATTTCAAGTCTAACATAGCTAATTACAGGGATATGGTTGGGTGAACTAGTTACCCTCATTAATATAATGGAAAAAGAAGAAGAAAGTAATTTTATTTTATTTATTTGTTTTGTTTAAAGGCGGTTTAAAAAGAAAGTAATTTTTATTCTTAGGTGTTTTTAGATACATGACTGTTAAGTTTAGTAATATAACTGTAAAGTTTAATATTTTAGCTTATTTATAACTTATTGTGTCATTACAAATTTAAATAGTATATTTTATTTTAATAATATAACTTGAATTTTTGTAAGTAATGATTATTTTTATCTTTTCTGTTTTTTAAATATTTTCATATTGTTAATATTGTATTTTTATCGTTGTTGTGAAAGTGAAAAAGAAATCCATCGTTAGGATATGCTCATTTGAACTCCATTTGTACAGGGTTCTTCCCTTAAAGCAAATTATGTGTTAAATAAATATATATATGTTAAATTTTACCCTGTTGATTCATTTTACGGCATATGACTGTTTTTAGACTTCTCCAATTATATCAAAGTCTACTGAAAAATCAAACCATTCAGTTAAATATTATGCTAGATGTTTGAAGGTGGGGGTCACGAGCCGCTCTTTCCAGAGCCAGAAGGAAAAGTAGGCATGTCAAAGAGACACACCTCAAATATTCACTACACTAATCATCTCTTCCATGGTTAACCTAATAAGTCTCATTAGCTTGGAGGAAATGCTGAACTGAATTAATGCTTCATAGCGCTTTGTATGGCCGACTTTGTCGCAGGCTGATTCAAAGTCGACAAACAGGTAATGTGTTTTATTCTTGTACTCAGGTCCATCCTTAACCAGTATGGTTCTCAAAAATCTGGCACACTATAGATTTTCAATGACAAAATCCATACTGACAAATGGTAAAAGACTGGATAGAATACAAATAGAATGTTGAAAAAGATTTTGTAAGGACATGGGAGCAGAGCTACTCCATGATGGAGCATTTCAATAGGTACCCTTTTGGTATGGAACATATAATGGTGTTGAGGAGTTGGCCATTAGCCGCCGTGAGGTAAAGATCGTCTCGGTAAAAGTTTTTGACAGTTTAAAGAATTGTTGTTAGTTTGGGCTGAAATTTGGTATATAGTTTTTTGTAGTGTCAAGTTTACTGTATGTTGATTTTCAAGCAATAATACTGACTAGAACAATGCTAAACTGAAAATCTAAAACTGGTATCTATTGGGACAGTAAGGCCGGAGATTAGACAAGTTGGAGAAGGAATTCCCCAACTACTCTACAGGTGAACCTTTTCTTTATTAATAAGTGTTAAGAGCTATAAACATTCCACTTAAGGCATACCGAAGAACTAAAGAAGTTAGCATTTTGATTTATAAGAAATAATAATAAAAAATAAAAAAATAAAAATGGAAGCTATCAGGGAAGACATTGGGAATATCCTTTCCGAAATTACTTCGTTACGAAAGGATATTCTGCATAACACCAACCAAGTAACATCAATAAATTGTAACTTATCTACAGTGTTATCAAGAAGGGGACCAAGTGATTATCTACAGTGGTTACTACCTTAGAACATTGTGTGAATGAAATCAAAAGTACTAATTCCCAAGTACTTGAATTGGAAAATACAATTGAAATTCAAAAGCAAGAAATTCAATATCTAAAAAATAAGGATTTGCAGAAAAATGTAATTATATTCAATGTTCCTGAAGATAATGAAATTCAGAAAACCAGCACCATAAAAACAGTCCTAGAAACTTTTAAGCAGGCAGGTGTTGTTTTGGATTTACAAGATATAGATGATTGCCATAGAATTGGAAAAACTGGTAATAAAAGACCAATAATAATCAAGCTCACCTCAAAAATAAAAAAACTCGAGCTAATGAATGCAAAAAAAATTTGAGTAGCCAGGGTTTCCATATTATTCACGATCGAACAAGAGAAGATAGGCTGTTTTATAAGGAGGCATACCCGTATATTTCGGAGCTCAGGGCAAAAAACAAAAACCCGAAAATCAGAAACGGAAAAGTCTTAGTCAATGACAAATATTTCTCCCTGACGGAATTGAAAAACATGATGGTGAAAAGGCAGAGGGAAGACGAAGAAGCTTTTGAATATTCCAAACGTAATAAAATATCTCAAAACCTTCAGCAATTTGCATTTAGACCTAGAGCACTCTCAGACCCTTCGAAAATAAACGTTGCCTAATCAAGAATAAAAAACAACTTAGAAGCGTAGCAGTTACCCATTATCAGGAAAAAGGATGTCTTTCAAAATATATTGGACCCGGAAACTTCAAACTTCATCAACCAAGGCCAAGCTGGTAGCCGTAAAAAGACTTATAAGTTTATAAGCCCTAACATAGGAAAATTTTTGTTTCTCAATATTTCTGGTATCAATCGTTTATTTAATTTAGATTACAAACAACAAAATTTACTGCTAAAATATGACTTTTTGTGCTTCGTGGAAACTTGGCATTTAACTGACAGTTTTCACTTAATGCAGTTTCTTAGTTCTCATTATCATTTTCACCACGTAAAAGCTATAAAAGATAAAAAGATGGGAAGAGTGGCGGAATAATAATATTATATAAAATCACCGTTAACACGTTGAGCGCCAGGGAAAAGATGATGTACTTTTGCCTGGGGCCAAAGCAATTTTTCCTAATTTATAACTTTAATATGATTAGAATGATACAAAAATTGCAAAAGAAATAAATAAAAAGTTTAATTTTGGCAATTAAACAATAATTTTGTGAGCGGTACGTATGTACCGCCCGGCCCCAGGGTAAAGCCCGCTACCTATAGTAGTACGGGGGCTGCCCGGTTATGACCGCGACGTCAACCCTTGTCCCCTTAAAATATGTTATTTTAATAAATAAGATATTTTGTTTTGTAAAAAAATAAATAAAATTAATTTATTTTATTTATTTATACCCCCAAATTAAAAAAAAAAAAAAAAAAAAAAAAAAAAAAAAAAAAAAAACATTTGGGCCAATTGCATTGGCGAATTGTTCGGGGCCGGAGCGGTCCAATATGCCTTGAAATCACGCTCGGCAGGCGGTCCCCTGGCCCAGAACAACCTTTTAGCTGGCGGGAGCGGGCGGTACCTGGGGACCGCCTCGGCCCCAGCCAATAGTCCAACAGCGGTACGATCGTACCGCTTGGCGCTCAACGTGTTAAGCATAATATGTTGTTATTAGATAGTAAACCCCACTGGATGTTTTTTATGATTAAGGATTACAATTGTATATTGGGAGTAAACTATTGGAAACCTAAACTAGACATCCAAAAAATTTTGGAACTGTCCTTTGAATATGTAAACCATTTAATTGAAACGAATGTCGAAGACGTAGATCTGATCGTGTATGGGGATTTTAATTCGAGGATTGGCCAGGATGATTTTACAGATGAAAATATTTTTTTAAACTCTTACCTATCCCATAAACGAAAATCCTATGATTTTATAATTAATGAACAGGGAAAAGTATTGAGCGAAGTGATGAACGAATTAGGACTAACAAATATAAACGGCAGGAGTAATTCTGATTCACCTGCACATTTCACGTATATTTCAAGCAATAAGGGAAAAAGCTATCTCGATCTAGTTTGGACAAACCACTCTGCAATAAAAAAGTTAAATATATGAAAGTAATAACATTTATAGAAACAATAGATCATAGAGCCTGCTCTTTGGATTATATTCTTCCGAATTTTGATAATAGTCTGAATGTAGAGGAGAAAACGAATGAGGCAATGGTTCCTTATCAATATATAAAATGGGGTAATGATAAAAATATATTATTTGCAAATGTTTTAGCGTCCTCGGAATTTCTGTATTTTGATTCTATGGAAGTAGATGCAATATATAGAAATATTGTAAATGCCGTCTATTATAATGTCTCAAAGATAAATATTAATGTTAATAAGACTAAAAAATATTTGAGAATCCCAAACCATAACAAACCGTGGTTCGATGAAAATTGTAAACAGTTGAAAATTCAAACCAAACAGGCATTAAAAACTCTTGAAAAACCCAAATACAATAGCTGTGAGTGTAAAATTTATATAAAAACAAGAAACCGTTAGCGAAACCAAATTAAATTAACCAAAAAAAAATTACCAACAAAAGGCACTCGAAAATTTATGCCAAGTAAAAAATTCAAAAAATTTCTGGGAAACCGTTTCAAAGTTCAGGACTAGAAATATCAACCTATCATCAATAGACACCGAAATATGGAAAATAGCTTTTCAAAATTTTTATGAGCCAACAATGCAAAACAATAATATATTCTTTAGTGAAACGGACCCATACTTAGATATTGATTTTAGCCTCTCTGAGCTTCAAAACATATTAAAGAAATGTAAAAATAATAAATCCCCAGGTTTAGATGGCATACCATTTGAAGCACACAGTAATTTTCCTCCCGCGTGGGAACATTATTTACTCAACTTTATAAATAAAATATTCAACAGCCAAAAAATTCCGAAGGCCTGGTCAACAGTTATGATGACAATGATCTATAAGAAAGGTGACCCTGAAGATACTAATAACTATAGAAGTATAGTCTTAGTAAATACAATAACCAAAATATTTACCTCACTAATAGCTCATAGATTAGAAAACTGGGCTAAAACTAATAATGTCTTGCCTGAAGAGCAGACCAGGTTTAGGAGGGGTTGTTCATGTCTGGATAACATCTTTATTTTAAATTCATTAATAGCCAGGGCTCATCGAACAGACATCTTTTTGCAGTATTTGTTGATTTCAGGAGAGCTTTCGATTCCGTGACTCATGACATATTATGGTGAAAAATGAATAAAATCGGTGTGAGTGGAAAAATAATTTGTATACTACAAACTTTATACGATAATGCCGTACTGCATCTTAAACATAATAACATGTTGAGCGAATGGGAAGTTGACCTCAATAGGGGTGTAATCCAAGGCGAATCCGTGTCTCCGACAGCTTTTTCTCTATTCATGTCGGATTTCGTGGAATACTTCAGGGAGAGAGGGGTCCAAGGAGTTGATGTTGACAACAGGACGGACGTTTTAGGCCTCTTATTTGCTGACGAATGCATTTTGTTTGGGAACTCTTGGCTTGACACCCAATCAAAGTTGAAAATATTCAGAAGATAACAAAATAGAAATCAATAGTAACAAAACTAAAATAGTTGTACATATTTCGAAAATCACCAAAATTAAAAACATTGAGGCCATTTTTGTTCAACGGTTCCCTGATAGAGATTGTAAATAGTTACTGTTATCTAGGTGTAGTGTTGAGCTCGACGGGAAGGTTTCTGAATGCTGCCAATAATTTCGTAACAAAAGGAAAAAGAGCTATGGGCATTGTTAAAAATCTTCAAGAGGAAGAATGGTTCGATAGAAACAATGGCAGCAAGGTTTATTAGGCAACGACATATGAACTAGGTTGTAATAAAGTTGTTTGTATATTTCATTCATGGGTACATTAAGGAGTGCTCAGAGCCTGTAAAATGAAAGAATGTTCCATTATCCAATATGAACTATAATGTTGGCCATGTTTTTTCCATAAAATTTTATAATTATCTGAAGCTTTTGTGTGGTGATTCGTAATACTTCATTTTCAGACCACGGGGCTATAAACCCTCACTACATGCCCTAATTTACTTTAGTTGGGCTACCAACTTGGTGACTGCAGACCTGCAATCCCTCCATGGCACCTAGTACATATAAGTTTATCCATTTTTTTCTATGGTAGTTTATTTTTTTTATTAATTTGTCTTTATGTATTATAATTTAAATAATAAAGCAATGTAGCCAGAAAAATGCTGAATGAAACATACAATTACATTATTCTTAGAATAATAAATGTCCCAGAAAAAAGACATTTTATTTTAAAAAATCATTTCTTTGAAAAACAGTTTACTAAAATAGGTACATACCTCCAAATAATGACCATTCTGAGGAATGTATGGATACCAGAGAGGTTTTGATGCGATACGTCCAGACACACCAAGACCATTCAATACCGTAACATTAACTATTGTTGGCATTGCTCCATAATACAAAGGCTGAGTACAATATGGCCACATATATTGACATTCACCCAGATCTATATAGCTACAAAAATTGAGAATAGAAAGAAAAAATGTAACATAAAATAGAACATTATTTAAAAATAAGAAAAACAAATCATATAAAGATTCAAATGACATGGAAAAATAACCTTGAACGATGGCTGAAAATAAATTGTAAAGGGCAATCTGATCAGCAATTAAACTTAATTTCTTGCCAGTAACGAAGCTACTGAAGCATTCTGCAACCCACATCAAACTCAGAGCTTCCTATTCAGTCAGGAAAATTTCTTTTCGACAGCAGTCAACCTTAAAGCTTTAAAAATTCATTTCCTTACAAGTAGCTACTTTTTGTTTGTACTTGCAGTCCAACTTTAAGAAACCTAGTTGCCCAGCCACACCCTCTCTATCAATGACAAATATTAGTGGACTTTGAACTATAACCTATTTTCAATAGTGATTTAAACTTATTAAATACCTTCAGAGCTGACTTGCATCCATAAACTAAAAGATGTTGCTTATCCCTACTTACTTTATTAGATGTTTTAGCCATACGCCCTTTTTACTTCAGGGATTCCCATGTGGCTTTGTCCATGACTGAACCTGAAGCTCCACAGTCTATTCTCATCACTTGGTTTACACCTCCAATATTACGACATATCGGTGTTCAGTGTCTTCAACCATTGTTTGAAGAATCTTGGGCTGTTACATTTGCTATGTATAATCGCCAGCTATTCAAACTGCTCTCTCCGTTATTTTCATCCTTACATCACTTTCATCTGAAGAGGAACAACGTTCATTATTGACTGTCTTGATTATGTTGTTTACTTGTAGACTTATCACGATTCACCCCTTTTTTCTTAGGTTTCTTTGAATACCTCGAATTTGATTCCCTATAATACTTTGCCTTTAAATGGCAGGCTGCAGCAAGGTGTTCATGTCCCCAACCTATTGAGCAAGTTGAGTCCCATCCACAGGACAAGCAGGGTAATTAGTGCAATGCCCATCCTTATTGCACCTAAAGCATTTAGGTTTATCATATTTGAAATAAGTTTCACTGACTTTACGAAGTTTATTATGCCAAACTTTAAGAACAAAGTTAGTATTATTAGGTGATTTATCTCCTTTTAAAACATTTGTTTGTACCTCTAATGCTTATAGTGACTTCCCTAATTCATGATCTCACTAAGCTTGATATTTCCCTTCCTTAGAGCCTGCTTTTGAAGTTCCCAAAAACGCATGTGAGCGATTCTCATTTAATCTGACCATTTAACGTTTTTAGAAATTGAATTTTGGGTTTAAATTCAACTTATGAATAAAATTTGATCTGAATATCATCAATAAGATTTTCAAGAAAACGAAGATGAATAAAGTTTGTCAGTTCGTTCAGTATTAGTATTTTTTATTATTTTTTCAACTCGAAAATGAGTTTAGTGAGGAGCATTTTTGTATTTTTATTTATTTTTTGTAATCTTTTTTTTATTCTCGCTCACTCGTCACTCCATATCACACCGTAATAACTCATTTGTAAGGCATTTGATCTTGTTTTCCTTTTGTTGTACAATAATTACTAGGCTGGTGTCTATCCCTACTCCTTTACTTGCGAAGCTTAGTAGCATATACTTTCTCGCTGGTTGACCTATGAATAAGTCGTTCAGTTAAGGCTTAGGTTTTTCGTCGGATATTTGCAGCTCATTGATCCTCTTGTTGTGAAATATATATGATTTTGCTGCACAGTTTTTACTCAGTTCAGTGTCAACGATTCACCCATAATTAATTTGTTCACTGCTTTAAATTTTGGTCAAATTCAAAGACTGAGCAATATTTTCACAAGATGAGTAGACTGAATAGTTTAACAAGCTGCCATTTTGCTTATTTTCTTTCTCTTGGCCAACATCTCTTTTTTACTAAGAATATATTTTGCATTATGTCCTTTTAAGTCTATTTTTTCTTTTCTCTATTGCTCCTTTCTACAGCTTAAAATGGCTATACAAAAGAAATGAATCATGTAGGCATTAAAACATAAAAATAACAACACTTCCCCTCTTATGGTATGAGTTTTACGTAACACTCGTGACATTTTCACAGAAAATCTCCATCCTTAGCTAAACCAAGTGTCGGACATATATGGTAGGGTGACCTCGAATAAATGTCCCTAACCAACATCTTTTGCACGAATAATTCACATTTTAAATGAACACTGATGCATACAATTAACGTAACACTCGTGACGTATAATTTTTGTGAAATACATGATTTTGCATAGGATATCAAATAGTGGATACTTTCTTTTCTAAGTTTACACATGAACTGAAGGCCGGTATCACAATCAAAGGTATTCATGGCCCTTCCCCACATTTTCAAAGAACAGTGTTTCCCAGAACAGCCAACAAGACTCGCCATGAATTTTCCTACTGACCTCGGGGACAGATTAATTTTCCTGATTTATATTTGAAGTATTAGACGTAACTAAAAAAATCATTCATACCTTGAAACACCAACCTATTAAAATGAAATACCTCATTGTTCAAATTTAATCAATTATCAGGAGTTCACTTCAGGATGTGATGAACTAAGCATAACCAGCTTGGGGACTGTAACACTCGTGACGTTTTCAAACTTTGCATTGAGATATTTTGTTTTTTATGATGCATAGGTTCATTTAAATAGACCATCGTATTTCTATAATAGAAGACTATAAAAAAAATATCAAAAAAAATTTTTGGATGTAAAAAAATATCTGAAAAACGAATGTTAAGTTCAGGGACACTAAATGGTCAATTCATATGAGAATCACAGTTAAGGGGAAGTCAATCTATAATACTATCTCCATTTAATAATACTCTCTAATAAAACATCTAATAATGATCTCCATCTTAAGAAAAATAAAATTCATTCAATCAAGGAATGTTTATTTTAGTTCAAGCTATTCTACTAATTAATTAATACAACTCTATGATTGTATTACTATGGATGCGTTTAGTTACAAAAATAACATTTATAATTTTTTCTAATTAATAGATGCTTGACTAGGAAACATAGACAAACAGCAGAGCAGGCCAGGACCTTTTGATCTTTTTTGATACCAAGATAATGAGGAATAAAATGAGATATGGCTAATCATATAACAGATATTCAGATAAAGCAACAAAACAGGATTACAGATGTTGCAAATCATAATTAATATTACTTATTAAGTATTAACTAGAGAATGGTTAATTTGGAAGACGATCAAGACTCCAAAGCCTTGACATTCTCCAAACAAAAGAAAATAAGTATTAAAATATTAGCATAAAACAGAGTAGCAAAGTAGAAGTGATACTGGCTATATGGAACAGGACACTGTATTTTTTATAATTGATTTAGTATATTATCAATATTGGATAGTATTTAATAAATCCTATAGAATAATAATTATGATCCTAGCCAAATTGCTTCCTTGCATAGACATTGGCCTAGGAAAAGTAATTTTTAAAAATCTGGTGCAATGCGCGCAGCACACAACTTTCACTTACCAACTTACTTAGATTAGAAATTGAAGTGTTTTGTTAAATACCATTTCTCAAAGCCACGCATTTTTCGACATTCATTTACATATTTTTCTTTGTATTTGCTCTCTAAAGTACACTATTGTTTTATTATTAAATAAAAGTTTTTACTTGCAAGAATTCGGCAATGCAAGCATAATACTCCAAGTCGTCTGATTTTATAATTCTGTATGTAGTTGTTGAAAACTTCATTTAGTTACCATGAAACAAATAATTTCCATTAAATGAACAGAACGGCTTTAATTATAAACAATGGTCTGTCAAGGCGTACTGTGCTGTGGGGCTCATGAGGCGTGTTTTATGAGTTGATGGAATATTTTTATTTTTTTCTCCTGTATATATTTACTAGATTTTTTTTCAAATTTCATATTTAGCCAGTTTTTATTTTTAGGCGTAACGAGAGACAGTTAATTTCTCCATATAAACAAAAACAAAGGTACTTCATAGGAAAACAAAAAAGGCGCCTTCCCCATTTAAGCCTCCTCAGAACATTTTAATAATGATAAAGCTTACCTGATATTACCTGATATACCTGATATTAAAGAAGACTTGATTTTCATTAAACATGACAAATTTGATCAAAATCATTAAAGCCCTTTATGAAAATATAAAAGAAAAACGTAAAAATTGGAAAAAAGTTATAAAATAAAGTGCCCCCCTCCTTTCGATCAATTTTGATGAAATTTCATCATATCGTGCTGCTGTCATATCGTGCATACTGCATATATCGTGCATCATATCGTACTGCATGCTGTCATATCGTGGGAATATACCTGAATCAAATACCCAGTTCTATCAAAATCATTAGAACCGTTTTTTGAGAAAATCTAAAAAAAAAAAAATGAAAAGTTATTAAATAAAGTACCCCCTCCATTTGACCAATTTCGATGAAATTTTTGCTGTCATATCGCGGGTATATAGGGTAACTGTACCAATAGTTGACAGTTTAAAAAAATATATATATATTATTGACACTGTTTACCAATATATTGATGTTAGGATAATCTTTGTTATGAATTTAGTTAGGCCAATCCCTCTAGAAAACTTATATCCTATGGTCTACATTTACGGATTTTATAAAAAATGATTTCTTAGAAACTTCTAAAATGAACCAATAGTTGACACATCAAAAAGTAAAGGTTTGGAAAGTTGACATTTATGGTTTTAAAGTTGACACATGCATTAATATTTGATTTCCTGTGATTTTTAATAGGTAATAAGGACTACAATAAAAGTTAACATTTTTTTTATTTAAAAACTAGTAAATTCACAATGGAAACAAAATAAAATTTCCACAATTTATTTAATTATACACAAAAAGCTTAAATGAGACAAAAACAAAACATATTTAAACGAAAAATGAGATCCCCAGTTAAGTAAGTATGATATATAGATTTTAGTAATGGCCAAAGTTTCGTTTTTTTTAATGTTGGGTTTGCACAATTTTCGAATCTCCAATGATGAACTTAACTCTTCCAGTGCCCTTTCAGACAATTAAAGATGGCCACATTCATTAGTTTGATGAGATGTGTTGCATTTTGATAGAGTGCGACTAATAGCAAGTATCCCATGTTCTTTGCAGAATCGGGAAGTGGGGAGAGTCAGATGAGACGCTTGCCCATATAGGAATAGGATTATTGGCAATGCAATTTTGCTCTCAACGATCCATGGATAGTGCACACTAGCTATAAATTCATAAAATAAGACACCTGTCATCCAAAAAGACTCTGACTTTCATAAACCACCCCTAGATGCAACATAACCTGTTAGCTCCTGTTAGCGCTAGTATCAGCCGCGCGCCCGCTGGAAGGTTAATGAAACAGGGTAGCAGAGACCAAGTTTTCAGGCCACTAGAAAATTCGCCTTTATAACCTCTCACAAATAAGCTCGAGTTTTCATCAAACTAATGTCGATGGCGGCACAGCAAACTAGTATATTTTGGCAAATTACCGCCACATTTTGAACCAAAATAATCAACCATGAATCTTATTATTCACACTTTTTGTGCAAAATGTCAACTATAGGAGCACTGTCAACTTATGGTACAGTTACCCTACATACACCAAAAATTCAGGTTCGTACGGTTTATAGTTTTTGAGCTAGTCTGTTCATACAGACACAGACACATACACTTCGCCCGCAAACATGAAGAGGTTGACTATTACCTCACCCAAATGCTCACCGGACGTCTTATGTAAGATTTTTCCCCTACCTAAAAAAAAAAACACACACAGACCATTTCGCGGGACTTGGTTATTTGGACTCAGGGGACCCCAAAACGTGTATTTCCGCTGAAAAACGGAAATCGAAATTTTTCACGATCGCAATACTTTCCCTTACTATATATTTCATATATAGGTAAGTGAAAGTAAAAATAATATTAGACCTCTTTGCGAAACAGTATTAATAAATCAATATCAACATCATTTTACTAATATTTGTAAAATAATTACCTTGGGCTTAAACTAGCCTGTGGGGTGTAACTGTTCAATATATGGTATGCTTTTAAAAGATCTAATTTACCATGCCCCTGTTCAAACATGTTGATCCCAGGGAGTCTGCGAGCAGATGCCATCAAAGCCTGTTTCATGCTCGCTGGATTAATAGCATTTCCTCGGTGAAGCACACCACTGAAAATTCAGCATACATCAGAATCATTGTAGAAGTTAATTTTTCTTATAATCACAATAAAAATACGGGTCCAAGAGAAAATGGTTGGGGATATAGAAAAAAAATAAAAACATAATTAAGAGAATACTATATATTTTACAAGCTAAGTTCATTCCAAGAGTTATCAATGTATAACAATAGCTTTTAAAAGTAAGTTCCAGAAAATATCAAATTTGGTTCATAGAATCTATCTATCTCTGTGGCTCTATAATCCAGGGTGGGTCTAGTATTCCCCATGAGATTTCACCATTCGGTAGTCTAATGCAGCAACCTTGCAGTTCCTGATATTTAAGAGACTTCATGCATCCACTGCCACTCCATCAACCACTGCTCCCTCGATAATAGGTTAAATGAAATGAAATGAAAAATAATTTTATTATCCTGGGACTGATGTCCCTTTAGAATAAATTATTGGTTAATAATAAAGGAATCTAACCAGTGTGGCCGCATATGATCTTAAATAATTACAATTAGAATGTCAAATTGGTAATTGAGGTATGGATACATGTGAATAACATAAAACTAAAATAAAATAAAAACAGAAACAAAGATAGTGCATTCCTTCATGCCAAAATAATCTATGAGTACAATAAGCGAGAAAAAGAATATGAGGAAGAAAGAAGACAAAAATATTTGGAGACAACAGAATAAAATAAAACAACTTGAATAAATAGATAAGATAGTATCTGACACAGAATTACTTCTAAAGATCCATTGTGTTCCTTCAGTGCTCAGTTGAATTGGGAATTGGATAGGAACTCGAAGAGGAGGGATTTGAAAGTGGAAGTCGATGGAGCATGTCGGATATTGGAAGGAATAGAGTTCCAGAGGGATATAGATTGCATTATGAAGGATTTTTCATAAGTATCAGTTCGGTGGGATGGAGGATAGAGATCAGACGTACGGGATCTGGTTGGGCAGGATTGGTTGGAGGATTTAAATTGTAGGCTCTGTAGGATATAGGAAGGTCGTTGAGTTCTGATGGCCTGGTTTAAGAAGGAAGCCAGTAGATACTGCCGGCGGTAGGAGGTGTAGAGCCACTTCAACTTGGCGTAATACTGGGTTATAAGCACATCTCTTGGTATCCCAAAGATAAAATGAATTGTACAATTCATTAGGCGTTTGCGTTTAGCTTCAAGTTCCCCACGCAGTCTGCTGTACACCATACAGCCTTAGTCAAAATAGGGAAAGATGAGAGAGGAGACTAATAGTTGGTGATTTTTGAATGGAAGAAGATATTTTAGACTAAAATAGGAATTGATTGGTTTTGAAGGGTTTACACCATGGAGTCAATGGAGTTTGAGGTGTATATGGGGTCCCATTGTTTGGATCATCTCAAGATCAGGCGCTAGGATTACAGATGATAGATATCCCTTGGCATTCTCCTTAAGATCACTTATTAACTCATTCTGACAATCTGATCACATCAAGCTTTCTATAAAGGTAATAGAGCTCTATTCTTCCTGATTCTCCAGCCCTTTTCAGCTTTCACTAGACCAATTATTCAGCTTAATATTATTCTTTCAAATAACATACATTATTAGCATGGCAGATGCAGGAAGAAGCCCTTGGCCCCCTTGATTGCCAACCTAAGTGATAAAACCAAAAGTAACACCTGTTAGCTGCAGCCAATCGTTTTCTAATTTAGACCGCTTGCAAACACAGACATCTTAGAAAGGAAAGGTATAGTTAAGTTTTAGCTAACTTAACTAAAGCTATTGTTAAGTTAAAAAACGAATTCTGGAAGGATTACTGCACAGTAGGTGCCGGAATTTCTCCTTGGAGTTTAGTCTTTTCGATATAAAGAGCTAGAAGGAAGTGATGACTTTCCCATTACGCACTTTCAAAATAATTTTTGCTGTCAGGAGAATGAAGAACAATAAGGCTCCTGGAAAAGATGGATTTACGAAAGCGATAATAGAGGATACATTTAAAATTATTCCTTTTACAATATACAAAATATTTAATCAATGTCTCAGAAGAGGGTGTTCTCCAGATATATGGAAAGAAGAAGATATCATTTTAATTGAGAAAACAGGAAAGGAAAGGAGCAAAGCTGCTTCCAGATATAGACCTATAAGCTTACTACCAGTTTGTAGAAAGGTACTTAAAAAGATTCTCATTAGAAGAATAATGCATCACAAGACTTCATAAGATCTTCTGTCTCCAAAACGATCCAGGTTTACGCTTGGTATTGGGACCATAGATGAACTGCAGGAGCTAAAATGGTCATTTGAACAATCACTTAAAAATAAGAACAATGCATTACTCAAGCACTGAGTGTTCAGAGAGCATTTTGCACATTGGCCAGCTATAAAACACCAATGAAGGTAAAAGGGGTGTCCAAAGAATTTAGAAGAGATGTTGAATGAAAATTCCATAATGTGGTTGCAATAAACATGCTGGAAAAAACGGGCAAGTTATTATAAAATCTCATCTATAACCCCAAAAAATCAAAGGTTCTTAACACATTCAACGCCGGCTCCATATTCTCTAGGTGAGCCCCTAGCCCCAGGATGTAGTCGGCCCTCAAAGTCGCCAAAGAGTTTGTTAACCCGCAATACACCAGTGAAAAGCGCTGATACCTTTCATTTTCGTTATTATGTTTTTTATGTTTCATATTACTGCCATAAAAATAAATTAAGAAATTGTTAGAAATATCTAGTAAATTTATAATTAAACAATTCTGAATGAATTTGAAGTAAAAAAAGTGAAGAGTAATTCCTTTGAAAGCGAAACTAATTGTGGGTATGGGAATTTTCAGTTAAAAATCATCATCAAATTACTGTAATACATCATTATTTTTTTTCTTTCTAAATTTTATTTTTAAAAAGCATTAGGTATAACTAAAAACAACAAATAATATTAACTAATGATGTTATTTACAAGGATAACACAATTATAATCCTATACCTAATTATTTTAATACTAACTATAGGTAAAACTATTTACAATTGGTTTGTGACATGAAATTCAAATAAATTAGTGTATACAAAACGAAAAAAACATATTCAGTTTGTGGTTGCCCAAGCGCAGTTTCAGCATCGACAAATCTCATCGTTCTTGTCCCTATAAATTTGTATATATAGTTTTTTGTTCTTTTACTAATCCACTGTAACTGGATAATGTAATATAATAATAAAATATAACATAAGTAGTGAGAATAATTTTGAAATTAGACAAAAATTGAGTGAAAACTTTAAAAATCCACAAATTTGGCTATAAAGCAGCTGAGAGGAAACTAAAAACGCTGAAATGACCGTTATGTAGGTGGCTGACTAACTAAATTCAAAACTTTCCAACCTGGCCATCGCTTTTAAGTGGATAGGATAGAAAATACCTGAGTATGTCCCTGAGACGTAGTTGGCCACCTGGGCTTGCCGAGTGGAACGTCCCTGGCATTGAATGTGTTAAGGTTAGTAACAACTTAAGAAATCAAGAACCACAAATATATTAAGGGGGCAGATCACTAGAAGTTGTGAAAAGTATGAAATATCTTGGAGTATATTTGACTGAAAATTAATATGAAATATGGAATAGTCACATGGTTTTATTATACCCTGATTCAATTACAAAACGGCAAACTCATCCAAAAACAATAATTCGAATTTCAATAACATATTCAATAGATACCACCATGTGTTTATAAGCCAGGGCTGTTTTCCCAGGTATGCTCATTAAAACTGAAGCATGATGCTGTTTAATCCACCTTGAAAATTGCCGTTAAAGTTATACAGCCAAGTTAAAGTTGAAGTAGATAATATGGAGATGGGTGGATCAGTGAACTCAATGAATGTTACAGAAAAGCAATCTGGAGTGTTAAGAATTTGTTTGGATCCATAAAATCTCAATGAGAATTAGCTGCAATCCCATTATCAGTTCCCTACATTCTCTGAAATTAGATAAGAAGGTGGCTCTTGGGTATTTCGAACATTAGATGCCAACTCAGATTTCTGGATTATACCGGTTGATGATGAAAGCTCAAAGCTACTTACCTTCCATACACTGTTTAGAAGGTTTGAATTCAAACCTTTATTGTTTGGTATCAGTGTAGCTGCTGAAATTTCATACCACACAATGATGGATGCATTTGGTGACTTTCCTGGGGTTAAGATTTTCTTAGATGTCCTACTTGTTCAAGGGCCAATAAAGAAAATTCATAATGAACGCCTGGAGTCAGTTCTCAATTGAGCAGTTAAATTTCAAATCAATTTCAGGTTCAACAAATCAAAATGTGTACTAGGCTCAGACAAAGTTAAATATATTTTAACATTTTATCAACAATGTTCAACAAAATAAGTAACATTTTCTCTGGGAGAGGGGAGCAAATAGATAAATCCATGCAGTCTGTGAAATACCAGTACCGGAAGATGTAGTGACATCACAAAATTTCTTGGAATGGTAAATAATATTTCTGGATTTATCCCTAATTTGGCAGTGGAAGTATCAGTCCTACAGGATCTGAGAAAACCAGGCAGTAGTCACCCTATAAACAAATGGCTTTTTGAACAACTGAAGACATTGATAACAGAAGCACCAGTTATGACACACTTTGATGTCAATACCCCAATAGCGATGACAGTGGATGCGTCTTGTTGTGCTGTGGGAGCGACTCATCTTTACATTAAATATACTATTTTGCCAACTATGTTAAACCAAAACATGATCGATTTGATTTAGAGTTTACGAATCCAGTGAAGTCCAAATGTATTTATTGATATCTTTATGTTTAAACAAATTAATTATGATTATTAAATTTTTTTAAGTGGCAAAATTCATAAGTTGTATCCCGTTATCATTGCTACATTTATATAAACTTTCTTTACCAATTATCACATAGTATACTTCTTTCCTCCCTACCTTTGCGTATGCGTCTCCCAGAATAATTTTTTGGATATTTCTTTTAAGTATAGAGACGAGAAACATGAGAAGTTTGAAGACAGTGGGTGGGTTAAAATAGGTCGCGAATGAGGTCCACTGGCCAGGGGAGGGCTCATTAAAAGAAGGTAAGTACACTATTTGGTACAGAGGGACTGGAAACTATTGTCTAGGCACCGGGTTTCTGATTAGGAATAGGTTACTATTCATAGTAAGTTTGTCACGAAAAAGAAACAAAAAAAAAAATTTTTTTTATTTAATAATCGAAGAGGGCTTAATATATTTTTGTATATAATTAAAATATGTGTTTTTTTAAAAGCTTTGTATTAGTTTTTTTGTTGATATAATGATTTTTTATTTAGCTATAAAAATAATTATGTTTTATTTTAAAAGAAGAGAAGGAACCAAAGTAATTAATTGAAAAACAGCTGTTATTAAGGCATTTGTTTTTTTTGAAAAAACAACGAAGAAAAATAGAGGAGATGTTCGCTAGCGATCGACGAGTGATGATAAAATGAGACTGTTTTAGTGATTAACGTAGTTGTGGTCTATATCGCTAAATATCAGAGAATTGAAGAATAGTGGCGTTCACGGAAGAGATTCCAGTGACGAGAATCGCCAAGCCGAGTGGCTGCTGGCAACGAAGCTACGAGAAGACAGGCGAGTTAAGAGAACAGACTGGAGATATTTTTCTTTTAATTTCTTTGTTAAACCTTGCTTTTTTTATATTTTTATTGTATAGTTATAAGTTTAAATTGTTTCTAGTTGTGTGAATAGAGTTAGATTTTGATCAGGCCTGACTACAGAAATTGTGAGTAAATTTAATTTTTAATATCGTAGTGTAAATATAGTGTTAATTAAAAGTTCCTTTTATTTGAGTTTATTTTGTTTTGTTCTATTTCTTTTTAACTCACCATTAAGTAGTTCATAAGTGTAAATTGCAAATTGAATCTTATGTACAGCCCTCTCCGAGATTTTAAGGTAATCTTTCACTTATTAAATTTAAATTATTTTTTTTTATTCAAATTCCTTTAGGTTTTCACTATTTCCTTAAAATAAATAGCGTGGCGCCCCTTAATTTATTTTATTTTTTTAATCACTAGTCATTTAAGAACCCTCCCGTCTCCACTGAGCTACCATTTTTTTTTTGTTACGATTGTTTTATTTATTTATAACCAATTAATATTTTTTTTTAACGTAACAAAATGGCCCCCAAACAGGGACCATAAGTGATTAGATAGATGCTTAATTTAAAATTGATTTAGTGATTTTTAAATAAAATTATTTTTTTGTCGTAATATTGAATTTTTTTTTATTTTATCTGCTAAGAAAAAGTAGTATAATTTTTATTTGGTTCTTTTGAAATCATAAAGATGAAGGTCGATAGGTTGTTAAAGGACGAGCTTGAATACGAATTAAGGATTCGGGGGATAGTTGGAATATCTACTGTAGAAGATATGAGGAAAAGACTTCGGACCTTCTTTAAACTAGAGAGTGCAGGAAAATATGTTGCTCCAGTAGTTGACCTTTCTCCTACGGAAGAATTAAGCGTGTGTGAAGAGAAAATTGCCTCTGTTGAGAACAAGATTTCTGTTCTCCCACCCTCTAGTTCTACCGGGGATATAGATAAAATCGATACAGGTCTTCAACATTTGATTAATAGACTAAACCGGATAACAACGAAAGACACCATCGAAACGGAGAGGAAGTCAGAAGCAATGCCTTCTATTATTTGAGGAACTGGAAGAAAAATTGAGTGGGCAACCTCCTGTTTCAGAATCCCACTTTGAAAACCAGAATCCCGGAAAGTCTCAGGAGGGTAATGTACAATCAGTGATTACCGAATCAACCGAAGATACAAAGAGTGCCTAGCAGTTCTCTGGGCAATAGAAAAGTTTCGGCCTTATTTGGAAGGGATGGATTTTACAGTTATTACTGACCACATTGCCTTAAAATGGTTGAATAGTCTCCGCGACCCTCAAGGTCGACTGGCTAGGTGGGCACTAAAACTGCAGCAACACCAATTCACTAACTTACACCGTCCCGGCAAACAAAACGCTGCATCCGATGCGTTGTCAAGGACTTACGAATTCCCGATAGCCAGAATTGATATTGGAGAACCAATAGAGGACGCGTGGTATCAGCGAATGATTAAACAAGTACAAGAGAATCCATCAAAATTTGCAGATTGGAGGATTGTTAATCATACCCTATGGAAGCTTGTTAATAATAGCCGGAAAATGGTAGGAGATAACAACCAGTGGAAATTAGTAGTTCCTAAACAAAAACGTAGGGAAGCGATCTGGGAATGTCATGATAAAGAAATTGCAGGACACTTGGGATGTTTCAAAACCTTGCAGCGGGTAAAGGACTACTACTATTGGCCTGGCATGGCAACCGATGTAACCAGGTACGTACGGAAATGTGAAGTGTGCTTGGCGAATAAGCCATTACAGGCTAAGCCTGCAGGACTAATGGGGAAACAGCGAGTAGTTACCCGACCTTGGCAAATGGTTTCGGCAGATATAATGGGGCCGTTTCTTATGTCTTCAAACCGGAAAAGGTTTATATTAGCGTTTACCGACTGCTTCACTAAATACAGCATCATAGTACCAGTTTCAAAATTGACAGCCGAAGTGGTGGCCAAAACTTTAGAAAGAGAGGTCTTTCTTAAGTTCGGGGTTCCCCAAATTATTATATGTGATAACGGTCCTCAATTCAGGAGCAATATTTTAAAAAAGAAAGCCCGAGAATATGCTGTTAAATTGTGGTTCACCCCAGTCTATCATCCACAGGCTAATCCGATGGAGCGTCCAAATCGAGTGATAAAGACACTCCTAGCTTCCTATGTGAAAGACAATCATAAGCACTGGGATAAGGATCTACACAAGTTGGCTTTTGCTATGCAGACTGCGGTACATGAAGTAACCAGTTATTCGCCAGCTTATTTGAATTTCGGACGAGAGTTACAACGTTCAGGCGACGAGTATGAGCAATCCATTGCTTCAGATAATGTTCCGGAAATGGGAGATCGTAAGGCTTACGCACAGAAGTTCAACATGATGCCAGTAATGTATGAAGAAGTGGTTGAGCGTCTACGGCAATCATATGAAAAAAGCAGTCACCATTATAATTTTCGGAGAAGGAACGTGGATCTACAAGCTGGAGATTGTAGTGTGGAAGAAGACCCAAACCCTTTCGGATGCTTCAAAGAACTTTTCCAATAAATTGGCACCTCTATATGAGAAATGTAGAATAAAAGCTAAACAAGGAAATTTATTATACTTGCTAGAAGATCTATAGGGAGATCCTTTAGGAACTTGGCATGTCAAGGATCTAAAACCTCATCCGACCTAAGACTTGAGATTCATGCATTAGGAAAAAAAATAAATTTTTTTTGGTAGGAATAGGGAGAGTTTGTAACGAAAAAGAAACAAAAAAAAATTTTTTTATTTAATAATCGAAGAGGGCTTAATATATTTTTGTATATAATTAAAATATGTGTTTTTTTAAAAGCTTTGTATTAGTTTTTTTGTTGATATAATGATTTTTTATTTAGCTATAAAAATAATTATGTTTTATTTTAAAAGAAGAGAAGGAACCAAAGTAATTAATTGAAAAACAGCTGTTATTAAGGCATTAGTTTTTTTTGAAAAAACAACGAAGAAAAATAGAGGAGATGTTCGCTAGCGTTCGACGAGTGATGATAAAATGAGACTGTTTTAGTGATTAACGTAGTTGTGGTCTATATCGCTAAATATCAGAGAATTGAAGAATAGTGGCGTTCACGGAAGAGATTCCAGTGACGAGAATCGCCAAGCCGAGTGGCTGCTGGCAACGAAGCTACGAGAAGACAGGCGAGTTAAGAGAACAGACTGGAGATATTTTTCTTTTAATTTCTTTGTTAAACCTTGCTTTTTTTATATTTTTATTGTATAGTTATAAGTTTAAATTGTTTCTAGTTGTGTGAATAGAGTTAGATTTTGATCAGGCCTGACTACAGAAATTGTGAGTAAATTTAATTTTTAATATCGTAGTGTAAATATAGTGTTAATTAAAAGTTCCTTTTATTTGAGTTTATTTTGTTTTGTTCTATTTCTTTTTAACTCACCATTAAGTAGTTCATAAGTGTAAATTGCAAATTGAATCTTATGTACAGCCCTCTCCGAGATTTTAAGGTAATCTTTCACTTATTAAATTTAAATTATTTTTTTTTATTCAAATTCCTTTAGGTTTTCACTATTTCCTTAAAATAAATAGCGTGGCGCCCCTTAATTTATTTTATTTTTTTAATCACTAGTCATTTAAGAACCCTCCCGTCTCCACTGAGCTACCATTTTTTTTTTGTTACGATTGTTTTATTTATTTATAACCAATTAATATTTTTTTTTAACGTAACAAAATGGCCCCCAAACAGGGACCATAAGTGATTAGATAGATGCTTAATTTAAAATTGATTTAGTGATTTTTAAATAAAATTATTTTTTTGTCGTAATATTGAATTTTTTTTTATTTTATCTGCTAAGAAAAAGTAGTATAATTTTTATTTGGTTCTTTTGAAATCATAAAGATGAAGGTCGATAGGTTGTTAAAGGACGAGCTTGAATACGAATTAAGGATTCGGGGGATAGTTGGAATATCTACTGTAGAAGATATGAGGAAAAGACTTCGGACCTTCTTTAAACTAGAGAGTGCAGGAAAATATGTTGCTCCAGTAGTTGACCTTTCTCCTACGGAAGAATTAAGCGTGTGTGAAGAGAAAATTGCCTCTGTTGAGAACAAGATTTCTGTTCTCCCACCCTCTAGTTCTACCGGGGATATAGATAAAATCGATACAGGTCTTCAACATTTGATTAATAGACTAAACCGGATAACAACGAAAGACACCATCGAAACGGAGAGGAAGTCAGAAGCAATGCCTTCTATTATTTGAGGAACTGGAAGAAAAATTGAGTGGGCAACCTCCTGTTTCAGAATCCCACTTTGAAAACCAGAATCCCGGAAAGTCTCAGGAGGGTAATGTACAATCAGTGATTACCGAATCAACCGAAGATACAAAGAGTGCCTAGCAGTTCTCTGGGCAATAGAAAAGTTTCGGCCTTATTTGGAAGGGATGGATTTTACAGTTATTACTGACCACATTGCCTTAAAATGGTTGAATAGTCTCCGCGACCCTCAAGGTCGACTGGCTAGGTGGGCACTAAAACTGCAGCAACACCAATTCACTAACTTACACCGTCCCGGCAAACAAAACGCTGCATCCGATGCGTTGTCAAGGACTTACGAATTCCCGATAGCCAGAATTGATATTGGAGAACCAATAGAGGACGCGTGGTATCAGCGAATGATTAAACAAGTACAAGAGAATCCATCAAAATTTGCAGATTGGAGGATTGTTAATCATACCCTATGGAAGCTTGTTAATAATAGCCGGAAAATGGTAGGAGATAACAACCAGTGGAAATTAGTAGTTCCTAAACAAAAACGTAGGGAAGCGATCTGGGAATGTCATGATAAAGAAATTGCAGGACACTTGGGATGTTTCAAAACCTTGCAGCGGGTAAAGGACTACTACTATTGGCCTGGCATGGCAACCGATGTAACCAGGTACGTACGGAAATGTGAAGTGTGCTTGGCGAATAAGCCATTACAGGCTAAGCCTGCAGGACTAATGGGGAAACAGCGAGTAGTTACCCGACCTTGGCAAATGGTTTCGGCAGATATAATGGGGCCGTTTCTTATGTCTTCAAACCGGAAAAGGTTTATATTAGCGTTTACCGACTGCTTCACTAAATACAGCATCATAGTACCAGTTTCAAAATTGACAGCCGAAGTGGTGGCCAAAACTTTAGAAAGAGAGGTCTTTCTTAAGTTCGGGGTTCCCCAAATTATTATATGTGATAACGGTCCTCAATTCAGGAGCAATATTTTAAAAAAGAAAGCCCGAGAATATGCTGTTAAATTGTGGTTCACCCCAGTCTATCATCCACAGGCTAATCCGATGGAGCGTCCAAATCGAGTGATAAAGACACTCCTAGCTTCCTATGTGAAAGACAATCATAAGCACTGGGATAAGGATCTACACAAGTTGGCTTTTGCTATGCAGACTGCGGTACATGAAGTAACCAGTTATTCGCCAGCTTATTTGAATTTCGGACGAGAGTTACAACGTTCAGGCGACGAGTATGAGCAATCCATTGCTTCAGATAATGTTCCGGAAATGGGAGATCGTAAGGCTTACGCACAGAAGTTCAACATGATGCCAGTAATGTATGAAGAAGTGGTTGAGCGTCTACGGCAATCATATGAAAAAAGCAGTCACCATTATAATTTTCGGAGAAGGAACGTGGATCTACAAGCTGGAGATTGTAGTGTGGAAGAAGACCCAAACCCTTTCGGATGCTTCAAAGAACTTTTCCAATAAATTGGCACCTCTATATGAGAAATGTAGAATAAAAGCTAAACAAGGAAATTTATTATACTTGCTAGAAGATCTATAGGGAGATCCTTTAGGAACTTGGCATGTCAAGGATCTAAAACCTCATCCGACCTAAGACTTGAGATTCATGCATTAGGAAAAAAAATAAATTTTTTTTGGTAGGAATAGGGAGAGTTTGTAACGAAAAAGAAACAAAAAAAAATTTTTTTATTTAATAATCGAAGAGGGCTTAATATATTTTTGTATATAATTAAAATATGTGTTTTTTTAAAAGCTTTGTATTAGTTTTTTTGTTGATATAATGATTTTTTATTTAGCTATAAAAATAATTATGTTTTATTTTAAAAGAAGAGAAGGAACCAAAGTAATTAATTGAAAAACAGCTGTTATTAAGGCATTAGTTTTTTTTGAAAAAACAACGAAGAAAAATAGAGGAGATGTTCGCTAGCGTTCGACGAGTGATGATAAAATGAGACTGTTTTAGTGATTAACGTAGTTGTGGTCTATATCGCTAAATATCAGAGAATTGAAGAATAGTGGCGTTCACGGAAGAGATTCCAGTGACGAGAATCGCCAAGCCGAGTGGCTGCTGGCAACGAAGCTACGAGAAGACAGGCGAGTTAAGAGAACAGACTGGAGATATTTTTCTTTTAATTTCTTTGTTAAACCTTGCTTTTTTTATATTTTTATTGTATAGTTATAAGTTTAAATTGTTTCTAGTTGTGTGAATAGAGTTAGATTTTGATCAGGCCTGACTACAGAAATTGTGAGTAAATTTAATTTTTAATATCGTAGTGTAAATATAGTGTTAATTAAAAGTTCCTTTTATTTGAGTTTATTTTGTTTTGTTCTATTTCTTTTTAACTCACCATTAAGTAGTTCATAAGTGTAAATTGCAAATTGAATCTTATGTACAGCCCTCTCCGAGATTTTAAGGTAATCTTTCACTTATTAAATTTAAATTATTTTTTTTTATTCAAATTCCTTTAGGTTTTCACTATTTCCTTAAAATAAATAGCGTGGCGCCCCTTAATTTATTTTATTTTTTTAATCACTAGTCATTTAAGAACCCTCCCGTCTCCACTGAGCTACCATTTTTTTTTTGTTACGATTGTTTTATTTATTTATAACCAATTAATATTTTTTTTTAACGTAACAAAATGGCCCCCAAACAGGGACCATAAGTGATTAGATAGATGCTTAATTTAAAATTGATTTAGTGATTTTTAAATAAAATTATTTTTTTGTCGTAATATTGAATTTTTTTTTATTTTATCTGCTAAGAAAAAGTAGTATAATTTTTATTTGGTTCTTTTGAAATCATAAAGATGAAGGTCGATAGGTTGTTAAAGGACGAGCTTGAATACGAATTAAGGATTCGGGGGATAGTTGGAATATCTACTGTAGAAGATATGAGGAAAAGACTTCGGACCTTCTTTAAACTAGAGAGTGCAGGAAAATATGTTGCTCCAGTAGTTGACCTTTCTCCTACGGAAGAATTAAGCGTGTGTGAAGAGAAAATTGCCTCTGTTGAGAACAAGATTTCTGTTCTCCCACCCTCTAGTTCTACCGGGGATATAGATAAAATCGATACAGGTCTTCAACATTTGATTAATAGACTAAACCGGATAACAACGAAAGACACCATCGAAACATGGTATTTTCTTTCAATAACCCAATCAATGCAAAGTGCATGTCAATTTTTTTTCAAATTGTGGGGGGGTTCATATTTTTTTTTTCTTAGTCTTTTTTTCTTTTTTTTTTATTATTTTACTGGTTGGTATGAAAAATTATTTCTAAATTACCTTTTTTTTACTTTTTATAAATCCCACAGGGATATATGGACAAATAAAGGGAAGAATTGAAGAAGGCTATTTATTGGAAGGTAGAGGAAAAATAGTGCTTCTCCTCCTGATTTGAACGCTTCAGCAGGGATTCCATCAATGCCTGGTGCTTTATTATTCTTAAGGCTTATGATAACATCTTGCACTTCTTCAGGATCTGGAGGCTCCAGATCTACATCTTCCTGATCTATTCCCAGTTCCCAGCCCGTTTCTTCCGTGCTTAAATTTGGGTTAAACAATTCTCTGAAATATTCTTGCCACCTACCAATAACTTGCTCCTCACCTGCCAAGAGTCTGCCTTCTCTATCTTTTATAAAACATGTGCGGGGTTGTAACCCTCTCTTTATTGTTTTTACTCGACCATAGAAGGCTTTACTTCTTTTCTTTTCAAATTCCTCTAGCATTTTTTGCAGTTCTTCCCTCTCCTTTTGTCTTTTTTTACGTCTACAGAGCTGTTTAACTATATCCCTTTTCTCTCTGTATTCTTCACTGGCCTTTCGGGTACATCTTTGCAGCATCTTTGTATACGCTTTTGTCTTTTCTTGTACTGCCATTTGGCATTCTTGGTCGAACCAACTGTTCTTTTCCTCTTTTATCTTAATTCCTATGATCTGTTCCGAAGCTATTCTGACAGCGTTTCTTATTCGGTTCCATTTGTTTTGTACATTCTCTTCTTCTGCTTCAGGAGACCTAATTGTTGATAGTTCTTCTTCCACCTTTACTTTAAACTGCATACGTTTTTCAGGGTCTTCCAGAACTTCCGTATTGAATCTGCCCCGTGCTTTTTCTGTTTTCCCTCTTGTTTTAATGGCTATTCTTTGTTTGTACTTTACAAGGACCAGATAATGATCACTTGAACAATCTGCGCCTCTGTAGCTTCTCACATCTTCAATATCGCTTTGGTGCCTGCTATCGATCATTACGTGATCTATCTGGTTCTTGGTTTTGCCATCTGGAGAGACCCAAGTTTCTAGGTGGATATATTAAAGACATAGCAGAAGATGTCCTTGGAGAGTACCAGTGCAGATTCCGCCCAGGCCGATCCACAATAGACCACATATTCTGCATGAGAATCATGCTTGAAAAGTGCTACGAGTGGAATGTCGGGCAACATCACCTCTTTATAGACTATAGACAGGCTTATGACAGTATAGATAGAAATATACTGTATGAAAAATTAAAAGTGTTGGGATGCCCCATGAAGCTCATCAGGCTTATCAGGATGACCCTGCAGGACAGCAAGGGAATCGTAAAAATTCAAGGAGGAGTGTCAAAGGAATTCCACATACAAAAAGGTGTTAAACAGGGAGACCCTCTTTCCCCAGTATTATTTAATATGTTGTTGGAAACAGTCATGAGATCGATCCGCACAAAAACTGGAAGATGCATATTTGATAGAATGACCCAGCATCTAGCATTTGCGGACGACGTTGTTATAACAGGCAGAACTGTTAATGCACAGCTGGGAGCATTTGAAGAGAGCGTAGAAGCTGCAAGGAAAACTGGGCTGGCCATAAACATGGAAAAAACGAAATATCTGGTGACCGCCAAAGGGGAAGCTGAGAGTAGGTACATTGAAGGGGCTGGATATCGCTTCGAGAGGGTACCCAAGTTTAAGTATCTGGGAACGGTCATAACGGAAGATAATAAAATGCTAGAAGAAATCAGAGAAAGAGTAACAGCTGGAAACAGATGCTACTGGTCGCTGATGAAAATCTTCCGTAGTCAAGACATACCCAGAGATCTGAAAGTAAGAGTCTACAGGACGATTTTGCAGCCAGTGGTAACGTACGGTAGCGAATCCTGGACGCTTACTTTAAGTGGGGAAAGAATACTTAATATATAGGAAAGAAAAATCCCCGAAAAATCTACGGCCCGACTAAAGAAGGAAATCTCTGGAGAATGAAGACGAACGAAGAGTTGAAGAAATTGTACGAGGGACCAGACATAGTTGCCACCATAAAGAAGAGAAGGATAAGATGGCTAGGCCACGTACAGAGGATGAGCAATGAACGCCTTCCAAAAATGATAATGGAAGGGAACCCAGGTGGAAGAAGGGAGAGAGGTAGGCCGAGACTGCGTTGGCTGCAGGACGTAGAAGATGACCTTCTGACTCTCGGCGTTGTGGAATGGAAAAGGGCTGCAGAGGACAGGTCTGAGTGGAGAAGAATAGTGGAGGAGGCCAAGGTCCTGCAAGGACCATAGCGCCATTAGATGATGATGATGATGAGAGGAAAAATATTTAATAAAAAAATAAAATAAATTACATTCATTTTTATTAAATAAATAAATTACATCAATATATATAAATTATACACTATTTTTTTATTGAAAAACAAATTACAATACATACAATAAATTACAATCAATATTTGTGAAAATCACGTTACTATGCAAAAAAAGTACATAAAGATAAATATAAATCGATCACAAATTGAGAAACAAGTTTGAGTCTTCCAAGACATCAAAATTAATAAATCAAAAAAATCAACTTACTTGTAAAAGGGACTGGTACTCCAAGAAGCTCAGCACTAAACAAAACACACTGCCACGGCTCAGAAAAAAAAAAGTTTTCGAGAAACCAAAACTTTCAATACAGAGCGACTACTCTGTAATAGGCCCCACAGTAAAATGAAGTAAAAACGAGAGGCCCCTGTCGATCCAGGTAGCAGGTGTAACCCACCTGGTGGGTCGTGGGCCTCTGAGGTTAGATCAGGTGCACCCGCTAGGCGGGTTCTGGACACCGAACGTGTTTATGTTAGGTCTTATTGCAATGCCGAATGTGGGTCGGATCAGGAACTAGTAATTACGAAAGTTCGTCAAGGACTAAATACAAGAAAAAAAATGAGAATGGTTTCAAATATGATCATTTACATCTGGAGAAATTCCGTCAATTAGAGCTAAAAGTCAAGAATAGGTTTGAGGCTTTAGACTCTTTTGATGAGGATGCCAAAGATATTGAAAAATTATGGGTAGGCATCAGGGATAATATTAAAGAGGTTGGAGAATAAGCTGTTTCAATGAATATTGTTTTAATACGTGTGAAAAATGAAAAACTACTAAATTAAAAGCGTTAAATAATCCAAACAATATTAATATTTCTTATTTTTGAGTCTTAACTACCTAATTGCTCATATGTAAAGAAACGTGAGTATCTCAATAACAAAATAATAGAAATTTAAGGAAGCAAAATCGAAAGTAACACTAGAGACATGTAGGAAGGCATAAACAGAAACCGTAAATGGTTGGGACCCATTATAAATAAATAGAATTAGGGATAAAAATAACAATATTTTGGCTGATCCGGTAGGCATATTAAGTTGGTTTAAGGATTATTGTGATAATATTTTAACTACGGAAAATCAGTGGGAACCGAAAATATTCCTAGTGAACTAATCAAGGAATGCGAGGAAGCCGAGATTTCGAAAATACATCTTTTGGTCAGATATATCTGGGAAAAGGAGAAAATGCCCGAAGGATGGAAAGAATCTATTCTTATTCCGATTCACAAAAGAGGATCAAAGACGGATTGCAATAAATAGAGAGGAATCTCACTGCTTTCGGTATGTTATTTATGTTAATCCTTACTAGTCGAATCATTGAATACGCCGAGGAATTTGTCAGAAACTATTAATATGGTTTCAGACGGAACTGTTTAAAGGTAGACCAAATATTCTCCCTTCATCAAATATTAGAGAAAAAATTAGGATATAACAGTAAAGAACATCAGCTTTTCATCAATTTCAAAAAGCATTATGATTTGATTAATTGCCAGAAGTTTTATAATATTCTTGTCGAGCAGGGAATACCAAAAAAGTTAGTAAACATAAAAATTTGTATGACCGAAGCAATAAAGTTAGAATCGGTAATAATTTTTCAGAGAGGTTTGAGGTTCCTTTGGGTTTAAAACAAGGGGATTCTCTTTCACCTGTTTTATTTAATTTAGCACTAGAATATAAAATTAGAGAGGTAGTACCTTCTGAAAAAGGCGTGTTTTTAGGTGAAAATATAACGTTACTAGGTAGAGCTGATGATTTAGTGTTGCTGGGTAAAGACACGGAAATTTTAAAACAAAATATGACAAAGTTGACGACAGCCGGTAAAAAACTTGGTCTAGAAATAAATAAACACAGATAAGACGAAATATATGATTAGCAACAGAAATAGGGACGGTTACAGTATTATATTGATCTAGGGAGGATAATGTTCGAATATGTACAGAAATTTAGGAGCTATGATAACTAGGAAAATCAAAATTGAAGAGGAAATCAAGGCTAGATTAAAGGCTCAATTAGTTTTTCGCCCCTAAGCAACAACAAACAAACAAACAAAGGCTCAATTAAATATACTTGATCGGGAAATGGAAAAGCTACTTTTCGGCAGCAAAATTATTAAGCTCATGCATTTTTTACCGGAACTTAAAAATTCGAATCTACAAAACTGTTATTCTTCCAATGGTCCTTTACAGATGCGAAACATGGCCGCTAATATTGAGGGATGTGCAACGACTTAGAGTTTTTAAAATAAAAGTACAGCATAGAATATTTGGACCGAAGAGGGATGAACTAACCAAAGAATTTAGACGCTTATACAATGCCAATACAGAGCAAACTATACCCGGTAGATATAAATAAGGTAATGGCAGTGAGACGAATAAAATTGGTGTGTAAAATAGTGAAACTTAGTAGTCAATAAATTCCAAAAAGATTAAGAAGCGCAGTACCGAATGAAAAGGCAGAGAAGAAGGTGGGAGGTTTACTTTAAGGCAGATCTATCGAAATTCGGTTTGGACGACGGTCATTGGTTGGAGGTTTATAAGGAGTGGAGTGAAGTCGGCATCAAACCTTAAGCCTTTCATTATTATTTAAATCTTACTCTTACTAAACTGGTACCAATATAACATTAGCTAGCAATCAAGGTAAATCAAAGTATTCTAAATAATGCACTTTGATCTTTATGTAAAATAGAAATAAAAGATATGTTGAAGTAAAAGATATTTAAAAATGTATTATAATTTTATTTGTTATTCACCACAGACAACTTTGAATTCAAACATAATTCAAGAACAGCCATATGCCGCAAAATAAATTAAATTAAAAAAGGTAAAAATAAAATCAATTTATAAAATAATAAATTCTTATAAAATGTAATTTATCTTATAATGTAATTAAGAAATAATGAACTATCATTTAATGTCATTATGCAAGACCACAAGTGAGTGTGGTGCAGTCTAGTGCTCAACCACTCTACTAAAAACGTAATAATTCTTCCCATTATGTCCGAATTTTCAGTGTAACCCCAAGGATTTCAATTGATCCATCAAATATAGTAACCTGACCATATGAAATACCAAAACAATATCAGTCTATGGATTTGATTAATAATAATAAAATATTTACTCAATTACAATAATTACTCAGTTAACTGAGTATTAAGTCTTTGTAATGTTTTTATTTAAATGTAAAAATACCCTCAATTTAACAATTAAAAAATTTAATTCTTGGTAAAATAATAAATATTACTGTATTTAATGATTAATACATTGGATTACTACTGTAAAATATAAATGAATTTCACCATTTTCCAACCTTGCTAATAATGTAACAGCTCCCGTTACAACAGGGGATGCTACACTTGTACCAGAAAGGGTTCTGCATCCACCATTGATACTTGAACCTCTAACAGATGAGCCATAAGTAACTATATCTGGTTTAAGTCTCCCATATCTGAAAAATATAACAGTTAGAGGAAAAATTAACTGATACAAAATTTGATTATCACATTAAGAAAAAATATCTTTAACAAGTAATATACGGCCTAAGTCCTGTAATAATATATGGCATAAGTCCTGTAAAGGTCATTCTTTTCATTTATAGACATTGCAGAAAAATATGTAATATGTATAGGTTTAAAAACGGATGTTTCATAAATCATTCCACCTTTTCATGGAAAGGAGCTGATTAAAAGAAGACGTAGAGTGAGATGTCAAAGTAATGATCCAGGATGAAGAAATACAATTAAGTTATATTTAAAATAGTGGCACCCATATTCCTATGTTAATGATTATTCAATTTAGGGTTTGAAATTAATTCTTATTTTCTCAGCCTGAGAATCAAAGTCATACCCTGACTTTTATTTATATTTAATAAATTAAAAACATTTATAATTTTGATCACAATTATATCTAAGTTAGTTCAACTTAGAAGAGTCTAAGTTGAATTTTAATTATTTAAGAATAATACGTAAGCATTTTTTTCTATACAGGACTTAGGCAGGGTGATTCTCTAGTACTGCTACTTTTCAAAATCTCACTGCAAACTATAGTAGGAAGGGCCTCTCCAGATGAGGGAAGTAACTATTAAATTATTATTATTAATATTAGGGACAAATTATTAGCATATGCTGATGATGTGGTGTCCTCCTTAATGTCAAAGAAGCTTTTGGGAAAATAGAAAGGGAGGCCAAGAGATTTGGTCTTGAAATTAATGAATAAGAAGACAAAAATTATGCTCTTGAAAAAAAAAGGAACCCTTCCGCCCCCAGATATGTTACACAATGGGATACTACACATTCCAATGTGTTACAAGTTTTAAGTATCTTGGTGCAAAGGAGCATTTAAGTATCTTAATGGAGCATTGAAGGAGGACGAGGTGATAAAGGTATGTATTGTCTCAGCTGATTAAGCTTTTTTCTCCATAGCTCACCTTAAGAGAAGTAGACTGCTTAGCTGCTCAACCAAGTTAAGGTTATATAAGACCCTTGTGAGACCAGTCACAACATACTCAATTGAGACATGGGTACTTAAAAAGTCAACAGCCAGTAGGATTGACACCTTTGAAGCAAAATATTGAGGGACATTCTAGGATCTGTCAAAGAAAATGGGGTATATCAGCACAGAAAGAACAGAGAAGTATATTTCCTTTATGGCGATATGAAGCTGCCTGAGAATGTCAAATTACAATATTTAAAATGGTTCTGTACCTCCATAGAATGAATAATAGCAGAATCACTATGTATCAAGGCTTAAGAAGGAGTGCTAGTTGGGAAGGCAGAAGGAATGAGAGCTCGATGGAGAGCACTCAGCAGATGGAAGGACAGGTCTCAGATGTTGTTTTAGGCTTCCATGGACTGAATCTGTTATATGCATTTATTTTACAGGGTTTCACCATGTAACCGGTTTGATAACTGCCACGTTCTCACCCATCTTGCTGTGGGCTTCTTCAGGGCCAATGTAAGAATGAGAGTGGAGAAGGGTATTAGTATAGCTCGACTCCTCTAGTAATTTACCTGGGAATCGCAAGCGCGAACTGTGACGTCATTTTAGTGGCCAATAGAAAGGCACTATAACAGTTAGGTTACCTTACTTCGTTGTTAGTTTTTGCTATACTTTTTTTTTGTTAGTTTGATTGCTTGTGATCTAACCGTTAAAATGTCAACACCCTCATGCAGTTACGAGACTCCCAAGAAGAAAGAGACGGGAAAATCTACTAAAGTTATCAAAAGGCAGGCTAGTTTTTTTTAGGCTTACCTAAAAAAAATAAACAAGGAGATACATAGATTAGATTACAATATTTTAGATGTAGTATGTGAAATATCGCAGTTTTCAAAACCTACTGTGATTAAAATAGTGAAAGAAGGTCAGAAAATGTTGAAGACAAATGGAAAATTAAATTTTGGATGGTTAAAGAAAGACATTGCACAGTGGCTTAAGGTTAACCAAATACCCCACAGTATTGAAATGAAAAAGCCCGAATTATTAGAAATCTGCAAGAGATTAAATATTGAAAAGAAATTTGTTGTGGAGGATATGTTGAAAGATAATGGTCACAGTCTATTATATTTGCCACCATATCATCCTGAGTTAAACCCCATTGAATTAGTGTGGGGTGATATAAAAAATAGGGTAGCACAAGGGTGCCTATCTACTGCATTAAATAAAAAAAAAGAATACCTGGAATCAATGTTCAGTAAATACACCAAAGAGAAATGGAAAGCATGCTGTGAGCATGTAATGAAAATTGAAGATTATTGGTTAAAGGGTGGTGTCATTGATGTTGCCATTAAAGAAATTATTGTTTCATTAAGTGACAGTCCTACATCCGAGGATTTTTCGAGTGAATGCAGTGATGCTGAATAAGATGAAATATTTGGTCATATTAAATTTCTTTTCACAAAAAATAAATAAATTTTTATTTAATGTGATAGGTGTGTTTATGAAATGTGTTTAATTTACTTCATATCAGTCTAGTTTTATTCTATACAATCATGATTATTCCTGTGATTTACCATTTATTCATGTTTTTTTGTAAATACTGCATGAATGTGATTAGTGATCATTATAATATTATTGACCTTCACTGTTTTGAGTTTTACATTTTCAGAAAGAAAAAAAAATCATGTTATTGAATTTTTGATTAATTGCACTTTTTTATTTTATATTATGAAAAATTGTATTATTTTTAAGTTTTTGATTATATTTGTATATATCGAATTATTGATTAAGTTTGATGTATTTAATTTTATTCACATTTAAAGTAGTTCTATTTATGCATAATTGTAAATAAATCTTTTTAAAAAAAAATTGTTTTGTATTTTTACATTTCAATGTTTTATTTGAATTTATAAAATTTAAATATTTATTTTTACTAAATAATGTTTTGGAATAATAATTTGAATATAGATAGTAAATTTATTTCTGAACCTTTTTTTATTGCCAATGATAATTATTTCATGAAATATAGTATCCTTATATTGATTTCTATGTCCTCTCTATCTGTTTGTCATCATTGATAGCATAACCTGACACACTTCAAATTTAGCGCCAAAGGAGAAGTAGGCGTGGCTTATTTAAGCTCCACCTTCAGGTAAATTACTTAAGTTGTTGCACTATAACTTATAATTTTCGTCGGGGGTGAAGTCTGTGTTACCATTAGCCTATGTCAGAGGGGGTGAGGTCAGTTGGAGGGACTCAAAAACCTGGACTTTACAGTATCCCTTGCCCATGCGGTAAACAATATATAGGACAGACAGGAAGGAACATCACCACACAACTAAAAGAACTAGCTTGGCAGTTAAAAACCCTGTTACATGGTCAAACCCTGAAGAAGAAATGCATATAACAGATTCAGACCATGGAAGCCTGAAACAACATTTAAGAAACCTGTACAGGGAGGATGTTGCTTGAAGAGTGAGAATTATGGAAAGCAGGCAAGGCATTAATTAGGGTAACCTAACATTACCTCGTTATAGTCGCAAAAGCAAGTGGTGGATGTTGATTTTTTTTGCTGTGATACTTTTTGGTTTTGTGGACAAGTTAAAAACCTTTTATTTGTTTTCAAAGTAACTTTTTTATTTTTTTATTTTTACAAGCTTGAAGATAGCCTTTAATTTTGTTTCAGTATTATTTTTTTTAATTACTTTGAGTTCACAATATAGTGTTTTATTTCAACTTGTTTTTTTTTTATTTTTCCTACAAACACTAAAGTGGTGACCCCGACATGATTTCACCAGAACGAATGAAATGGATCCCTCCAAGGAAAGCAAGCCTACAGAAGAGAGTGAGGTAAGCGCGAGTGGTCCTGGTGCTAATATTAGTATTTCCTCGTTCTGGAGAGCTAACCCGGAACCCTGGTTTTGTCAAGCTGAGGCCGTTTTTGCTACCTCAAAGATCACAAGTTCGCGAATTAAATTTCAAATAGTAGTGGCGAACTTAGAATTTGAAATTTTAAGAAAGGTCTCCGACATAGTAAAAAATTCACCAGCAGAACCATACGAGACCCTTAAAGGCCGGTTTATTATCGGAAAATCAAAGGATAAGGCGGCTTCTGGAAGATAGACACCTTGTGGACGGAGAACGGCCATCTCATTTCTTAAACGAACTCAAAAGGCTCACAGGGAGTTCCGTCTCAAATGAATCAATGAGAAATATGTGGCTCAAAGCCCTCCCGGAAAGAATGCAGGCCACACTGGTGGTAACCACTGAGACTTCTCTGGAGAAACTGGCGGAGATAGCGACCGCATCGCTGAAGTCTACGAACCAAGTTTCAGCCAGGTGAACTCTGATTCCACACAACCAAATTCCTCTTCTTCTATTTCACACCTCGAGGAAATTATACAAAAACTGAGCCTAGAAATCAGTGAACTCAAGAGTCAGGGGTATCGCAGCCGAGAAAATAGATCAAGAGACCAGCGACGTAGACGCTCACGGAGCAAAGGAAGAAAATTGTGCTTCTACCACCGAAGGCATGCAAATGTCAGCAACCCTGCAGTTGGAAGCCCAGCACACCGCAGCAGGGAAACTAATTTCAGCGACTGAGAAGGCGGACTCCGTCGCTGACATTCACCACTGCCGATTATTCGTCGGAGATAAGACAAACTGAGAGCGATATTTGGCCGACACTGGAGCGTCAATATCAGTCTTCCCAGCATGGCGACGAGAGCGCAAACACCCCACCAAGTTCACACTATTTGCAGCCAATGGCACGCCCATCAAGACCTATGGAGAGGTCGAGAAGATTCTGAACGCCCGTTTCGTTGGTCTTTGATCTTAGCAGATGTCAGCAATTTGATCATCGGAGCAGACTTCCTCTTCCATCACCACATCCTAGTCGATCTTAAGGTTCGAAAGCTTGTGGACGCAAGAACCGGTCTTACATCAAAGGGCAACCTCAATCACGATAAAACACCTTCCATGCACTCAGTACCCTGCGGTGAATGGTACTACGAACTCCTTCGTAAATACCTGGCTATCACCCGCCCATTATCTGTGGTACAGAAGCATCCCATCAAGCATCACATTGAAACGAAGGTAGCACCGTTCACCTCTAAAGCCAGATGCCTAACACCAAATCAATACAAAGCAGCCAGAGAAGAATTTCTAAAGATGGTAGACGAAGGAATCTGCATGCCATCTAGTAGTCCTTGGGCGAGCCCACTTCATATCGGGGAGAAAAAGGACGGTAAATTAAGATTTTGTGGAGACTAGTGCTCAGACTGTGCCTCACAGATACAGATTGTACCAAATATACAAGCCCTCAACACAATCTCTTTGGCAAAATAATATTCAGTAAGATCGACCTCAATTGAGCCTACTACCAGGTACCTGTGGCAGATGAGGACATCCCGAAAACTGCAGTTATCACCCCCTTCGGCCTCTTCGAATTCATGGTGATGTGCTTCGGACTACGCAATGCAGCCCAGACTTTCCAACGCCTGATGGATAGCATCCTCGCCTTACCATATGTCTTCGTCTACCTGCACATTTTGGTAGCTTCGGCATCAGAAGAAGAACACCGAGCACACATGGAAGAAGTTTTCAGACGTCTGGACCAGCACGGGCTAACCATCAACCCGCTCAAGTCAGTGTTTGGTAAGCCGAAATTGAATTTTTAGGGTTTCTAGTAAACTCACAGGGGACCAAACCACTCATGAGAAAGGTAGACCAAATCGCTGAGTCATTCTTCCAACTTCCAAAGGTCATCTTCAATGCTTTTTAGGGATGATAAACTTCTACAGAAGGTACCTCGTCGGAAACAGCAAGAAGAACGACAGCACTACCGTTCAATGGACTCCCGAAGCCATCGCTCAATGCCAGCGAGACATCAAAGACGCCGTCACACTCTCCCATCCATCGTCAGATGCTGAACTCACTCTGGCTATCGAGCATCTAACAATGTCATTGGAGCCGGTCTTCATCAGCGTGAGGGAGAACGCTGGAGACCATTGGGATATTTCTCAAGAGCCCTCACATCAGCGCAACAAAAATACTCGGCCTACGACCGCGAGCTCACTGCGATCTACAGTGCTGTCAAGCATTTCAGACCGAGTATCGAAGGCTGTGTATTCAGCATACTGACGGACCACAAGCCCTTGGTATATGTCTTTTATCAAAAACATGAGACAGCAACACCTTTACGAATTCGTTATGTAAACTTTATTAGGTGGCCGATACCCTTTCACGGTTGGAGGAAATTAGGAGTCTGGACGACATGGAGAGCATTGTTCAAGTACAGCAAGAAGACCCTTTGATTTCAGAAATGCTTCGGAACCCTAACTTGCAGATGAAGCTGATCGACCTGCCGCACTTGGACAAACCACTCCTCTGCGATTTCACAACGCCCAAGGCCCGACCATATGTAACTCCCTCCATTCGCCAGGAAGTTTTTAAGAAACTTCACAGCATCAGTCACCCTAGTGTTCGCGGGACTCGTCGTCTAGTTGCCCAACGGTACTTCTGGCCTAATATGAACTCTGACCTGGCTACCTGGACCAGGAACTGCATTTCTTGTCAGCGCTCCAAGATTCTACGGCACACCATAACACCCCCCCAGGTGTCTTCACCACAGCTGGTCGATTCAAACACATCCACGTCAACATAATCGGACCTCTGCCACCATCGGAAGGGAAGAAATATTGTCTCACCATGGTGGACCGATACTCTCGTTGGCCAGAAGCAGAACCTCCAGAGGACATCTCCGAATCAACCGTCGCCTTCGCCCTCTACAGAACATGGATCTGCAGATTTGGTGTTCCAGCTCGAATCACTACAGACCAAAGACGTCAGTTCGAGAGCGAGCTTTTCACCAAACTGCTGAACTTACTGGGTTCACGACGTTGCCGGACGACTGTATCCTATCCGCGATCTAATGGGATCATCGAAAGGTGGCACCACACCCTGAAGACTGCCCTCACCGCACACCTCATCCACTCCAGCTCTTAGACCGAGCTGTTACCCACAGTTCTGCTAGGCTTGAGGGTCGCAATCCGCGACGATAATTCTACAAGCACGGCTGAGCTGACTTACGGTCAACCATTGTGTCTTCCCGGTGAACTTTTGGAGTTACCTCTCAATCCGACGAATTACACAGATTTATTTCAATTTGTTTTTTCATTTTTCCTACAAACACTAAACAGTATTATAATTATCAGAACCATGATACATGACACCAGAAGAGAACTTGCACATCTAGAACGGTCATTGCTACAGGAACACCTGTTTCTGAGCAACAAACTTACACCTAAAGACTGGACCAAAACAGACAGAGCCATCTGGTCTGCCGCAGAAAACATCAGATCCTGACCAATCCGAAGGACAATCTTGGACTTAACAAACCTGGACTTTACAGTATCCCTTTCTCATGTGGCAAATAATATATAGAACAGACAGAAAGGAACATTACCACACCTCTGAAAGAACATATTGCCGCAGTTAAGAGAATACAGACAGATAAATCAGCCATAGCAGAAAACTTTCACAATACACAACACACTATAGCCTTCGAAGACACCAAAGCCATAGCTAGGATTGACAACTACCACCACAGATCCATCAGTGAGACTATAGAAATCATAAAACAACCAAACAATATAAACAAAGAAGACGGATACAGACTTAGCAAAAACTGGTACCCTGCACTAAACAACATTACACAACACAACAGTCTCAGAGAGCTGACGACATCCCCCCTCCCTTTCTCCTCCACCTGACCACACCCCCTCTGACAGGGTGTCAGATAACTTCCGAAATTTTAAAGTGCCTCTAAGAATTTCTGCAGACCAACAGGAGCGGGCAAGGGTGATTGAGCAGGCTAGGGACCTTATTGTGCGTCTGTCGTGCATTTGAAGAAGAAGTAAACACATATAATGGCCTAAATAATGCTCCTTGAGAAATATTAGCAGTAATCATTCATCAGTTGCGGCACTAGAGTTAAAATTCATGATAAATCAGTACAAAACATTATTTTCAGCTGTGATGTGATTTTTGGGGCTACTGATTGTGTTAATTTATATTATTTACACAAACACTACTATCTTTCAGCTTTGAATTACTATCTTGCATGTGTAGATATCTTTAATATAAAAGATTTTACAGCAAAAAATATTGAAGTATAAAAATGAAGATTCTTAAGTGCTGTTACGGCCGCTCATTAGTTATTAAATTTTCGTTACGAAAATGTTTTGGTTATTGTTTAAGAAAAAAAATTACTTTATCTTTTTTATAGTAGTTTTAATTCATTTTCTTTTATTATTGTAAATTCGAAACAAATAAGTAAATCAAGCGTGAAAATTAAATTTAATTATTTATTTTTTAAGTTAATGAAAATCATTTTAATTGTTTGTTATGGTTGTTACTGAGCACCGGAAGAAGATGTAACCGTGAAATTGTTTACGGAAGCCAGTACACTAGTGTTTACCTTTTGTGTACTAAAAGAACAGGATTACGAGTCAGTAGGCAACTTGTCGTCGGCTAGTACAGAGGTGTTCTGTGAATCTGTTTTATATGACACAAATTAATATTATCTCAAAAACATTAATTGTACTGATTTCGATTAAAATTTCCGATCAAAAGGTCGATTATTGGCTGTTTGGAGGCCGTTTTTTCTCCAGTTTTGTTCATCAGCACGACGACACGAATTTACATTCTTACAATCTTCTACGGGATTCGACTTCAAGCTTCAATTCATGGACGCCTACTCACCATGGAATTTTCAAGTTGATCGACTAATATTGGCGGATTCCATCAATGATTTCAACATCTTCGCTTGATCTTTTACCCAGACTTTTTTTTTCTTTTAATTGCGCAATTAATAACAAATACTGAGCACATTAAAATTTATATTATATTAAATGACAAACATCTTGAATTTAAAAATTAAAGATATACCGTAGTTACTCAATTTCAGGTGACTTGGCAGCCAAAGTGTTATGAAAGTGGAAATACTTTCTATATAGCTGATAATTAAAATAATGAAAATTTTACGAAAATTAATTAATTTTTATATTTATTTGTATTTATTTATATTAATATTTATATAATGTTTGGACATTTATTTTTTAATTAATTAATATTGCATTATAAACATAACTAGTAGGAAACTATTTTTTATTGTTTATTTTATTATTTTTAGATTGCCAATACTGCATAATTCCTAGGAATAGCTCCTGTCCGATAAGAGGGAAAAGCATTAAACTCAGCCACCAATGGGCGAGAAGCGTGAATTAGAGTCCCGGCGTGAACGTATTAAAGAACCAGAATTAGAAGATCAGGCAAGTTTTCGACTAGAAAGGTAAACCCATGATCGCATGTTTACTCTAAGCCATGTTATAGAAAATACCTGATGTAGAAATTGGAGCTCATATATCACTTGTTGACCTGAAAGTTGCTTTCAACTCAGTACCTCGACATAAAATATGGAGAGTGCTTAGAGGAAAGGGGATAAAATAAACTAAAATAGTCTTTCCATAAAAAAAATTCTTCTCTATTCAACTTGGATTTTCCAAATACACTGTTACAATAAAAATTTACGATGTGATTATTTATCGATTAAAACAAAAGAAATTCAGAGAGTTTGAAAAGATTTATATATTATTAAAAATTTATGAAAACGAAATATTAGATACACGTATAAAATAGTTTTAAAAAAATATTGTAAATTAGTTTTAAGTTTCGGAAAATTTATGTATTTATAATTTTTTGGCGAAGGGGAAAATTAGTGTTGTGTTGGGGCCCAGAGGTTCGTTGTTTAAAAAAAAAAGAAAAAAGAAAAGAAGGGACCAGCTGGTCGAGGCGAGGGGTAGAAGAGTGTGAATTGAAGAGAACGTACACCTCGTGGTGACCGATTCGTCGGAGCGATTTCAGTGGTTTTTTTTGGGTGCAGTTTTCGCTCAAAGGTGAAGACGTTTGAGCGAAATATCCGGAAGGAGATATAGCCAAGAAACCACATCTAATCACGGTGGATAGTCGAGGAGCGAGGGACCTAGCCTAGGACGGCCGCATCAACCCTGCTGGTCATTCAAAAGACAGTAATTATTACTATGTATATACCTTCTTTGTGATTTTGATAAACAAAATATATTAGTTATTAAGGCTCTAGTATTAAGATTTATTAAATTTACTTTAGGTTAGTCAAGAAAAGGAAAATATTTTTTTGTTGTATGTTTAAGTTAAATCCAGCTGGTTTGATTTTTGTGTGCTATTTAAATTACTTCTAATAAATCAATGTATTGTTGTTGTTACATTAAGTCTTATTTCGTTTCTTGTTCCATATTAATAATTTTGTTTAGAGGTTTAGAGGTTACGAATAATTTAATTATGACTCACACTAACACACATCTGAATTTCTTTTAGTGTATGACAAAATTTAGAAGGAGGGTTTATTAATAATAAGCAATTAGCCAGGTTAGCCGAAAGGTAAGGTAACTGATTCCCACACAGGTGATCTGCGTTCGAATCTCCCTCTGGTTAGTAATCTTTTTTTTTCTTTTTTAAAAATACAGTATATTTATTTAAAGTTCAGTGTACAGCCAATATTTATTAAATTAACGAATATTATTATTAGCATGATTATATTATTTCTATCTTTTTAAAGGGGTTTCACTATTTTCCTTTCAAATAGAAAAATAAATTGTATTATATTTTCTTAGAAAAAATAGTGTGGCGTCCGAAATAGATTTGAACGAATAATTAAATTTGGAGATCGTACGGATTGTCCCTAAAATTATTTCTTACTTTTTTTTCCTTGAACCCTGGCCGTCTCCTCTGAGCTTAGGCACTTTTATTTTGTTTAATTTTGGTAACAATTAATGGCGCCCGAACAGGGACTCTAATACAATAACGTACGATAGTATGTTTAATTTATAGAGAAATAAGGTATAATAAAGAAAAAAAAGTAGTGGTAATGAATTAATTTAAATTTTTTTTTGAAAATAAATTAATTATAGGAATAATTATTGATATAGAATGCAGGCCTCAAAGTCTCGTATAATTTCAATAATTCACTTAATAGTGCAGGTTACATGCCAAATTTTTTTCGCCTATTCAGGCATCTTCAGGGCTACAACAGTTTCACATGCAAGCTAGAAACAGACTGAGTTGAGAATTATACGAGACTTTGAGGCCTGCATTCTATATCTATAATTGAATAGTCTCTTCCTAAAAGCTTGTTTATGGAATAATTATTAATATTTTTTGGAAAAAGTTTTTTTGTATGCATAATAATTTTTGTCTTTGAATATATTTTTGGGTAGCATCTATTCTTTTGGGTTTTGCGCAAAATGGATTTAGATCGTCTAGTAAAAGATGAACTGGAATATGAATTAGCGATTAGAGGGGTAACGGGAGTAGCCCACGCTGATGAGATGCGGAAGCGGTTACGAACATTACTCAAATTAGAAGCGTGTAATAAATCGATTATCCCCCTGGTGAGCCCGTGGACTGCTAAGGAAGATCTTAAGGCGTGTAGAGAAAAATTAGATTGGGCTACAAGTAAAATCCCGATAGCTTGTTCAAAATCGGAATTTAAAAAAATAGACGCGGTTTTACAACATGTCATCAATAGATTAAGGCGGTTAAACTCCCCGGATGAACAAGAAAAAAAGGAATCGTCGGATCTAATTCAGTCATGTATCACATGTTTCGAGGAATTGGAAGAAAAATGTCTGACAGGTACTAAGGCTGCACAGGACCTGGCGGCCACGGAATCACCTGCTGATCAAGGAACAGTCGAACAACCCCTGCAACCAATTCAAGGTGGATTGAGTACGGTTATTAAAAAGACTCAAGTACCCACCAGAGATTGGGGAATTTCTTTCTCAGGAGACGGAGAAGGACCTAGCGTTAACGCATTTCTAATGCGAATTGATGAAATTAGGGAATCGCGGAACGTTAGCGAAACGGAGCTATTCCATTCGGCGTTTGATCTTTTTAAGGGACCAGCCTTAGCTTGGTATAGGGCAGTGAGAAGAGAGGTTAACTGTTGGGATGGGTTAGTACAACAGTTGCGGAATCAATTCGAACCGTTTGATTATGAAGATCGTCTTTGGGATGAGATTAAAAGACGCACTCAAGGACCTGCGGAGCCAATAGGGATTTACGTAGCTGTAATGAAAAACTACTTTTATCGCCTACCAACACTCCCGACCGAAGAAATAATGCTAAAGACAGTCAAGAAAAATTTACATCCGTTTTATATCGATCGTTTGGCTTTACACGAAATTGACTCTTTTGAGACACTGATAAATCTAGGGAGAAGACTGGAGGATGCGAAGTGGAGAGTAGAAGGTCATCGTCCCCCACCCCCTGTCAAAGGCTTATTAGAACCAGATCTGGGGTTCGTTGCTATGCATCGGAAGCAGAATAGCAGTCAAGTAAGTGAGGTGACAGTTAGCAGAGACAGAGAGATTCCTTCTCGGAAGTTTATATGCTGGAATTGTTCGGTAGCTGGTCACTCTTTTCGGTACTGTAGGGCCCGAAGGACGGTATTTTGTGAAGGTTGCGGGCAAAAGGAAGCTACTAGGCAGAACTGTCCCAAATGTACTAGTAAATCGGGAAACTTGTCAGGGGACCAGGCCTGAGTGAACGAGAGCCTGGCAACCGATACAAGTTCACTACTGAACAGGAATGGCGAGAATGGGTTGCTGTGGTTAAGTCAGTAATGAGTGGAGAATCGTTAATGCCAATTTATCACTTCACGAGGACCAAAGACAGGCGGCCACATCTGCGGGTGAAGATATTTGGTACTGAAATGACTGGCTTGTTGGACTCGGGTGCTACGAGATCTATTATGCGGTCGGATTGTTGGGCTCGCTTGGCAATAATTGGGGTAAAATTGAATTATAATGTCCCATTGACAATGGCAGGAGCTGATGGTACCAAAATTCCCATTATAGGAGCAGTGGAGCTTCCGGTAGAGCTTAACCATAAGGTTAAAGTAGTTGAATTTCTAATTGTAGAGAAGTTATCAACAGAATTGATCTTGGGAATAGACTTTTGGAGCAAAATGCGCTTGGTAGCGGATATTCCGAAAGGCCGTTGGGATTTTGGAGAAGAGGACCCCGTGAGTGTGATGAGTGCGGAAGTTTCAAGCAGTTTAGTTTGCCGAAAGAAATTGTTGCCAGAAGAGGAGGAAAACCTGAAAGAGCTGGTAGGTAAGCGGAGTGGTTTGCTTTCAGGCAAATTGGGTTGCACGGCAGTTGAACACGTTATTGATACGGGGGAGGCTAAACCTATCAAACAGCGGTATTACCCGGTATCACCGTTTATACAAAAAATTATGTACCAGGAGTTGGATCAGATGCTGCAAGATGACATAGTCGAGCCATCCAAAAGTGCTTGGTCGTCGCCCGTGGTGTTAGTGAAGAAGCCGGATAACACTTATAGGTTCTGTGTCGACTTCCGTCAACTTAATCAAGTGACAAAAAGGGATGCTTATCCTTTGCCGTATATCTCAAGTATTTTGGACCGCCTGAGGGATGCAACATATCTGAGTTCGTTGGATATCAAGTCTGCATACTGGCAGGTTCCCGTGGAGACTGGAAGCCGCGAGAAGACAGCTTTTACAGTTCCGGGAAGAGGATTGTTCCAGTTCAAGAGAATGCCATTCGGATTACACAACGCCCCAGCAACCTGGCAACGGCTTATCGATAGCGTTCTTGGACCAAAATTAGAGCCGTTTGTATTTGTTTATTTGGACGATATTATTGTTGTATCCCCGACTTTCGAAAAGCATCTAGAACTTCTTGAGGAAGTTTTCGAAAGGTTGAAGGATGCGAATTTAACGCTGAATTGGCAGAAGTGTCAATTTTGCAGACCCGAGCTTCGTTTTTTAGGCTACATCGTGAATGAATGTGGACTTCAAGTTGAACCGGACAAAATAAATGTGATCATGAATTACCCGACACCGACTACTGTTAAGCAAATTCGACAGTTCGTAGGCTTAGCATCGTGGTATCGTCGATTTGTCCCTAATTTTTCCACCATCATCTCACCGTTGACATCACTCCTGAAGAAAGGTATAAAATTTAAATGGGGACCAGAGCAGGAACAGGCAATGAACTTTTTAAAAGAGAAGTTAGTTAGCGCTTCAATCTTGACTTGCCCAAACTTCAATAAACCATTCTTCTTACAAACCGACGCTTCCTCAACCGGGTTGGGAGCTATTCTCTATCAAAATTTGGATGATGGCGAAAAGGCCATTGCTTATGCCAGTCGTAGTCTTACTGCTTCGGAAAGGAAATACAGTACGACTGAGCAAGAGTGCTTAGCGGTCCTATGGGCTGTAGAGAAGTTTAGGCCATATTTAGAGGGCATGGAGTTTACCGTGATAACGGACCACCAGGCATTGAAGTGGCTAAACAGTCTAAAAGACCCCCAAGGGAGATTAGCAAGATGGGCCATCAAACTTCAGCAATATCGGTTCAACATCTTGCATAGGCCAGGTAAACAGAACGCGGCAGCCGATGCGCTTTCTCGACTTCATGAGGAGTCAGTGGCTAAACTTGAAGTTCAATATGAGCAGCTGGATCCATGGTACCTCAGGATGTTGGATAGAGTGAAGAAGAATCCGGCAAAGTTTCCCAACTGGCGTATTGATGGCTGGAAGCTTGAAAAAAGAATTCCTAACCGGAAGAAAATTTTATCGGATGAAGAACCTTGGAAACTAGTGGTGCCTAAGAGTAGTAGGAAGGATGTTTTATTTGACCATCACGATAGTCCAATCTCAGGCCACCTTGGTGCGTTTAAGACGTTACAGAGACTACGAGAAAGACACTACTGGCCAGGAATGTCTGCCGACACTTCAAGATATGTAGCGAGGTGTCAAACATGTCTTGCACAGAAACCTGTACAACGTGAGCCTTCTGGATTGATGGGGAATGAAAGAGTTGTTACGAAGCCATGGCAAATAGTTGCCGCTGATATCATGGGACCTTTACCGATGTCGTCGTCCCAAAAGAGATTTATAGTTGGGTTCTCTGATCTCTTCACAAAATATTCCTTGTTCGAACCAGTGCGGTCAGCTAAGTCTAAAACGGTGGCCGAAATTTTTGAAAGGGAAGTGATTTTGAAGTTCGGCGCACCCCAAGTCGTGATTTGCGACAATGGCCCACAGTATAGAGGTAAGGAGTTCCAAAAGATGGCAGCTGATTATGGAATCAAAATTTGGTATACGCCTTATTACCATCCACAAGCGAATCCTATAGAAAGGACCAATCGAGTTATGAAGACCGTAATATCGTCCTATGTAAAAGACAACCAGCGTTCCTGGGACAAGCACCTATATAAATTCTCGTTTGCTCTCAGAACTGCCGTACATGAAGTCACAGGGTACTCGCCAGCTTATCTAAACTTTGGGCGCGAGCTCCCTAGATCAGGACATGAGCACCCTCCGATCGGCGATGAAGAGGTTGTGCCAGTGCTAGGTGATAGGAAGGATTATGCGGCTAAATTCAAGGATTTACCTGTGCTTTATGAAGAAGTCCAGGACAGATTAAATAGGGCATACGAGAGGAGCAGCATAGCTTACAATTTAAGACGACGATTCCAAGAGCACAAAGTGGGAGATATTGTTTGGAAGAGAAACCAAGGTCTTTCCGATGCGGCGAACCATGTTAGCAGTAAGTTAGCCCCGGCGTTTACAAAATGTAAGGTCGTAGCGAAGATAGGCTCTCAGACTTATCAGTTGCAGGATATGGATGGTCGTGAAGTAGGTAGATGGCATGTCAAGGATATAAAAATGAGTCCGGCAGATAATTAATAAATGGTTCAGATATATAACGAAAAAAGGAATCCTTTTTTTTTTTTTTAGGAAAAGGGGGGGTTGTTACAATAAAAATTTACGATGTGATTATTTATCGATTAAAACAAAAGAAATTCAGAGAGTTTGAAAAGATTTATATATTATTAAAAATTTATGAAAACGAAATATTAGATACACGTATAAAATAGTTTTAAAAAAATATTGTAAATTAGTTTTAAGTTTCGGAAAATTTATGTATTTATAATTTTTTGGCGAAGGGGAAAATTAGTGTTGTGTAGGGGCCCAAAGGTTCGTTGTTTAAAAAAAAAAAAAAAAAGAAAAGAAGGGACCAGCTGGTCGAGGCGAGGGGTAGAAGAGTGTGAATTGAAGAGAACGTACACCTCGTGGTGACCGATTCGTCGGAGCGATTTCAGTGGTTTTTTTTGGGTGCAGTTTTCGCTCAAAGGTGAAGACGTTTGAGCGAAATATCCGGAAGGAGATATAGCCAAGAAACCACATCTAATCACGGTGGATAGTCGAGGAGCGAGGGACCTAGCCTAGGACGGCCGCATCAACCCTGCTGGTCATTCAAAAGACAGTAATTATTACTATGTATATACCTTCTTTGTGATTTTGATAAACAAAATATATTAGTTATTAAGGCTCTAGTATTAAGATTTATTAAATTTACTTTAGGTTAGTCAAGAAAAGGAAAATATTTTTTTGTTGTATGTTTAAGTTAAATCCAGCTGGTTTGATTTTTGTGTGCTATTTAAATTACTTCTAATAAATCAATGTATTGTTGTTGTTACATTTAGTCTTATTTCGTTTCTTGTTCCATATTAATAATTTTGTTTAGAGGTTTAGAGGTTACGAATAATTTAATTATGACTCACACTAACACACATCTGAATTTCTTTTAGTGTATGACAAAATTTAGAAGGAGGGTTTATTAATAATAAGCAATTAGCCAGGTTAGCCGAAAGGTAAGGTAACTGATTCCCACACAGGTGATCTGCGTTCGAATCTCCCTCTGGTTAGTAATCTTTTTTTTTCTTTTTTAAAAATACAGTATATTTATTTAAAGTTCAGTGTACAGCCAATATTTATTAAATTAACGAATATTATTATTAGCATGATTATATTATTTCTATCTTTTTAAAGGGGTTTCACTATTTTCCTTTCAAATAGAAAAATAAATTGTATTATATTTTCTTAGAAAAAATAGTGTGGCGTCCGAAATAGATTTGAACGAATAATTAAATTTGGAGATCGTACGGATTGTCCCTAAAATTATTTCTTACTTTTTTTTCCTTGAACCCTGGCCGTCTCCTCTGAGCTTAGGCACTTTTATTTTGTTACCCAATAATTTTGGTAACAACACCAGCCCTAAATTCACAGAGGATGGGACATACAGCTACAAGATGCCAAACATCTTCCGGTTCTTGAAGGTTGCACAAGCTGCAATTGGCAGCATTATCTGTTAATCACGGTTTTTCGTTCAGATCAAGCATTTCTGTCCTTTTCCTCATTATGCACCTGATGAAGTGAATTGAATTTCCATCTGATAAATACGCAAGCTGTAAGTCTTCAAAGTTCAGCTGCTTGTACCAGGTGTGATACTGAGCATTTCTGAGACAATTTTCTATAAATGTTCTGTGTCCTGCAATTAATGAGTCCAAAATCAGTTTATGGTTTTTTGTTGAGCGTTTTGAGATGAAGTCTGAAACCTCTCCACATCTACACCTGCCCCGACACACAGCTCCTTAAGATCTTTGTACCATGGGATCTTCATCTTAATTGCCTTCTGTAAGAGAATTTTAGGAAGTCTATGGTCTGGAAGATTTGTAGTTTTTACTATGTACGAGTATTTGAGGTGCAATTTAAATGTGAATTTATGTAATGGTTTTCAGGTAAACTGCATAGTCCGGGGTGCAAGAGGGGAGATGAAAGAGACATTTTATAAACTTTCTCTGGATTCTCTCGATTCTTTCAAAACGGCAAGTTCCCCATAGCTGTGCACCATAACACAAGATTGCCCTACTTACAGCATCAAACACTTTAAATTTCACTGAAATAGGAATTTCCTTTTTCATTAAGAAAGAGTTCCAAGTCGTATTAATGCCATACCATGCTGTTTTTTCCTTTTCCTTAAAGTGGTTAGATAGAGTCAATTAGAGCTCATATATCACTTGTTGACCTCAAAGTTGCCTTTAACTCAGTACCACGACATAAAATATGGAGAGTGCTTAGAGGAAAGGGCATAACAAACACCTTATCAAGGCGGGCTGAAATAGCTGAAATATTTTCTTGCATGTTACTGCTCAGTATCGGAATATATTGGGTTGTCCCAGATTTAATGGATTGGCAACTCAGGCAGGTTTATGGTTTATTTTAAATGTCTGCTTCCATTATTCCACAGCATTCATTGTAAAATAAGTTTTTACACGAGACACAGGTTACTGTCGATTTGCAGTTTCTGGATAGTTTACATGTAGAACATGGACCCATTCCTACAGTTAGCATTCAAAAAATCAAATCTCAGGAGGCTAGGTAATATTGAATACAAAGATCTGATGAGAATACCTTGAAAAATAGTGTATGAGAATTCAGGAGGAAGAAGAAAACACGGGAGGCCAAGATTAAGATGTAGAAGGGGACTTATGTAAGATTGGAGTGTGGAAATAGAGAAAGAGAGTCATAGATAGGGTGAAATTGGAGCAAGCTGTTGGAGGATGCCCAGGTCCTATAGGGACTGTAGCACCAGACTAAGTGATTAACTGAATTAATTTTTCCAAATCCTTTTGACATTTTACTATTCTTCATGTTTTAAAATTATTTTTTATAAGTAATAAATAAACTATTTCAATGGGATAATGCCAAAAGTAGTAAAATCTACCAACATTCCTATAATATTTGAAAGCCAATTAAATGTTGAGTGATGAGGTAGAGATGCTGGGAAAAAAACTTAGGCCTTCAGATAAAGATGAGATCCAAGATTAATCAACTATGATGGGTGGGACAAGAGGCAAAAATAAACAAGGATCAAATCGCAAGGAAGATTGCGGATCAACAGTTGCATGGGTTGGCAGGCTGTTAATGTGGCAGGTGATGGTCCTCAGCATACAGAACTGGAGAGCAGGAGCACACACACCAAAGATGACTGGTGGTTGATGTTGTGGGTGGGCTTGCTTCCTCATGAAGTGTAGCACTTAAGTTGAGTACAATAAATACAGCATTTAATGATTCTGTTAAGTTTTTATGAAAACTTAAAGAATTTTTATATTATAAAAATTTGGTTTTATGTTTGTTTCTTTTCTAGAAGATTATGGTTTTACTTTTGAAATTTAAACACGCTAACTTTTAGTTAATTATTCATTTCTAAATAACTAAACTCTCTAAACACTCTAATTTACCAAGTTTTATCATGTACTTACAACGTGGTTTGCTATTTTTTTTCCCCGTAATGTTTTTCTTATAATAACACTTGTGTCATCTGTTCACACAACCCAGACCATGTTTCCAGGGTTTTTTCACTATAAATCGCTTCATTTGGTGGAATTTAAGCATTTTTCACTCTTTATGGCTAACCTCCCGACAGGTTACCCTATCGTGCTCCTAGCGCAGCACAATCGCTAAGTTTTTTCCTCCATATATTTTTTTTTCGTTTTAAGCACTTTTAACTATTTAGTTATGTTCAATTACCTCTAAAACTTCCCCTATTCACCAATTTTTATTTTTACTGTGCTTATAATTATAATTTTATTCATTTTAAAGATTTTGTATTTTGGGTTTTCCGAAGTTTTCGCGCATTGCCACGCTTTACCAGCGCCTAATCCCTAGGCCCTATATAAGCTCCGGCAGATAAGTCCCTTCGTCTCTTTGCGTTTTTCCTTGCCAGCTTCCAGACGTCTCTTTGCGGTCGCCCTCTGTCGACTTACCGCCATCTTGGCTACGCATTAGCTCTTTCCGGAGACCTCTTCTCCTCCAACAACAGGAAGTCCATCATCAACACAATGTTGCAAGAACCTGGAACGGATGCTGTATTCAACGCTGAGGCCATCTCTTCCTTTCTACTCTTCGCTGTCTGCTAGCCTGCAGGCGAACTCACTTCGCAGTCAGAATCAGCGCATTTACAGAGTGGGCAACTTTGTACTGGTATCTCTCATCATAAATATATCAACCAATAATGTTCCTTATAATACTAAATCAGCATGTATTTCTTTTGTTGGCTGGCCAGCTATTTTCAATATTGTAATTTAGAAGTTAGATTATATTTACTTGCAGATTTAAGAATAATTTTTGTAATTAGATTTTATGTGTATACCACAACAAGTTTTATGTTCGGAACATTTATTCTTTTTATAATTTCATGCAAAATTGTAAGCGGAGCTGGGGAACCCTGCAGAAATGGCAAATAGCTGTGAAGCAAAACCTGTTATCCAGTCTACCATCAGCAGCTTGCACCACCCAGCGCAGGACACAGCATCTCCAGCTGGCTTCCGTTAAACGCCTCGCTAGTTCTCATGGGTGCAGTAGCAAACGTCCGGCTCTCTGTCAGGTGAGTGCCAGTTTCATTAACCCTAGGTTAAGTCACCCCTCCCCTTGGCTCAGTCTTACACTTGGTTTTATTACAGTTCGCAACAGTGTTGGGTCCTCCCCAAGTTTTGGCCGATTCGTCACTGTCTTAATTGCAGCAACTTGTGGTCACTGCGCGATTGCGGCAGAGGAAGAGCCACCCATCTATAGTTTATTTTTATTTTTATTTATTGTAATAAATTGCAGTATTTTTATTTTATTTTTGGTTCTTCTTCTTACCTGGAAACCCAACACATACCATATTGAGGATAATGATATCTGAGTCAACAATATTGATTTGAGCTATTTTTATAACAATAAATCAAGTAATTAAGTTGGCATAGTTCTATATATATCAAGGTCAGACAAAATCAATAAATGTATTCACTATTCAGCAACTTCACATGTAGAAAAAAAAAGCTGCTTAACTATATCACAATGGAATATAAAAATATAACTTTATTTTAAAAATTTTAAGTATTGTCACATTAAAAATTAACAGAGTAAATTAGTTAACCATAAAAGAAAAAAAAAAGATATATATATATATATATATATATATATATATATATATATATATATATATATATATATATATGTGTATTTACATTTACTAATATTTATATTGATATAAGTAATATTTATTTATATTTATATAAATATTTATATTTATAAAAGTAACATTTATATAAGTAATATTAAAAATATCGTTGGGGTTGTGAAGAGGGGGCCGAGGTGTCTAGACAAGCAGTCTAGGAGAATCAGGTAAAAAAAGACGTACCCCGTGGTGACCGACTTGTCAGACTAATTTTAGTGTTTTTTGGGTGCAGTTTTTGCTCAAAGTTGGAGGCTTATGAAGGGAAATGTCCGGAAGGAGGTGCAGCCTGAAAACCACGATTGGAGAAACGAGGAACAAGGGGCCTACCTAGCCCAAGACGGTCTCATCACCACCGAGTTTGATTCAACAGGACAATTATTTCAGTAAATATTCATTCATTTTTATGTTTGAGGTTCCCAGGATTCTTTGTATAGGATATTGATAAACAAAACCCCATAACCCAAAGAGTGATATAGGGACTATGAACCCTGTTCACAATAAACTAAGACTTTATTATTAGGAGGTTTAGTTAATTTTATTTATGTTAAGCATGATTTTAGTTCAAATTTACTCCAGCTGGGTTTTCATTTTTATTTGGTTTACGAATTTGTTTAATAAACCTATGTTTTTGTTGTATGTTAAAGTTATCTTTGATTTTGTTTTCCATTTTATGTGTTTAATTCTTTTTAAAGGTCACAATTAATTTAATGGCAATAATAACTGATATTCACACATCTCTGAATTTTTTTTTAGGCTTAATAAACTTATAAGCTACCTATCAATGATTAGTGGGTAGCTGACAGGTAAGATATCAGATTCTCACACAGAAGTAGCTCTCAATGATTAGGAGGTAGCAGACAGGTAAGATATCAGATTCTCACACTGAAGTCCTATGTTCAAATCTCTTACTGAAGAGTACTCTTTTTCTTCTTTGAAATCAAGTTTCTTTATTTAATTTTAATTTTAATTCTTCTTAATTCTCCTCTCAACATTAATTTAATTAATGATTAGCGTTATTAACTTGACTTCAATTTAGGTCTATGGAATGTCTTAAGTTTATACCGGTCAGGAGCACTACAGGGATTAATCTCTCAGCTTGACCACTACAAGGTTGATTTGGCTGCTATCCAGGAAATGCGATGGACAGGGTACGGCATACTTGAGAAGCGGAATCATACCATCTACTACAGTGGCCACGAAAGTCATCATGTATATGGCACTGGCTTCGTTGTGACCAGACGCTTCCGAAGTCTTGTCTTGGACTTTAAACCCATAAGCCCGAGACTCTGTATAATAAGAATACGAGGGAAATTTCAAAACTATTCAATAGTAAGTGCCCATGCCCCTATAGAAGCTTCATTAGAAACCGAAAAGGATGAATTCTATGACTTACTCGAAAGAACTTTACATCAATGTCCTGATCATGACATCAAAATTGTTGCTGGCGACATGAATGCCAAAGTCGGACGAGAACGGTATTACTATCCCACGATAGGTCGACACAGCCTACACAATGTGTCCAATGAAAATGGGCATCGACTTATAAACATGGCAGAGGCATGTGGTCTGGCAATTGGAGGAACATTATTCCCCCACAGAAATATTCATAAGGGAACATGGAGGTCACCTGATGGAGAGACCACTAACCAGATCGACCACATTCTCATTTCATCTCACAATAAGTCGAACCTCATGGATGTTCGAGCATTCAGAGGATCAAATGTGGACTCGGACCACTATCTAGTGATAGCTCGGATAAGGGATAGAATATCTCTTGTTAAGAAACAACCAACAAGCCGAATCAAGAAATTTAACGTCAAGAGGCTAAGAGATGAGGACATGCAGAGAAGATACGAGGAACGTCTGGATGAAAGCCTTAGATTGATAAGTGGTTCCTCCTGAATGCAGCTCAAAGAACTACTGGAAGGGGATCGAAGAAGCTATGGCGGGGGCCGCGGAAGAGGTTCTGGGCTTGCAGGAAAAAGAGCCACGCAACCCCTGGTACGACGAGGAATGCTATAATGCAAATATAGCATATTAAAAACAAGGCCTACAAACTGATGCTTCAAAAACGTACTCGAGCTAGTGTAGAGGAGTATCGACGAAGAAGGCGTATGGAAAAGAGGCTTTTTCAGAGGAAGAAAAGACAGTGGAGGAATAAACAGATGGAAGAAGCGCAAACCTTGAAGAACAACAACGAGATTAGGAAGTTCTACCAGAAGATTAACAATGGAAGAAGGCCCTTCAAACCTCGATTAAATACATGTAGAGCTGAGGACGGGTCATTGTTGAATGATGAAAGTAAAATCTTAGGTGGATGGCGCCAATACTTCCGAGACCTTCTTAGCGAGGAAAATCTCCAAGAAGAACCCCAAACTCGTCTGGCTCCAATTGAAGATCTTGATCCACCCAACGAGGAAGAAATTATGACTGCCTTCTCCAAACTCAAAAATAATAAGGCACCAGGCTATGTCGGCCTCGCAGCGGAACTCTTCAAGCATGGTGGAATGGAACTGATAAAGACGCTTCAGGACCTCCTAATGTCTATCTGGGTGAAGGAAATGCTGCCGCGGAGCTGGTGCAAAACCATTATTTGCCCTATTCACAAGAAGGGTGACCAGCTCGATTGTAATAACTATCGTGGGATATCGTTGCTACCAGTTGCATATGAAATTCTTTCGCTTATGCTCTTTGATCGTCTGCTTCCCTTAGCAGAGAGAATTGTGGGACCTTACCAGTGCGGCTTCTGCAAAGGCAAATCAACTATGGACCAGGTTTCAATTAACATCCGAACGCATCACTTATTCATAGATTTTAAAAGTGCCTATGATAGTATTGATCGGAAGGAACTGTACATTGCCCTAGAGGAAGTCGGAATACCCGGTAAGCTCTCGAGGATGTGCCAGGTAACGATGGACCTTAACATCGGTCATTTCAGATCGGTGGTACAATACTTCACCGCACGGTACAGCTGCTGGGGTATGCTGATGATATTGATATCATGGGGAGATCACTTCAGGTAGTCTCTGATGCATTCCTAGCCCTTGCCGAGGCCGCTGCAAGAATGGGTCTAGTTGTCAATGAGCAAAAAACGAAATATATGGTTTCCAGAGAACAAGCAGTACATGGCGAGGAAGTTAAAATCGGGGACTACAAATTCGAGAAGGTAAACGAATTTGTGTACCTCGGCTGTGAAGTTAATTCTGAAAATGATATCTCCAGGGAGATTAGGTCTCGCATAGGCAAGTCCAATAGATGCTTCTATGGCCTACGTAACCATTTACGCAGTAGCCTACTTCAGAGAGCTACAAAGATAATGTTATATAAGACATTGATCCATCCAGTACTGAGCTACGGTTCTGAGACATGGACAATTACCAAATCGGATGAATCTGCTTTACTGATTCATGAAAGGAAGATCCTCCGAACCATCTACGGAGGAATCATGGAGGGCAATGAATGGCGTCGGAGAACAAATATGGAACTGTACACGCTGTTCAATGAACCCGACATTGCAAAATTCATCCGTCTCGGAAGGCTAAGGTGGGCTGGGCGTTAGGGGAGGCTGGACAAAAATTCCATCCCAAAGAAGGTTTTTTATGAAGAAATTCATGGCTCCAGGCGTAGAGGAATACCTAAGCTGCGGTGGCGAGATGGAGTGACCCACGATGCCTGGGCGCTGCTGGGAGCAAACGGCAAAGGATCATGACACATGGCGCAGGCTGATCCAGGAGGCCTTGACTCAACAATGAGTAGTTGCGCCGCTGAGTTAGTTAGTTAGTTATTAATTTGTTTTTTTTAAAACTTACTAAAGGGTTACTGTTTTTCCTTTAACAAGTTAGGTGTGGCATCGGTCCCCGGGGTCTGATCATTCCCTTCTTAACAGCCGATTTTTACATGAAAATGTCCTACAGTCCGAACATTCCGAACCCTTCTAATACTCAATTTAGTTTATTACTTTCACTTACCTATATATGAAATATATGGTAAGTGGAAGTATTGCGATCGTGAAAAATTTCGACTTCCGGTTTTCACACGTTTTGGGGCCCCCAGAGTCCAAATAACCAAGTCCCGCGAAATGGTGTGTGTGTGTGTGTGTGTGTGTGTGTGTGTGTGTGTGTGTGTGTGTGTGTGTGTGTGTGTGTGTGTGTGTGTGTGTGTGTGTGTGTGTGTGTGTGTGTGTGTGTCTGTCTGTCTGTCTGTCTGTCTGTCTGTGTCTGTGCCTGTGCCTGTGCCTGTGCGTGTGCGTGTGCGTGTGCGCGTGTGTGTGTGTGAACAGACTAGCTCAAAAACTATAAACCGTGCGAACCTGAAATTGGGTATTTAATGTAGGTATATGCCCGCGATGTGACAGCAAAAATTTCATTAAAATTGCTCAAAGGGGGGGTACTTTATTTAATAACTTTTTACGTTTTTTTTTTATTTTCTCAAAAACGGCTCTAATGATTTTGATTAAACTGAGTATTTGGTGTATTAATATGCCCTAGATATGACTGTAAAAATTTCGTCAAAATTGATTAACCGGAGGGGGGACTTAATAAATTTTGTATCATTTTCACGTGTTGTTTTTATTTACCCAAAAACGGCTTTAAAGATTTTGATCGAACTGGGTACTTCATGTATGTATATGCCAAATATGTGATAGCCAATATTTCATCAAAATTGGTCAAACGGAGGGGACCACAACAACGCATTAATTTCTAATCTAAGTAAGTTGGTAAGTGAAAGTTGTGTGTTGCGCGCACGCACCAGATTTTTTTTAATGAGATGGTTGCATTTTAGTGCAGAAAATGTTGCTAACAACTGAAATTCTGTAGTTTTTTAGAATCGGACTCCGAGGTCCGATTTTCGATAAAGAATGGCTTAAATCCTGTATCGGCCTGTCCTGCGCCTATTATGTCTAGTTCCAATCCTTACCAAGAGATAATGCCGTTGAGACGCTCATTTAATTCCCTTTTAATCGAAAGATAACGCTTTCGTCAAAGTATTCCCATCGGCCCCTGAAGTCCGATATTGTCTGTGGCTCATACTAGCAGTCGGACCCAGGGGACTGATACCGTCCAATTCAGGATACCCCTAAAATATTCCACCGCACCCAACGTGTTAAATAAAAAATAAATAAATTCCATTTTTTTTTTTAGATTAAAATAGTGTGGCAACTGGAAGAAAACTCAAATGAATAATGAAATTGTTATAATCATATTTACCTATTCAAAAATTATTTACTATTTATTTTTGAACCCTGGCCGTCTACTCTGAGCGTAGGCACTTTTGTTAGCCAATATTTTGGTAACAGTCTCTAAATCTAAAAATTTTAAATTTGAATATTGTATCTAGTCCATAGATTAAAAAATGAACAAGAATACAAACCCTTGGGGCAGCTCCCAGGTTGTCATTCCTCGAGAAGAAAATTTAGCTATCTGATCATCAAAGTTGATTCCACCAACTCCTATAACATCCATCTGATCTGCAGGATTATTCAACGTTCTGTTATAAAAAAATTAAATACACTAATTAGAATTTATAGATCAGCTTAAGAATATTTTTATGATAGACAGGTGAATACTACACTTTTAAAGAACTGCTTCAAAATTTGGACATGACAGGGTCATACATGTATAATTAAAATTGTTAGATACAACTTTGCTTTGATGGTACCCAAAATATTAAATAATGGAGGTAGATGATTAACCGTAGAAGTTTATGCGATGGAAATGGTTGGGGGTACGGTCAAATAAAATAATATATGTGTAAGAACATATATTGTGCCGACTTTTCGACCCGAGATTCAGGTTCCACTCACTTGAGTCATTCTATTCCAGTGGACTCGACAGCCCTGATGAAGAACTGGATCTAAGATTGAAACGTTGGCACAATATATGCTATTACACTTACAGTGTTGTTACATTTGACCGCACCCCCAACCAAAGTTGATTCCACCAACTCCTATAACATCCATCTGATCTGCAGGATTATTCAACGTTCTGAGACCAGATCGATGCCCCAAGAAAGACACACGTTGTCCAGCACAAGATAGACAGCAGAGAAGCAAGAACTATCCGCCATATACCAAGAAGACTGCCAATTGGCCAAACGGATGTGGCTGAGCAGATTATTAAGGTGATGAGGACTGATGGTTTTACCGAGCCTTCAAGTAGTCCTTGGATGGCTCCTGTCATACTGTTGAAGAAGGAAGACAGCTCTACCAGGTTCTGCATGGACAATCGTCTTCTGAATAACATCACTAAGAAAGACAGCTATCCATTTCCCAGAATGGAATTGACAACAATTAGGATACATTGGAAGGCTCTCTTCTGTTGCTTCCAATGGCCCCGCTAAGACAAGAAAGGCTCTATTGAAGCAATATAGTGTGGAAGCCCCTTTTGAATGTGAAGCTGTTGACATCGCTGGCCTTTTCCTCAGACAGATGTGAGGAACTGCTACATTTTGGTGGCCAGACTACATCAGCAAGAGTTTGGTAGAGACCTATGCACTAAAAAATATGGACACCACCACCGCTACAAATTCTTGTAACGGAGCTCTCCAGTCAATTTGGTGTTTCCTTGGAACTGCACACTGACCGAGGAAGGAACATCGAGTGTGATGTCTTCTCCTGAAGTACTAGGCCTTCAAGTGACACCACTCCACCCACAATCTAATCCAACATGTTGGAATGCATGGACTGGACTATCAACCCCTACTTGTCTCTATACATCTTTTTTTGAATGCCTATTGCAGTTCTATCCATGAGACCACTATAAAGACTCCTGCGAGTTAGTTATTCAGCCGAAAACCCCACCTACTTTGAAATCTGAAGTTTGACCTTAACCCGGATAAAGACGTTTCGGGCAAGGATTATGTTTCTAATTATAAAAATGGGATGGAAACTATAAGATTGTTTAATAGTGAGAAAACGAAAACATAATCTTTATTAGGTTTTTAGATGAACTGTTAGAAACCTGTAACAAACATAAACTTCACCATATGATTTTTTTAACATAATTAACTTAGATATTAAGCCAGAGAGGTTCTCTATATATTACAGAAACCATACATGAAAAGGTCTGCTCTAACATCCTGGGGGCTAGTGATAAGATGAAGGAGCGTTACGATATCAAGCCCAAGAAAGGTTTTCAACCTGGAGACCTGGTTAGGCTATTAAATCCTAGAAGAGGTCGAGTATACTCCCGTGAACTCCAGAGTTTTAGGAAGGACTTTATGAAGTTTTAAAAAGAATAAACAACGTAGTTTAATGGATAAGGAAGCCTCCCAGAGGAAAAATAAAAGTTGTCCATTTTGTCTGACCCCATACCAAGGAGATCATAATATACCAGGATTCCGAGTTGCCATTGGAAATGAAAGGCAAACACACCACTTATCTACCTACATCTTCAAGTTACCAGCAAAATATGCCCTTGCACATTGTGTAGCTGAGGATTTACGAGTGTCCCAAAGAATTGCCATAGTCTGAAAGAGGTTCAGCAGTGATGAAGACTTAGAAAACTGAGGAACACTCATCAGAAAAGCATTCTATCACACACACGAGGGCCAAAATCTATTATACTTGGTGGCGAAGCGTTCCATAGGAAGATTTTCGAAAGAGCCTCTTTTACCTACGAGCTGCACTACCATGCATCACCAACTACCTTTCCACCACGTACTAGGTGGGCATCACCAAGCTCATCTTTCCAAAGTTTGTTAATCGTTACGACGCCCTAGGTAGGAGCTTGTTTAAGGTGATGCTGGAAGAGATCTTCGCTGATTAAGGGATATCAGTCTTCATGTGTTTTTTTAAACTCCTGGATAGTCAAGTTGAGGAAACCGAGTGATTTCAGGCGGCTTCCTTCACCCCCATTCAAGACCTGCTGCAAGAACAACAGAGGCGGAAGGAGCTCTAACATTTAAAGGGCCATAGAAAGGTATCTGCGCAGGCAAGATCAAACGTGGTCTAAGAAAATCTTTCTGGGACCTTCTAGAATCTACACCCTCTATATAAACAGTGAATCGCCTTGTATCGGCACACTCTACTAATATAAAACCTTTCTTGTGACAGTGACTAGTGAGAACCATGATAAGTTGAGATAAATGTTATCTAGGCATCTCAAATTTATTAGAGGATTATAGTTATAAGGCTTGTAGTAATTTAGATTAATTAGTATAAGTTATAATTATTACAATTTGCAGTTTTCTATTTATTAGGCAGTAGATATAATTGTAAAATAATTTAGTGCTTAGTATAACCTTTTTTCACCTTAATTATAGTCTATATTATTTTTAGAACATTTTAGGGAAGTTTGAAAATGAAGAAAGGATATCCCATATCAATTTGGCCTGCTCCTAAAATTCTATCAATTCTGGAGAATTTTTGTCCTTTAGCCATATTTTGTTTTACATGTAACCAAACATGCTCAATACGTTTTGTATCCATCAGGGGACTGATGAAAAAAATCTAACAAGTTGATTGAATAGTAATCAAACAAATCCATTAATTCTCATCATCAAACTGACACAGTATGATTTGTTTTTGTTTCATCTGACTACACAAGGCTCCTTTAGTCATCAATTGACCAAATTTCATATTTTTGACATCACAATCTGTGTAGTTTCCTGTGTGTTTTTTTTTTTTTTAATTGTAATTGCTCTTCAAATAGTTCCAGCACGGGGGTGAAGTCCCATGGCTGTTCTAAACTTTTTTTGGCTTTGAAGAATTGTGTCAATCTCTCCTATCTTATTCAATGGAGCCAAAATCTTCCTGTTTCTTACTGAAACATTTCTTAGTCAACCCTCAACATGTTTAGAACAATGAGGAATCGCTTTATTGACAAACCCATTTATAGAGAAAACATCCACGACTTGATGAGCAATTTTTCTTGAGACCCTTTTTGACCAAGAGGTTGATGCTGTACCTTATATCTGAGGAAATTGATCTTGTTAAAGCCGTTCTCCTTTTTATTTCGTTTTTTTCTTTTTTCTAAATTATCCTTTTATTTTAATTGAGCCATGGAATAGTTTTATTTTGTTGTAAATTAGTTTAATAAGTTATAATTTTTTATTAAAACGAGAGGTATTAGTTAGTTGGCATGGGAATTTAGTATGAGAAGGAGCTAACTTGATGTGCCACCAATAATCGACTGATCGATAGCCGATCATCGATTTTCCACATTGACTACACAATCGGATTGTGCACCAGTGGTTTGCCACTCCCCACCATTGGAACTTAGAACTTGTCACGGTGAGGGAAGCCGTTATTTTTCAGGAACTGTTACATTCTTCTCTGTTCAGTGCACACTGACTGGAACTGCTCTGAACGGAACTGTTGACAGGCAACCGTTATGGACCTTTATTATTTGTTGACTTTTTGAAAAAAGCTCCAGTTCCCTGCGATGCTTTAAATTTATATATAACTTCAATCATTTCTTTATTATTGTTTATCTTTTGAATTATCAATTCTTAAAACCCAAATCCTGTATTTTACTAATTTTCATCGGTGTTAGAAGTTGTATTTTTTTTCTCTATAGTTTAATTTACAATTTATTTATTGATGGAGTGATAAATTTACATTTTTCTTTTCCATCATTAAGTTTTAATTGCTTGGATTTTATTTTTAAGAGAAGCAATTTATTTTCAGTTATTTTTAAATACTATTTTTTTGTAAATCAAACATTTTTTTTTGTGTGTAATTCTCTCCTTTCAATTAAATCAACTATTCTTAAAATTTCACGATTACTCTATTTTTTTTTCTCCATATAATTTAATAATATACTTTCCATCCATAATTAATTTTGCTATGTGCTCCAAATGACCGGCAAATTTTGAAACGGGGTCGGAGATTGATACCTGTTAATTACTTATTTATGGTATCACTCTCCCCAACAGATCTCAACCAAATTATTTTGGTTTACCTGGTTTAAATCATTCTTTAGTGTTATGTCCTGCCCAGTAGTAACTATTTCAAATAATAAACTTATTTCTTTTAAAGCTGAGCCTTACTTCACACTATCCCCACAATGTAAAAAAAATGTAAGAATGTTAGTCATTGTGGGGAATCCCAGGGAGACGTTTTAAAAAATAGGTACATAGACAAGGATAAGGAAAAGAAATATTTGTGCTGGGAAACTTCAGGATTCCAAGTAGGAATAAGGTCTAAAAAGATGGAGTAATATTGAAAAATAGACTTCTCTAGAATATAGCAGAATGGTATCTGATATCTACCTGAATGATGGTTATTAATATGAAAATCTCTATACGACAAATTATTATAAGATGTAATAAGTTGTAAAGAGAAAGATAACAATAAGATGTAAGAGAAAATTATAATTTATATACCAAATTGGGAAGGAAATGACTAAAGCGTAAAATAGCAAAAGGTTTTGGTCACAGGTTTCACTTATTTCCTTATTTTAGTGGTTTTGCTTATTATGAACCACCTCCCTGCTTTGTGAAGGAATAGAAAACTTCTCTAGGAATAAGAGAGAATTTTGACAATAAAATTCCCCATGATCTATAAACTATCTACAAATAGACAAAACTAATAGGATTATTAATTAATAAATACAGAATTCTATCAAGGAATAAATCACAAAAAACAGTTTCTCCTGGAACCAAACTTTTGTCTCTTAGCAGCTTCATTGGGGGGGGGGGGGGGAGAGGGTTGCTGACCGGGTAACTCATTTCTAATACGTGTTAACCTAATTGATCTGAAGATTAGTCAGTCACTGAAGTCACCAAAGCACACATATCAAGCATGATCATTAATAAATATTATCAGTCGAAGTATTAAAATAACTTACCCATAAAGTGGACCATCATTCCCAATGGCTGAAACCATTATCACTCTATTAGCTGTGAGTTCCCATACTTTATCAACAAATGGATGGTCCATGAAATCTGGCCCTCCAATGCTAAGATTAAGCACATTGATTTTCTTCAAAATGGCATAATTAAAGGCATCTAAAAACCATGAGGTGTAAGAAACCTAAAAAGAAAATTAGAGAATGGTAACTTTGTACGAAAAAACTTATAGTACGGAAGCCCAGTGCAAAAAATGTCACCCATAGAACATACACCTACAAATTTTAGTATAGCTAGAAACAACAGAGTTAACTACAAAACTGCCCGCCTGGCAGCGACAAAATTCTTACTAATGCCTTAAAAATTAATTTGAATAATTAATTTTATCACGAAAATTTACCCATAAAACATACGGCTGGAAAATGGCTTAATCGTTTGGTTTTTATTTCTATAAAAAGGAAAAATCGTCTGGCAGCGATAAAACTCTTACTAGTGCCTGACGGACACGGGCAAGCGGAGCATGAGAATCACAAAAACTCACACATAAAACATACGATTCATTCATGTGCTAATCGATTCAAAAAGGTTCCTAAATACGAAATTCAGCCGTCTGGCTGGTTGAAAATTCTTACTAATACCTGCCAGATGCGTTAATAAGTAAAAAATCGTTCCGATGTAGGTGAATATTTGCTACATACTACCAAGCATTATTTCTTGGGTCGACGAGGAGTTATTGTCCAGTCGATGTATTTTTTTCGCCCGAAAATAACTTCCTGTATGATTATAGACTATTTAATGTGAATATATAAATATAATGTTGTAAGCGAATTCTTAATAGTATTTACGTCACCTTTTAAGAGTTTATTTTTTATTGGTTCACCTTATTTATGTAGAATTGATGTTTTAAGTGTTAAATTATAAGTACTTTTTTGAGTAGATTTAATGTGAAAATTTTCATTTAGCCATAAAAAGAAATATTGTTATAAAGAGATTAAAAAAAATATTTAAGAAAATACATACTACCATGCATTATTTCTTGGGTCGACGAGGAGTTATTGTCCAGTTGATGTATTTTTTTCGTCCGAAAATAACTTCATGTATGATTATTGATAGTAGATAAGCGTATACGCTTTTTATTTACCTACACGATTATTGTTTTATTTTGGTTCTTGGTATTTTATAATAAGGTTTGTATGGTAATAATAAGGGGAATGATTCCGGTTATTTATTTTTTAGTCTCTTTATAACAATATTTCTTTTTATGGCTAAATGAAAATTTTCACATTAAATCTAGTCAAAAAGTACTTATAATTTAACACTTAAAACATCAATTCTACATAAATATGGTGAACCAATAAAAAAAAAACTCTTAAAAGGTGACGCAAATACTATTAAGAATTCGCTTACAACATTATATTTATATATTCACATTGAATAGTCTATAATCATACAGGAAGTTATTTTCAGCCGAACAAATACATGGACTGGACAATAACTCTTCGTAGACCCAAGAAATAATGCTTCGTAGTATGTATTTGCTGCTTTTAAACTCCAATATAAATAATTAGCATGATAATAGTAATTATTTTTGCTAAATATGAATGTTACAACCCTAAAAATAACTTCTAAGAACATTTAGGAATGTGGATAAATAAAATAAAACGGAAAAATGGTGCAAATGTTCACCTATATTGGAACGATTTTTTACTTATTAATGCATCTGGCAGGTATTAGTAAGAATTTTCAACCAGCCAGACGGCTGAATTTCGTATTTAGGAACCTTTTTGAATCGATTAGCACATGAATGTGAAGATTGTACTGGGCGATTTCAACGCAAAAGTCGGAAAAGAGCTTGCCTTCAGCTGCACTATTGGCAAGCATAGCATACACGAGGAAACGAATGACAATGGGATCAGAATGATTAACTTTGCGACCTCACGAGCTCTGGTGGTTGGCAGTACACTTTTCCCCCATAGGAGAAACCATCTTACTACGTGGCGTTCAAATGATGGTGTTACCATCAACCAAATAGATCATGTCCTGGTCAGTGCCAGACATGTTTTGAACCTGATGGATGTGCGAGTCTACAGAGGCGCAAATGTGGACTCAGACCACTACCTCATAATTGCCAGGATTTGGGCACTAATATCTGCTCCATGAAACAGACGTGCAGAACACAAGAAGAAATTCACAACCCAAAAGCTCAAAGACCCAGAGAAGGCCGAACAGTATGCGATGAGACTGGAAAATGAACTAAGGTCTCTCAGCCATACAAATGACATAAACCATTCCTGGAATGTATGCAAGGAAGCAATTCTAAGCGTGACAAAAGAGGTCTTAGGCGAAGTGAAAACAACTAGAACTTCGACAATGAGTGTCAGGCGGTCACAGACAGGGAAAATGACGCGTACAAACAGATGCTTCAAAGAAGGCACACCTGCAATTCAGTCCTGTTACGGGGTAGTGAAAGGCCAGAGAGTGATGGGCTGTAAATACTTGGAGACGAGCTTGAGCCACCAGATGAAGATGAAATCCGACACGCTATAGGGAGTTTGAACAGAAACAAGGCACCAGGACCAGATGACCTCCCTAACGAACTATTTAAGTAAGACCACCATCGATCAGATATTTTCTCTCAGCATTGGAGAAGGCAAGAGAGTTCAGGATAAGCACCCACCATCTTTTCCTTGATTTCAAGGCAGCCTATGATAGTATATCGCAAGAGGAGCTATATGAGGGAATGATTGAGCTGGGGATCCCATCCAAGCTTATTTGCCTCGTTCGATTTACGATGAAGGCAGTAAAATGCAAGGTAAGAATCCAAGGGAATTCATCACAAGGATTTTTCACTCAAAAAAGATTAAGACAAGGGGACTGCCTGGCGTGCCTCCTATTCAATCTAGGTTTAGAATGCTCAATATAGAGAGCGAAAATTCAATTTTGGGGGAACTATATTCAATTGAACAGCTATGCTCCTGGGTTTTGCGGAAAACATTGACCTGATTGGAGAGACTTTCGGATCAATGAGAAATGCATTTCTCGACTTTGAAAGAGAAGTTGCAAAAATTGGCCTAGTCATAAACGAATCGAAGACCAAATACATGCATGCGAATCCAGTTGGAAGAATTCATCTACCTCGGAAACCAAGTGAGCCCCAGCAACGACATTAAGCCCGAAATCCAATGCCGAATTATTGCCGCAAATAGGTGCTACTATGGACTGCAGAGGCACCTCCAGAGCAGAGATGTTTCGAGAACCACCAAGGTGCGCATCTACAAAACTCTCATAAGACCTATGCTCACCTATAGCTCAAGAGCCCAGGAGATGACTCTATTGACCGTCGAGCGCCGAATCCTCCGCAGAATATATGGTGCTGTTTGTGAAAATGGTGTGTGAAGGCAGCGTTCCAATGGCCGAACTGACCGCGCAGATATTATAAGTTTTATCAAGATTAGTCGACTGCGCTGGGCAGGACATCTTGCGAGAGTGACCGAGGACCAAACCCCGCAAGAGATATTAGAAGAGTAGCTGTATGGACGAAGACGGATTGGCAGACCCAGGCTGCGCTGGGCTGACAGTGTGGCAGACGATGCTAGATCCATTCTTGGAGCAAATAGAGACGACTGGTTGCCGAAGCTGCAGGCGGCTCTGTTCCCTCGAGATATGTACACCATAAAAGAAGAAGAAGAATTATATTGAGGTGCTATTACAAAGCATACTTAAAGTCTATTTAAGACTAATTGTTAAACTTAAGATTAAAAAAAAAAAATCTGGCATGATGCACACATAACACAGCTTTTATTTACCACTCTATTTCAAATAGAAACAGTTATTTCAAGACGCCAAAAAAGTGTAAAGCTCGACAATATAAGAAATTTACCTAATAGTAAAGGAATAGCATGCCTGAATAGTGACGTCAATTTGATGGCCAATGGAAAGGCTCTATAACAGTTGGCGCACCTTACTTTGTTGTTAGTTTATGTTTTTATTTCAAAGTGTTTGTTGTTAGTATAAGTGATATTTTGTTAGTTTGACAAAAACGATTATGTGACCTAAACAACAGAAAACACCTTCGAGTGGTTACGAGGCACTTAGAAAGAAATTAACTGGAAAATCTATTAGAGAGATCAAGCTAGAAAAATTGTTTTCTGTATTTATGATTATCTAAAACGAAACCAATAGAGACACACACACGCACACGCACATGCACACGCACACGCGCCACACACACACACGCCACACACACACACACACACACACACACACACACACACACACACACACACACACACACACACAGGGAAGTAGTGTAATAGATCTTACAATAGCAACCACTTCAATAATCCCATTTATCAACGACTGGGAGAATAATGAAGAAGAAAGTTTATCAGACCATAAATTATTAACTTTTACATATCATCATCATCACTGAAACACATGGAAAAATGGGAAAAAGGGTTTAAATATAGAATAAAGGATGCTAACTGGCAAAAATATAAAGAAGTATTTACTTCTACAATGCTGTCTCTGACTAACAAAAATTACTATAAAATATGTATAAAAAATAAAATTACATTAATTTGATAAAATTACTAATCAACTGGACCAAAATAGATTAGATAAAGAAATATCTGAGTGCGTTTCTTCAGCTGAATCAATAAATGTAGTAATAAAGAAAATGACCTCCTTTATAGTATCAACATGCGATAAAATCATCCCATACTATCGCCACATTAACAATAACAACGCAGTAAAGAGCGTCCCATGGTGGAATAAAACATTAACAGAGAAGAGGAAGGAAGTAAGAAAATTACGAAGGCGATACCAGAGAACAAAATACAACCCAAATCTGAGAGAGGAAAGGAAAGCCACTTACTGCCTAGCTAAGAATGAATACTCCAAGTTAATTATGAAGATGAAAAACGAATCCTGGAAAGATCACTGCACAGTAAGTGCTGGAATTTCCCCATGGAGCCAAATCTACAAAATCGCTGCTGAAAAAACTAGGCAACCTCTCAAATTTTCCACAATACAGAAGCTGGAAGGATCATATACGAATGATTTACAGGAAACATTGGAGGTAATTATGGACAAGGTCATTCCTCGTGAAGATACTAAATTTAGTCTGTTTGATGAAAAATGTCAAGAGCTAATAGGAAATGATGACCTTCCCATACTCAGGAAGAAATAATGACTGCTATCAGGGGAATGAAAAACAATAAGGCTCCTGGAAAAGATGGTTTTACAAAAGAGATAATAGAGGAGACCTTTTAAATTATCCCTCTTACAATATGCAAAATATTTAATGAATGTCTCGAAAGAGGATATTTTCCAGATTTACGGAAAGAAGCAAACATTATTCTGATTGAGAAACCAGGAAAGGAAAGAAGCCAAGACCAATAAGCTTACTACCTGTTTTTGGAAAAGTGCTTGAAAAGATTCTCATTAGAAGAATAATGTATCATATGACTTCAAAGGGTCTTTTATCTTCAAAACAATAAGGGTTTACACCTGGAAAAGGGACCATAGATGCACTGTATCATGTTAAATGTTCTTTGGAACAATCCCTTAAAAATAAGAACAGTGCACTACTAATATCATTAGATGTATAGGGAGCATTTTATTCTGCACACTGGCCAGCCATTAAATATCAATTAAGAAAAAAAGGGTGCCCTAGAAACTTATACAATTTAGTGGTGAATTACTTCGAGGAGGGTACGCATCTATTTCGAGTAACACCTGAACGGTGAACCGTAAACAAGAAAAACGTTGTCAACAAGGATCTTATGGAGGTCCCGGGCTATGGAATATTTTTTATGATGCCGCATTGCAAATAGATTATCCAGATGGAATTCAGGCCTATGCCTTTGCGGATGATTATTTATTAGTAGTTTAGAAGATTGGAAGCCCCATTATCTAGCAAATATCGCTATGACCTTACTGGAAAAATGGGCAAGTTGTTTTAGAATTTCCTTTGATCCCGATAAATCAAAGGTTCTTAAGATCAGCAAGAAATTAACTAAACAGGAACAACAAATATTTCTAGGTGGCAGACGGCTTGAAGTTGTAAAAACTATGAAATATCTAGTCATATTTGATGAAAAATTAACATGGAATAGCCACATAGAGTATATTTGTAAGAGAACACTTCAATTAATTCACCAGCTCTCTAGATCAGCTAAAGTTTACTGGAGATTACCATCAAGGTCATTGGAAATAATATATAAGGGAACCGTACTTCCAGTAATGACTTATGCTGCACCAGTGTGGGCCTCAGCACTGGAAAAGCAGTGCAATAGAGAAAAGCTTAAAAGGGTACAAAGGCTAATTCTGTTGAGGATGATAAAGGGCTTTCGAACTATCTCCTATGAGGCAACTTGTGTGCTAGCGAAGTCCATTCCAATCGATCTACTAGTCAATGAAGTTATAAAAAATATGAAACGAAGTCCATGAGATATGAATGTCAATTTGGACCACACTTAACAATAGATAACATTGCAAACCCAGCATATATAATACACCCGGGGCTATCTATGTGTTGCACCCCAGAAAGCCCTCAGAGTGATTACAATATACAATACTGTATACATACAGATGGAAGTTAAATGGGAGAAGATACAGGTTGTACATTTATAGTTTACAAAGGTGAAATGGAACCTGTTCATACTGAACAATTTAAGCTTGCAGACTGGGGCACCAATAATCAAGCTGATTTACTGACAATCAAAGAATCATTATGGTGGCTATTAGAACAGGAAGAGCAAGGTAACCAGACTGCTACTGTATATACGGACAGTCAAGTGGCGGTAGATATAATTAGAAGTGGACAAGCCATAAGTGACATCGTATATGGTATTATTTGTTTAGTGAACTCACCTTGAATTGATGGAAAGTTCATTTAAAATGGACCAAGGCACATGTAGGAAATATTGGCAACAAGGAAGCTGACAGACGAGCAAAGGAAGCAGCTAATAATCCATTATTAGAAGTGAAGTTTGTAAAGGCTCCGTCATATATTCAACATGTAATAACACTAACTTATTATTATTATTATTAATTTGGCGCTACAACACGTTGACGCGTTCAGGCCTCCTCAATCATCAGCCGCCAGAAGTCTCTGTCCTGTGCTGCTGCCATCCAGTTGCGGACTCCTAAAACACACTAACTACTTTAATAAAATGGGAAAACATGTGGAAAATGTCTACTAACGGTAGTCATACCAAAAAATTCTTCCCCTCTATTGAGGATAGATGCAGAACGGATCTTCAAATAGCTTATAAAACCACACAGGTGTACAGTGGGCATGGGAAGAATGGTGCCTACTTATATAGATTAGGTTTAAAGGAAGATGCAGGGTGCCACTGTGGATTGGGAGATCAGACGTGGGAACACATAAAATATGACTGCCCGACCTTCGAAGCAAAAAGAACTAGGTTAATCAGGGAAGTCTTAACATCCGGAGTCGCTTGGCCACCTGATCTTCACCAACTAGCCACAAGATTTGCTGATGCATTCAACTCCTTCATCTCGACGATAGACTTTAGTGAGACATAATACTAAATAACATTGTAAATATTTGGATTGTAAATAGGTAATTGTAATTGTAAATAGATGTATGCATTTATGTTTAAGAAAATATTCAATTAAGTAAATAAGAGAGATTGTAAAGTGATGGACGGCTGCTGTCTTGAATTGCAGATTATTAATTTTATTTATTTATTTTTCTTCTTATTGATTTATTTGTATATAGTAATTGTATGAGCAACACATGTAATCATTTAATGGAAACATGTGGTTAATAAACTCCATCTCTTCTAGGGTTACTAGGGAGAGGGGAAAAAAAAACACACACACACATACACAAAAACACACACACACATACACAAAAACACACACACACACAGACCATTTCGCGGGACTTGGTTATTTGGACTCAGGGGACCCCAAAACGCCCGGTTCCATTGAAAACCGGAAGTCGAAATTTTTCACGATGGCAATACTTTCCCTTACTATATATTTCATATGTAGGTAAGTGAAAGTAATAAATAAATAACAATTAAATTATTACTTTTAATATTAACATAAAATTTAATACAACAATAATAATGTTTAGGCAGGGAATGTCTTAATTAGAGTTGGTAGTTGAGAATATAGCTGTTTTTATATTTATTCCTGCGAATATAAGTGTATTCGTATATTTTTGTACGAAATATGAGTGTATCTGTATTTTTATCAAGTAAATACGAACATATTTATGTATTTCGGCTGTCAGTATACGAATATTCCCAGACTTTCCTGCGAATAAGCGAATATTCGCAGATTTTCCATGCAAATACGCAAATATTCGCTGATTTTCCCTGTGAATATTCGTATTTACACTTGCGATTACAAATATATTCTTATTCCTATATGCGAATACAAATATTCATATTCGTATTCGCAGGTTGGGGTGCTCCGGATGATATTCGTACTCGTATTCGCGATAAAAGACAGCCCTGTCGGAGACCTATGGGGGTCTCAAAAAACTCAGACATACTCCATCATACCATACTCCAATTACAGTACGTCTCCAATGCATGATACTCCAAACTGCAGCTCGGGTACCACAATATAAATTTTTGAATATGTTTATAAACTTTCTTGATAAACCTAATTTCGCTAGTTTATATAAAAACGAATTTCTAGGTATAGGGTCGAAAGCGGATCTAAAATCTATAAAAAATAGATGAACTTTTTTTGCCCCTCTGACCTCCCATTCGAAATTAATTAAATTATCTAAATTAAAAATATTGTCTGTTGTGGAAAAATTCTTAAGGTAACACAACAAATTTCTCAATTCCTGATAATAATGAAAAATTAAGATTGCATAAAATTTTATAATATATCTTATAATATATAATAAAATATATATGGGCAGTGGAATAATAGTGGCGTTATTTACATTTAAAAATGTACATAAAATAAAATGAAATATATAAGGGTGGGTGAGTTAGGGATGTTTTAATAAATTCAAGACTTAGGAATAAGTTTGGGATAAGTTTTGTCTTGAGATTAAGGTTTTGGATCTAATTGGATAAAGACACTTTCAGTAATGAGGCATTTATGATGGTTAGGAACAGTGGTAGGATTTTGTCAAAATCGAATGAATGGTTGAGGGATAATGAATGTTCAGAAAATTTTGAGGCATTCAAGTTTTTTGAGGAAATTGAATATTTGAGTTGGGCGATCCGGTCTTTGAGGAGAGTTTTAGTTTCACCTATGTAAGAGGAGTGGAAAATTACATGGGATATGATACTCCACTTGAGAGTGATGTTTCGGAGGAATAGGGTCTTTCAGAGGAGTTTAGAAAGTTTAGCCTTTTTGAACCAAAAACTAACTGAACTTTAAATTAAAAAAAAAAAAACTCCAAATAAAATTGAAAAAATGAATACCTGATTGTTAGTGAAAACTCGAAAAATATGTAATTGAGCATCAGGAGCAAGTCCAAGGCATTCTTTACTGCTTGCAATTAGTCCAGCAACAAATGTTCCATGCCCTAAACCATCTTCCAAACTCTTTTCATGAGTCCAATCAGAACGCTCCACAATTTGTCTAAAATGAGGATGGCTTTTAGAAAGACCAGTATCAAAAACAGCTACTTTTATTCCTGCACCTGTAAATATAAAATTAATTTATTTTATTACAAAATAGAATAACTTGGCAATAAATATTTAAAAAATAAATTGAGGAACAAAAAGGTTTGTTTCTTATATCCCATTCCATACATCCATATAGGCAAGAGAATACTAGGAGTAAACTTTCAACATTACCACATTAGCAAGGAGAAATGAAAACATCCAAGCAATGCCAGTCGACTGACAGAGATTTTGATGAAAGGGAAACTACTATATTTGTAAAATAAAAAGAAAGGAGCTCAAAATAGTTCCAAGAAATTACTGGATATCTTTCTTTTTTTTTCCAGTAAATTTCTATAACTTCAGAATGGCTGACTTTGATACATTAAATCAACTGCAATCCTCCTTCATCAAGTTGGAATCTAACAAATAAATGAATTTCCTATGGCTGATTTAACACTATGGACTCTCCAAAATAAACAAATGGTAACAAGTTTTTAGATTTCAGAAAAAAAATTATAATGATGTACAAAATATAATGACTTGTATATACGAGGAATAGAATTATTAAGATTTTGTTAATAAAATATTACCTGTGATTCCCATTCCCCATAATGTATCTGCTTGCAAAATACTTGTAATCTGTTTTTTGTTTGTTGCTCTAAGAAGGGACCTCCCAGTTAATTTACTTTTAGATCCCCAAAACTGGAAAAAGTAAAAATACAAATTATTTATATGTAAATATACATATACAGGATGTCTTGTAAATAGACGAGAATATTAAAAGAGGCGATAAAAGACCTTGAGAGCTACAAAAAAAGTCTATATGGACCCAGGTTAATTTAATTTTTTTTTTTTAGTAAGCCATGTACTTTTTATGTTTTTGGGTAGCTGGGCTGTTAGCCCAATCTATCTACCCTAGTCTGTTGATGGAGCTGCCATATTTGTGCCTGCAGACAAACACCCCCTCTGATGCAACTAGCCATATAGCCCAGGCAATGAAGGCCAAAAATGACCATATGTCAGGACTAATTAGAGAAAAGCTGAATTTTTGCCAGTTGTTAGCACTTACTAAAAGTAGTATTTTGTCATCAAGTCATTGAGTCATTGAAGTAAAAATTTATCCAATTTAATATGTTGGAGGGGAGTGGTGAAGGAGAGGAAGGTTTAGAGGGGGAAGGTCACAAAAGGAGGTGTATCTATAAAACTATGAATACCTTGAACAAGGTAAAATTATAAATTGTGGTGTTAAATGAGTTACATACCATTGGAATCGTTAAGTCGTTTCGCCATAACAATTACCGAAATTCGGAAATTTTTAACTTTTCGGCATCATGCTCATACTCATGCAGCCAAAGACTGCAATTCAAAGAGGGACACTCCATATGAGAAATGTTCCATATAAAACTTTTAAAACATGTTATGTGTATAAAGAGCTTATAATTCTAAGTAGTAGGTAGATCGATTACTGTACAAAGTATATCCACCAAGACGATCTCTAATATAAAATTTTTTTTATATTGTATAATACAAGGAGTTTTCGGCGTCCTACGCCATATTCATCTAAAATATAATGAACAGACATTCAAAAACAGTATTAAAAATTTATAAAAATAACATGTTTACATAATATAGTTTTGTCATTCATAGGCCCGCTGTACCCTTCAAAGATGATGGGCCAGACGACATGGTGTTCAAAATTGTTGAATTCCTGTATGCACTGTTGACCCTATTTCAGGAGAATTAAAGGGTAAGCATGCTATTGTTTTATTTTATATTATGGAGAATGACAAAACTATATTATGTAAACATATTATTTTTATAAATTTTTAATACTGTTTTTGAATGTTTGTTCATTGTATTTTAGATGAATATGGCGCAGGACGCCGAAAGCTCCTTGGTATTATACAATATAAAAAAATTTTTATATTAGGGATCGTCTTGGTGGATATACTTTGAGCTCATAATTTTAAATGTAGAGTCTGTGTAGAGAAACTCATTAAAATGTGAAAGTATTTGTTGGGCATAGTGAATTGCGATATTTTTGGAATCTTTCCGGTTTTTCGCAAACTACGGATCACACTGTTTTGTATTTTACTTACAATAAAAAAGGATACTACTACTGATAAAATGATATATTTGAAATTAAAATAGGTTGAGTGGTTTAGCCAAAATCGAACATCAAATATTGGTAATTCTTACTATTTTTGTGGTAACTCTTCTTCTTCTTCCTCCGTAGTGCCTTTCAGCGTGGATGTCCTTCGGTCCATGCATGCCAAGCCTCTCGATCTCGTGCCATAGCCTTCATCGCATTTAGTGAATTGTTTTGCTTTTGGCCTATTCTAGAAATGTGGTCAATCCACTGCCTTCTCCTTCTACGGGGATCACGGTTCTCGTCCATTCGGCAGAGGTGTCCAAACCATCGAAGTTGTCTTTTTTCAAGTGGGTCATTCCATGTCAAATCAACACACTGAATCAGACTTGATGTCTCAGATTTTCATGATTTTTGGTATGCAGCAATATATCATAGACTTATAAAAAAATACCAAATTTCAGTTATGTAGCACAATTATTTTTGAAGTTATTAATTTTTAAAGATTTAAAATTTTATGAAAATTTTTCAGGTTTTGGCACCTTTAGATGCCTATAGTCTGGCAACCAGTGGTGGTATTTACCTAGGAGTGGTCTCATTTTAAAGCTGTTGAATGGGGCTTTAATATGGTATGCCACAAGATAGGGGTTACAATTTCTAAAAATTGAAAATTTAAATTAAATTTTGAAATTTAAATTTCTGAAAAAGTGGCAATTTTAAAAATTTCAAAAAATTATCAAAAATAGTTTGCAATGACTTAGTCCAAATAGCAAAATTATATCATGGGATCTCAATGGGATCAGGAGATACAGGGCTTCAGAAATACACATGTTTTGGAAATAATGTACCAAATTAGTAAAAAAAAAATTTTTATACCGACTTTGCTATTTAGGACACTATTAAATTAATAAAATACACTGATTACTTTATAGTACAACATTTTGAAACCCCTAATTAAAAGAAAACTGAAGCTGATTGGCCTACAAGTAGAGGGAAATACCCTTTTTTCACAAGGCACATTACACATTTATAGCAAGTGTAGCATCTGAGTTATTCATTTGCTTGTAGGAAGTTCATTTGGCGGTTCCTATTATATTGTATCTTCAGAACACAACCCATTTCTTGACCACTTCAGACTAGCAGCCAGAGCAAGCTTACGGAACAAGGACCAAATTACGGATGCAAGGCAACTGCTTGAATGGTCACATCAGAACATATCTAACATAGGCTTTGTATCTCTTAACATTGAAGAATAGAATAAAGCTGAAGATCAACTGGCCAACCGCTACAATACAGTGGTAACTACATCAGGCACCCAAAATTTCACACCTTCATACCTCTCAACTGTGGAACCAAAGTAAATGTGAAATTATTTTCTTCTGCAGTTGTTTCAAGTGTATTTCCAGTTGTAAAGAACATTAAGCAGATATTGGTGGGTATGTAATAGGGATGCGACATCGATGTCGATGTTTCCAGAACATCGATGTTACGCGGCCGATGTTTTCCCAACATCGATGTTTGTGAGCCGATGTTAACATCAATTTTTTTTTTTTTTTTTTTTTTTTTTTGGTTGTTTATAAGACCGATGCTATTTGGACAATCGATGTTTTGGACAAAAAAGAGAAATATCTATGCTCTTAACATTAATGTTTTAGCTATAACAAATTTGTTTTTAACGTCGATGTTTTCGACAGAAACAAATAGTTTTTAACATCGATGTTTTAACAATAACCCGGTTTTTAACATCGATGTTTCGGACAAAAAAAAAATATGTTTTAACCATAGACCGGATGTATTTAACATCGATGTTTTTGACAAAAGGAATATGTTTTACCATGGATGTTTTGGACAAAAAACAACAATATATATGCTCTTAACATCGATGTTTGAGCTATAACAAGGTTGTTTCTAACATCGATGTTTTTGACAGAAACAAAGTTGTTTTAACATCGATGTTTTCGACAAAAACAAATATGTTTTAACATCTAAGTTTTGGACAAAAAATAACAACAAATATGCTCTTAACATCGATGTTTTAGCTATACAAGGTTGTTTCTAACATCGATGTTTTTGACAGACAGAAACAAAAAGGGTAGGAAGAACAGAGGTAATATTTCCAATATAATGCCAAACATCAAGTACTTATCATTATTTATCACCGATGTTTAAACAATAACAAAGCTGTTATTAACATCGATGTTTTGAAAAACAAATATGTTTTACCATAGATGTTTTGAACAAAAACAAATATATTGTAACACTGATGTTTTGACAATAACCTCGATGTTTTGGAGAAAAACCAATATGTTTTAACATCGATGTTTTGAACAAAAACAAGTATACTTCCACATCGATGTTTTGGAGAACAACAAATATTTTTTAACATCAAATTTTTGAACAAAAAGAAGTATATTTTAACATCGATGTTTTGGAGAAAAACAAATATGTTTTAACATCGATAACATAAAAAACATCAAAAAATTTGGCCCTGAAGATCTTGGTTTTAAAATCTAAGATCCCTTTTAAGGTAGGAAAAAGAAATATCCTTTTTTTAAAGCCCGATTTCTTCAACGTCATTTTGAGCAGAAAGTTTAAATGTTAATTAATGTTTTTATTTATAAATATTTTTTTAAACATTTATGTCTTGATAAAACGAAGAATTTTTTAACATCGATGTTTTGATAAAAAAAAAAAAAAAAAAAAAAAAAAATGATGTTTTAACATCGATTTGGATGTTTTGGATAAAAACAAATATGACCTTAAAACAAAAAGTAACAAAAAAAATACGTTTTATTATCGATGTTTTGGACAAAACAAATAAGTTTCAACAATAACCCGATTGTTTTTAAACAACATCGATGCTAAAACATATTTTCTTTTGTCCAAAACATCGATGGTAAAAACAACTGGGTTATTGTTAAAATATTTTTTTTTGTCCAAAACATCGATGTAAAACATATTTGTTTCGTCAAAAACATCGATGTTAATATCTACTTGTTTTCGTATAAAACATCGATGTTACAACATATTTGTTTTTATCCAAAACATCGATGTTAAGACATCTTTTTTTTTTTTGTCAAAACATCGATGTTAAAAAATTCTTCGTTTTATCAAGACATAAATGTTTAAAAAAATATTTATAAATAAAAACATTAATTAACATTTAAACTTTCTGCTCAAAATGACGTTGAAGAAATCGGGCTTTAAAAAAAGGATATTTCTTTTTCCTACCTTAAAATGGGTCTTAGATTTTAAAACCAAGTCTTCAGGGCCAAATTTTTTGATTTTTTTTATAAAAACAAATATGTTTTAGCATCGATGTTTTGGACAAAATAAGTATACTTTAACATAGATGTTTTGAGAATAACATTGATGTTTTTTTTTATAAAAACAAGATCTTCAGGGCCAAATTTTATAATAAACCTGTTTTATTAGTGCACAAGTACAAGTTCGCAAGCTACCAAATTATAGCTCTGGCAGTTTTTTTCTTATAGGAACCAATAGTAATGATAGAATATAATTTCCATTTTTTAACTTATAATTGTAAAGAAAACGTAAAACATATATCTGATACCTAATTAAAGCTATTACCAAAACATTGTTGTATTTTAAGGGTTGGGGAAGAATATCATTGTTTACGTGAACCTGGGATGATTTTTACATTATCTGTCATATGAATAAGCTGCTGGTGGCTAAGGGTTAATTTACATACTTATTTTAGCCAGTGGACATTTCATTTTTCTTGCTGATTGGGCTCATAACTAAGGAACTTTTAAAGAATTATTCACTGCCACACATCCCCCATATTTTCATTTGTACAAAGGATAAACTAGTGTTATTTTTAAAGTAGATAATATAAAGGAAATTGTTGTTATCTATTGAAAGGAGTAACACATAAAGAAATTTGTTTTTATCCAAAACATCGATGTTAAAACATATTTGTTTTTGTCCAAAACATCGATGTTAAAAATGTTAAAATATACTTCTTTTTGTTCAAAACATCCATGTTAAAAAATATTTGTTGTTCTCCAAAACATCGATGTTATTGTCAAAACATCGATGTGGAAGTATACTTGTTTTTGTTCAAAACATCGATGTTAAAACATATTTGTTTTTCTCCAATACATTGATGTTAAAATATACTTCTTTTTGTCCAAAACATGGATGTTGAAAAACAATTTGTTATTGTTAAAACATCGATGTTAAAAACATCTCTGTTATAGCTAAAACATCGATGTTAAGAGCACTTTTATTGTTGTTTTCGTCCAAAAATCGATGTTAAAACATATAACAAAAAACAACAATATATATGATCTTAACATCCATGTTTTAAATATAACAAAGATGTTTTTAACATCGATGTTAAAACATATTGGTTTTTCTCCAAAATATCGAGGTTATTGTCAAAACATCAGTGTTACAATATATTTGTTTTTGTTCAAAACATCGATGGTAAAACATATTTGTTTTTCAAAACATCGATGTTAATAACAGCTTTGTTATTGTTTAAACATCGGTGATAAATAATGATAAATACTCTGTCATTGTCAAAACACTGATGTTAACAACAAGTTTGTTGCTGTTAAAATCATCTTTGCCTTAGCTGAAACATCGATGTTTAACCATATTTGTTTTGTCAAAAACACCGATGTTAATGACTGCCGGGTTACTGTTAAAACAAATATGTTTTAACATCGATGTTTGGCATTATATTGGATATATTACCTCTGTTCTTCCTACCCTTTTTGTTTCTGTAAAAATTTCAACTTCAAATAAGTTGATAAAATATGAAAACGCAAAACCATAGTATCATATTTGAATTACTTATTTAATGCAGCTGGTCGCAAAATCTTTTAAAATATTCACCAGAAATACGATTTTCTGTATTCGCTATCGAAACGACATCAATGTATGAATATGTTTGGGTTTTAACAGTTGAATCTTTAATATATGAATATAAAAAACCAACTATGTCGAAAAAATCTATTTTTTTATACATTAAAGATGAAAAATAAAATGCTTTACACTTAAACATCGATTTAAATACGTTTGGACACTTATATGTTAATGTTTAAAGATTGTATAAATTAAAAAACATCGATGTTCTGGAACATATTCGGTGCCCTGAAAACTGTTGTCTAAAATGTAGTCAAAATTGTACTGAAAATAATTGATATTATCTTTGATATATTAATTTTCCATCACTCATTAAGGAATATTTAAAAGATGCAGTTTTATGTTTTTGACAAACTTCCTAATAATTTTAACAGGTTTTATTTGAATTGAACTAGACAAGTGCATTTTCAGCATCCACATTGAAAATTTCAGGATATAAAAAAAATTGCCAATCAATTATTTTCAGTACAATTTTGACTACATTTTAGACAACAGTTTTCAGGGCACCGATTTCCTGTTGTGATAGACTTCTAGTGCCTCTTCACTATTGTTAATTATGTATAATTTCCATTTGTCTCTATTAATGGCAGCTTTACATTTAATCCATTCATCAGGATATCTTTATCTTTCATGATATTTTTAGTTTAGGCAAGATTTATTTTTCATCTTTGTGAATTCGGTAAATTTATTCTCTTACCTCTTAACTGGCATCTGTTAACTCTCTTAGTTGGTTTCTTTTTCCACTTCTTCTTTATCATTAGCGCAAGTTATTAAATTATCATTATTAAATAATCTTTAAACAACTTTTGGGCCTCAGTTGAACTCTTGAAAGTCACAGTAGCAGATCCAGGGACGGATCCCCCCCCCCCCCCCGAGAGGTGAGGACACTCATAAAGTATTACTATTTCTATATGAAATGAGCTATATTTAATCATTTTTCAAGTCCACTAATTGAAAATGAATTGTGTTTAAACATTTGCAGTAATTTATAACGTCATTATGTACTAATATGTATTTTAAATTAGGGCCTTCATTACTCTGGAAATGTTAAAAAAAAAAGTGAGCCCCCCCCCCCCTCAGAAAATTTCTGGATCCGCCACTGGAAAGTCATCAGATTCACTAATATCCCTTACATCAAATTGATATTCATCACTAGAATCTTCTAAAAACAGGTCAGTGCCATCAGATTCACTATCTGGTCCAATAAATAAAAGAATGAAACCAATGATGTTGACCTTAGCAAGGCTTCTTTCTTCACAACCAGTTTTATGAACTTCAACAGAAACCTGTACTTCATCTAGCTCTTTTAATAGCCGTTGTTCCACCAGAATTCTGGGAGCATAGACTTATCTGGCAGGTCAGCTGAGTTTATGCTTTATGCCATGTGTTGTAACGATCTTCCTGCAATTAGCTCTCATCTTAACTCAATTAAGTTCGCATGGATGACAATTTCTAATTCATTATCCAATGAAATGAATAATCAATGAAGGGATAATTCATTATTCACATAAACTTGAGAGTTATTACTTATTCGTTGTTTATCTATTATAAATTTAATTTTGTAATATACATTTCTGAATAATTGATGAAAACTTAAGCTTAATAAAAACAAATAAACCTACATTTATTTAAACCATGTTATATAATATTAATGATATACAAGCCTTGAAATATAAATAATTCGTCTTCAAGATTATCTTACTAACCTTAGAGTATTTGGATAGGAGGCAACCTCTTAGATCTTTCTCTAGAGCAAAATAGCAGTGATTAACAGCCATAATCCGCTTCTCGACTTCAGCCCCCAACACCATTTTGTAGATTTACTAGGGATCTAAGTTAGACAAATTCCTCAACTCTCTCCATTCTATTTATTTGTAGAGGATTTGCACAAATATGATTCATTTTGCTGTATAAGTCCCATACTCACATAACATTTTTTAATGCGACAAATGCTTCCTTGACTGCTGCTGCCAGCAATATTGATGTCGTCTGCAAATCCAAGGAATTGCACATAAAGTTAATAAGTGTACCACATGTCTGGATCCCGATGTCACAAACTGCCTTTTTCAGAGCGAGATTGAAGACCAGGCATGCCAGTCTGTCTCCTTGCCGAACTCTTGTCTTAGTGGAGAAGCCTCTAGAGAGTTCACCATTAACCCAGAAAAAGGATATATTGCCTTCCATTGTCATTCTAGTTAAGCGTACCAACTTTGGAGAAAGATTCATATCAATCATTCCTTTATATACGTCTGAGCTGTTAGATCGAGATTTGCTAGATTTATTCATAGTCAATTTCTAACCTTTCACTATTGAGGAAGATAGTCTTCTTCTTCTTCTTTCTTGGCGCTACAACTCTTGTAGAGTCAAGGCCTCCTGTAACATGGTCCGCCAGCGCTCCCTGTCGGTAGCCGCCGCTCTCCAATTGCAGATCCCCATGATGGATCTGGCATCCGCTGTCACTCCATCCATCCATCGGAGCCTAGGTCTTCCAACTCATCTGGTCCCATGAATCGTCTCCTCCAGGACCTTTCTAGGAATCTGATCCTGGGACATTCTCATTACGTGTCCTGCCCATCGAAGCCGTCCCACTTTTATGATCTTTACAACATCTGGGCTCTTGTAGAGTCCGGTTAGCTCAGCATTTGTTCTTATTCTCCAGACTCTATCAGCGCACACTGGGCCAAAGATTTTTCTCAATATTTTCCTCTCAAACCTTAAGAGGAGAGCTTCCTGCGAGCTAGGTAATGTCCAGCATTCGGAGGCATAGGTGAGAACTGGTCTTAGGAATTGAGGAAGATAGTGGTTTTTCAAAATTAATGAAATGGATACCAGGATATGATCTATTATCAAGAAGAACAATATCCTTTACCATGATTCCAGCAGTGTGCCAACATGATTACTAACATCACAAATGTTTGGAAAATAAAAAAATTAAAAGTTATTCAAGATACTGAATCAGTCTGCATTGCCACTGACTGTTGGACCCCAACCAACATGGAAAGTTATGTTGCAGTAACAGCCCATAATAAATAAATATATATCAAGTCTCCAAAAAAATGGATGGATTAGTGGATTTAAAATATGCTCTCCGAACTTTGAAAGATGTTTGGGATTACATGACTTTGAGAAATGATTTGAGACAGAAGGTTAGCTTTCAATTACGAAACTGGAGTGAAAGTCCAAAATCTATTGACATTCTACTTCTACAAGAACCATACACACGAATTAATAAGATAATAGGTTATGAAAATTTTAAAGTGTTCTAAACATATGATAATAAACCAAGAGCAGGCTTCATAATAATGAATAATAAATTCGATAGTTGCCTAGAAACCCAACATTGCGGCGCAGATCTCATTTGTGTCGAAGTTATGTTGGGAAACTTCACTCATTATTGTAAGCTTTTATTTTGATAGTCAACAGGATAATAAAATGGATAATAAATGGATAAAACGGATAAAATGGATAACAGAAACAAGGATAATAAAATGGACCTGGACAAACTGACTAATATTTTAAATAAATATTAAGACTGCAACATAAATTTTAGGCATTGATTCGAATGCACGATCAAAATTTTGGTATGATGAAAAAAAAAAAAACAATTCTAGGGGCAAGAAGTGGGTAAGAAGGATGACTCAGAAGTTCATGAATCTTTGATCACATTAAGATATATATATATATATATATATATATATATATATATATATATATATATATATATATACAGATATATCTAATCTTGTAACAAATTGGAGTTAATCTCATGCTAAAAATAACTTTTTATTAATACAAATGTACAACAATATAATAGATATCAATTATACAAAAACTATAATACCTAAAAATAACAATTGATTAACAATCCATTGTTACATCTCTAGGTAGAAAATCCATACCAATGCACTATACAAAATAATATGTCCTCTAAAAACACATGATTGGCAACCTGCTTACACTTCCCTTGGTCGACGACTTTTTTACTGCATAGGAAAAGAGTAAGGTACAAGCTTGGTGCTGTGGAACAGATTCCCTTCTTTTCGTTTCTTTCTACTTCCTAATTCATAAATTGAATTAGAATGTCTTTTCTTTATCATGAATGGTCCACTTCTGATCTCATCTAGCTTATTTCTGTTTAATTTGTTACCATTTGCTACATACACTAAGTCACCTTCTTGAAATTCATATTCTCTTCTGTTCTTGTCTATTCTAATTTTATTTCTTTCAAAACTTTTTTCAGAATTTTCAAAAGCCTCTTTTCTATCCTTCTCTAAATTATTTGCTTGTTTTAGTTGAGAAGGTACGATTTCTGACGTCGTGCCAAATAAAAGATATGCTGGAGTGAATTTGGTTGTACTATGTACTGTATTATTATATTCATCTAAGCACTGTTCAGCAATTTTTATCCAAGGTGTATTGTTACCATCTTTATTTAATTTACACCGAATCCTATTCACCAATGTTTGGTTCAATCGTTCATTTAAGCCGTTCGATTGAGGATTATCGACTGAGGTATAAACAAGTAAAATACCTTTTTCTTTTAAATATTTTTTTAATTTCAATGAATTTAATGCTGTGTATTGATCGACCAACAACATTTTAATGTCATAATCTTTAGTCAACGGATTTATTAATTTAATAAAATCCTGAGCATTTTGTTTACTTGAGGTTAAGATCCACGCATGTCTAGTGAAATGATCCACCAGCAAATGCATATATTTCTTAGTGGAACCGTTGCTGCTGAAACCCCCAATGGTGTCAATTGACACAATTTCAAAGGGCTGTTTAGCCGGTCCTAATTTTGATAGTAGACCTATAGCCCGACTTCGTCTAGATTTATTTTTCTTACAGATTTCACACATTTGACAATACTGATTTATTTTATCATCCATGTTTTTGAAATAGTAAAAAGGTCTTAGTTTGTTGGCTATATGAGTACTACCAATATGACCATAAAATTTATGTATTTTCTTGATTAAATCTAACCCAAACTTTTCTGATACATAAATTCTTTTCCTACTATTCAAAAGTTTAAAACTGATATCACCATCTTTAACTATCTTCTTGGTCTTTTCTATTTCTTCCTTAATACCTCGTTGATCAGCAATTATCTCTTCCAATTTTATCATATTTACAATTTTTAAACAATCATCATCATTAGAAAAACTTTCGAGAACAGGATTTCTAGATATAGCATCAGCCTCAATATTTTCTTTTCCTTCTTTATAAATGATTTTGAAATTGTACTGAGACAAATACAACATCAAATCACCCATCGCTTCATCAGTTCTAGATTTTGATTTTAAGCTTACTAATGGTTTGTGATCTGAGATGACTACAAATTCTCTACCTATCAAATAATATTGCCAAAAAATAATTGCTTCTTTGATGGCCAGACATTCTAAATACATTATTTCTTTCTTCATCTGTCCTGGAGTTAGCTTCTTTGAAAAATATGCGACGGGATGTAAAATGCCATCTTTTTGTGGTTGTTTTAAAACAGCCCCAAACCTAAAAGGCTCGCATCTACCTCAATTACAACCTCTTTATCCTTATCATAAATGGCTAATATAGGCATTGAGCATAGGTACCGCTTTATCTCATTAAAACAATTTTTGCATTGTTCAGTCCAAATAAATCGAACATTTTTCTTTAATAAATTATGCAATGGGGCCAAACGCTGTGTACAATGATCAATGAATTTATGATAGAAGTTTATTTTTCCCAACAACTGACGAACCATCTTCCTGTTCTTCGGTCGATTAAACTCTTTAATAGCAACCAGGTTCTCGTTTATCGGACTAACTTTACCATTTTCAATTATATGACCTAAATACTTTATGGAAGGTTTGGCAAAATTACATTTTGATAATTTTAATTTAAAACCTTCTTGTTTAATAGCCTCAAAAAATAATTTAATTTGAATCAAATGGTCATCAAAAGTTTCAGAAAAAATTAGTATGTCATCAATATAATTGACACAAAATTTATCTAAATCGTATTTTCTAATTATTCCTGCTAACACTCTTTGAAATATCGCTGGTGAGTTTTTAAATCCAAAAGGAAGCACCTTCCATTGCCAATGGCCTTTTTGAGTTATAAATGCAGTTTTTTTCCTGTCTTTTTTTCTTAACGGTATAGACCAAAAAGCCGAGTTTATATCTAGTGCCGTAAAATAACTGCAGTTTCCGGCATTCACGACCATATCTTCTATTCTTGGGAACGGCTGGGGTTCTGGAACTACAACTTTGTTCAACTCTCGGAAATCAACACATAAGCGAGTCCTCCGCCCATCCTCTTTTTTAAACGCCAATGTGACTGGTGATGCAAAAGGTGAAGAGGATTCTTCAATCAAATCCTTCTCCAGTAATTTAGAAATCTGAGAGTCTATTTCTTCTTGATCCGGATATGAACACCTATAAGGTTTCTTGGAAACATATTTTTCTTCTTTTAGTTTAATGTGAGCCTCTACAGATTTTATAGATCCAACGTCAAATTTATTTTTAGCAAAACATGAACGATAATCCATAATTAATCTATTCATTCTCATCTTTTTCCAAATGACCTAAATCGATTTGAGAATTGTCAATGTTTAATTTAGTATTAAAAATAGTCTCATTTTGATTTGGAACCTCTTTTTTAGGTTTTATATCGAATCCCTGATCAACCTCTATAACCTTGCCATTTATTTTCTGTTTGATTCTTAAATTTTCATCTTGTATTAATTTAAATTTCTTTATTGCATCTAATCCTATTAATAAATCATAATTATTACCACAATTAACACGTTACATAATTATTAACACAGGGGTCACCTGTGGTGTTGTGGTTAGCATGGCAACCTACAATACTAAAGATCGCGGGTTCAATTCCAGCGGTGGCCCTAGGATTTTTTAATGGGAGTAAAAAATCTTTAGCTATGCCGTCCCTCGGATAGGACGTAAAATGGAGGTCCCGAGCCTGTACGATGTCAGGTACTCGTTAAAGACCCCTATCCTAATTATACCTGGATAGGCAAAATTTAGGACTCCCACTGTAGCATCGTCCGATTAGCCTTAGCAGCATAAAAATGGACGTTAAACAAACAAACAAACAATAAATCATAATTAAAATTGCTGTTCTTCACCACTATTAAATCTAATTTATCTTCTATTTTTCCTATTTTTAAATGCAGATTAGCCCGGCTTTGACAAAAATCAACACCACTTATAGTTTTTAAAACATTTCTATTACTGGTTAGTTTCGATTTTAATAATTTTACAAGTTTTTCACTAATTAATGAACAAGTGGATCCATTATCATAGACAGCTTTTACCAATTTTCTTTTATCTACGATAACTGTAAGTTTTATTAGTGAAATTGGTGGATTTTTCCGGGCCTACTAGTTTTTGTGTCATTTCGCTCTATTTCAATTCCTAGTAATTCATTATCATTATCATTTTGTTCGGTCAAATTAACTTGTTTTTTTAATGTAGAGTTTTTATTTCTACATAACCATGTTGGATGAAATCGATTGTCAAAGCCGAGAGCTTGGCAAATGCTACAAGGTTTCTTATCAATTGTGGATTCTTTTAATAAAGGCCTATTATAATCTGTCTTCTTTCCTCCAATCTTCTTCCTTTGATCCAATTTGTTTTCCAGGCTAATATATCGTTTAATTTTCTGATTTTGATTATTAAATCACACTTTGATTTTATTTTATTAATGTTCAATCTAGACTGAACCTCTAATGGAAGGTTATAAATGATTAGATAAATTCTGCATAGTTCTGAGATATCTTTGTCTGCCTCGAGTAATAAACGTTCCTTTTTTATTACAAAATCAATTAAAGAGCCATACAAATATTTATAATCAAAAGCATTACGGATTTTTGGCCATATATCATTAAAAAGAACTTTTCCAAGCGTCCCAGTCAGATGACGATAACTTAATTAAATTGGAACTGTACCATTCTTTTACATTTCCATCTATAAATAATCTTAACGCCTCGATTTTATTAACATCATTTAGTTTAAATCTAGAGCATTCCCTTTCAAACCTATCCATCCATGTTGAAGCTTCTTGCTTGCCGTCAAATTTAACCAATAAAAATTTCTGTTCAATTTCCCTCATTGTTAATTCATAAGCTGACAAAACACGACCCTCTAGTTCCCTTATTCGATTTAATAAAAAAATCTCATTTTCAGTTTTTGTCTCACCTAACATATTATTTACATCACCTGTGCTTTTAACCTCCTCTTCTAGATAATGATCACAAATACAGAAATTTTCATCTTCATCTAAATATATTTTTTTTAATTCTGTATTAAATTTAATTGCAACTTTTCGGTAACCACCTATTTTTGAAATAGATTTTATGGAACTTGTAACAGTTTTCAATTTTATTAATTCCTGATGTACGCTTAACCTTAAATCCTTCAATTCTTTTGGAACTATAAACCAAGTATACTTATCTACTGCCAATGCTTCTAAATCATACTTATCTTCATCTTTCTTAATAATATGGACAAATAGCTTTTGCTCAGCCATTATAACTTGAATGTGTTAATCAATTAACAATCCATTGTTACATCTCTAGATAGAAAATCCATAACAATGCACTATACAAAATAATATGTCCTCTAAAAACACATGATTGGCAACCAGCTTACATATATATATATATATATATATATATATATATATATATATATATATATATATATATATATAAAGATTCAGAAGAAAAGAAATTACATAGGAAGAAAACATCAAACCAGAAAGTCATATGAATGTTATCCAGTACTGTTAACACATTCGGTGCGGACCCAGTAGAGCCTGTCTACTCACCGTACGGGCCCAGTAGATCTACTAGTTTATGACTTCACTAGAAACGCTCGTGAAGGGGGATTTTTGGGGGACTTCAGTTACGTAACTGACACGAAATATACCGGATTTGCTGAAGAATTGTCAAAAATCCCCCTTCAAGAGCGTTTCTAGTGAAGTTCTAGTGAACTACGCAGCATGGCCAGTAGATCTACCGGGCCCGTACGGTGAGTAGATGGGCACCCAGTAGATCTACTGGGTCCGCACCGAATGTGTTAACATTAAACTTGTAAATAAAAATATAACTGGAAATAAAAATATTAAACTTGTTTATCTATTCCTTGCTTGCTCATAAGTAATTTTTAATTAAGTGTGCCCATTTATCTAGCAGAGTAATGCCCTGATAGACTGATAATTTTCTAAACATAAAATATAAATTAAGATTAAAGTAATTTTCTATAAAAAAAACTCCAAGAGGAGAAAAATCTCAAATATTTTAAGTAAATGATTGTTATTGATTCTTGTGCCAACAAAACATGACCTATTTTATTAAAAATTAGGCCACAACAATCTAGACACATTTAATTTTATAAATTACAACTTGACAAACTGAGAATGATAGATAATAATAAAATATTTTAATTTAACTGGGATTAGGGCCCTAAAGATAATGGTTCATGGAAAATCCGATGGGGAGGTTTTTCTAACTGAAAACGAGGAGGAGTAAATTGTCCAGTGCATTATAAGGGAGAATAGACGGGTTGTTATGCAATAGTTGAAAGTTCATCAGGAGTAAATTAAAATAATTCAGAGGGTGCAGTAGGTCATTTAAGTACAATGACCAGTTAAAGCAATAACTATTCATTAATAACGTCAATGAAAGATGTTGACAGAATAGTAAAAGAATTACATAAAAATCTAAAAGAAAGTTTTGAAGAGCAAATAAAAATACTTTAAACTTGCAAGGTTATTGTAATACAGGTTTAACAAAATAGAAGGGTAAAGAAAATGAAAAAAAAACAGAATTATCTGAACTAATCTTTGGAACAAAACTATATATTATCAGTGCTTATTAATTGCATTAATAATAACACCATTTCTTATTATAAGAAAAAGTTTTAGTGATTGGGTAACATTTTATTTCAAATTCTCGCATTTTTGGAAAAAAATTACTAATTGAAATTCTGGGAAAAAGACTTGAAACTTATTTGGAATTTGTCAGCTATTCGGCAAACAGGGGTACTTATATGTATTTATTGTGAAAAATGTTGTTGCTCATGGATGGAGGAAGGTACTGTCCGTCAGTAAGGTTTCATTTGTTTGTTCTACCTGTAGTGAAATGTGCTGTGTTGTATCCAAATAAATCTTAAATTAAAAATTTTGTTCAATTCTGATTTGCCCAACTTCAAATCTCCATATTATGTAAACAAGTTTTTAGTGACTGGGCACCTGGGGGTCTTTTAACAACTTCGTATAAATCCCCTGCCCTCAACTCTGGACTACGGAAAAAACCCATAAAGCCGAAAAGCCAAGGAAGGGAGGAAGAAATAAATAATAATAAAAAGGCAGATGATTATTTTAACACGTTTAATCCACATTATTATTATTAAGAAAGTCTATGATTTCGGTTTGAATTAAGATCGGTGATTAAGATTCTTTTAATTTCAGTTCAAATTTTTTTAAGAGCTAATATGCCATTATACTCAAATTCCCATTGATAAATTAATTATAAATAATTCCCATACAAAAATATAACAATAAATGTTTCTTAATAGTGTTTCTTGTACCTGTCAATGAAAAATAATATTTGTTGTATCGGTAATGAAAAATTATTTGAAGAATAAATCTTATATTTGCATATGAAATTATAGATAAGAGATGATGGAGTTATCTTAATTTAAAATGCTGAATAATAATAAATTTTATTCCTAAACTGTTATCAAGATACAAACCCATGACATTTAGTATTGTAGGTTGCTATGCTAACCACTAAACCACAGATGACCCCCATAAGCTGACTGGCTACCAACACTAAAAGAACAGGTCCTAATAGGTATAGTTTGTATATAATCATTCCCTCAGATCAAAACCTTTATTAAGGAATATTTGAATGGCTCATCCTGAAACTTTGAAACTTTTGCTAAACTTGAAGATAATGAAGAGAGAAGTCAATGAGGGTGGATGGAAGGTTGATCATAAGGACTAACAGTAGGCATCTGAAAATTCTAAATTATCTTTTTTTTTTTTTTTTTTTTTTTTTTCCTCGGCGCTATGGTCCTGATAGGACCTTGGCCTCTTCAACGATTCTTTTCCATTCGTTTCGGTCCTGGGCGATATTCCTCCATCGCCTCACCCCAAGCCGCCGCAGGTCGTCCTCCACATCGTCCAGCCATCTCAGTCGTGGTCTGCCTCTTCTTCTATCTCCACCTGGTCGACTATACATTAGGTTTCGAGGCAAACGCTCTTGAGGCATTCTCTCGACGTGTCCTAACCATCTGATGCGCCCACTTTTGATTACAGCTACCAGGTCTGGAGAGTTGTAGAGCTGTTTAAGTTCTGCATTCGTCCTTATCCTCCATTGTCCATTCTGGTATACTGGGCCGTAGATCTTCCGGAGGATTTTCCTTTCCCATATAGCAAGCATCCTTTCATTTTCCCGGGATAACACCCATGTTTCGCTACCATACGTAACGATTGGCCTTATCATAGTTTTGTAAATTAACTCTCGGGCCCTTCTAGACAGTATCTTGAACCGCAGTGCCTTTTGGGCAGCATAATATTGCCTGTTTCCAGCTACTATCCTCGCTTTGATTTCTGTGAGGATGCCATTGTCCTGTGTCAGTATCGATCCTAGATACTTGAAATCGTGAAACACCGGAAAGGCATGCTCTCCCAATCTGAGTTCTTTCGTTCGCTGCTCATTTTTAGCGGTAGAGGAAAGCATGTATGCCGACTTGCGCTCGTTAATTTTAAGGCCCCGCGCTGCTGCAGCCCTTTCGAATTCCTCAAGGGTACCTGAAAGTGCCGGGATGGTTCTTGACATCAGCGCCACATCGTCCGCGTATGCCAAATGCTGCGTGAATATTATCTATATATTATCTATATTATCTATATAGTAAATTATCTATAACCTAAAAATATACAGCAGTATAAAAATGAGGCATACTGATTCATATTGTTAAAGTTATATCAAAGTTTTCCTATACAACAACCATGTAAACAAGTTGGATTCCATACACTGAAACCATACACAATATATATAGTATTTATTAACAAAATACTAAATTCTTTCAAAATAAATGATTTCATTATTAAATTTTAATAATGATAATAAAACTAAAAGAAATATTAATAAGGAATTAACATGGTGTTTGTTTAAACAATCATTTGATACTAATATCCCATACCTTTTTAGTATACCTATCAGGATTGTCGACTTTCTGCTGTTCTTCATTTTCTGTTAATTTTAAATTTCTTATAACTAAACGCTGAGGGGTAACTCGTTTAATTGATGGAAATGCTTTCAATTTAGCTAGACAGTTAGTTCTTGTACCTTCTTCAACCTTAAAATAAAAATAAAAGTTATAAAGACTCAAAATATAATATCTTGTTTATGAGCCTGATGATTCCTATGCATAATATCATGATCATTTCTAATGCTTCTTTTATGATCTACTATCAAGTTTTTGTAACAGGAAACCATAAATTTAAGTTTATTAAATATATGTTAAGTTACTTTAGTATGCCAACAAAATTATTTTTGACAAAGGTCACCAGACCTTGAGTAGTTACAATGAAAAAATTTCTACAAAGTGGCATACATGTTCACCATTACAAAGACACCAAAAGGAAACAAATTATATACAATATGCAAGAAAGTTTCAGGATATGAAGTTTTTAAGTTCTAAAATTGACAATATAAATAATGCATCTATATTCATGGATTCCCTGGTGTTAGTACTTCAGATATAAAAAACACAACAAAATTCAATTGAATAGTATTTTATTTCTTTTATATGTATGAGGAACAATCAAATCATAATTCTGAAGTCACCAGTCATCCATTATTATTCTGAAGCCATTGCCATAATGAAACTTGGTAGGCACACAGAATTAGGAATTGCCTCTTGATGTGCTAAAAGAGGTTCAACAGGTAGTTGGGCACAACAAGAATTAAAAGACAATTTTTGCACTTACAGAGGGCCCTATAAATTATCATTCGAAATTGAATAACATTAGTATGCATTATGACTTTCTGTCACTTGTGTAATGCATGCGGAACAGTCCACTTCAGTCTTTGAGAATGAGGGCTATCGATAAAGTAGTTAGCAACGGATTTTTATTCCTTCCATATTCTCCAGGTTTGACAACCCGCATAACCCATTAAATATGAGTCAAGTCCATCCTATCAAGGAATTCCTATTAAGCAATTAATTCATACCACAACTCTCCTAAAGTTCTTGAAGCATATGTAAGGAATCGGATCGGAAGTTTGAGGAAGACTTCTTAGTAGCTCCTAATTGGAGATGATTCTTGGTCACCAAATTCCCAAGATATACCTTAGGCATCTGCTATAAAACCTTTGCGAACGGGCTGAGATGGAAAATGTCACTCTCCACATGTCTGAGCCATAAAGGAGAATGGACTTTATGTAGAAATTGAATATGCAGAGCTTTGTGTGCAAACTTGTTTCCATGACACACCACGGAGTGCAGAGCAGGGCAAAAGCACCCTTAGCTGTTATGATACGGCTTTCCACATCGCCGTCAGCTCCTCCATCTTTTGCCACTACACTTTCAAGGTATGGGAAAGCCTTCACTTCTTCTAATATTTGACCTTGAATTGTTATTGGCTGCTCGTTTCTGGCGTTTATTCTCATATTGTTTGTTTTTGTGACAATAATTGTCAGTCCATATCTTTGTGCCGCCATATCTAGATCAGGCATCTTTCCTTGGATATCCGAGAATCTATGGGCCATTTCACATATGTCGTCCTCATACTCAACTTATTCTAGCCGCTTTTGGAAATCCCACTGGATTCCTCGCCGCCTTCCTGTTGCAGCTTCCCTCTTAACCTCATCCAGCACCATTATAAACAATAAAGGTGATAGCAAGTAGCCCTGTCTAGCCCCCTTTGTAGTGTAGAATAACTCAGAGAGATTCCCCTCATGCGCCACGCAGCACCGGAACTCTCTATACTGTGACCAACACTGCTAGTTACCATGGCAACGCTGGAATAACATTGACTGAAAAAAAATCTGTTAATTTCAAATTAATGAGTTTTAGAGGCATGCTAGCATGTTCTGCTCTATGTTATACTTTGATTTAATACCTTTATTTTGATATTATGGACTAGCACACTGTTTCTATCACTATTGCTTCGCTTGCACGTAATATGGTTGTATATAGTTTGTAAATAATTCTTAGTTTTAAGTTGTCTATATATCTTTAGGTTATTCAGCTCATTTCTTTATTATCATTGTTTCTTTATTTTATAATTGTATAATAATTTGAACTGTACATATGTTTGTAAATAGATTGCATTTAAATAGTATTGTCTGCTTATTAAGAAGAACCAGCCCTATCTCCCTGAGAACTTTCTTTTAGCACTGACCAGGAATTCCACATAGTAGATGTCATCAGCTTAGTAAAACGGCGGAAGATTGTGCTCAAGATGTGTCTGGGAATCGAATCAGAAAACAGCTTCGCAGTTCACAGCTCTACAATGTCTGGTGTTCACAGCTATCTTAACAGAAACTCCAACAAGTACAAGGCTTCTGTAAGCGCGGTCACCCTACATAGCCTCGACTGATCCAGGCTCAAGAATTAGAAGAAGGTATACCGATGTTTTAACTGCCAGGGTAACCTTCGCATTGCTGAATGCAAAGGATTCTTCAAGAACCCTGTAAAACAACTCATTGAGTAACTCAAATCCTGGAAGGTCTGCTTTAACTACCTCTTCAAAGGTCACACATTGTGGTTGACCGCATTATATCCGCGTTACCTATACAAAGCATCCTCTCACCTGTTGTTAAAAGGTTAAGTCTAGGAGCTCTCTGATCATCAGTTTAGCGAATCACGTCCTGTGGATTTGTTGAATGGGGGAGATCTATTCCCATCCTCACCAGCACTCCTTTTTCGTATTGAAGATCTTCTAATGCTTCTAACTACATTTGGCTTAGCGGTCTCTGGTTCCCTTCGCAATTTTCCTTATCACTCCACAGTGACGTTCTTCCTTGACTCACTATTGATCTTCAGTGCTCAACTAAAGGAGTTCTGGGAGATAGAAGAACCATCTTCAGTTGATCGGAGTAATCCATATGATGTATTCTTCTAGGAACACTTTATGAGAATACACACGATCTCAACGGCAGGTACATCATCAGACTCCCGTTCAAATCAGATTTTACTTGTTTGGGCAAAAACAGAGAGATGGTTGTAAAGCGATTTTACTCCTTGGAGAATAAAATATGAAATATACTTCATGAAGGAATATATAGATCTCGGTCACATGTCACCCCCTGTGAAACCCTTTTCGTATATAATACCACATCATGGAGTATGACAGTAAATCACTGATGGTGAGCCGTATTCGATGCATCCTGCGCATCAGATATCATCAGCTTGAATGATGCCCAACTATCTGGACCATAGTGGCAGGAAGACATCTGCAACATTCTCATTAGATTTAGAATGTATGCGGTTCCTCTATGCTGTGGCCTGGTGAAAATGTACTGACAGTGGCGTGAGGAATGCTCGAATGCTATCACAGAATTCGGCTTAAACACAGTCATGTACGGCATCTAGAGCTTACCAGGCCTTGCGCATGATAAAACAATTGGTTGCTGATGAAAGGCTGTATCACCCTCTCGTGGCAAGCCAGGTGATCACCGACATGTACATGGACGACCTGGTCATCCGTGAAGACTCCATTGAGGAAGCCGAAAATCTCCAAATGGATTTAATCAGCGAAGTCAAGAAAGGAGGATTAACTGTTGATAAGTGAGCCTCCAGCATCCCCAATTTGATCCCTTCCAAGCGCAAGTCTGAATCAATTTTCATTAAACCTCCTGGAGACAATTGGTGGAAAATTCTGGGACTCACTTGGAATTCGTCCAATGATCAATTTTCCTATTCGGCATTTACGTCACCCTCTTTCCGCATCACTAAAAGAATGATTCTTTCCTCAATGGCCAAAATATTTGACCCTCTTGGAATAATTGCTCCAGTGATTTTTACTACAAAATCCCAAATCCAAGAATTTTGTAGGGAAGGCTGGCATTAGTTGGGATGAGGAACTTCCCAATGCAGTAATGCTCGCTTGGATGGAACTCTATCATCAATATATGCTTCTCTCAGCCAAGCTACTTACCAGATCGTTGGGTTTTGCGATGTGTCGGCCAAATGCTGCTGCTGTATACCTATGCGCAAAAGCGCCTGATTCTAGCACCAAAAGGTTCTTGTTAAGGCCAAATCAAAGGTTGTGCCAGTAAAATTCTGCACCATTCCTCGACTAGAGCTATGAGGCGCCCTCCTGCTCTCTCAGCTCATTGCCTCGATACCTGATTCCCTTGCAGAAGAAGCCATTTACTTCACTGACTCCGAGGTTGTGCTTGCTTGGTTGAACATTACTGTACACAATTTCTGAGAATTCAAGGCTAACCTTGTCTCACAGATTCTGAGTGTCATTCCCTTGGGACAATGGTGACACGTAAGCTCTGAAGAAAATCCGGTGAACATAGCTTAGCTCGGTTGCCTACCAAGTAAGCTCAAACTCACGATCTTTGGAGGCACGGCCCTAGATCACTTGAATCACCCATTCTTAATTGGTTAAGTCCAGGGACAACAAAATAGTCAGCTCCAGTTATGAAGACCTATGATGGAGTCGAGCATAGAAGATTGGATCTCCCGGTTCTCATCTTTCCCTACACTGATAAGGACAATAGCAAGAATGCTGCGCTTCATTAGAAGAAAATCCACTTTCTCACCGTCTGGTTCACGTCCGATCATGGCGGAAGAGTTCTTGAATGCCGAAATCAAATGTGCTTGGTATTCTTTACACAGTTATTTTCCAAAAGAAATCTTCAAGCCAAGTTCTAACTTCCCTAGGACCATGGCCCTAGTGCCTTTTCTGGATGAGCGGGATATAATCAGGGAGGGCGGTAGGTTGCAAGACACATCCTTGAACTAGGCAGCTGCTCAAAAAGAGAAACGAGTTCACTGCTGCAATGAATTTTTACATGAGTCTAATGTCAACCCCAAACATTTTTTGGATTCAAATGTAAATGGGGATTGGAGAATACCAGGAGAAGCGCCTCCATTAGGGGCAAAAGTCATGCAGTCAACAAAAAAGGTAATGGCCATTTTTGGGACTGCAAAGAAATGCTACTGATAGATTTTAAAGAAAGGAAACCACAATGAATGGCGAGTATTGTGCAGCCCTACTTCACCAGCTGCATGAAGCTATTAACAAACAGGGTCTCCGGCTCCTTCATGACAACGCCTCTCCACATATCATTGTTTTCCAAGGCCGCTGTGAAGGACTGAGGATTCCAAGAAATCTCTCATCCACCCTACAGCTCAGACTTGGCTCCTAGCAACTTCTACCTTTTCTCAACGTTAAAATCTTATCTTCGTGTTAGGCAATTTAACACGGATGAAGAGACCAAAGCAGTGGTGGTAGAAATATTTGTTAACAAAGAAGAAAATTATTTTTTTCATGGTATAGAAATGTTGCCAAAGTGTTGTATTAAGTGTGTTGAACTTACAGGAGAATAATAAGACCAGTTTTTTTCTCTCACCTTCCTTCTATCCGGGCCGGAAACTTTTTTCACCTTACTACGTACAAAAGAAAAGGAGACATCATGCAATAAAATGTAAGAATCACATTACTCATTGTCGCCTATAAGGTCTTAATTGAGCTTGGAAATTATCAAGAAGGTTTTCAAAAAGACATATCCTTAATTGACCAGATCTTTTCTATTAGGCAGATCTTGGAATGACAGAATTTGATAAGTCAGTATGTGCGTCAGTTGTTTATGGATTTTGAAGCAGCATATATTAAACAATTATTTTAAATTAAAAATTGTTGTATGGAAATTAAAATACTTACAATTATTTTAAATTAAAAATTGTTGTATGGAAATTAAAATACTTAATGGGATGGGTGGGCTTTTTCTTCCCTACACATTTACAGTATTTATACAGTAGTAATATAATTAATAAAATATTGTGTACAGGTAATTTTCCACAGCGCCCCAGAGCGCCGTGGCACATAATTTGGGAAACACTGCACTACCATATATCCAACATTTCAGCTATATATCCACCTGTAAAACTGCCCTTGTTTGATATATATATATATATTGTAAGGTTTCTTTGTTAGGATATAAACAAAGAGTATTTTGAGTAAGTTTTTTATTATTTTAAACAAGTTTAATAAAAATCTCAGGTTGGGTTGACAAAATTAGCATTCATTAATTTCTTATATTTTAAATTATATTACCATAGTCTTGGCTTCACTTCACTTTTATGGCAGTCAACTTTTGTTTGTCTAGATACTCTCCTACTGCTGCACACAATGATATTCCTTTCTTCTTTCCCTATGAATAAGCTTCCTGTTTCACTTCTTGAGAATACAGCTTCACACACACAATCTTCTCTTCACACAATTCTTTTTATCCCTTCTAGCTCTCTATCCTCGTATCAGTAACCTCTTTCTAAACAACCCACGCTCCTCACATCTCTTCCCTCCTGCTTCGGGTTTAAAACTGACTAACTTCGAATTATCAATCATGTGTTGTCTTATCAATGGCAACGCACATATCCTAACGTGTTTTCCAACTCGGCCATCCCGCCAACTCGCCTTATTGACCTATTATTTAGACCTCATTGCCTTCCTATATCTTATAGAACATCCGATTCAAATCAATAGTTTAATCCCATTCCACCAGGTCCTATCTTATCTCCCAGCAATGAAATCATAATATCCTTAAAACTAATCCTCACACAACCTAAGCCAAATTTCTATCATTACTATGGCTATTATTTTATTTCCACTTCTTTCTACCTAATACTTTTCAGTTGAACAGTTCTTCTTTCTTCTTTACATGGACATCAGATTAAAACTGCACAAAAATTGTGTTTATTTAATAATTCTTACATTATTTTTTATATCGACAATTTTATAAAGTTAGATCAATGTTATAATGGCCATGATGATTAGCCAATATATCTATTCTAGTTTTATAAAGACTTTAATAAAGAATTTTCATTTAAAAGTGTTGGTGACAGTACAATGTTAAATTTTATATAAACTAAGATGATAAAATATTAATGTTATGTAGTAATTAGTTATCGTTAGATAATTAATTTATAATTTTTAAACTATTTTATTAGAAGATAAAAGATTCGACCACTGCCGGGAATCGAACCCAGGTCCTCTGCATCTACGTCGCAGCGCTCTTACCACTGAGCTAACCGTGAGTCCGTTCCGATCGTGATCGAATCTTTCTCTTCTGTGATCCCTCCCTCCAGGTCTCGCCACATTGTAGCGAAGTACCGGGGGGCTGAACAATTGTCCAGACAGACGGGATCTAGTTGACATACGTCAAATAAATACATGTATGTTGTTATGTAGTAATTAGTTATCGTTAGATAATTAATTTATAATTTTTAAACTATTTTATTAGAAGATAAAAGATTCGACCACGGCCGGGAATCGAACCCAGGTCCTCTGCATCTACGTCGCAGCGCTCTTACCACTGAGCTAACCGTGAGTCCGTTCCGATCGTGATCGAATCTTTCTCTTCTGTGATCCCTCCCTCCAGGTCTCGCCACATTGTAGCGAAGTACCGGGGGGCTGAACAATTGTCCAGACAGACGGGATCTAGTTGACATACGTCAAATAAATACATTGTATGTTGTTATGTAGTAATTAGTTATCGTTAGATAATTAATTTATAATTTTTAAACTATATTATTAGAAGATAAAAGATTCGACCACGGCCGGGAATCGAACCCAGGTCCTCTGCATCTACGTCGCAGCGCTCTTACCACTGAGCTAACCGTGAGTCCATTCCGATCGTGATCGAATCTTTCTCTTCTGTGATCCCTCCCTCCAGGTCTCGCCACATTGTAGCGAAGTACCGGGGGGCTGAACAATTGTCCAGACAGACGGGATCTAGTTGACATACGTCAAATAAATACATGTATGTTGTTATGTAGTAATTAGTTATCGTTAGATAATTAATTTATAATTTTTAAACTATATTATTAGAAGATAAAAGATTCGACCACGGCCGGGAATCGAACCCAGGTCCTCTGCATCTACGTCGCAGCGCTCTTACCACTGAGCTAACCGTGAGTCCATTCCGATCGTGATCGAATCTTTCTCTTCTGTGATCCCTCCCTCCAGGTCTCGCCACATTGTAGCGAAGTACCGGGGGGCTGAACAATTGTCCAGACAGACGGGATCTAGTTGACATACGTCAAATAAATACATTGTATGTTGTTATGTAGTAATTAGTTATCGTTAGATAATTAATTTATAATTTTTAAACTATATTATTAGAAGATAAAAGATTCGACCACGGCCGGGAATCGAACCCAGGTCCTCTGCATCTACGTCGCAGCGCTCTTACCACTGAGCTAACCGTGAGTCCATTACGATCGTGATCGAATCTTTCTCTTCTGTGATCCCTCCCTCCAGGTCTCGCCACATTGTAGCGAAGTACCGGGGGGCTGAACAATTGTCCAGACAGACGGGATCTAGTTGACATACGTCAAATAAATACATGTATGTTGTTATGTAGTAATTAGTTATCGTTAGATAATTAATTTATAATTTTTAAACTATTTTATTAGAAGATAAAAGATTCGACCACGGCCGGGAATCGAACCCAGGTCCTCTGCATCTACGTCGCAGCGCTTTTACCTTCTTCCGATCACGATCGGAACGGACTCACGGTTAGCTCAGTGGTAAGAGCGCTGCGACGTAGATGCAGAGGACCTGGGTTCGATTCCCGGCCGTGGTCGAATCTTTTATCTTCTAATAAAATAGTTTAAAAAGGAGGGAAATTCAAAAACTGTAGAAAAATAGGCTTGTCACAAAGTCACCCCATTAGTCACAAAGTCACCTCGTTTTACAGTAGTAACTTTATTTAATTCATTAATAATTGATATCATTCAAAAGGTTATTGAATTATTGATTTTTAACTTAACTATTGCAAGCCCAAAGAAAATATTCTTTATTTGATTAATTATTGATGGTTATTATATTGATAAATTATTAATATTAATATTCAATATTGATTATTTCATTGGTTTTTAGATTGGTTATTTAATTTTTTTTAATTTTAAATTTTCGTTAACATTACTTTAAACTTATTTTTTTTAAATTAATAATTGTAAAGTGTCATCACCATGGCCACTCCAGAATTAAAAATTAAGGGTACCCACGCATCCCTTAAACTTTTGCGTAAGGATTTTGCACAGATATATAATGTAGGTATGTCAGCAGGCATGGATACTACATTTAAGGCTATCTATCCAACCGCGGACTCACTTAAATCTAATTAAATGAGTAAGTTTAAGGAGGGTCAAACCCTAGCAATAACGAGCGACAAAGAGGCATTGTTTCCCACTGATAAAGACATTAAGGATAGAGGTGAGATAAACGCTATTTTTTATAAAATCGTTTAACTTCAGCAGGCCAAAAAAGCTCAAGAGAATGATAATTCACAACTTATGAGAAATTCTAATACATGTTTGTTTGGCCATTCTACTCACCGAAGGCTAGCCCGTATAAACTTGCCCAAATTCAATGGTAAAATACAGGATTTGCCCAAATTCAAACAATTGTTTTAAGTATGATACACACAAATGTTGAGCTCCCGACGATAGAGAAGTTTCATTACTTAAATACATCCGTTCAAGGGGAAGCATTGGCCCTTATAGCACCTTTTAGCTTAGATAAGCCTAATTACCAGAAGGCGTGGGATGCACTAACAGAAAGATACGACAATAAACGATTACTTGCATCATCATACATTGATCAAAGTTTAGAATTTTCTCCTCATAAGGGAAGTCCTACACTTCAATCCTTACAGTCATTTATCAGAGCAGTGGCAGAAAACATAGCGGCTTTCCGGTCAATCAATATACCGGATGAAGCAGATTTTTTATGGTTAACCATGGCGCTCAAGAAACTTGATCAAGAGACAAGACATGACTTCGAAATGGAAGTGGTAACAACAGAATGGCCCACTTTCAAACAGTTAGTCGACTTTGTTCAAGGGAGAAGTCGGGTAATGCAGCTTTCAGCTCCCAAAATCAGTTATTCTCCTAAACCCAAAGCCCAAGGCGAACATTCTTGCAACCACTTCTATAATCTCACATGCAGCAAAACCACAAATTTGTTCATGTAAACAAGTTCACTCTTTAGTGGAATGCCTGATATTTCGAAATAAGACTCCAAATCAACGGATGGCACTTTTGAAGGAAAAGAATGCTTGTTTCAATTGTCTAAGATCAGGTCATCGGGGATCTGTTTGTCTTGCTCCAGGTCGCTGCCAAATTTGCAAAAATAAGCATCATACCTGGTTACACCTCAAGAAGGAATCAAACTTGAAGCCAACCGTTTCTACCCCAGCTCATGCCGATTCTTCTGCAGCTGATCAACGGGATCCTGATCCGAACAACTCTTCCCTAGTTGGTAGTGTTACCGGACCTGCACAAGTACTCTTAGGTACCGCTATTGGACTTGTTCACAACTGAGATAACATTCTTCAACCTGTCCGTTGTTTGGTCGACTGTGGATCTCAATTTTCACTGATGACATCCAAATGTGCTAAACGATTAGGACTTACCTGGCAAGCAACCACTCACACACCTCTTGGAGCAGGAGGTGTTCCAGTACCTAAAGTCAAAGGAAAGTTAAAATGCCGCCTCTATCCTAGAATTAACCAGGATCAATACTTGGATGTAGAACCTCTAATTGTTGGCCATTTAACTGGTGATCTACCAACTACTCAACTTCAGCCGATCCATGGATCTACCGTACAAACATTTGCTGACCCCTTGTTTTGGAAACCTCGAGAGATCGACATGCTCCTTAGTAGCGATTGTTTTATGCAAATCATCCCTGGCAGTCCGGTCACTTTGGATAACAACTTCAGAGCCCTTCCAACTTTCTTTGGACTTGTTTTCATGGGAGGTGCTAATTTAGACTCAACTTCGACTTTGCGCTGTCATTGCCTCCTAGAATCTCCTATCAGTCAAGGGTTGCTGTCTAAATTCTGGTCGATCGAAGAAGTGGAGTTTTCACTGGATTACAACTAAACCGATCCTTGTGAAGAACACTTTTTGAAAACTCATTATCGAGATGCAACCGGAAGATATATTGTATCCCTACCATTCAAAGAAATACCTGAAGAAATACCAGAGGCTGAAATACTTGCTCTTTCTCGTTTGAGAGGAATCGAAAATAGGTTCAAGCGTAACCATACTTTGCAGAGTAAGTATGCAGAATTTATGAAGGAATATGAGGAATTAGGTCATATGACTAGAACTACTTCACCTTCAGCCTACGTAATCCCACATCATCCTGTGTTTCGTCCAGATGACCCTCTCGCAAAAATTTGTGTCGTATTCGACGCTTCAGATGCGACGGCAAAAAGATCCCTTAATAGCAAGCTCTATGTTGGTCCAAAACTCTAAAGGGATATAGCCGACATAATTTTGAATTTTAGGAGATACAAGATAGCCAGCCGTAACTGCTGATTTGATTAAGATGTATAGACAGATTCTTGTAGTTCCTGAGCATAGACGTTTCCAACACATTCTGTGGCGATCGACAACTGGTGAAGCTATACAAAAAATCTAACTGAATACAGTTACTTATGGTACAGCATCAGATCCATTTCAAGCAAATCGTGTTGTGAAACAATTATGTATTGATGAAGGCGATGCCTTTCCCCTAGCAGCTGATGTCTTAAACAATTATATTTACGTAGATGATGTAGTTGCAGGCGCTGATTCCTTGATGAAACAGTGAATCTGGTGGAGCAACTGATTGGACTGCTGAGTAAATGCCAGTTTCCTATACACAAATGGAATAGCAACTGCTCCGAATTGATACATCAACTTGATCCTAAGTCAACTAGAAGAAGCATTGAATGAAGAAAGACTGATTCTAGTGTAACAAAAATTTTGGGAATGTCATGGGATCCAATCAATGATTGCTTCTCTTATTCTGTTAAATCTCTATTTCCATGACTGTTACAAAACGATCGATTTTATCCACTGTTGCCCGTCTTTATGATCCAATGGGATTCCTTGCACCAGTCATATTTAAGGCAAAATCCTTTCTTCAGCAACTCTGGAAATTGAAAGTGGCTTGGGATGATTCCATTGAAGACAAAATCCAGCAGGAGTGGTTAGAGTTTGCCACTCATCTCACCTGTTTGCAGTTTATACGAATTCCGAGGTTCTTTCTACTTGACCAAATGAAGGTGAAACAGCTGATTGGACACAGCGATGCATTCCAAAAGGGCTTTGCAGCTGCTATCTACTTACGTGTTGTAACAGAAGATGGAGAAGTAAAGGTGACGCTGCTGAAGTCTAAAACCAAACTGGCTCCAATTAAGGTTATTTCAACACCTAGGTAAGAGTTGTGCGGTGCTCAGCTACTTGTTAAGCTAATGCTGTCAGTTCAAAACTTTTCCCAAAGTCTAGCGATAGCAGAAAGGACCTTCTTAACAGACTCAACCATCGTATTGGCCTGGCTCATAACACCGCAATCTTTACAAACATTCGTGGCGAATCGAGTCTCATACATTACAACCCATACGCTTGAGAATGAATGGCTTCATGTGCCATCAGAAGAAAATCCCGCAGACTTAGCGTCTCGGGGAATAGCGCCTGAAATACTCAAGGATGAGGCACTATGGTGGGCGGGGTCACATTGGTTGCATACAGAACCACTCATGTTTCTTGAGCAGCCTCAAATTTATAAGGATCAAGCACCTGAAGTAAAGCTTGGATCCATATTTACAGTCCACACTAAGCTATCAGATATCTGCACTAACACCTTTGATGAAGATGACAGACTGATGATAATTGAATGGATGAAACCTCATTCATCATATAATAAGGTTGTACCACTCCCTTATCTCGATGACCCAGATTCCTGATAATGCTCCCACTGTAAAATCGTGTGATTTTAGGTGGGCGGGATGTTGGTGACACTACAATGTTAAATTTTGTATAAACTAAGATGATAAAATATTAAATAGTTTTTTTTGTTTTGTATCTTTTTTGATATGTTAAATTAATGTATACATATATATTCATAAAGATATTTTATGTAACATGTAAAATGCACGCATGCACTATGTCGGGTGGGGGGAATGCGTGCACAGGTGTGGTATGCGTTCGCCGATGAGTGTGTGTGCGCCGGGGTGGAGAAGTAAAGTGCGCAAGGGCCTTTTTATGCTGTCGGCTGAAAAGGGTGACCAGAGCAAGACAATCCGATTTTTTATACGAATCCCACAGGGGGATAAGGATAGCCTGGAATATTCTAGTCACCTGCACCAATCCCATAGGGGGATGAATAGATCATCACAAGCTAAGACAATTTTTTTGTACAGAGGTTGTTTTAATTTGAATTGAATGTCATACAATAAAAATAAATTGGAAAAAGTATTATTTACTATGTTTTTTTATATTTACTTATACATACTAGAAACCAACACATATGTATAATTAACAAAAAGGTTAGTATATGTTTGGCCTTTACACTGATAATGGAGTCTATAGAACAGCACAAGTCATTATGAATAACATAATACAACTGAAAATATTAATCAATAAATCACAGTAACGAAGAACTATCAAAAATGTATGAAATTGAATACCATATTAGACACAATATTTTTAATGTACTTACAATAACAACATCAAAGTCACTAGGATAATCACTAGCTAGGTTATTTCTTTCAACTATGTGCCATGTATCAATATCACTATTGTTCAATGCTGCAGCAATAAAAGCCTTCCTTGTTTTTTTTCTATAATATCCATTAAATGTAACAATATATTCTGAAAAAAAATTAAAATAAAGTTTAATACTTTAATAAATAATCTTAAGATTGTAATAAAAAATATGGAATATTGTATTTCAATAAAGTGTGTAGAGTACGAGTATCATAAAAATTAAAGAAGACCTGTTCATAAAGAATGACCTGTTAGGGACTGGGCATGAGGTTGGCTCCATGAAAAGGTCATTAAAAAAAAAAAAAAAACCTGTACCACTACAACCCATAAAGGGTCTTGGGTTCAGTACTATGTAAGGAAGAGCACTGTTTCTTGGTCAGCGGTCGTGCAAGGAGGTGATTTGACCGTGATCACGCTCAACCGCCAGGTTCTTTCCCCTTAATTTTTCAATTAAGGGTACCCACTTTATAGAGGCTGGGTTTGCCACAGGAAGGTCTCTCGGCCCACGAGAAGGTCCCACGAGAAAAGGTCATTAACTGGAGGTTTTTTCCAGTGAATTAGACATGGGCCAATAAAAATTAAAATGAAATTAAAAACCATTATTTTATATATAGATACATACATGTATAGAAACAATCTTCGTTGTATATAATACAAAATATTTCTTACACTAACACACACATATTGGATTGTCTGAAAAATAATGCAGGTTTATTATTAATAAATAACCAAAGTATTAAAATAAATGATCTAACCATTTTAATTAATTGAAATACTCTTCATTACTCCTGATATATTTTAGTCGAGTTAATAAATTATATAGCTTAGAATTTTGAGTCTTAGATGTTAACAAATTTTAAGAACGCATTTTCCATCAAATTTTGATATGTAAAAGTGGTGACCCCGACGTGATCCAGTAAGATTGTGAGTAGCTATTATTATTACTCATACACATATATATCTCCCATCAAGAGGTGTGTGTGACCTACTCATGCTTAACGGAGGTGAGACCGAAGCCCCCACTTTAATTTCGCAATTAGTAGAGGCAGTTTCAGCAGCTAACATCTGGGCGCAACTACCAGTGTTTAATAGGACAGACACCGAAGTTTTTTTATACAACTGGAAACTGTTTTTGAATTATACGGGGTAAAAGATAGCCTAAAATAGTTTCAGCATACCGTTTCTCAACCAGATTGTGAAGCACTTCGAGAGGTTATTGATGTAAAAAAAACTCAGTAAATGATGCTTAAAAGGTCCTAAAAGAAAGGTTGACTGACAGTTACTGGCAATCTGATACCAAAAGATTTCAAAGATTTTTGGGGGAACATCAGCTTGGTGGAAGGAATCCATCGCGTTTTTTGGGAGATCTCCAGCAATTAGGTGGTAAAATGGTCACAATGGACCTTATCAGGGAGATTTGGTGGCGTGACCTCCCCAGTAGTATGCTAGTAGCTCTAGTGGCAAACCAGCACGCATCACTACTGATCAAGGGCGTCAGTTTGAATCTGATTTATTTAAGCAGTTTTCAAGGGCTTTCCAGCGTTTCAGAACTACGGTTTATCACCCACAGGCTAACGGCTGCCTTAAATGATGGCACTGCACACTCACGACAGCTCTAACGGTGCAACACCTGGAAAAAGTTACTACCTTTAGTTCTCCTAGGTCTCTGTTCAGCTGTTTCGGATGATAACATGACCAGCGCTGTAGAGATGACTCTTGGACAACCAATGAGACTAACTAGTAAACTGTTAGAGAGAACCAGACTATGGGAGAGCATGGGAGTTTGTTTGCCAACTTAGAGGGCAATTAGAAAACCTTAAGCTAGCTATCCATCGAACATCAACTGTGAGGCCTTTTATGCATCCGGAGCTGTATTCGAGTTCTCACGTGTTTCTGCGGGTCCAATGTCCACTCAATCTGGCATATACTGGTCCCTACAAAGTTGTAAACGGAGACAAAAAGACATTTGTCCTCTAGCTACCGAAGGGCCCCAAGACCGTGACAATTGACAGATTGAAGCCCGCGTTCCTGCTCCACCAAGATGACTCCAGTTCTAGCCAGCCAAATCCAACAATTTTCCCAAATACTGCTAACAATGACTCCGCTCAGGCCGATCCCCAGGTTCCTGAATCAATCATTAGTAACGGGAGACAGGTCTGACGTCCTGCCCATCATTAGTAACGGGAGACAGGTCTGACGTCCTGCCCGTTTCCTCGACGCCATCATTTGGGGGAGGTGATGTGGCCGAGTGGTCACGAACTAAATTGCACCATAATTGTTAGCGAATTAATGTTATTAACTTCAAATAACATGTTTTTGATTAAATTTGTATTGTTAAATTAATTAATGTAAAATGTGGTCAACCATAAGGTTACCTAAAAAAATATCATATGTTGTTCAAGCTAAATATACCTTTTTGTAATTTTAAGTTTAAAATATATTGTCAGGTGGAAAAGCTAATCAGGCCATTGAACCTTGGAGACCCTGAGAGAGAGGGGGGACTCCTAGAAGAGACTGGCCCAGGCGAGAGAAGGGGCAGTCTGAAAGGAGCAGTTAGACACAGTCAGGCAGTCTGGGAAAGTCTGAGGCAGACACAGAGGCAGCCTGAGGCAGTCGATGTCCGGGAGACACAGGAAGTCTGGGATAGACAGAGTGACGCTGAGGCAGGCACCGACAGGCCAGGAGTGGGATCCGAGTAGTATCGTAGCCCCAAGTCATAGGGACAGACGAACACGGAAGTAAATGTAAAGTCCAGACGATACACGAAGGGCGTAGTAAAAACGGTGTTATGATCGTTAAATGAAAAAAAAAATGGGAAAATAGATTTATACATTATACAAATTATTTTATATTTCATTTGAAATTCATTTAAATTGTTGAATATTATTTTATGCCTGGGAGTACGGAAATCTAAAGGTTAAAGAACGGGAAATGCTGAATTTGCTTCTGTGGGAAAACAAAGGACCTCGGAGCACTGATCAAGCGGTTTCCCGGAAATGACGAAAACAAAATTGGACACAGTAAGGTAATTGTTAGCAAAATACAATTTAGGATCCTGCAACGTTGAGGAAACACCAGATTCGGTTACAAGCCAAGGAGTCTTGGTAACGGGCGGTCAATGCGCTCATCCCCTCTTTGAATATTAAAGTACTTAGCCAAAAAATTATCGAAGTCAAAGATTCCAATTACCATCGCGGTTTTCCGGAAGAAAACAAAAAGCGTTGAGGTTTAGGAATCTAGTATACTAGTATTAATTCAACGTAGTATACTAATATTAATTCAACGGATTATCCAAGCAACCAAATTTCAGTTGGGGTTTAGAAATAACGCATACACTCCCGGCAATATTTACTAAACTCAACTTGTGACATTCCACCAATAATGAAAGTGTTACTTCTAATCTAAAGTTTTCCGATCTGTTACATTGTTTAAACCAAACGTTGAATCTTACAATACCGCATATAAATTGGAGCCCGGTGACAGAGGAAAAAAATGATCATTTGACGATGAGGCAGCTATTCAATTAGGTCTATCGGTGAATGAAGATAAAACCGTTTATATGAAAAACTCAAAATTGGAAATTATGGAATATGATAAAGTGAGTTTAGGAGAGCACAGTTTTAAAGCAGTAACCCAATTCAAAGTACCTGGGAAGTGTGGTCACAGTTGACAATAAAATAGAGAGTGAAATACAAGCAAGAATAGCAGCAGGAAATAGGTTTTACTCCTCAATACAAAGAGTGTTCCAGGTAAAATCATTCTCTAAAAGAATAAAAATTCAACTGTACAAAACCATAGTAAGGCCCTGACCAAAAAATCAGAAATTATGATCAATGCATGGGAAAGAAAAATATTAAGAAGAATCTGGGGCGGAGTGTCCGAAAATGGTACATGGAGAAGAAGAAAGAATGAGGAGTTGATGGAGCTATATGGAGATGGTGGCGGACATGGTGGCGTTAATAAAGAAAGCCAGACTGAGATGGCTGGGACATGTGGAAAGAATGCCGGAGCACAGGATAGTAAGAAGAATACTCTATGAGAAACCGGACGGTAAACGAAGCAGAGGGCGCCTCGAAACAGATGGCTGGATGATGTCGAGGAGGACCTGAAACTGCTGGGTGTACCAAACTGGAGAAGAATAGCACAGGATCGCAGAGATTGGTCGGCTGTGGTGTTGGAGGCCCGGGTTCTTGCAGGACCATAGTGCCAGAATAATAAATAAATAAATAATTAGTTTTGCAAAACTACAGATAATAAATTAGAAGTTTATTAAATGGCATAGAGTGTTATATGTATAACAGGGTATAAAGTCTGCAATTTTGAAGTAAAGGCCAAATTCGAACTTGAGCTGAAGAATAAATTTGAACCCTTGAATTCAGAAAGCCCGCAGTGGATTGATCCATTGATTTTTTTTATTAATCTAACTAGTTTTCAATAGATATATATGCCTTAATATCTCCAGAGCCTAATATCACCCATAAAGGACTAAGAGGAACAGGTGAACAGCCTTCATTGATAACAGAATGAATAAATCAGAAATCCATATTAATGGTAGGTATTTGCCTAGGATAATAAAGCATCTTTTATGAAAAAATTATCTTAATAGAAGTGCTACTTGGTGACTAATTTTCAAAACAAGTTGCATGTGGAAAACCATAACACAACAACGTTAAATCCATACATCTACTTCTATCAATTCTGTTGATGTAGAAAAATATATAAGGGTAATGAAAATTAGGTTTAGGAAAAAAAATTAGAAATGCATTTAGTAATTAATTTTATTACAAATATGACATTAACTGGTTAACTTTCATTTTATTTATTTGTTCATGTTGTTGATCAAATATTTATATGTTGATCAAATATTTATTATGTTGTTGATATAAGTATAAATTTTAAGATTTTATTGGATCCATTTTAGTTTTTGAAAACGTGTCTCAAACTATTTTTCAACAATAAAAATGCCTATTTATGTTATAATTACATATTTGCTGTTTCTTATTTGTAATTATTTTTTAGGTATTGTTTATCTTATAAAACTGTATTATACTGTTTTGAAAAGTAGCCCAATATTATCAAATTGATATATATCTTATCATTTCTGTATCAAACATTTATAAAATACTCTGTCTTCTCATTGTTTATATAGTTTGTCCAAAAAGAAACACATTACTATCATCCACTGACTTTCTGTGCACTAGTTTTATTTTTTCTGCTCCCTCAAACCCTAGACTCTGACCCTAGACGCATCCCGACTTTTCCTATATGTTTAATTTCTTACCTGTATATATATATATATATATATATATATATATATATATATATATATATATATATATATATATATATATATATATATATATATATGTATATATATATATATATATGTATATATTTTTATTTTTTATGACCTTTTATATTTTAATTCTCCTAACGATTTCTGCACAGTATGTTCTTACCCCTCCTGTGTCACTTTTATAATTTAATGTTTTATAAAAGTTTTTGGTTATGTCTTCTTTGAATTTTTTAATTTTATTGTTTTCTTCTCTGTCTATTATTTCTATAGTATTAAAATCAAATTTATGGTTTTTTGTTTGGTCACTGTGTTTGGCTGTTTGTTGATGTTTTATGGGTAGTTGGTACTACTTTTGTGTTGTGCTTGTGTATCACCAATATAGTATTTTTTTATTAATTGATAATAGACAATAAGTCCGAAACGTTGCACATAATAAAATAAATAAAGAAAATTTTTTTTATAAAAAACAAGTAGGATATTTATCACCAGAAAAAAACAAATACAAATTAAAGAAATTAAGAATCATCTAAAGAGAAAAAATTATGAACAAAAAGAAGATATAACCAGGAAAAACAGTGGTCACTTAGTCAATAACAGAGCTTGGAAAAGAGCTAACTGAAATGGAATTTATTTTAAAAATAAAACTTAAGTACTAACCAGGAAGTTTCATTTTTGGTAACTGATTAGTTATGGGACCTGCGAAGGAGGGAACAAAGGTGGTGGGAGCATCAACTGCAGTGGGACCTCTAAAGTGTTAAGTACTGTGGTATCATATTCTACATTCATGAAGTCAGTAGTTCAGATTTTTTTTTTTTATCGATAGTCCAGGAACCATCTTCTTTTTAAAATTTGCACACATGTCATTATTTCCTCAATCGGTGATCTCATTCGCTGATTGTCAGTACCTTGTTGACATTAAATTCATTTAAAACCCAAAATTAGCTTTGGATGCAAAAAATTATGAAAATGTTCATCCAGATAATAATATTTGGATTGGAGAAACATATACAGGCATTGTAGGAACTGGGGTACTTCAAATTTAGAAGGTAAAATGCCCATGATACTTCGCTTTAAAAGGGTCATTAGTTATGATTTTAAGAAATAGGGATTGATTAAAAAAAGGATTTGTCTATGCCTGAACGCAATCAGAATAAAATAAAAAAAAATAAAGCAAATATAAATAAAATACTCCTCAGGATTCATTAATGGTGAATTTACAATCCCTTTTCTTCAGTTTTTTATCTGATGAGCATCATTGGATACATTAAAGCTGTTATCATGCCCAATTAAAACCAAGTTAACACAGGAACAGTAAAAAAATTCGAAAATGATATATTAATCTGGAATGATATAATTAATATGACAATTTCTTAAGCATTGAATACACTAGGAGAATTTTAAAAAAGAAATTATTATTACCATTGGCAACTATTCTCGTAGAAAAAGTGACTTCAACATGTCCTGAACCACACTTATGAATGCTTTTGTGAAGATGACTATTATTTCCAATATGACATTTTACAAGAGGTTTAAACATTGAAAACAATACTAAATTTAATAAGAGGAACATTAGCTCCATTTCATTGTAAGATAAACAGAAGAAAGTAGCATGGTGACTTTTTCAACAACTTCCATCGAAAATTAATAGAAATAACCATACAGTTATTCACATGACACTTTGTAACCCGCACCAAATAAAAACCTCCTCCTTAAGGTAAAACTGCAACTTAGTTCCAAAACCTGTCGGAAAGATTCTGTAATTGTTGCGCATGCGCAAAACTATCTTTGCTTGAGAACAGTCCATTTTGTATGCAATGAATTATAAAACATCAAATTATATAAATTATACGCAACAAATTTTAGATTTTTCTAAAATTTATTTGTAAAATGAGGGTGCGAGTAACATAAAAATGTACTGTGCTTTGATAAACCAGTTGTGCGCAAGCGTAATAATTCCAGAACCTTTCCGTACTGCTTGTCAGAACAAAGTTTGTAGCAAAACCAATTTAAACGTCAATACAGCGCACTATGTACAGTGGCTCACAGTCAAAATGATGCAAACGAATATTTTTATTTCAAATGCTGTTTACTTCCTCTTTGTTAAAATTTTAAAACCAATGCACATGAGGCCATAATGATTCATTGTCATACATTAAATTTACATGATCAAAACAACTCAACAGCAATTATAGAAAGAGGAAAAGAATTTTTCATTAAAACTCGTAGGAATTGAAGGTCACAGTGAAAAAGATGCAACATTTACTTCCGTCTAGAAAAAAGTGAAAGTGACAAGTATTCTTCAATTATCGGGTAAATGAGTTTATTACCCTTTTAATTTCATTTCATTCTTTCATTGAAAACAAAACTAAACAATATGAATACAAGTAATCAGTCTAGTTCGAGCTTTTGCTTAAAATGGGTGCGAATACAACTATTCGTGAACGAGAAATAGTGATTAGCAATTTAAAAATGGACAAAACACAATGAAAAATCGCCTCTACTATCAATAGGAGTTATGCCATCGTTCAAAATATTATTGAAAGTTTTAAAAACGAAAATAGAATAATAAGAAAAGTGCAAAACATTATTTTACTGGTAATGATGAACGTTGGATTTTGCGCCAAATAACAAATAATCCAAAACTAGGTGCTCCAAAGTTGACCAAATTAGTTAAAAACCATTTAAATTAAATGGTATGTGCTGAAACCATTCGAAGAGTCTTAAGAAAAAACCAATACAACGGTAGAGTTGCCTGGCAAAAACCTTATATCAGTGACAAAAATAAAAAGCTTCGAATCAATTTTGCTAAGGATTATTTAACAAAAGTCATGGACTTCCGGAAGTGTTCAGTATTCGAATGAGCCAAAATTTAATTTGTTTGGCTCTTATGGAAGAGGTTTCTTCTAGAGAAAGTCAATTGAAGAGCGCCCAAAAAAATCTTCGCCTGTTCATCAAACCTAGAGGTGGTCATGTCATTGTTTGGGGGTGTATTGCTGCCTCAGGAGTAGGAAATCTTCATTTTATTGAGGGAACAATGGATAGACATTTATATCGTCACATCCTGAAAGAAAAATTTTAAAGTAAATGCAACCGAGCTTGGAATAATAAATAATTTTGCTTTTTATAGTGATAACGATCCCAAGCATTCTTCTTATCTTGCAAAAGAATGGTGTTTATATAATTGCCCCAAACCTATAAAAACACCTCAAGAATCACCAGAACTAAACGTCATAGAGAATTCATGGAGAAATTAGAAACAGAAGTGAGGAAACATGAGATATCAAATAGAGGAGATCTCAAAAAGATGCTTCAAGAAGAATGGGACAAGATAAGCCCGTCTTAAACAGAAAAGCTTGTCCAATCCACGTCCAATTGTTCGAAAGAGATAATAAAAAATAAAGGCTTACCTACAAAGTACTTAAATTCAAAATATTTTTGATTTTGTGGATGATTTTAATCTTGCATCATTTTCACTGTGACCTTAGAAGTGTATATTTATTCATGAAGTTTTAGTTTAATTTTAGGATTCGATCTCAAATAAACTTTTAAGTGTTGTCAATTCTAGCCTAATGTTTGAACTTTATATTTGTAAACAAAGATTGTTGAAAATAAATTTTGGCTTGGTATAAAATAGTTTTTTTTCAAAGTTAATTCCTTGCATCATTTTGACTGTGAGCCACTGTATGTATGTAGCTGCTATTTGAGGAAAAATTTCCTTTGATAAAACGTCACTTTTTTTCGCTGGTATCGTCATACTCCATGTACAGTGGCTCACAGTCAAAATGATACACCTTTATTTTCAAAGAAATTTTTTGATAAATAAATTGTTCTACTTACATATGTTATACGGAAAACTATAGTTTTTTTATTAACCATTGGCATCACAGTAATATGTTCTTTGCGTATAAACAGATAAAAATTAGCCAGGATAGAATAATAACAATAAACACGTTTGTATACTATTTACTTATCTCACAGTGAAAATGATACACCTTGATGTTTATCAATATTTGTTTACATTAAACCATTTTCTTTTAGTTAAACTATTTTGTCGAAACTGTTTGGTTCTTTTCAAAACTAGTTTAACAATATCGGTCGTATATTTTAACTTTTTAAATAATGGGACTACCATATATACAACTTGTAAAGAACGTGAGTTGGTCATTCAACATTTTAATGATCGGAAATTTCTCAATCAAATAGCAGAAATCATTAAAAAAAGCCGTTCAACTGTCCAGCATATTGTGGAGAGTTACAAAAAGGAAAATCGAATTGCCAGAAAAAAAATTAAAAGTGCAAGAAAAATGTTAAGCAACAGGGATGAGACTTGGATCGTCGGAGAAATAAAACAAAATCCACGCTTGATTCCACCCAAAATAGCCGTGGAACTGTCCAAACGCTTAGGTAAGCCAGTAAACGCAGAAACAGTGAGGCGTGTGCTAAGAAAAAATAAATTTCATGGACGAGTAGCGCGTAAGAAACCTTTCAGCAAGAAAAATCAAAAAGTTAGGATGCAATTTGCAACTGAATATTTGTTGAAGGACTCTGACTTTTGGACAACGGTGATATTTGCTAATGAAAGTAAATTTAATATTTTTGGATCCGATGGGCGTTCCTATGTGTGGACAAAACCAGGAGAAGAGCTCGCAAAAAAAAATTACGCCCAACTGTGAAACATGGTGGTGGCAGTGTTGTGGTGTGGGTATGTATGGCGGCCACTGGTGTGGGAAATCTTCACTTTATTGATGACATCGTTAACAAGCATGTTTACATAGACATTTTTAAAAAGAAAGTGCGTAAAAACTGGGGCTCAAAGACAAGTTTTTTTTTTATCATGCCAATGACCCAAAACATTCTGCTATGTTAGTTAAGGAATGGCTCCTTTATTACTGCCAAAAAATTATAAAAACTCCACCAAAATTACCTGATCTTAATGTATTAGAACACCTCTGGGCGACATTGGAGGTAGAAATTATGAAACATGCGATTTCAAGCAAAGAAGACTTTAAAAAATATCTTCTCAAAGAATGGAACAAGCTGAGCTCGGAATTCACCGGAAATTGGTCGAATCAGTTCCAAACAGACTTAAAGAAGTGGTAGAAAATGAAGGCTTGCCTACTAGGTATTGAACTAAATAAATAACATATAAAAGTTAATCTGAAGTGAGGTGTATCATTTTGACTGTGAGGTGAAATTGTTGATTTATTTTGTTTTGTTCATTTTTTTTAAATAATGAAGTTGAAGTTGAAAGCCTTTTCAACATCTAGAGCTTTTAGAGTGTGCGCGCCTCCAAGTGGTGCGGCTGGATACCCTTTACCTGAAGAAAAGGCTAAGGTATAGGGGAACTGAAACGAAACCCTCTAGGATTTACTATCCTAGTTGTATCCTCAGTCGGGGTAACTCGACTACATATCAAACTTTATATCATGAAGAAGCTTGTCACAGAAACATACCCTGAAGACAACGTCGGGCGATCGGATTCCAGGGTGCCCGACAGTGAAAAGCTTAGTGATAAATCGGAGCGCCACCAATACCCCAGTCAAAATTTTAAGCATAAAAATAGGTACTACTTTGGTACTTATAATGTCAACTCATTAATTCAAGTAGGGAAACTAAGGCAATTAACTTCCGAACTTAGTAGGTTGAAAATTTCAGTCATGGCCCTGCAAGAAACCAGGTTTTCTGATGAAACTGTTGTGGAATCAGATGGATTCAGAATTTTCAAAAGTCCACCGGGAAAAAAGATTATGGGGGGGATGCCTCATTTAGGGGTGGCTTTTATGGTTAATAATAGGTTTTTAAAATCTGTAGTAGGATTTAAGGGAATAAATTCTAGGCTGGCAATTCTTACCTTAAAATCCAGTAACAAAAAGTATACGATAATTAATGCACACGCTCCCATCAATGAAGATAATAGAAGAAATCCAGAGAAAGTTGAGGAGTTCTGGGATCTGCTGGGAAAAGAAATAGTCAATATCCCTCGCAATCATGTCAAAGTACTTTTAGGGGATTTCAATGCACAATTAGGGAGGGAAAAAAGAAACAGGGAAATAGTAGGGGAATATCCTGCTCATAGGTGGACCAATAAGAATGGAGAGAGATTGGTTCACTTGTGCAAAAATACTGGCTTAAAAATAATGTCCACTAATTTCAAGGCAAAATCTAGTAAGAAAAAGACGTGGGTCTCTCCCAATCATAAATTGGGTGAATTTCAGTTGGATCATGTTGCCATCTCTAGGAGGAATTCTAAGGAAATTCAAAATGTTAGGGTTAAAAGAGCAATTAATGTCGTTTCAGATCATTTCCCTTCTCAAATTAAGATGAATTTTATTGCGAAAAAGAATAAATGTGAGTTAAGCAGGAAAATTAAGTCAATAGATAGGGATTTTTTGGTAAAGGAGAAAGGCAGGGAATTTCAAGCCAAAGTTAAAGAACCAGAAAATTGGGATGATTTAACTAAAAATTTAGTAGAGGCTGCGGGAAATTTGGCCTCACAGGATTTCAGGAAGAAAAGGGAGTGGTGGAATTTAGAGTGTGAAGAGGCTGTCAGGAAAAGACTGGAAACCTGGAAAATGTGGAATCAGAATAAAACGGTGGAAAACCTGAAGAATTATCATGAGGAAAGAAGGTCCACTCATAAAATCTTGAGGAATGCAAGAAGAAAATTCCTTAACAATCAAATCTCGGAAATGGAAGAGAGTTTTAAGAAGAATGAAACAAGAATTTTTTACCGGGCTTTCAAAAATAAAATCAAAGGTTATTCTCCACCAGAATTGGTACTTCAGAAAGAAGATGGAAATTTGGCTCTGAATAATGAGGAAAATTGTGAAATTTTGGCGAGATATTTTGAAAAATTGTTAAATTGTGAAGAACCGAGGGAGAAACTAAAAATAAGGGAAAACACTCCACAAGGTACCGAGTCAGATCCTCCGGATGATGAGGAGTTAGAAGAAGTGATTAATTCACTTAAAAACAATAAGGCCTCGGGTGAGGACGGAGTTCTGGCTGAGATGTGGAAATTAACTAGTGAGAAATTCAGGAGGAAAGTAGTGGAAATGTTTATGGATGTTTGGGAGAAAGAGGAAATTCCGAAGGATTGGAAATCTGCCTTGATTCATCCTTTATATAAAAAAGGTTCTAAAACGGATGTTAATAACTACAGGGGAATTTCTCTGTTATCGGTCACTTATAAAATTTTCTCAAAATTGTTGTTAAATAGATTGGAGCCACAAATAGATCATAAAATTGGGGAATACCAAGGGGGTTTTAGAAAGGGAAGATCCTGTCAAGAACAAATTTTAAGTCTAAAATTACTCATAAAATATTATATCTCAAGAAGAAAAAGTCTTTTTATTTCCTTTGTGGATTTTAAAAAAGCGTACGACTCGGTTGATAGGGGAACTCTGTTGAAGATTCTAAGGGAATACGGAGTGGATCAGAAAACAATTAATTTAATTAAGGCAACTTTAACAGAAACTGAATCTAAAGTGAAATTTAGGGGTTTAATTAGTAAACCTTTTCAGATAAAAACTGGTCTCAGGCAAGGAGATGGTCTGTCTCCCATACTTTTTAATATAGTTTTGGATAAAGTAATGAATGAATTTTGGAAGAAAAATAGTTCAGGAGCTCGGGTGGGGACCAAACACATGCATATTAAAGTGAGGTGCTTGGCTTTTGCTGATGATCTAGCATTATTGGCTGAATCTGAAGAAGAGTCCATTGAACAGATAAATTGCCTAAAGGAAATTGCTGAGAAAACCGGGTTACAAATATCTTTTGAGAAAACGGAGTTAATGACCACGGAGGTAGGATATCAGAAAAAATCAGTCAAAACCAAATATGGGAAGATTTCGGTTGTTAGGAAATTCAGGTATTTGGGTGAAGTTTTGTGCTGCAATGGATCGGAAAAGGAGAGTTTCAAGGGAAAAATTAAAAAATTAGAGGATTTGTGCTTTAAAGTGGGAAAAATTTACAATAAAAAAAATCTTTCGATAAAGGCAAAATTAAGGCATTATAATACTGTGGTAAAACCTGTGATTCTTTATGGAGTAGAAACGGCTTGTTTTCCCAGTTTAGATAAGTTGAACAAAATAGAGAGGAAAATTTTGAGGAAGATTTATGGACCAAGGAAAACATTAGAAGGATTCAGGAGGAGGTCTAATGAGGAAATTTACAGGCAAATTAATGATTTAGAAACTGATATGAGAATTAGGAGGTTAAGGTTCTTTGGGCACATGGAGAGAATGAGTGAAAAAAGATTATGTAAAGAAATTTTTAATAAAATTTTAAAGTACAAAAATTTGGGAGGATATCCTAGGCAAATTAAAGAAGAATTGGAAACATTGGGGATATCAAAAGAACTTTGCCATGACAGGGATCTTTTCAAGAAAGTAATTAACAATGAAGTCAGATTAAAGAAGAGAGTGAAGGGTATTGGGTGGTCAAAGGAGAGAAGAGAGGAGCAGTCGAGAATGATGAAGCTGCGCTGGGAAGTGAGAAGGAGGAAGAAAGAAGATTCTTCAGTGATATCGCGTGGTCCTCAAAGTGGCCGTTTCGTGTAAAAAAAAAAAAAAAAATGAAGTTGAATATTTTAATTTTTTGAGTTATGACATATTTCAATAAAGATTATAAATAAATGTGTTGGAAATTTAATGTTTTTTTTTTGTTTACTGTAACCATTAAAGTATTTTTTTTCAGTTCCTACAGGGTGTATCTATTTGACTATGAGCCACTGTAAATAATTTTAACAACACATGCAATTGTAAAAAAGTGTATTTTAACTCACGGAGAGTTAGTTCTATGTATATTTTAGAAGTGAATCGAGAGGTACATATTATAATATGTATATTTTGAAGAGGAAAAGGTTGAGGGTGCCGTCAAAATAAAAGGACTAGTATGTGAGAATTACATATTTTATTTTTGCCAACGTTTCGATCCAATTTTTAGGCCATCAGGGCTAAATGAGAAAAAATAGAAAATAACCAATTAAAGAAATTATATAAACAAATATCAAATTTATGTGAAAAATTAAACTAAATTAAATGTATTAGATAAAAATAAAAATATTTTTTTTTTAGAATTTTAAAAAATTGTAAGATTGTAATTATTGAAGTAAGACCATGATAAAAGTAATAAATGAAAATGAGATAAAACTTTAAATAGCTTATCTGAGGTAACGTGAAGTAATCACTATATTAGTGATGTAAAACTATCGATACTATCGATAGTTTTTTTTAACTACCGATACTACTATCGAAAACTTTGTTTTTAAAGGAAAAAGTGCCTCTAAGCACCAATGTGCTATATAATTCATGGAAATGAAAAATAAACAAACATAAATAATAAATAATAAAATAAATAATAAATAATAAAAATAAACAAAAAAAATGTAACAGTGTAATTTTATTTATGTTTCTAACAAAAAATGCTTATCTATTCTTTAAAAAAAATATTAACTTCACGCAAAAATATAAGAATGAAAAATTGAATGGCTTGTTCAAACATGCCTTCCAACTTGATGGAATAATATTAAAAAAAAAGTGATTGCCTGCTAGTATATATATTTTGAACTTCTATACATACAAACCATGTGTAAAATCACAATATAATTTAATATTTTTCAAACATAAAATCATTTTATATGAATTAATAATGACTTTGACACCTTTACCTGTCATTTTACCGATTGAGAGCAAATTATGCTTCAAACCAGATACTATTAAACCTTCTATGTTTAAATTATAACCTTGACATGCTACCTGTAAGCAACCCTTTTGTTTACATACCATTTTGTCACCGTTAGCAATGTGAATCGTCACTTCTTTGTCAAGTTCCTTAATTTCATGCATAAATGGGATAAGGTCCTCCTTTAATAAATGGTTGCTAGCTCCCGAATCTATTAAGAAATGTTTGGTAGCACAAAATATTTCTTCTCGGCAATTGAGTGCAACTAATTAAAAATCATTTTTAACTGAATAGGCTTTACCATGGGAATTATAATTGGATTTACCTCTGAAATTGCTTCTATTAGACTGACCTCTGTAAGATCTTCCTCCTCTGTTTCTTATACCTGCGAGTTTAGGACAGTTAGATTTGAAATGAGACTTGTCGCCACACTGGTAACATCCCCGGTCATGGTTGGCTTTGAAAGAAGTTTCATCTTGCAATGATTGTTGATTCCCTTTAATTTTTAACTCCTCTTCTAAAAGTCTTGCCTTGACAAAATCCATTTTCACATCTTTAATTGACTCCAATGCTGTCACTGTTGTACCAAATTCTTCTGGTAATGTTAAAAATAAATGACAAACTTTGTCAGTTTCATCAAACTGTGTACCCATATCTATTAACTCTCTTATAATGGTGTCAAAGTTAAAAAAAATGATCTTCCATGCTGTTAATCAGTGAATACTTAAGGTTAAGTAAGTTACGCCTTAAAGTTAATTTAGAAAAAGCTGTTGTTCTCACAAAAACGTCTTTCAGGGCATTAATCATCGTCTTCGCTGTAGTGCAATCGTTAACCAAATCGAGATGTTTATCTGAAAGTACTTCTATTATGATAGCCTTTGCCTTAGCATCTTGCAACAAAAAATTTTTCTCTTTACCTTCGTCGTCTGGTATTTCGTTCATCAGCACCTCTTTTATTTGTTCTTTTTCCATTATTGTATGTATTCGGAATTCCCAATTGTTGAAGTAAGAGGGGGGGGGGCGAGAATAGGGATTGCAGAGGTTACTTTGGCCATTGCTTCAGTCATGTAAGCATACAAGAGTACGCGACGTTAACACAACTGTATACTGGGCACATAACCTGTAAATAGTAGGTCGGTTAACTTATTAAAGCAAACCACACATAATAAGAAACACAGTTCATTGGGGAAACATGCACACAATGAGCTTAATCGAGGGGTGACAAGCGAGAGAGAGGCTACACTGTTAACCGCCAACCATCCTATCTGTATCAGTGTTGCCAGCAGAATAGTACAATATTAACTAACAATGTTTAAATAATTAATCCTAACAGTTTCTTCTTTAGCCCTGATGAAGACCTGAATGTCGGGTCTAAATGTCGGCACAATATATATGTTATTGCACCTATAGTGTTTCATTTGACCGCACCTCCAACCATTTCCATCACACGAAACATATTTTAAACAGTTGGAGTACTTATATTTACTTATACTTATATTTGGAGTACTTATAAACAACTTTTATTTTCACTTACCTATATATGAAATATATAGCAAGGGAAAGTATTGCGATCGTGGAAAATTTCGACTTCCGGTTTTCAACGGAAATACACGTTTTGAGGTCCCCCGAGTCCAAATAACCAAGTCCCGCGAAATGTTCTGGTAGGTTTTTGTTTTAGTAATGTATTGTATAACATGAGCCTTTGAGTTGACAGAATGATTCAAATTTTAATATTTTGCAGGAAAGTAGTAGGAAAGTACTTTAAGTATAGGAAAGTACTTTAAATAATATTTCTCTATGAAAAATAAGACCTTTTTAGTTTGTATGTATATTTCATTAAACTGCTATGTTTTAATATATATTGTCATACTGTTACGAAATTTCTTTATACTACTAGGTTCTTTTTCTTCACTTAGTGAAGAAGAGTGCTGTAATTAAAAGCAGGAAGTAATTTTAAATAATGCCAAATATTAGCAATATTTAAAATGTGACAGTGAAATAAAGACTATAAAAGGTGAAATAGGCCATAAAATATAATAAGTAGACAAAAGTATTCATATACTGGTTTAAAAAAACATATAGAAGATGACAAATGGCCAGTGTGAAAAAAGAAGAAACTTAGGATAAGTGTAGATAACATCAGAGGATGAGCCAAAAGCTCGAAACGTTGGGAAAAAATAATAAACTACAAACACGGAAGAGCTCCTTCATTAAAAAAATCCTATTTATACTACTATATAAAGAAAAAAAAAAGACACATGCTTATTAAATTGAGTAACCTCTCCTTTTTTGAATTCTGTTAAAAAGTTACAAATTTTCTAAAGAGAAATATTAAATAAACATGTTATTTTCTATATAGGTATATTCCATCAGTTTATCTATTTTATTCAGTGTTAGTTTTTATTCGCTCAATGCACTAATAAGCAATTTTCTCTAAGGAATGTTTCTTTTTTTAATTTAAAATTTACTTATATATTCTATATTGATTAGAGGCAATGTTTCGATCAATTATTTCTGAATGTGAAACTTAATTTGCTTAGGAATCCAGTTGGTTGTTTATTTTTATTTTCAATTCATTGCAAAGTTGTAATGGCTTTATTTAAAAATAAAAATTAAAAAAATTATTATTTAAACTTAATCTCGTATGATTCAAAAAGACCAGTTGAAACTAAAACCAGATAAAATTAATTAGAAAATAAAAGATTCAACCATGGCCGGGAATCGAACCCAGATCTGTCTGCATCTATGCTGCAGCGCTCTTAGCACTCTGAGCAATAACCGTGGGGCAGAATCTTTCTCTTCTGTGATCCCACCAGCCCCACGGTTTCCTCAGAGGTAAGAGCGCTGCAGAGGACCTAGATTCGATTCCCGGCCGTGGTCGAATCTTTCATCTTATCCCTTAAGATAAAAAACGGAAACATTCTTCATGGATAGGGTGTATAGGGGTACGAAACGACATAACTTTCTTGATTTTACCTAGAGTCGTTTATGAGTTTTATCGGCACGCGCATTGTACACTTGGCTTAATAATATATATTGTAGTGATGCATTCGATAGTTATCGTTATCGCCATCGACAGTTTCGATAGTATCGGACGTAAAAATATCGATACTATCGATAGTCTGAGGGGAAGACGATTAAGAATTATATTAGGGTATAATATAATTTTTCATTGTAAACGATAGGAGCCATAAGGCACCTCTCTGTTTGCAATTTCCCCCCTCTTTTATTAGAGAATAAAATAAACTTTTCTGTAAATACAGGATGGTTTCCATTACACCTTGTAATGATTTTTATCAGCTTCAAGCTTAGTCTAAGAATAAAAACTTTATCAAAAGATCAAAGAAATTGTATTTAGAGGAAAGCTATACTAACCCTCTTCCAGCTACAATGAAACCAGGGTACCCAGTTGTCGAAGTAGTTTATTTGACATGACAACATTCGGAACGCAATCCTCGAATGTGTAGGAGTTTTAGAAGAAAAATGATGTTTCTGTGACATTTGTCTAGACATACCTTACTTTGGAACGTTTAAACTTCAAAAAAATGTTCTCAGGTAGTTGAGAAACAGAGGTTGAAAGTATATATACTGGCAGGCAATCACTTTTTTTTTTTTATATTATTCCATCAAGTTGGAAGGCATGTTTGAGCAAGCCATTCAATTTTTCATTCTTATATTTTTGCGTGAAGTTAATATTTTTTTTTAAAGAATAGATAAGCATTTTTTGTTAGAAACATAAATAAAATTACACTGTTACATTTTTTTGTTTATTTTTATTATTTATTATTTATTTTATTATTTATTAATGGGGGGCAAAATCCGACCTCTACCTCCACGTGGTGCTCCCTGGGTAACGCAGACAGAGGCGGTGGGACAGACAGGGTTCCAAGCCATGGTGAAGGCGACCTGTCTAGAGGAGGCAACCTTGATCAAAAACCAGGACCAACTGGAAGGAGGTTAGGACTCGGGTTAGCAGCCCGTGTCCTGTAAAACAACCTAACCGCTTTCAAACCCAGAAATAATAAGCCGGACGGATTAAATCGGAAAAGACTAAGGCGTCGGAAACGGACTATACAACTTGCTACATGGAATGTTCAGGGATTGAGTACAAAGAGGGATTCGGTGGAAGAAGGACTGATCAAGTGCGGGGTGGATATAGGAGTCCTGACGGAAACAAAAAAGAAAGACAAGGAGAAGAAACATTTGGAAAATACATAGTGTACCACAGTGGAGTGGAGAATAGTGAACGAGCACGTGCAGGTGTTTCCATTGTTATACAGAAGAAATATCAAATCATTGTCGAAAACTATGAATGCATTAACGAAAGAATAATTAAATTAGAGATCAAATTATTTGGAAATGACGTAGTAATTATAGGAGTATACGCCCCCACAGATTGCGCAAGCCATGAAGAAAAAGACAGCTTCTTTGGAAAACTACAGACAATATTGGAAAATATCCCTTCTAGAAAAATTGTTTTTTGCATGGGGGACTTGAACGGCAGAGTTGGGAAAAAAATAAACAGTTGCCATATTTGAATGTTTGGAGAAGACGCTCAAAACGATAACGGCACTCGATTGATTGATCTGTGTGAGGAATTAGACATGATCATTTTGAATGGTTTCTTTCAACATAAGGAGCTACATAAATATACCTGAGAACAACCAAATAAGAAGCTTAAATCTATTATAGACTACATCATTATGAGGAGGAATTCTCGGGTCCTACCAAACGATGTTAGAGTGATGAGAGGTGCAGAAAGCGGTTCAGATCATTACTTACTGAGAGGGAAGATCTTCTTTAAGTATGGTTGCCAAAAGAAAAAATATGTAAGATCACATCATGACTCTACAGAAATAACTACGTATCATGTGGAAAGCCTACAACAAGATTCAACTCAATTCCTTTTCAGGAACAGAGTAAAAGTATTATTAAATGAGAATAAGGAAGAATCATTGAATGATTATGAGAAAATAAAAACAGCATGCCAAAAAGCCGCATATGAAGCACTTGGTATAAAGGAAAAGGAAAAGATTCATCACAAATATTGGTGGAACAACGAAATTGCAGAAGTAGTGAAACAAAAGAAATCCTTATACGAAAATTGGCTCAGTACACAAAGTGCAAACATTTTGCAACAGTACAAAGAGGTGAATAGAATGGTTGAAAGCTTGAAACGAAAAAGCATAAATAAATTTTGGGACCAACATTGCCAATATATTGATAGGATGTTACATGGACAGAAAATGAAGGAAGCGTGGAAGTGCCTAAGAAATATTAAAAAGCCAGTAACAGGAAAAAACTCTACAAGGTTAATTCCTTTGGAAAAATGGGCAGAATATTTCTCCAACCTATTGGAGGAGGATAGACCAGAATATAAAGTTCAACAAGAAAAAAAATTTCAAAGCAATGCTGAAGTTGATCCTGTTTCTGTTGAAGAAATAGAAAGGGCGTTAAAAGAAATTAAAAATAACAAATCACCAGGACCAGGAAACGTACCGATAGAATCGATTAAAACAGGACCTAATGAGTTAAAGAAGATGTTAGCAAACCTTTTTACCTTAAGTATGAACCAAGAAGTGCCAGAAGAATGGCTGGTAGGGCACATTACCCCTATACATAAGAAAGGAAGTAAAAAAGACCCATCAAATTATCGTGGCATAACAGTGACAAATAGCCTAAGCCGCCTATACGGCCGTGTTCTAAAAAATAGACTAGAGGATGAACTAAAGGAGAACATTCCCGAGGAACAGGCAGGTTTTAGGTCGGGTCGTTCATGTATAGATCATGTATTCACGGTGGCCCAATTGTTGGAAAAGCAGACAGCTTATAACCAAGAGGTACATTTAGCCTTTATCGACCTACAGAAAGCCTATGACACAGTACCATTAAGTAAGCTCTGGGAAGCATTGGCACTGGCAGGAATTAGTGAGGGTCTGATAAGAGCGATCCGGGGCCTCTATAAAGGAGCAAATGCGAGAGTGAAGGTTGGGAATCGTGTGTCTTCGGCATTTCCTATCAACAAAGGCTTAAAGCAAGGTTGCTGCTTATCGCCTACTCTCTTCAACTTGTATATTGAACAAGCCCTAAAGAAATGGAAACAGAAATGCAGATACATGTGTGTCAAAATTGGTGATGACTATCTGTTCACTTTGCAATTTGCGGATGACCAGTTAGTCATAGCATCAGAGGAATATGACTTGCAATACATGTTGAGGAAACTATTGGAAGAGTACTCTAAATGGGGCATGGTGATAAACCTTAATAAGACAGAGTATATGACATTCAACTCATCGAGCATAGGTTTGACAATTGGAAATTGGTATCTGCCGCGCAGCACAGAATTTAAATATTTAGGAGTATTGATTAATGAAAAAGGAACCCTCGAGAAAGACATTCCTATGAAAATATCCCGAGGAAGAAAGATTATTAGCATCCTAAACTCAGTCCTATGGAACAGAAATGTTTCCCTCCAAACAAAAAAAAGGATTTATCAATCCTTTCTATTAGGAACAGTCCTATATGGGTCCGAAACATGGACTATTAAACAACGAGATGCCAAGAAACTATTGGCTCTGGAAATGGACTTCCTAAGAAGAAGTTTGAAAAGCGGCATTTCAAGACTTCAGCACATCCCAAATAGTGCCATTAGAAATAATGTAAGACAAGAAACTAATATCTTTTATGATATTGAAACAAGGAGGCTTCAATGGTTCGGCCACTTAATGAGAATGGAAGAAAACAGATGGCCAAAAAAAGTCTTCCAGTATAACCCGGAATATAGAAGGAAGAGAGGTCGACCAAGGAAGATGTGGATCGAGGTGTGCATGAAACAATAGCTGCGAGAGGCCTGCGGGATGGTGATTGGAATAATAGGAAAGAATGGCGAGAGAAGGTTCTGGGGATCGGAATACAATAATTAGTTGTAAAAAATCCGAAATAAATTATTTATTATTTATGTTTGTTTATTTTTCATTTCCATGAATTATATAGCACATTGGTGCTTAGAGGCACTTTTTCCTTTAAAAACAAAGTTTTCGATAGTTGTATCGGTAGTTAAAAAAAGTTTTACATCCTTTAGTCCTTTTATTTTGACGGCACCCTCAACCTTTTCCTCTTCAAAATATACATATTATAATATGTACCTCTCGATTCACTTCTAAAATATACATAGAACTAACTCTCCGTGAGTTAAAATACACTTTTTTACAATTGCATGTGTTGTTAAAATTATTTACAGTGGCTCATAGTCAAATAGATACACCCTGTAGGAACTGAAAAAAAATACTTTAATGGTTACAGTAAACAAAAAAAAAACATTAAATTTCCAACACATTTATTTATAATCTTTATTGAAATATGTCATAACTCAAAAAATTAAAATATTCAACTTCATTATTTAAAAAAAATGAACAAAACAAAATAAATCAACAATTTCACCTCACAGTCAAAATGATACACCTCACTTCAGATTAACTTTTATATGTTATTTATTTAGTTCAATACCTAGTAGGCAAGCCTTCATTTTCTACCACTTCTTTAAGTCTGTTTGGAACTGATTCGACCAATTTCCGGTGAATTCCGAGCTCAGCTTGTTCCATTCTTTGAGAAGATATTTTTTAAAGTCTTCTTTGCTTGAAATCGCATGTTTCATAATTTCTACCTCCAATGTCGCCCAGAGGTGTTCTAATACATTAAGATCAGGTAATTTTGGTGGAGTTTTTATAATTTTTTGGCAGTAATAAAGGAGCCATTCCTTAACTAACATAGCAGAATGTTTTGGGTCATTGGCATGATAAAAAAAAAACTTGTCTTTGAGCCCCAGTTTTTACGCACTTTCTTTTTAAAAATGTCTATGTAAACATGCTTGTTAACGATGTCATCAATAAAGTGAAGATTTCCCACACCAGTGGCCGCCATACATACCCACACCACAACACTGCCACCACCATGTTTCACAGTTGGGCGTAATTTTTTTTTGCTCTAGATATGTAGAGCGGTTTAGGGAAGTGTGTGGTTCAATGGAGGACCAGTTGTCTTTAATAATATGTAAGGCTATGTCTACAGGAATGTTTGTGAGCAGGCTTTCAACGACAAAGGAAGTAAGAATATAATTGTCAGGAATGATGAATGAAATAAGTTGTTGGCGTAAATGAAAAGAATTGTTAATATCGTAAGGGTTGTCGTGGCTGAGTACTTGTAGAGAAGGTAATAAAAATTTACTGAGTTTACTGGAGGTAGAGTTTATATTGGAAGTGATAGGGCGAAGGGGGGTGCCAGGTTTGTGAATTTTTGGAAGGCCATAAAAACGGGGAGCTACTGAATTGTAGGAGATGAGATTACTGTAGGTTGGATGGGTTATGAGTTTTAAATTTAAAAGATTTTTAAGGTGTTGGTTAAATTTTGTTTTTAGGGAAGGATCGCGGGGTGAAGGGTGGAATGTGGAACGGTCTGAAAGTAATGTAGTCATTTTGTCTGTGTATTCGGCGGCGTCCATGATAACTGTTTTATTTCCCTTGTCTGCTTTAGTCACTCTAATGTCTTTATGGTAATTTAGGAAGGATCTGGTGTGTGAAACGTCTTTAAAAAATTTAGGAGAAAAATCGGAAGCAGAAGATGAAGGGTGTTGGAGGAAGTTTGAAATAATATTGCAAGTAGAGGAACGTGCTAATTCTTTTTCTTCAACTGAACGGTAGAGGAGATCGTCATCGTTAATGAATTCTAAATCAGTGATGAGATGTGGGATGATAATTTTATTGGTGTGTGATATTGAAAAATGTTTACCAAGACCAAGAATATGTGTGATGTTGGAAGGAATTTGTGTGGAAGAGATCTTATGTAATATTCTACGGTCAACTAATTATCTTCATTATAAAATATGTTTCCTATAAGATTTATTTACCTTTTTCTGTACAGGAAAAATAAATGAAAGATGGAACAAAATTTGAATCTTCATGAGACTCGGTTTTGACTTCATATTAGAAGTAAGATTCGAGATCTGTATAGTCTCCGAAAATTAACCTGTTAACCGGGCGGGACGTCTAAATGCGTCCTTAAAATATATATTGCACCCTGGAACTGGTGGGGCTTATATTTTCGTACAACTGAGGTATTAGTCATAGATACATGTTTCCACGTAAATTTATATATATATATATATATATATATATACACAAATATAAATAATAATAAAAACAACACATATTTCAAGGACGTATTTATACGGCCCGCCCGGTTAAAAGGTTAAGGAGGGCACCGAGTCAAGAAAAGGAATATTGCAGGAAGTAAGTCAAGTGATGCTTATAGCAAGGGCGTACCCTGGATCAAAACTAGGGGGGGGGGGCAAGCTATGGTCGTTCAGGTTGTAACACCTTACCGCGGAAAAGGTGAATGAAACCAAAATTATGTATAATTATAGCAGTGCTTTATCAACTAAGTTATTACAATTATTTACTTGAAAAAAATGTATTCTATTATTGCTTCCAGTCTTAAAAGCCTAAAAAATTATTGCTTCCAGCCTTCCGGGGGGGGGGGGGGGCAGCTGCCTACTAATATCAACCGCATCAAAACAATCCTTTTAGCCAAGAATTTCCCCCCCCCCCCCACCTCATAAAAAAAACTTATCAATGACCACCAATCTTTATCATAGATCTCCACACTTTCCGACAACATTCTAAAATCTTTACGCTTGAAAGATCCATCCTTACGCCTCGCCTTCAAATCTCTAAACCAACCTTCAAAACTATACTGCTATGCATCAGGTTAAGATGTAGCCAAAATATTCATATATAATTGTCATAGCTGATGATAGAGCCACTTACCAATTAGAAAACTTAATAAGTAGTCAAATAAAATATTTCTTGTTGGATATCAAAATAGGGCTATACGTGACCTTGAGGGTCATTGATCGGCCTTGTGAGGAGGCGGTTGGTTTAGCGGCCTTTGTTTACATTATGCCTGTGACGTCATCCTCTGAGTGGGTCGGGGCCTTGAGCGGTTGGTTGCCTTTGTTTACATTTACAGTGGTGACACAATTTAGCGGCCTTTGTTTACATTTTCATCTCCCTGTGACGTCATCCTCTGAGTGGGTCGGTCCACTTTTTTTGTTTGTTTACATTTAACAGGGTGCGTTGACCCAGTGCACAACCCGGCCAGGGGTGTGGCTGCAGGTGTGTGATTTACTGGTGCATGACTCAGCTGTTTCATTCAGAATTCATTCAAGTTCATTCATAATTGTTGTTACGATAACGATCTCACGTGTGGTTCATGAGCATGAGAGACTTGACGACATCTGGGAAGTCTGGGAGGGATATATAGGAAATGGAGTGCCGAGTCAGGTTTCTCTGGTCCACTTTTTTTGTTTGTTTACATTGACCCGGGGTGCGTTGACCCAGTGCACAACCCAGCCAGGTGTGCGATTTAATGCATAGGTGCATGACTCAGCTGTTTCATTCATAATTGTTGTTACGAAGCAATGATGTCGGAGGAACAAGGGGCAGTTCCAACCCATATATAGCCCGCTCGCTTTTAAATCACGTAATGGCGGGGAGATTCTGACCTCATGAGGTTAATGGCACGGGCCCCGCGATAGCGGCCTATCGGAGTTATCACTCACCCAGCCTTGATTATGTAAGAGGCTCGAACCAGACTTTGACAACAGTCCTCTTACACGTACATTGTTTTGACCCGACCTACCTCAAGATGGGTCGGTGGCAATGGGACGATAATTCAAATGAATATTATCTCTATGAAAGGCTATTGCATTAGCGTCATCAAAGCGTCGTCTCTTGAGGCCTATTTGAATTCATTGTATCGTATACAAGCTTAGTAAAAACGAGAGGTTCCTGCCCCCACTACCCCTCACCACATACATAAGCCTTCGTCATAGTCCTAGTACTGATAAACCAGTTTATTATGGGACGACTAACAAGTAAGAACATGAGGTATGAGGCCGACCGACTGTCCACATTCGTCGGTTGGAATTCACCAGTGAGTGCATTGAAACTAGCAGCAGCCGGATTTTATTATTTGAAAAAATCAGATCGGACAAGGTGTCCTTTTTGTGGAGTAATATTACACGAATGGTTGGAACATAACGATCCTCTTGTAGATCACAAGAAATGGTCTAAATATTGTCCGTTCATTGAGTACTTGGAACAACTAGAGAAGCTACCAATGATGATAGATGACGTATGTGATAAAAAAGAAGAGAAAAACTGTTGGGGATGTTGCTGATGTCCGCAAGAGACTTAGAAATTTTCTGCAACAGATAAACAACTTGAAAAACCAGATATCGATGTATGAAATAAAGAGAGACAAAATAAATCAACTAATAAAAAAATAGAAAAACTTCATCTTTCTCCCCTACTCTCTATTGAATCTTTTAGTCTCAAAGTTGAAGCCTTGGAAGATGGTTGTGCCGCGTCGATTGGAACTGGTGACCGACTACTCCATCACCACTAGCAAAGCAGTGCGAGTCGGTCTTTACGATTTTGTACCCACTGTCGCGGTCATCGTCAAGAAAACTACAGTGCATATGAATACGGAAGAATGGAAATTCGTCGCCGATCAGATTCCAAGGATGTTATCTCTTACCGAGTAAGGTGTAAAAATGTGTATTGTACACTTTCCAAGAGGGGAAGGAACAGAGTTATGAAAATAGAACAGGTTGTTATTTCTTTCGCAATGTTTAATCAGAGTTCGCCAACCCTTCAGCTCGATTCACCTTCGACATGTTTTAGCAGAAATGAAACGGCAAAGCTTTGTAAAGACGTTAAGAACATCAACAACTCATTGAAATTGATAACCAAAATGGCTGAACTATATAAGAAACATGAAGGTCAACTGACTGAACCTGTGGAACCAACATCAATGGACTTTAATATTAATACTGAGACTCTTTATAATTTATTAAATGAACTCAAGAAAATACCCTTATGAGTTGTAATTTATGCAATTAAAAAATATTTCTGTATATACTTTTTTATTTCTTGAACCATTCCCTAGGTAAGAATGAGAATAAAGGTAAATAAATAAAAAAAATTATAACTGTGGATAAGGGCGACCAATTAAGTCTCAACACTATTTTTCTTTAGAGCTTTATTATTGCAAACGTTTCGGCCAGTTCGGCCATCTTCAGTGCTGTAAGTCAACATAATACAAATTATTTTTTAATTCACATATTTGCAAACAATTATCTATTATTCTGATAACAATTCATTTAAAAACAATAACAATTAAATTCTCTCATAACTTACTACTAAATCAACAATGAAATTAATAATAAATTAATAAATTATTAACAAATACCTAAATTTGATTGATAAAAATAGTCTTCTAAAAATCCACCATCAGTGGTTAGTCAATTAATAATTAAAATAAATAGGTATCTGCTACCCTTGTCCCATTAAAAAAAAAATTAATTTACATAGTTTATTTGAAATAATACATGGGAGAAATTACAGATATAATAGTACGATTAATAATTAATATATTCATTGAGGTAAGAAAGTCTTAGCTTCTAGATAAATTCTTCGTCCTCTTGCCACTCCTTAGGTAAATTATCCCAGATGTAGTCTAATGTATACTCGAAAAGGTACAAAAGTAATGATCGAGGTAAAGCTCTCAATTCTTCTGTAGTTAAAGTTTCGATTCCTACACCTCCTCCTCTTGGAACCACAAACAATGTGGACTATTTTTTTATGGTATCTGAGAAGGTTGACTAATGATGTGCTGTCGAATACCAGTCCACAGTATACACATTCAACTCTATCCTTGACTACTCGAATAAATCCAGCATATGAGAGTAGATGATGAGGTGTACCAATATTCTTAAATGTTTGTCTTCTTATCTCTTCTTTTTTTAAATTTACAGCTTCAGAATTTTTTCTGACCCATGCGGCCAAACGATGGGCTTGATTTAATGAGCAAACAAGGGAAGTGTTCAAATGGAAATGACAAGCTATCTGTTCATTATATAACTGTTTCAAGTTTGGACAGCCGAAATCATGAAGATCATAGACTGGTCTATCGATGAGTTGTTCTATAAACTTGCACTTTTCCATTCCCTTTCCCCATAATATGTCATAGTCTTCTGTAACATATACTAATAAATTCTTCATATCTTCATATTCTACATCGCCATAGGTCCAGTTCAATCCGTGAATATTTTTCATTACCCAGATGTTCGTCCGTGCTTTAGCCAGTTCTTCACTCGCACCCTGAGGTGGTTTGAAAAACCAATGCCATGATGAGCCATGACTGACAGAGACTACAGATAGTTCTTTAACGATTAATAAGTTGGAGGCTGATCGATAGCCTTGAAAATCAATGACCGCTGAATGCATCATGTGTGGAGTGATTTCGTTTCGGTTTTAAATAATGAATATATACAGCCAAACATGTGCAGAAGTTCAGTTAGTCTGCAGAAGTTTCGCGATAGTCCTCACATATCTCTAAGAGAATATCCAGTGGCAGGCATAAGCTAAAAAATCCATCTTTATCGATTGAAAGAGTTTTATCGATGCCAGGTATTATCCACCCCGAATTTTCAAGACCTTTTACTTGATTAGGTGAAAACGAAGCATAACCTTTAAGCGTTGCAGTTATTCCAGGGTTTCTGACTCTATCAACTTCAATGCCTTTTAATTCGTATCTGATCTCATCAAACAAAAACGCAAACGCGTTATTAGTCAATTTTGAAGTAGCTCCTTAAGTACCGTCTTTTTTTTAAATTCGTCCTTCAATGTACATAAAACTTAAAGAAGGAAACGTATAAACATCTTGTTAATGGATCGGAATTCTGATTTCATCAGACTTGTTAAAAGTGTTGCCTACATACGGCTGATGCGAATGATATTGAAATTGTGTAAGGGAGTCATCAAATTTTACGTCTGGTGTTATGTATAGTACATTATTTATGTTTTTATTTTTAACCGAAAACCACGCTGTTTTAAAAAGTTTGCGTTTGCAGGTGTTAACCGCCTTGATGATTTAGGTTTACTAAATCTTAATGAGGTCTGACATCTCCTTTTATAACCAGCTAGATTCCGGTCAAGACTATCTCTGGTAAAATCAATCCCCATTTTTCTTTAGATGTAATCTTATAGTAATTGTTTCTCCTCTAAAATCAATAAGCTCGCCGTTCTGATCTACTAAACGAACAGTAATATTGTCAACAGTCCTCACGTTAGTAGGATAGTAAATGACTTGATTCGGGGTTTCGATGATTTTATATCCTGGTTCTACTGCAGGAAAGAATTGATGTATACTATGATGCGGATCTCCATTCACGAAAGACCCCGACGCGATGTTACAATGAATCGAAATAGTATTTACACTAAGAATTTTCACAATGTCGTTTGATTCAGTATACTGATGCCCTGGGTTAATGACTTTTTCGGGGCTGGTAAAACCCAATAGCGGGCCGATGGAATGTGGTTTGCCTTGACAGTTGAAAAAAACCTGCTTAGACGATCTAATTTCAGTCTTCAGGGTACTTGGATTTCCTCTGAGTACAAGTCCAGAACCCGGATCACGGTGAGCGATTTCGTCGCTTAGAAAAGATATCATACGATCCTTGAGGTATATGAATGGCCAGATCACCGAAATAAAACATATCGTTAACACCCTTTCTTATGTTTGGAATATTATTATACGTGTCAAAAGATAATAACCCGATTATACAATCCGACCCTAATTCTAGAGGAGGTAGGAAGTTTGCATGAAGAACGCTAGAATTCATTCCCTATAAACGTTACTGTGTAGCTCATGATTATTAATGATCAAAATTTATAAGAAACATCGGCTAAATACTTTAAGCAAAGGTGTCCACAAACCGGAGTATTCCACTTTTGATGACGACGGCGGTTATATAATACTTGACAACTTTTGAAATAATCTAACAATTGAGGAGGAGGTTTTAAATTCCCAAAAGAATCAAAGTATTTCACTACATTATTTTTTTTTACATAACAGACCCAATGAGAACCAGGTTCTGAACTTGTTTTTAAATTTACAATTGCTGACTCGAGTTTTTTTGGATATTTTGGAAGATTATCAATCATAAACACTCCACGAAAATTTGGAACATTTAAAACTGTTGCTAAATGATTCGATTCCAAATCGGTCAATGGTTTATTTGGTAGTCATATTTTTCTTGGTCTTTTTTGTCGGGTTATAAATAGACCGTAACCATTCTTATAAGGTTTCAAATAAAGTCCGTTTCCAACTTTTTGACCTTCCATGGCCAAATTATGCCTCTTTTGCTCAACCAATTTTAGTTTGGCTTCTTTAGCTTCATTGATCGCCTTGGCTGCACTCGCGGCTCCCCCTGCTAAAGACCCCACAGCGGAAAGTATGGACCATCAATGGTACAAGAAATTGGAGAAAACCTCCCTGTTTTGGCAGCGGAAGAACTCTGGGCGGTGAAGGTTTTGCCTTACCTCGTAGATGTATTTTAGCCTTTTTATATGCTGCTCTTGATGCATTGAGAATAGATTATACATCATCTACTTTTGACGATTTAACCAAATCTTTAAAACTAATCTTCTTCTTTTTCTTCCTCATCCCCGAACCAATTTTCCTTTTTGCTTTCATGGCATTTGTAACTAACCAAGCCGCGGCTTTTCTCCCCATGACGAATCTGGAGCTTACCACGTTTCCAAGCATTATCAGCAAGAATCTTGTCCACTTGTTTACGACTCTCCATATCCTTATTTATGCTATAAGCTATATCGTGTTCTTTACAAGCGCTATCAAGCTCGTTTATTCCGCTATCACCTCTAGCTAAGCGTTTTTCTAGTTTCGTACCGGGACCGCAATATTGATATCCTGGAAGGTGCAATTAAATCGGCAACCTATTGATAAGACTGTTCAGCAAGCCTCTGCCTCTTCGAGCCCTGTGACTCATACTGTACTCAGAAAATGAAACAATAGGGTATATATAGCCGTCTTGATGTTGTTTGCATTCAGAATGAAATTAGTTAAACAAGTGCAATGTTTCCCTACTACCAACTTTTCCCCAGTTAAAGGACAATCGGAGGAGAGACATAGTTCATTATTACCAAACACTATCCGAGCCTCGATATGTGGCACGAGCGGATGTGGAAAGACCAATATTATGATTGGATTGCTATTAAACCCTAACGGCTTAAAGTTTAAAAATGTGTATCTGTTTGGAAAAACTTTACAGGGTACTATATATACACGAACCTAAATACCAGTATTTAAAAAGCGTCATATATCTTGTTCCTGAAATAAAATTATATGAATTTGAAGATGCAAAGGAATTGCCTCAAAAAGTCGAATCAAATTCGGTATGCATATATGATGATGTCACCATGGAAGATCAGGATATAATTAAATGATATTTTAGTTATGGCCGTCATATGAACCTCGATTGCTTTTATTTAACACAAAGTTATGTTTGTATCCCGAGACATCTTATCAGGTGTAATTTTAACTTTTTAATAGTTTTTCCTCAAGATGAATTAAATTTAAAACATATTTATGATGAACACGTAAGCATGCCTGATTTAAGTTTTACTCTTTTTAAAGACATGTGCTCGTTATGCTGGAAAGAACCGTTTGGCTATCTCGTTATTGATAAAAGTAGGAGTATGAACGATGGACGTTTTAGAAAAGGAATCGACACATACATTGTAGATATATAAAGAGCGATCTCGGCAGTAATTATCATTAACAATCATGGACCCGAAAGTCACCCGTGAAATAATAAAAACAAGTGAGATTTTCAAATTTCGAGCATTGAAGCGTAACCTCCAGGATATTGAAACGGGTCGTCAAGAATTTTTTACACCCGTGCTTCAACCTTTAGAAGACATTAAACAATCATTAAAACCTAAACCGGAACAGACTTCCAGAGAAGGTGTTAATGAGCGGGACGAATCGCCAGATAAAAACGAGTCTGCTAGTATTTTCCGAAAAACAATTTTATTGCCGAAAACAACGCCTCACTACAAAAGAGCTAGACCGTTATCTAGTTTTTCCTTTCCCGAATTATCATCTGAAGAATGCGAGGACGAGTATGTGACTGACGAACCACTATCAGAGCTAGTCAAAGAATATGCTAAAACTCCACAAGGAGAAGTCGAATTGAAGGAACATCTCGCCGAATTTGGAAACCTGCAAAGGGAATACTTGGATAAGATTTTAAAAAAAGATAATGAGGCATATGACGATCGTTATGGAATTAGAGTCATGCCTTTAGGGGGATTAGCTATTGGAGATTCGACAAACGTTCGGCTGTTTCCAAACAGCGAAGATATTTCTATAAACGACATAGAGTATGAAGGAATTCCGGGATTGTTGCAGCTACTCTACTTGAAAAACCCACAAGATTATAACGAGACCGACTTGGAAAATTATAAGAATATTTTAATCTCAACCAATGCACACAGGAGAGGCTATAGCGAAGAACAAGGGGTATTTAGAAACAGATCTGAGAAATATAGAAATGTAATATCCAAGTTATTTCCACCGGAAACCTTAAAACTCTATCCCCCTTCCTCAGCTCCGAGAATGAAGCTCCGTTCTCACAAAAGGGGCCATGGTCTTATGAGAGCCGATAAACCTCTGTATGAGTATTGGAACGATCCAAATGAGCTAGTAAATCGTCTAAAGCTGTTAATAGCTTCCGCTCATGCTGGTCTCGAAGGACACCAAAACGAAATAGAATCAATAATTGAAGAGCTACGAGAAGAAAATATTATATATTAAAGACTATATATACCTAGGTTTAGTATAAACATGACAATAAACAAGTTCGGATATCACATGTCATTAAAGCACTCAAATATAAAAAACGCTATTTTCCGTTGTGCATATTGAAGTCGGTAAAGGACATCGATGCACGCAATTTACGAATAATCAATGTTGCCAACCCAATCACAGCTCATGACGCTGCTAATAAAGTGTATTGTGATACGCTAGCGGCTACTTACACTGATTTAAACAACTGGCCTGGTAATTGGATTGATGGAAAAAGAAAAAGACTTGTCAACTTTGCACCACCTATAAATAAACAGGATGTTGTTACCAAAGAATTTTTAAACAGCGTTGCTTTAACCTTGGTTGAAGGTATATATGACTCTCTTGATAAGAGAATAACAAACGTAGCTGAACCTGAAAAGGAATTTGATGTGGTCACACTTGGTTACCTAAACAAAGTTCTTGATAATGGATTCATCAATAATTAAAAGAACTGTTGTAAATGAATTACATAAGCCAGCTCGCAAGAAATATCCTAGGAGAAAGACAGTTTTGAAAGGAATAAATGACTTGTGGCAAATAGATTTAGTAGAGATGATACCTTATTCTCGAGAAAATAAAGGGTACAAATATTTATTAACAGTTATAGACTGCTTTGCTAAATATGCATGGGCCGTACCAATAAAGAAGAAATCTGCGGAAGATGTAACTAAGGGGATGGAGAGCGTGTTTCTTTTGAGTAGACAAATTCCAAAAAATATTCAAAGTGATCAGGGAAAGGAATTTTACGATTCCATGTTTAAATCTCCAATGAAAAAATACTCAATTAATCATTATTCCACTTTTTCTAATGTGAAAGCTTCCATTGTAGAAAGGTTTAATAAAACATTAAAAGGGAAAATGTGGAAAGCCTTCAGTATGCAAGGAAATTACAAGTTTTTAGATATCCTACCTCAGATTCTACAAGAATATAACTCATCATTTCATACAACACTTGGTATGAAACCAATTGATGCTTGTAATAAAAAATCGGAAAAATACTTGCTAAACAATGTGTATTCTACAGTTCGGACTAAAGTGAGAAAGCAGAAGTTTAAAGAGGACGATTTTGTGAGAATATCTAAACAAAAAACAGCATTTTCTAAAGGATATTTATCAAATTGGTCAAGTGAAATATTTAAAGTAGTCAAGATTCAGAAGACATATTCTTACACTTATTTACTGGAAGATCTGAAAGGACAACCGATAAGTGGGGCATTTTATGAAGAAGAGCTACAAAAAGTTAAATATCCAGATGTACACCTTGTAGAAAAAGTTTTAAAAAGAAATGGAAATAAATTGTATGTAAAGTGGCTGGGATTAGATAAACGCAGCTGGATTGACAAGAAGGATATTGCATAATGTATTAAAAGAAAAAAACACTTGCTGTTATAATATAAATTTATTAATTCTTTTTACAAAAACTGTATATTTTATATATTTATTGTAACTCTACATTTAAAATATATTTATTTCTCACAAATTGTTTTTTTTTTCTTAACTTAAAATATAATTTTTAAATAATTTATTTTTTGAAGAGAAAAGATTTGGCTCCGCCGGGAGTCGAACCCGGTAAAATTTACAAAATATTAATATTACCGATCTTCTTCCCGGGATCTCTATCAGGTAAGACTTAGGCTGAGGTAGCTTCTGCTGAATCACCCCCCGAATCCATTCTTTATTTCTCATATCTTAAATTAAAACCTTTTCCCCTACCTTAAAATCTTGCGGTGTTCTTCTCGCAGTTTTATCATAATTTGTTTTACTAATATTTTGATTTTTCTTAAACTGATCGATTGCAACATCGGAAACCAATAGTGGTTTCAATTTGTCTAGTGAAACCGGGAGCTTTGTCTTCAGCATTCGGCTATTCAAAAGTTGAGATGGTGAATAATTTAAATTTGCAACAGGTGAATTTCGATAATTCTTTTTTTATTTTTTAACTATTTATTTGCAAAAGTATTTCTTGTACAAATAACATACAAAATAAATCAATTGTTTTTGTCTAGCAGCGCTAGGATTATGTACAAATGAGAAATAAATATAGAGATAAATTTTACACTTTCGTATTAAAAGGAAAATAATTCGGAGCTCAATAATAACATACTAGCCAAAACTACAACACTTTTAGTTTTTCATTCAATGGCACAACATATTACAAAATAATATAGTCTATTTAATTTCTGAATACTGTCTACATTTAAAATTTGTTCTACACTCACTGATTCAGAAATATATGTCCCTAAGAATTTGTTTCTCTGCTCTTCAAATTTTATACACTGAGTAAAAAATGGCTCAAGGGATCCGACACCAGACTACCACAGGCCATGCAGGCTTCACCGGACTTTATAATTAGTGTTGTGTCCTTTATAAACACCTTTAGGAAATCCGCGCTTGAGACTCTTAGACGACTCACAACTCTAATTTTCTTAAAATTCGTCTCTAACTGCATGTAATCTTCCGGACTTGCTATATTCAAGTTGCATATTTCCCTGTATCTAGGATTTTTGGCAGAATTTAGGGTCCTATGTATATCCTCTGAAAGCTGATGGTTCCTCATCTTCTCTAGGATGTCATCTTTAAACCTGTCCAGTCCTTGGGAGAGTACTTTTGAGAACAAGTTTTGATAGCCCAATTCGGCCGCTATCGATTTTACTTGGGTCACCCAATTTTATATTCCGTCAGACTTTCCTTCAGCTAGATCCAGGGTAAGGAGTCTATTAAAGCATTGCCTAGGTAAGCGTTCTTCCTCCATTAAGCTCAACTTTGTCTAATAGTTGACAGCTTTTTTTAAAACTTGAACGCTGAGTGGATACCTACCGCATTCTAGGCGCGTAATATGGTTCGGCGTACATTTTGGCCACTGAAGTAATGCCTTAAAAAATCTGACTTGACCTTTCTCCATTACATCCAGATAACGAAGACCCCAAATTTCAGCGCCATAAAGTAGTGTTGATGCCACACTCGAGTCGAACAGCCTGATTTTAGTCTCCCAAGAGTCACTCCTGCTATTCCTCATAATATCCAACACTTTACCCATTGCAATAGAAGACCTGTGAACGAAGTAATCAGCAGCCTTCTCGAACCTTCCCGATGAAGTGAATGGCACTCCTAGATAAGTATAGCTCTTTGTATATTCTAAGCGCATTTTCTGCCAGTGTAAAGGTTTTATTTTCTTCATCTTTGGAGATTTGTGGAACACCAGAACATTGGATTTGGCTGGGTTTAACGTTAGTGAATTCTCTCTGCAATAATCATTAAGTATATTGAGGTTCCTTTGTGCACTATGCCAGGAATTGCTAAGGATGACAATATCGTCCGCTAACAAAGCAAAATTACGTCGTGAGCATGGTCAATACCAATACCTACAGCACCTCGGGTACGAAAGAATTCAATTATGTCCGACGCAAACAGTATAAACAGAGCAGGACTTAGACTTTCTCCCTGGAGTAAGCCTAAGGTTATGTCGATTTCTTCTGAAAGCTCTTGTTTTAACCTAATTCTCATTGAAGAATGATCATATAGTTTTTTTAATAACCTTACCATTTTTCCTCCCATTCCAAGGTTAAAAAGTTTTTCCCATAGCAGCCTGTGGTTTATAGAATCAAAAGCCTTCCTCAAGTCCACAAATACCCCATAAACATAGCTGCCTTTTGTCCTTAGGTTGATACTGATAATTGAATATAGAGTGAATATATGGTCTCTACATCCCCTGCCTGATCTGAAGCCCGCTTGTTCCTCTGGTATCAACTTTTCTGCCTCTGCCCAACTCGTAATCCTGTTCCTCAGAATGCTAGTAAATAATTTCATAATCGTATTGAGTAACGATATTCCTCTATAATTGTTTGGATCCTTTTTATCACCTTTTTTGTAGAGGAGGTGAAGGTTGGCTTTAGCCCAGAATTGAGGAATTTCTTCAGAGTTCAGTACTACGTTGAATAAATTTAGGAGGTAATGCACCCAAGAAGGGTTGAGATGTTTTATAACTTCATAAGTAATATTATCGGGGCCTGGGGATTTTCTGTTTTTGCTGGCACCAATACTGTACTGAAATTCCTCCAGTGTGATATTCATGTCAAGCAATGGATGGGATACAGAATAAAACGTTATGTCCTGGATAATTTTTTGACCATACAAAATCCGGTAATAGCTGGCCCAATCTTCAAGATTAATTTCGTTGCACATTTTTTTAGGTGGTTTCAGTGTATTTACAGTTCTCCAGAACTGTCTGCTGTTTTTTACGTTTCTCAGGTGAGTTATGACTTGCGTGCGATACTCTGTCTTTTTTCTTTTTATTAGCCTTCTGTATTCTTCTCTGACTTGAAGGTAATCCCTTAGAAAACCAGGCAGTGAGCTGTTCTTCTGTATTGTTCTTTGCAGCTTTTTTAGCCTTCTTTTATTGTCTCTGCATTCCTGGTCAAACTAGTTTGGGTGACCTGCTTTATGTACATTAGTCCTGTTTCTAATACGTTATCGTACATGGTCTGCTTAAAGTTATCATACAAGAGGTTCACATCCTCTGAATAGAAATAGATTTTTTCTGAACACGAAATTTTATCAGAGAACAGGCATACTTTTTCCTCATCCCAATCTGAATATTTTGTGACAACATAATTCGTATGCCAGGGTTTGTTATAAGATGGAAGCTTATTCGCGTCAGTATATTGTATGGAAGTAATGCAAGCCATGTAATCCAAAGTATCTGATATATTAATAATTTCCATGTCCGAAAATAGGTCCAGCAGGTTTTCATTTATCCAAACCAAGTCTATTATAGATCTTCCTTTGGTTGTGATGAAGGAAAATTTACCTGGTCTGTCCGATATAATACGGCCATTACAAAGAATCATTCCCAGGGATTCCAAAGCTTCCACTAGAAGCTTGCCTCGCCTGTTTACCTGGTTGTGGCAGGATAATCTTTTACTATAAAGACATGTACCCTCTAAAAGCTCCTTATCTAGATCATTAAGCTCACCTACATGCCCATTGATGTCCCCATTTAGAACAACGCAGCTATGAGTTCTAACTAATTTGATTTAAGGCGTGTGATTACTCCATGAAGCTCATCTAAGCAGGAACTAATATCACTGTTTGGTGACAGGTAGATATTTCCTATTATTAATGTTATATTACCTAATTGTACTTTCAAAAATATCCAAAAAGGGTTGCTCTCCAATATTGTAGCGTCAGAAGCGATGCTATCATGAATTAATGTAACTAATCCCCTACTGGCTCTACCTGTTAAATGTATTTTTATTGCATGGGAACAGTATGGAAAATAATCAGATAGCCAGTGTGGTACAATAAAATCTCCAGTTAACCAGGTTTCCACTAAATATACAATTTTATTTTTTCGAATGACATGTGATTCCCTACCTAAGTATTCCAAATTTTTGTAGCCACTAATATTACAAAATAAAATTTTTAACTCCTCTGTACAATCATAATTTCCAGTTGAACGTGTTAGCCCTTCCAGTCCAGTCTTCGTATTTTTAGATATCAACGAGTTGGAGTGATGCGGTCAAGAAGATGAATTTTGTAATGATGAGCTTCGTGGCCTAAATTTGTACTCATTCAGCTTATCTTCTATTTTTTTACGCTTTGCTGTTTGAGCAAGTTCTGATTCCCTGATTCCTTCTGGCTGTCACACAAGTCCTCCAATAATGTTTCTGCCTCATTAAGCCGGTAAAAATTCCCCCTTACTTTAAAAAGGCCTTTTCTATAAGACGTTTGTGGGTCAATACACTTCAGTGTGTTTGTTATATTGAAGATTTTTTTCCCTAGTTCCCTTTCTTTTGGGGTTTTATCATGGCTTATTAAGATATTTTTTGATCTGAGCATATCTTTGTTTTTAAAAATTTCGTATTTTATGGAGTTATTATTTAGTGAGACAAGTATGGGACCTTTACCCATTCTAAAGCAACTGCTTAAAGCATAATCTGGCAGTACTACATTAACACTATTTAAAGCTTCCCTCACTTTAAGTACTACATCTTCATTTTCTGTAACAGGGATATTATGCATAATAATGTTATTTCGCCGTAGTTGCCGCTTGAGGAATTGTATCTCCTTCTCTAAACTATCATTTTTTTTTTCTAATTTTATACAGGTTTTTTTTAAGGAGTCCAGCTCCAGAATAGCGTCGGCCACTAATTTATTGTTTTTTTCAAGGGTGGCATTCATATCTTTGAGTACCTGCATAATTTCATCGTTAGAAGAAAACAATTTAATCGCGATGTATTTCCTTGAGGAATTCAGCGATACGTTACCTTTAATTGCTGGGAAGGAACTGAATTATACTGATAATGCACAGGCAGTTAGGTGGGGTTTGACATGCGCAGTAAAACAACTAATATGGATCCACTAACCTTCAATTGATTTCCTTATCGAGCTTTTATTCCAATGGGAAATCACCTAGCAAATTCTGTTTGTCACAGAACTTCACCGTCCTAATAATGGTTATTAAGGAAGCCGATATCACAATTTTCAGCACAAAAAAAACACTTGTGTCTATAACTTTTAGGTCTGAAAACACAGAGACGACGTGAACGTGTCACTAGCGCGGCTAGAACCCCTGCTGAATCACCCCCCGAATCCATTCTTTATTTCTCATATCTTAAATTAAAACCTTTTCCCCTACCTTAAAATCTTGCGGTGTTCTTCTCGCAGTTTTATCATAATTTGTTTTATCAATATTTTGGTTTTTCTTAAACTGATCGATTGCAACATCGGAAACCAATAGTGGTTTCAATTTGTCCAGTGAAACCGGGAGCTTTGTCTTCAGCATTCGGCTATTCAAAAGTTGAGATGGTGAATAATTTAAATTTGCAACAGGTGAATTTCGATAATTCAACAAATATAACTCAAAATCATTGTTGCTATTTAATGACTTCTTTAGCATATTTTTTATGATACCCACCGCTTTCTCCACAAGTCCATTACTTCTGGGATAATGAGGGTTGCTTGTTATAATTTCAAATTCTACTCTTTGGAAAATTGTTTGAATTCGAAACTTTGAAACGGCATATTATCAGCTATAATAGTCTGAGAAATACCAAATCTTCCAAACATTTCTTTTAGTTTTGGTATTATTGCCAAACACGTTTTGTTTGTAAGCTTGAAAGCTTCGATCCAACGGGAGTAGTAATCGACTGCTACTAGATAACTTTTTCCAGCAACTTCAGCTATGTCAACTCCAATTTTATAAAAAGGTACATCAGGAATTTCAGGGGGTAGTAATTGATCTTTAATTTTCGATCGCTGAAACTTCTGGCAAATCTGACAAGAAGACACTGTGTTTTGGATGTCAGAATGCATTGCTGGCCAATAGTATGCTTTTTAGCAAAGTTCAGTGTTTTATTCACGCCGAGTTTATAGTAACATCAGAGTGGCCGTAAATGAAACAATGATATTTGTCAAAAGCAAAACAAACAGCTAAAAGTTCTTTTTCAATTTGAGCATACTCAGTTTCTGTGAAGCTTAGGTTCCTTGAGAAGAAACTTATTGGTTTCCCTTCCTGAAGCATACAACATCCAATTGCATCTTATTGAATCTAGCATCGCATTGAATTTCGATTGCAATAGACGGGTCAAACGATGTTAAACAATATCACTGTTTAAAATTGTTTTTATTTAGTAACAGCTGATGAATGCGTTTCTGACCAGTTCCATGCAACATTTTTTTTAATAAACCCCTTAATGGAGAAATCAGCTATTGATTTTGGAATTGAGCAAGATTTTGGATAAAGTATCTCAAATAATTAACCATACCCAACAAGCTTTGTAGCTCTTTTACATTTTGAGGTTCCTTGAAGTTTTGGATGGAGTCTAATTTTGAGGGATCTAGCATCATACCCTTTTCATCCTATAAATCCTAGATATATAACTTCTGTTAGGCAATATTGAAATTTGGAGAAATTGAATTTTATATTAAATTTATTTGCACGTTCAATTACCTTCTTTATTATTTCATAATTTTCCTGAATTGTATTTATACAGCTATACAAAGATCATCAAAATAAATAGATACACCAGGAATACTCCAAAATTTTTGGTAACCAATCTTTGAAAAATCTCTGGCAAACAGCTCAGACCAAATGGCGCCCTCAGAAATTTGTAAGTTCCATGCACAGTACTTATGGAACATAACTTGGTTGATTCCTCGTCCAACTTTATGTGGTAGAAACCATCTTTAATGTCCAATACAGAATAATATTTTTTATGGGCCAAACCCGGAGCTAATTCTTTTACTGTTGGGATGGTATACATGTCCCGAACTATATGTTTATTTAAATGAGTTGGATCAATAGATTTCCTAAGCGAGCCATTTGGCTTTTCCACAATCACGACATTGCTAACCCATTTAACAGGTTGCTCAACGGGTTTTAAGATTTCTCTTTAAACCAAAGAATCTAGATTATTTTTAATATTATCAATCGATTTATTTTGAATATTATCAATTCTTTTTAGCAAATTCAACTTCACACATGTTTTCAAACCCAATAATGCAATGTTTTCATTTTCAACTACTATAAATTTATTTGAAATAGTTTTAGAATTAGTTCCAATATCTAAATCAATAGAGCCATATGGTTTAATTTCAAAGCCACCAAACGCTATAAGTTTAGTTGAACATTTTTTTATATTATTACATAATTTATTGGTTTTCAACCAAGTGTAGGGTAAAATATCAACTTCACTTCCAGTATCCAACTTGAAATTCAATTTCACTCCTCCAACTATCAAAATCTTATACCAAGCATTACTATCATTTAACGAACCTACCAATGAAACAGAATCTATACTCACCGAGGAATCACCATCCTCTGAATTTATGTTGTAAACTCTAGTTTTGTTGGATTTGCAACAATGATTTTGCTTTCCGCAGTTCCAGCAAGTACGTCCAAAAGCTGGGCAGCGACCTTTTTCATGTTTTTGAGAACATTTGCTACAGGCTTTCACTCCGTTTTGATTACTTTTCTGGTTTGATTTTTTCGTGCAGCCTGCTGAAAAGGACTATACCTTTTAGATTTTACCTGTTCAACTAGAAGTGAATCAATGTTGTTCAGTACCTTTAAATTATTTTCAGCCAGTTCAACCGATTTACAAAAATGGAGAGTTTTCTCCAAAGAGAGATTTTCTCTCAGTAAACGTTCCTGTGAACTTTTGGAATTGATTCCCATAATTATCTGGGCCTTCAGTAACTTTTCTTCCTGCCCTTCAAATTCACACGATTGGGCCAAAGACTTTAAGTCAGTATAAAAATTTTCAAATGATTCACCCTCACGCTGCTTCCGATTCAGAAATTTGAATATATTCCATAGTAATGTTGCATTTTGGAATGCATACTTTCTCCAAAACATCATTGATATTTAGAGTAGACTCATGTGAATCGTCTAATTTGTGAGACTTATATAATTTTAGACCTTTTCGCAGAAGATTTTTCAAGCGTGCAACTTGTACACTATTTGATTTCTTATTGGTTTCTATAGCCAGAAAATAATTCGTAACATCTTCTCGAAATGTTCTGAAATTTTCTACCACTTTACCGGTCAGAACTAAAGATTCGGGTCTGTGAAACTCCATGTTAAGCAACAGTTACTTTAGAGTCCTTTGTAGAACAATTTTGTAGTGTTTATACCCAGAATATTTCACGACTGCGCCATGTTTAATTTAATAAGTATCAACACATAATTCACAACAATTGTACACAACAACTTATTTATTACTGACATTAAAGCATATGATCTAGCCAAGGCTAATTAATTAATATAAATTAATCCAAACATTAAGTTGTGATTCTTGGCGTCTGTGACAGCCTGATACTCGCTATTAAACCAAGGTGCGGACCCGACCTTTTCTTCCCGGCCAAGAAATTGTTCTGCACTTTTGGCTATGGCGTCAGCCGCCTGGTTGGATCAATCTGGAGTCCAGATCACTTTCTGTAGGAGGTTCAAGGTTGCGTATTCTTGAGTCAAGTGCAGCCTCATAGATAGAATTGATGAATTGATTTTTACGTTTACGTTTGATGTTTACGGGTGTTAAATTTTCGAATTCTTTCAGTCACATGGCTTTTAGCTAGAGATATTCGGTCTCGGAGCAGAGCCACTACCAAGTGGTGGTCAGAGTCGATATTGGCTCCCCTAAATGTCCGAACATCCATTAAATTTGTATTGTACTTTGCACTTATCATGAAATGGTCAATATGATTGACCGTCGTTCCGTCGGAAGAGATCCATGTCCCTTTGTGTATTGGCTTAAGAGGGAATGTAGTACTTCCAATGATCATTTCACTACCCGCTGCCATTCCGTATGTGAATGACCTGCTGCCGGCTTATATAATTATTATAAAAAGGCCCGGGAGAGACGAACGTGGTAAGGCGCAATAAAATCTCGAAATTTTTTTTAAAACCAACTTACGGTTTTCTACATTTGTTATCTTCTCCAACTAAAAAGTATGAAATAAAAAACATTAAAAAAAAATAATAAAACCGACTTCGAAACCAAGGGGCCTGTAAAAATAAATGCACTGAAAAGTATGAAATATTACCTACATTCTGATTTTTATGAATACACAGCAAAATTTAAAGTGGCATAAAAGTAGGATCTTTTAAGTTCGAGAGAGTTGAAAGTTTTGTATACCTCGGAACTGAAGTGAATAATAAGAACGATATGGCTCAAGAGATACAGAGAAGGATCACTGCTGCCAATAGATGTTTTTTTGGACTTGGCCAACACTTTAGAAGTAGGTACCTCACAAAGCAGACCAAGCTGAACATATACAAGACCCTCGTAAGGCCCGTACTGTCATACGGACCAGAGGCTTGGACTATGACGAAAAGTGATGAGTGGAAGGTCAGTGTGTTCGAGCGAGGGATTCTCAGGAGGATCTACGGCCCAGTAAAGGTGGGTGAAGTCTGGAGGAGAAGGAAAAATAGGGAACTGAGTACTCTATTTGCCGACCTCGACATCGTCACATTTATAAAACTTGGCAGACTAAGATGGGCAGGACATGTGGACAGAATGGATACCTCCGAAATACCAAAAAAGGTGATGACTGAAGAGCTACACTTGACGGGACGTGTAGGAAGACCGAGGATTAGATGGTTGGACAGCGTAGCCAGGTATGTCAGCTGGAGAACTGCGGCAGAAGACAGAGCCAATTGGCGGAGGCTCTTAGAGGAGGCCCAGTCTCGGTAGCGGAACGTAGCGCCAAATATGTATGTATGTATGTTTAAAAAAGCGGAAAAAAGTAATAAAAATTTATTATTTTGATTTATACAATTACATACTAATTGGTAATATTAAATTTAAATATTAAATACTATGTTCAATACAACACAACCTTTCCGGAGGCGGCTCAAACTTTAAAATTTTATAATCTTCTAAATGGACCTTCTCTTCCCATCTATTGATTTAAATGCATAATAATGAAATTGTATTAGTAACATGTCATTTCTATTTTGCGCGGTCTCCGAAAAGAGGCGTATTTGGTGTATATTGATAAAAATTAGAAGGTAATTATTTCATACTTTTCAGTGCATTTATTTTTACTGGTTCCTAGATTTTGAAATCGGTTTCATTTTTTTTTTTTTTTTTTTTTTATCCTTTTTTATTTAATACATTTTTCGATATGTACACTACTATACGTATTTTGAATACTACATTTTATCTTATTAACTTAGGCTTCATAGTTACAGACCATTGTAACCTTATTATAAAATGTTCGGTAAAGATGCTGAAGTGGGGCTAATGGGCGTGGCATGTTTTGAGAGGTTATGTTATCAAACTTCCATCGCCTTGTTTTCAGTAAAAAAGTGCCTTATTATGGCACCTACAGTTCAATATTACTTCACATTATCTCAGATAAGCTATATATAGAGTTTTATCTCATTTTCATTTATTACTTTTGGCATGGTCTCACTTCAATTACTATAATCTTACAATTCTTTAAAATTTTAAAAAAAATTGTTTATTTTGATCTAATATATTTAATTTTGTTTAATGTTTGTTCAAATGTATACATTTGATGTTTGTTTATATAATTTCTTTGATTGTTTGTTTTCTTTTTTTTCTCCTTTAGCCCTGATGATGACCAAAATTTGGGTCGAAACGTTGGCAAAAATAAAATATTGAATTCTAAAGGTGCCTTAACACTCTACGAACCTCACCCTCGAACAGGTTCTCACATGAACCTTGCTGTACCGGCATCCACGAACAGCCATTTACACATAACCTGACGTTGAGCGAACAAATTTGGCTGACGCATCCAACGCTAGTTTCTGATGAAGAAAAAATCTCCATTGTAAATATATTTTATTTTATCTGACAAATAAAAAAAAACAGGAGACGAAGTACAAACGGCACACTAGTATCACAAACCATTCCTGTCACTTGTGAACAATGTCGGCAGTTCTCCGCCATCACGGAATGATCTAGACAAAAACAGTTCGTTCCAACCGCCTATTTTGTTCCAACAAGCGGTCCGGGAGGTTACGCCATGTGTTTTTTTTTTTTATTTGCTTATCGATTTAACGTTACAATATTTATATTTTTTATTGTTGATAGAAATAGTTTTGTTTTTTTTACTTTATGAATATTAATAATTGCACATGTACTGTAAAACGGTAGACGAATATTATGCCCTTTTGAAAGGTTTTGATTAATAGCTCCTACCAATTGTTGATATATTGTTACATGTCGATAGATCGATATTAGTCAGAGTGAGATCATGTGGTATTATGTATAAAAAAGTCAGTAATAAAAAGGTTTTCTTATATAGTTGAAATGCGTTCTTTTTATAACACTAAATAAATAAGATGGTGTCAGGTGAAAATAAAATTGAGATGGACTTAACGTTGAATTCAACGTCTTCAACCATGTCTCACTCAAGCATCAGTGGTTTAAGTGGAATCACGCAGCTAAGAATTGATGATGATAATAATACTGTAGCATGGAAAAGTTTGTATCAAAAGTTTGATTTTTTTATTACAGCAGGAGATCTGGAAGGAGCTACGGATAAAAGAAAGATTGCTTTGCTACTGCATGCTATAGGGGATAAAGGTATAGAAATATATAATTCGTTTAATTTATCAGAAAAAGACAAAACATTTACTAATGTTGTGAAATTATTTGAAGATCATTTTATTCCAAAAAAGAATGTCACGGTAGAACGATACAAATTTTTTACTAGAGCACAATTTCCGAATGAATCTCTTAATATTTTTTTAACAGATTTGAACAATAAAAGTCTAACCTGTGACTTCGGGACTATGAGGGAAGAATTAGTAAAAGATATTTTGATTGTTGGTATTAATGATCCGTCTCTTAAGGAGCGATTGCTTCGAGAAGAAGATTTAACGCTACAAAAGGCCATTACGATTTGCAAAGCTGCTGAGTTATCACAGAAGCGGATGCGTGAATTAAGCAATGTTGATAAGGATTCGACTGTGTTTCAAGTGGTGAGAAAACAATACGAGGTTAAGAAAAAAGAGACACAGCAATTTCAGTCACAACTGCAGCCAAGATCAAATAAAAAATGTTATAGGTGTGACAATTACTGGGATTCTTTACATAATTGTTCAGCCATCGGCCAAACTTGTAAAAAATGTGGTCTCTTAAAAATCATTTTGCTCGTGTGTGTCGCAATACATCAAATCAGAAGCAGATTCATGATGTACAGGTAGGAGAGGGTGACTGTTTTTTCAGCTTAGAAAGCAGTTTTGCACCAAAGGATTGGTTTGAGACTATCGAAATTAATGGAAAAAGGATACTAGCAAAATTGGACTCCGGGGCTCAGGTAAACTGTTTATCACTAAATACGTTTAAAGAATTAAATTTGAGTCAGAATGATATTCATAATTCCAAGATTAAACTGACCACTTTGGATAGCAAGGTTGTAGATACAATTGGTACGTGTAAGATCAAATGTTTTCTTACTTATGGGAAGTCGGCTATTATCGATTTTGTTATTATAAAAGTTCCATGCATTACAATACTAGGGCTTCAGTCTTGCGTTGAATTAGATTTGATTAGTAGAAATATCGTAAATATTGATTTTATTAAAGGTTATAACTATGATAAGCTTATTGAGCAATATAAACATTTATTTCAAGGAATAGGGTGCTTCAGTCAGAAGTACACTATTTGTTTGAAGAAAGATGCACGACCAAGAGTTGAACCTCCACGACGTATTCCGTTAGCGCTAGAAAAACCATTCAAACAGGAATTGGATAAGATGTGTAGTTTGAACATTATTGAAAAAATCGATACTCCAGTAGAATGGTCTAATTCTATTGTTATCGTAAAGAAAAGAATAACCAACTACGCATATGTCTAGATCCAAGATATTTAAATCAGTGTATAATAAGGCAACAGAAGCTGTTGCCAACTGTTGATGACATTATTGAAAAATTAGCAAGCGCCAGATACTTTACTACTTTAGACTGCAATAGTGGGTTTTGGACAGTTCAATTAGATGAGGCCAGTTCTCGATTATGCACGTTTTCAACACCTTTCGGTAAGTACAAGTTTAAAAGATTACCTTTTGGCTTATGTGTTTCAACAGAAGCTTTTCAGGAACGCATGGAAAAGGCATTTAAGGATGTAGAAAGAGTAGCGATATATGTGGATGATCTCGTAATTTACGCTGACTCCATTGAAGAACAAGATAGAAGATTAAAAAAGGTATTGGATGTTGCTAATTCACATAACATATGATTTAATTTAGAGAAGTCAAAATTTGGAAAAGAAGAGATAAAATTTTTAGGAATGATCGTTAATAAAAACGGGATTTCACCGGATCCTTCAAAAGTTGCGGCCATTATTGAAATAAAGTCATTAAAAGATAGAAAAGATTTAGAGAGATTTCTTGGATTGACAAATTATTTATCAAAATTCATTACAAACTATTCAGACATTACCGCGCCATTGCGTGAATTGGTTAAGAAAGACAACGAGTTCTGCTGGGAAATTTTACATGAAAACGCATTTAACAAATTAAAAGAGTGTCTGGTAAAAGCTACTGTGTTGCAAATATTCAACCCCAACTAGGAGATAACGATTTCGGTGGACGCCAGCTCAGAAGGTGTTGGAGCTTGCCTATTGCAAGAAGAAAAACCAGTCTGTTATGCTTCAAAGGCATTAACGGATTATCAAAAACGGTATGCACAGGTTGAAAGAGAAATGTTTGCGATAGTATTTGGATGCAAACGTTTCCACAAATATATTTTAGGACGTCGCATATTAATTGAAACGGATCATTCAGCAATGGAGGCATTGTTTAAAAAACCTTTGAATGTAGCACCTTTACGCATACAAAGAATGATGTTGAAAGTACAAGGTTATGACATTGTAGTTAAATATGTCCCAGGTAGATACATGTTTGTTTCAGATTTCCTTAGCCGATCTTTCATTTCTTCAACCAAGAAAGATGAGGTTGATGACCAAGAGATTCACAACGAAATAGTCTGCCACGTGAATGCTACAGTACACCACCTACCGATATCTGACAATAGGAAAGCTCTGTTTAAACTGAAAACTTCTGAAGACGAGCTACTCTTAATTCTCAAGCAATATATTCAACATGGATGGCCCTCAAACAAGACAAATGCAAGTGAACTAGTTGTACCATTTTGGAACATAAGAGATGAATTATCAGTAATTGATGGCATTGTTTTTAATAACGATAAAATCGTAGTTCCTCATAGTTTGCAAAGAATGATACTTCAGTCCATTCATGAAGGCCATTTTGGCTATCAGACTTGCATAAATCGAGCTAAACCCTTGGTATATTGGCCTAACATGAGATCAGAAATAAAAAACCTTTGTCAAAATTGTCAAACATGTGCTACTTATAGGGCAAGTAATTCTAAACAACCGATAGTGTTTCATGACATCCCTATGTTTCCGTGGTTAAAATTAGGTGCTGATCTATTTGAATTCAATAAAAACAATTATGTTATAGTTACAGATTATTACAGCAAATATATAGAACTTGCGAGGTTGGAAGATTTACGCTCCATTACGGTGATAAAAAACATGAAATCAATCATAGCTCGACATGGAATTCCTCTGGAAATTGTTACTGATAATGGCCGTCAGTTTAGTAGTACTGAATTTAAGAACTTTGTTAGTGAATACGGTTTTAATCATATCACATCATTTCCAAATTATCCCCATTCTAATGGACAGGTGGAGTCTAGTGTAAAAATTATAAAACAAATTTTAAAAAGATGTGTTCACAGCAATTCCGATCCATATCCAATACCGATCCATTGGCACTTCTAAACTATAGGAACACGCCTAAAAATGGTTCGCCGTCACCAGCTAACTTATTGTTTAATCGTAATCTTAACACTACTTTACCTGCTTCCAGAGAATATTTAAAGCCTAAATTGTACTGTAGGAACAAAGAATTTGATGTAACTAGACCAGAAATTATAAAAAAGTACTACAATCGGCACACAAAAACCTTAAAGGATTTACGTCCAGGCCAGAACATATTATTTAAGAAACAAACAGACGATAAGAGCTGGACTCAAGGAAAGGTACTGCAGAGGTTAGATCCTCCTCGATCGTATGAAATCATAGATGAAGATGGAAAGAAGTTGAAAAGAAATAGGCAACACATCATAGAAGGTAGTGGCGAACAGGAATATTCGTCTTATGCATGTGTGGACGAGGAACTGGATGAATCTAAAGACGAAGTGACAAGTGAAGGGCTATAAGGGAGCTATCAAACAAGATCAGGAAGAGTTGTAAAGAGACCAGAAAAACTAAACTTGTAATGGTTAAAATTTCATTTATCAATGTAAAGGTTATATAATTTCATTTATCAATGTTTATATATTATTATATGATTATATACGATTTAAAAAAAAAAAAAAAAAAAAAAATTTTTTAACTGTTTAGGTTAAGGAGAGGAATGTTACATGTCGATAGATCGATATTAGTCAGAGTGATATCATGTGGTATTATGTATAAAAAAGTCAGTAATAAAAAGGTTTTCTTATATAGTTGAAATGCGTTCTTTTTATAACACTAGATAAACAACACCAATGTTGAGTTAGTGCTTCGGGACTTTTCCTTAACTAGTCTATATAATTCAGTTTTCGATTCATATATTAGAAAAAATAATAAATTACATAGGAATAGAGGGAGATTTAATTTAAATGGCAAATTTTCATAGAAATCATATTTCCCATTCTTATCTCTTCTTTTTATGGAGCAAATTACTTATGTGAATAAACTTGTTGCATACGTAGTATCTTAATTTGTTATTATAACAAATACGTTTGTCACCTAAAGTAACGTTTTAAACTTATTCAAACTATCTTTCAACAGTTTATAAAGAAATAATCAGTCTATTGCTATTATGATTCTGTTATTTATTTTTTATCTTCATATTTCAATAATTTAAAGTTGTCTATCAAGTTATATCTATTTGTTTTACAGGTCTCTTACCACTCTTCCCTATGCTTATCATGCAACAGTTATCTTAATTTCAGCCAGTTCCCTAAATGTCTTCTATATAAAACAGACATTAATAAATAGATAAACTTCAAAAATTAAAGTTAATTAAATAATCACTATAGTCTGTTAAATTAGAGTTTATTAAATTATCACTATAGTCAGTTAAGTTAAAGTTGGAGTGGAGTTGTGTTTGGACCTCGGTCGAGTGCGCATAGGATTAGTTGTAGAACTGCTCTGATAAGTACCTTCTATAATTCCTCTAATATTTTTATTTCTTGTTAATTTTATTTTTTGGATTCATTTATAGGTTTAATTTTATTTTGTCTTCATTTTCCCCATTTATTCTTCTTCCCCTAGGTATATTTATTTTTTCTTTATTTTAATTTCAATAGTACAAAACTATTAGGAATAGCCCAAAAATGAAGGAACCCCCGGATCTTTCTTCACCCAAATTTAAGCGTAAACGCTACAATAACCAACAATATAATAGTAATAATAATGCAAGTTATTTTAACCAAGGAATAAGCAGTGAAACTAATTTAAATCAGTTTCTAATTATAGAGAGAACAGATGAAGAGAACTTTAATAAAGTATCCCCCTTCATAATAGCCAAAACTATTATCAACACGTGCAAAGAACCAAAAAACATAAAAAAATTAAAAAACGGTACCCTCCTAATAGAAACACATAATAAAGAGCAATCCGATAAAATACTTAAACTAACTAACTTTGGGCCTAATATAAATGTAAAAGTAAGCCCTCATACCAAATTGAATCTGAGTAAAGGTATAATTTTTTGTCCCGATCTAGACAATGTAAATGAAAATGAAATTTTACTAGAACTAAAAGACCAAAATGTGGTAGAGGTTAAAAGAATCATTTCAAAAAAGTCAGGGCAGGAAAGGAAAACACATATGTATATACTTACATTTTCTTTAACAACCTTACCTGAAAATATTATAGTAGGCTTTTATAAACTAAAATTAAGAATGTATATCCCTAACCCCATAAGATGTATGTCTTGCCTTCGTTTTGGTCACCTGACCGTTAGATGCAACAAAGAGCCCATCTGTGCAATTTGTGCGAAACCAAAACATGAAGGGAAACCGTGCGATACCTTCGTGCCATGCTGTGTAAACTGTAATCTTAAACACTCTAGTTTAGATAGTAGCTGTCCGAAATTAAAAGAAGAAAGAGAAATAAAAGGTTTGCAATATCAAAATAAAATTCCGTATAACGTAGCAAAAAAAATGTACAAGGAAACTCACAATCTTGTTAATAATGGAACATATGCTAATGTAGTAAGGAATAATAGGAAAGGTGTAGAGATAGCATGTCAAACCGACTTTATTGAAAGTGATAAGGAGACTCGTTAATGACACAAATAACCTTCCTGGCCACACTGAGGCTGGCCGTTATCTCCTCTCCCCACCTCCCCCCGCCTCAAACCCAGTCCCCAATCCTCCCCCCGCCACCAACCCAGTCCCCCCACCCCTCCCCCTCCCCCTCAATCCAGTGCTCAGTGCATCGTCAATCGGCACTGGCACCGTCCGTCCTATCACTGGCTCCTGTTGCCTTCCTATTACTAAGGAATTTCAGGAGCCACCGCCTCCTAAACCTAAACCTAAGGAACAACGACGTAAAATCAATAGTAAAAAAAGCAGTGATGGAATGGAAAGTGCATAAAAACCTTATAACTCATAATTAATAACTATATATATTATATTATTATTATTAATAATAAAAATATATTTAAATAAAAAATAAATAAAATAAGACTAAAAAATAATTAAAAAAAAATAAAAAAAAAAATAAATAAAAAAAAAATATATATATAGAAAAAAATATATACAAAAAATAAATAGATAAAAAAAAAATAAAAAAAAAATATATATATATATATAACCATGCCACTTAATATAGTTTTCATAAATAAAAACAAACCAGTTTCCGAAAATTATTTGTATATTTCATTTCAATGTATTTTCACTATAATACTAGTATTCATATGTATCTTGATGTGTATAGCTATACATCCTCATGTATAACACTACTATTCACTTTCAACAATGACGCTCATTAGTTGGAATTGCAATGGAGTTAGGACACAATATGAGGAATTAAAAATATTACTAAACGAATACAACCCTTGGGCCGTATGTATTCAAGAAACAAAACTGAAACCTAATAACATGTTTTCCCTAAAACATTATAAAATCTACCGAAAAGATAGGGAAACAGATGGACCAGCTAGCTGGGGGATAATCACTGCAATCCGAGAACAATATTACTCTGAATATATAGATATTCAAACGCCACTACAAGCAATAGCTGTTAGAGTACACCATACGTTTCCCATAACCGTTTGCAATATATACCTCTCTCCCAGCGAACCAATAGATGAATCGGCTCTGGTTCAACTTATCAATAACCTTCCAACACCTTACATTGTAACTGGGGACTTGAATGGGGCACATGTTTCATGGGGGTCTCCATCAAGTAATAGTCGAGGCAACACCATTAAGCGAGTTATAGACACAACAGATAGTATTATACTGAACAATGGAAAAATTACATACATTAGCCCTCAATATAGATCCTCTTCGTCCATAGACATCACCTTCTGTTCACCCTGCATGCTGGATAAAGTCACATGGGATACATGCGCGGACCAACATGGTAGTGATCACTTCCCCATCATCGTATCACTTACATTCCACCAACCGCTCCCTCAAAGGTATCCTAGGTGGATCACTGAGAAGGCAGATTGGAATTGTTTTCACCAGAAATTTACGTTCGAACATCAAAATTCCTCAATAGACGTTGATGCTATGACCTCTCTTCTAACTAAAGCTATAATAGAAGCTGCACTTCAAAGTATACCGAAGTCACGAGGCAATTCTAAAGCTAATCATTGCCCCTGGTTCGATGAAGAATGCCGCCACGCATTAAGAGAAAGAAACAGAGCTCTCAGAAAATTTCAAAGAAACCCCATCGCCACTAACTACATCGAGTACAAAAAGCTAAAAGCCAAAGCCAGGAATATCATTAAGCAGAAAAGGAGAACCTCATGGCTTTCCTACATAGAAGACATTAATACAACCACACCCATCCGAAAAGTCTGGAACAAAATAAACTCCATCAGAGGCATCAATAACACGAAAACGCTAACTTTAAAAATTAATGATCGAATAATTTCAAACCCCAAAACTCTGGCTGAAACTTTTGTAGACTACTTTACCAACAATCCAATCAATCATGAAGACCCGTCACCAATTGCAGATGTCAACTTCCCAACAAATGCCAATGACTTATACAACGCTCCATTCTCAAACCTTGAATTAAATGAAGCAATAGCCGAATTAAAACCGACTACACCAGGGCCTGACGATATTCACAACCTCATGATAAAAAATCTCCCATCTTCTGGTAAACATGCTCTCCTACATCTTTATAACAAAATCTGGACGTCTCAAAAATTACCTATGTCATGGCGAGAATCAATAGTTATACCCATACCCAAGCCTGGAAAAGATAGAACACAAATCAACAATTTTAGACCCATATCACTAACCAGCTGTTTATGCAAACTAATGGAGAAAATGGTCAATAAGCGCTTATTGTGGTATCTAGAAACACATTCGTTACTGTCCCCGGCGCAATGCGGATTTAGGAAGGGAAGATCCACTGTTGACCACTTAGTCACTCTTGAGGCTGAAATCCTCAACACTTTTATCGCCAAGCAAGAAGCTGTCGGAATCTTTTTTGACATTGAAAAGGCGTATGATACGGTCAACAAGCACGTAGTACTAAGGCAAATGTACGACTGGGGATTTGGTGGAAATCTAACAATTTTCGTTAAAAATCTTTTAACCAACAGGACCATCAGAACAAGAATTGGCAATGCCCTCTCCGAACCCAAAGTTTTGGAACGTGGACTTCCACAGGGGAGTGTCATTAGTTGCGTCCTTTTTGCCATAGCGATGAACACTGTCACCGAAATAATCCCCGTATCCGTAAAAACGTTTTTATTTGTCGATGACCTAGCAATATTCCTGAGATTTAGTAGCAAGGAATGGATGAGTAGAATCCTCCAAAATACTCTTAATAAACTACTTAATTGGGCTAGGAACAATAATTTCAAATTTTCTCCGCATAAAACTAAATGTGTTCTTTTCTCCAGAAAACGAAACCCAACAGAACCACCTCAACTTACTCTTGGAAACAATATCTTCACTTTCAACAACGAAATTAAATTTCTCGGACTAATGATTGACGAAAAACTCAATTGGATTTCCCACATCAAAAACCTACGGGAAGAATTTCGGCAAAAGGCTGAATCTACTTAAGGTTCTTGCCGGAACATCATGGGGAGCAGACAGGAAAAGCTTACTAATGGTCTACAGATCTCTAATCCTATCTAAGCTGGATTACGGTTGTGCTGTGTACTCATCCGCCAAAACCGCACATCTTTTACTTCTTGACTCCGTCCATCACGCCGGAATCCGTCTCGCAACTGGTGCTTTTCGTTCATCACCAATAATGAGCATATGTGCTGAATCTAATGTACCACCGTTGTTTCTCAGGAGACAACAAATCATCAGCTCCTACTTAGCCAAAATTATTTTTCAACCTAGCAACCCAGCATACCAATTGATCTTTCAACCAAAGCATACTAGACTTTATAATACAAAACCACGTTCGCCCGCACCATTAGCAATAAGACAACGAGCACTAATTACAGAAATAAGAAACGAAGTCGATTACACCCCAACCTATGCAGAAAACCCCCCTTGGATTTACACACCACCGTCAATATGCCTTAAGTTCCAACATCTTAAAGCTAAGCTACCTCCAGATATGCTGCGTCTAGAATTCTGTGCTATGGTAAATGAGGCCTCATCAGAAACCTGCATTATTTACACTGATGGCTCCAAGACGAATGACCAAGTAGGCTGTGCGGTTGTCTCTGCCCAGGAAACCAAGAGGTACAAGCTTCCACACCTCACGTCGATATATACCGCCGAGCTTCAAGCAATTAATTCTGCCTTATATACAGCCATTACATCAAACAGGCAGAATATTACAATCTGCACAGATTCCTTGTCAGCGTTAAAATCCTTGGGGAAAATTTATACTGCCAATAATATCATAAAAATTATTAAAAACTACCTGGGTATATTAAAAACTATGGGGAAAAATGTCACTTTTGTATGGACCCCAGCTCATATTGGTATTAATGGGAACGAAGCTGCAGACAAAGCAGCAAAGGAGGCAGCACAAATGAATTCCCCAGCAATAAAAATATTTGAAGCACCAGATATTAAAAAGTGGCTAAGTAATAAGGTTGCAAGAGACTGGGAAAGTTCATGGGAATGTACAACTCCTCAAAATAAGTTAAGAGGAATCAAGAACACGACACGCCCATGGAAAACTTCCGTGAGAGGTAACAGGCGAGAGGAAGTTGTAATTACGCGCCTAAGGATTGGTCACTCAAGACTCACCCACGGACATCTGATGAGTAAAGAAGAAGCACGCAAATGCGATCGGTGTGATACTGCACTCACAATTAAACACATCATCGAAGAGTGCCCTAAATACTCAGCCGAATAGCGCTCTAGAGACCTCCCCAGGCAGCTGTCCAGCCTATTGGCAGACGATAAAAAAACTCTGGACACAATGATTGAAATTCTTAAAGAAATCCAAATTTATAATAGAATATAAAAGAAAAAAGAAAAAAAAAAAAAAAAAAAAAAAAAAAAATATTCAGGAAAATGTGTTGCAATGTAAATCGATTACTGTTAGTTAGTGTTATTAATGTTATAATTATAACTCTTAATGTATATTGTTTTGACATAGAATTACTGTATTACTAATGTAAATCGCTATCTGACATTGTAAGGCAGGTTTAAAAAAAAAAAAAAAAAAAAAAAAAAAAAAAACCACTTATGATAATCAAATAATAATAATATAAGCTATATAATAGATAAAAAATGCAACGGGCGTAATAATCGCGAAATTGATCGCCCTAAAACACCTACTACTACTACTAAGTTAAAGTTAATTAAATTATCACTATAGTCAGTTAAATTAAAGTTAATTAAATTATCACTATAGACAGGTTTGTAATGTAAAAAGATTACTTTAATTAATCTAATCTTAATTTGTGGCTGACCACCATTTTTAAATTATTTTTAAATAATTTATTTTTTGAAGAGAAAAGATTTGGCTCCGCCGGGAGTCGAACCCGGGTCTCCTGCGTTACATGCGAGGATGCTAACCGCTACACCACAGAGCTCGGCTCAAGGCAGTGGTGGTCAGCCACAAATTAAGATTAGATTAATTAAAATAATTTAAAAAATTGACTTAAGTCAATAAAATACCATAAATTGGACAAAACATGTCCACCTCCCGCTACTACTCGCAAAACTTGTGAGATAGGGGTGAGTAGGTATCAGTGAAGAGGAAGGATTTGCTCTGCCTTGAGCCGAGCTCTGTGGTGTAGCGGTTAGCATCCTCGCATGTAACGCAGGAGACCCGGGTTCGACTCCCGGCGGAGCCAAATCTTTTCTCTTCAAAAAATAAATTATTTAAAAAGATTACATTTTATTTTCTAAAGTTAGCTTCAGTCTAAATTTCTTGTTTGTCAAGGATTAACTGTGTGAAACTATTATTAATAAAAATTCCATTTCTCATTACAGTATACAGGGGGGGGGGGGCTGTGAGGGCTGCAGCCCATCCGTTTGGAAAATTTTTCGTCATTTAAAGATAGAGTTTGACTTTTCCTAAACTAAGGAAGCAAGTTAAATAACAAATAATGTGTAGAACAACTAGAATTTTAGTTGTGGGAAAGGAACATTAAGGTAAAACAGCTGGTTGGCAGATCCAAATAAAGGGCCGTGGGGCTGCAGCACCCCCCCTTTACAATCGGCTGGATCCACTTATGCTTTCAGAAGACTGATATTCTTTCATATGTAGGTGTCCCCACCTAATCAAATTTTTACAATTCAGAAAATAACTTATTATAAATCATAAAAGAATTTATTGCGGTAATAATTAGTCAGGACTCAGTTATTGAAAAGTTTTTATGATACATTTCAATGTTCATGGTAGTGACTATTTAAACCTGGGGACCATGTTCATAATTGTCATAATTTTGAACATTGATGCAAGCTTTTTTACTTCCTATTTTAGCTAGTTTTATATACATACTACCTCTTAATGTTTTGTATTGATTCACTTTTAACCTTAAGCTGTCTGTGCCGCAGAGCCGCCAGCCGCTCTCCTTCAGTTCGCATTCGCTTAGCTCGGTTTCTAACTTATTAAAAAACTATCATTTATTTAATTTATATCGGTTTCTTTAAACACGGGTTTTAAAAGCGACGTCTATCGTTTCCCCTAACTGATTAACCATTAGACATATTTACTTTTATTGAATTAAGCTGACGGAGGAAAGCGTTCATTTTATTAAAAAACTTAGGCATATCGTAATTTTCGTCGCAGCGGATAAAATATGTTTTGAACCTCCCCCTAAAAGCTGTTTCATTTTTGGCGAAACCTACCGCGTCGGGTATTAATAGCTGGAAATACAAAGAAAACTCGAGACAAACAACCAACCAAATTCAAATAAAATTTACAAAACAAATTCAAATACAACTTACAAAAAAATATTAAACTTACATTCAAATTCTTACCTCAGAAAAAAAAATTAAGAAAAATAACAACTGCTATAAGAAACAAGAAAGAATAATAATAAAGAAAAACACAACGAACATTTTAATTTAGGAATTTTTCGATTTTAAGATCAAATCACATCTAGGCACAAATCTGGAATATTGTATCAATCTTTTGATCGATTTATCGCATAATTTTCGATTTAATAAAGTTCAAAACTCAAATTTGACTCCCCAAATTGTAGAAACAGAACCGGCAATTTCTCTCTAGTGTCGTGTTCTGTATCAGAATTTTTCGTAAGTCAGTTTCATTGGTTGTATGACCAGATGGTGAAGACGGATTTATGTTGACCGCAGTCGGCATATATTCCTCAAAGACCATCTGGATTGCAGGGAAAAAAAAAATTCTGTTCCGGCTATACATTTTACCATGGGCTTCCACTAAGTAATCTCTAACCGTCACACCAAATGAAAGAACCACCCCTTATTTTTTAAGTCCTTCACCCACACTTACTTGACGTACAGAGCGGGCTTTCTCTCTATGGTGCTTATCAAAGTACGCATTCTGCCTCTCTTTCGCTTCTTTAAGAAACTATCTATAGTTATGGATTCACCCAGCCTACAGTAACCTCTGAGTCAGCAGTCAGCAACCTCTAGTATATATATCCCCCAGGTCTAGGCTACCATTGCCATTGTTATTGTGTCACTCTTAGTTGTAATATCTGTAGATAGTAAAGTTTTCCAATATTTGTAGTATTTGCTTTGAATACAGTTTTTAAAAAGCGAATTAGTGAATGCAGAGATTTATTTTATGACGGAGCTATCCTTTCTAAGATTGGAAAAAAGAAGCCTCGGCTCAACAGTTGATGTTGCCCTACTTTTTCTACCAAACATGTTCCGCCGGGAGTATCCGCTTTCCACTGGAGTTGATCGAGTTGATTGATTGCGCCAATAGTCCAACAAAAGGTTTTACATTCTTTTTCATGCGCTTCTTGACAACTTTTACTGACTACATGAAAGTTAGACTGAGCGAATCTCAGACTCGACGTTACAGATCTAAAGTTCGAAGAGTCTGCGAATTCACGAAATTCAGCTGAGGCAAACTGCGTCACTTTATCCGACTGGAGAACAAAGGGATTGCGTATCTTAAATTTTCTTTCATTGCGAGGATTAGGTAGTAAAGATATATCTATAAATATTGAAGAATAATTTTCAACAATTGAATAATATTCCGATTTAAACTCCTACATGCGTTAAAGCGGATATCGAAGTAGGGTGTGGAAGGAGGTCGGTGGATGGAGGTGTGCAGGGAGCGAGTTGTGGTGTCGGCATCGAACCTTCGGGTTCTTTAAGATTTATTATTATTATTTAAACTCCTAAAATGTCAGCACACACCCCTCCGGCGGTCCTAAGGGTCTCAACCATTTACATGTCATTGTTCGGGAAGTGAAAAAAAACTTAAAAATGTTTGCTCATCTTAATCATTATTTATTCGTAAAAAAAAAAAAAAAAATCAAATGAAGGGTTCAAATATTTGTTTTCATTTTTTTTTAAATAAAGATTTTATCAGTTAAAAAAAGTTGAAGAGTGATGATTTTTGAGTGACTCAAGTTATGTATGCCGATAAAAAATTAGGACAAAGAAATTTACATTGGCAATTGATTAATTGCTTCCGGTAGATTGCTGAAAATAATGCTTTATAGAATATATAAATGGAAATTTCTAGGAATAAGCTACACTAATTTTAATTTCACTGTTCCACATGTGGAACGATGACAAGTTCTTAACTATATTAACTTATGTTTTCTGGTTCTTTTCGTTGTACTAAGCTGAATGAGGAAATTTATAGAACTACTCATTCCTATAGCAAGATATTCCATCTTTTGTGTGATTCCTTTACAGTTTAGCCTAATTGAGTCAACCTTCTTATTTTCATAGAACTCTGATACAAATTTTGTTGAAAGTAATGCGTCAAACATCAGTCGTGCTTAGTTTTCATCCAGTCTGTATGATGTTCAAGATTTCGAGTAGAAAACAAAAATTGTGTGACTGTTATATCGCTTTGTGAATACTTATTTCTAATATAAAGAAAAATATATTTGTGATTTTTTTTTTAGAAAGAAAGCAGTAGACGAAGCGTCAAAGAAGCAGTAGACTATTAGAAATATTTGAACTCGTTTAGTGATAGTAATACGCGAGATAGTTCCGATGAAGAAGTCGATTTATATCACTTTCCTCCAGACGTAAACGAACGTGTGACAGACGAAGAAGACATTTTTTTTCGAAATATCTAACTTGAACTGTCTTAAGACCGAATTAAGAAAAAAAAAAAAAAAATTGGTCTATAAAAGATTAATGGCTCTATGACTTTTGATTTACGCTCTAAACATTTTCCACAGGACTACCTTTCGTTAATTGTCTACCGCCCCCAGCCACCACACTGGCGTCCTTGCAAGTGCTAAACACTTGAATAAGCCCAAATGTCCGCTGTGAATGTCAGAAATGATTTCAGATCAACAATCCTTGGAAATATAAACCTCGTGCCTCTTCAAAATGCCCTGGTAGAACAATAATTCTCCTTATTATAATCCTTACTTTTTGCTCTCTGTAAAAATCAATGTTTTCAAAGCTGACCAATCACCATTATCTATACATTCCTTTAATTTCTTGTGTAAGAGATAATCATCCTGAGATAAACTTATAGTCTCCATCCGTGTCTGTTGATTTGAGCAACTTCTAATTCCAATTAATCTGCAATAACTATATTTTTTCCGGGAATGTACACCACCTAATACTCGAATCTATATAATCTCATTCGAAACCGCTGCAGCCTAGCAGTTAAATCTTGAATAGGTTTACCTCCTAAGAATTGAACCAAACATTTATAATCGTCCCGTAATGCGAACGATATCCCAAAAACACCAAGCGAACCCATTACAAGGTCAATGCCAAGGCCTCGTCTGGAGTTGACGGTGGGTTACCAGGTGTGTCGCCGGTCGAAGAGCACCTCGACACCAGCTGCCCAGGAAGGAGAACTCCTCTATCAGGTTGGAGCATTTAGCGGCCCATCAAGCAGGCTCCCTATCTTCTACAAAACAAATCCTACCCTATGGTTTAAGCAAGTAGAAGCTATTTTCTCCACTTCCAGAGTCACATCAGCTCAGATACGCTTCCAGGTAGCAGTCTCAGGCTTGGACCAGGAGGTCCTTACTCAAATTGCTGACCTTTTCTCTACAGTAAGCGATGACCCGTACACACTGATGAAGGAGCGCCTCATTTCAATATACGGGGAATTAGAGACAAGACGTATTCAAAAGTCGCTGGAAGACACACAACTCGGTAGCCAGAAGCCGTCACAACTCTACCGACAAATGTTGCAGTTGGCAGGCTCAATTGGAAGCAACGAAGTCGTCAGAACTCTTTGGCTACGGAATTTGCCATACCGAGTTCAGGAGATTTTAGCCGCAACACGTCAAGAAGACATCGACGCTCTTACGGCAACAGCCGACAAAATAATAGAGATAGAAAAACCCCCAGATATGCTAGCAACGGTATCTCAGCAGGCACCTACTTCCTCACGCCCACTCAACAACCCCAGCACGGAATTCCGTGGACGAGGAACAATGGAAATCGAGGCACCTGTATCAATCAGGAACTGCTCTTTTGTTCGTTTGTCCGTTATGAAGAGGCGGCGTTGTGGTAGGGCTGCAGCGGTTGCCGCCTGTTCCGTCTGCCCTAGCCGTTTAAAGGCCATCTTCGTTTAGCTGGACTCAGCGTCCGTGAAGCAAATGGAACTGGGCTACAAACTGCTAGGACTTTCTGCTCCAACATTGCGCCAAGTTCACTGTTCGAAGTATCTGCCGAACCCGAAGTGACAACTAGGATCAAAAAGCACCAATCCCGTCGCCGCACTTATTTTAGTCTTAATGTCGGCAAAACATTTATCATGCACTTCTGTTCAGACCCAGTCGTTCTTTTCACTGAGAAGGCATTTGTTATGGTCCAGCAAATATTGACAGGTCGGGGATACACTTCATAAAATTATTCGATGTTCCCGTATAATTGTCGTTGTAGGTTCCTATCGTGTTGTCTTTTGTGTCTCCGTAGACCGAAAAATCAATCGATTAATAGACTCCCTCTAAGTCTTCAACGATTCTCGAAGTCTTTTTTTGAAAATATTCCAGGGTAGAAGATATCCCAAGAGGGGTGCGATTAAAGAAAAATGTCCAGAAAGGCGTTATGATAGTTGTAAGCTTTGACGTTGATTATTCTAAAGGCTTTTGCCAGAGGCCACTATCGGCATCAAGTCGACTGCAATATTTTGCTTTGCCAATTTCAGACCAAGGATAAAACATTTATTTTTCATTTCATTTCATGATAATCTTTACACCAATTTCCACCAGTCTATTTTCCATACAATCTACGGTAATTTAAGTAAAAAACAATATTGTCACTTTAATTCTTTAAACATACACTTGCTCTATCTTATAAATAAAATGTTACTTTTTGGGTTTATAATCATCACGTGCTTATTGCAAGCCTGCATTACCTACTTCGGGATCAGTTTGGGAATTCAGTGACTGCCTGCACCCCGGAGAGGAAAGACTCCCTCAAAAAACCATCACCATGTTAAACTATCTTCTCTCTTTCATCAACATTACAATAATTAGGATTAAGAATTGTTTATTTATTTATTTTAATACGTTTTGTCATAAACTAGGTATAGTTATATTATTATGTTTTCCTTTTTTTTTTCATCTCTTATTTTATATTTATATTTTTTATAATAAACTATTATTATTAATATCATATGTTCTATTAATCTGGTTCCCTAAACAATGGGAGATCCAGGTGATCCAACTAGCCCCACGGCTAAAAGGAAAAACCTAGGGCCCGAATGAAAAATGCCCCTGGTAAAATAAACCTATACAAAAAAAAAAAAAAAAAAAAAAAAAATGAGATAAGAGCCAACTTGCTTATTAATAAACTGAAATCCACTAAATCGCTAGGACATGATCTCCACACTTCCAAGATCTCAGAAAAGCGATTATATTTCTTACATACGTATGCAACCGTATCCATCGCACAACCCAATTTACTTTGCTTTAGAAACCATCCATCATCATCCTGTTCCCTAAGCCTGGCAAACATATCATTAACACCTCATTTTACAGACCAATAAGCCTGTAAGACTCTTGAGAGCCTAGTTCCGATCATTTCAATTTTTTTTTTAGAGAATCCTACATAGAATCCCACAAACCTCTAAAATCAGTTTGGATTCCTTTCTGGTCAACCCACAGTTCAACAGTCTTCGTGTTGTCGATCACATATACTTTGCACATGAAAGCTAGCAATATTACACTGGTGCCTTCTTAGAGGAAGCACAAGCTTTCGACCAGGTGTAGCACGATGGCTTGTTTTTCAAGCTCAAAACCTATTTACCCCAAACTTTATACCTTGTCCTTCGATCCTATCTCTTAAATTGTTCCTTTCAAGTCCTTAAATATCCAATTCAGGCCGGTGTTCCTCAGGGCAACGTCCTGGATCCCGTTCTCTACACTGCCGATATCCCTGCGAACCCTTTTCTTGTAACATTTGCCGATGATTATGACATCCTATCATCCCATTTAGATCCTGAAACAGCATCCCTAAACCTCCAAAGTCACCTCTCCTTGATTGAACATCGGTGCAGCAACTGGCGCATCAAAATTAACGAATCAAAATGTTAGCATATCAGCTTCATCATTCGATGCAGGTCCTGTCCATCAATGCTTTTCAACTCAATTCCACTTCCTGTTTCATACACAGTCCGGTATCTTGGCTTCACTTTAAACAAAAGACTAACATGGAACCTAGGGATGGGTCAGGTTGTAAGAATCAAATACTTTGTATTAGATACTGAAAAGTAACTGATACAGCCAAAATGAACTGGGTGCTGATACTCACTGATCCATGGATACTCGATGATCCGTATCAGTTGAGTGTGAGGTACTAATACAATGAATACTTGGAATAGCTAAACCGGGCTATGGATCAGATACTGGCGACTCAGTACTAATTCAGTTGAATGAATGAATGAATCATTGCAAAATACTTAATACCTGATCCCTTGCCTTAGCAGCATACTCTTTGGCAATTTATTTTAAACAATGATGAGATAATGGAGAGTAATAATCTAAATTAAAAAAATCTGGTGCGTGCTCGCAACACACAACTTTCACTTACCAACTATCTTAGATTAGAAATTATTGCGTTTTGTTAATTGCCACTTCTCAAATGAACAGAACGGGTTTGATTATGAACAATGGTCTGTCATTAAAGGCGTACTCCGCATGCGTGGGCTCAACGAGTTTTATGAGTTGACTGAATATTTTTCCATTTCTTATTTTAAGGCGTAACGAGAGACAGTTAATTTCTCCATGTAAACAAAAACAAAGGTACTTTATAAGAAAGAAACAAACAAACAAAAAAGGCCCCCCCCCAAAAAAAAACCCCTCAGAACATTTTAATAATGATAAAGCTTATCTGATATTAAAGAAAACCTAATTTTCATTAAACATGACGAATTTGATAAAAATCGTTAAAGCCGTTTTTGAGATAATCGAAAAAAAGGTAAAAATTGGAAAAAAAGTCATGAAATAAAGTGCCCCCTAAGTTGGACCAATTTTGATGAAATGTTGGCTTTTACATATTTGGTATATACATACATCAAATACCCAGTTTCTTCAAAATCGTTAAAGCCGTTTTTGAGTAAATAAAAAATATGTACACGTGAAATTGGTACAAAATTTATTAAGTAAAGTCCCCCCTCCGGTTGATCAATTTTGATGAACTTTTACAGTCGTATCTCGGGCATATACATACATCATATACCCAGTTTGATCAAAATCGTTAAAGCCGTTTTTGAGTAAATAAAAAAGACACGTGAAAATGATACAAAATTTATTAAGTAAAGTCCTCTCTCCGGTCAATTAATTTTGATGAAATTTTTACGGTCACATCTCGGGCATATAAATAGATCAAATACTCAGTTTAATCAAAATCGTTAGAGCCGTTTTTGAGAAAATCGAAAAAAACGTATAAAGTTATTAAATAAAGTACCCCCTCCCTTTGAGCAATTTTGATGAAATTTTTGCTGTCACATCGCGGGCATATACATCACTAAATACCCAATTTCAGGTTCGCACGGTTTATAGTTTTTGAGCTAGTCTGTTCACACACACAGACCATTTCGCGGGACTTGGTTAATTGGACTCAGGGGACCCCAAAACGTTTGAGCAATTTTGATGAAATTTTTGCTGTCACATCGCGGGCATATACCTACACTAAATACCCAATTTCAGGTTCCCACGGTTTATAGGTTTTGAGCTGGTCTGTTCACACACACACACACACACACACACACACACACACACACACACACACACACACACACACACACACACACACACACACAACAGTGTGCCATTAGACTTCGACTAGGACGGTCGCAGAGAGCTGGCTCCGGAAGATTAGGTGATAAGATTTTCATTGATTTTTTCAACTTATTATTGTTTTATTCTTTTGAAGGAAAGTGTTTTTTTTTTAATTTTTCAGAAGATAATTTTTTGTTTAGTTTTATTTTTTTGTTCTTAGTTTTAATCTTAAAAATGAATTTAATTTAATTTTATTTATTGATTTTTTTTTTCTCTTTTTTAAATTTCAAAGGATATATATATATTTTTTTCTATCTCTTATTATCATTATATTTAAAACTAATATAGAAAAAAATTTTAGTTTATAATAATTTCTTTTTTTTTTCATCATCTAAACGCAAATGGATGATAGTTCTGACCCCCCTAGCCCATCAACAAAAAAAAGAAAATGGGCTCTGAGTAATAAAATAAAATTTCCTCCGGACAAAATGTTAGATCACAGAACAGAAAATATAATACCATCATATTTAATAATAAAGAGAACGGACCAAGATGATTTTAAAAAAGTGTCCCCCTTTTTCATCCAAAAGGTAATTACTAACCTAGTAGGTAATGTTAAAATGGTTAAAAAATTAAGAGACGGAAGTCTATTAGTAGAAACATTAAATGGGCAACAAACAAACAAGTTGTTATCTTCTAAAGACTTTGGAGGTTTATTTAACGTCGAGATAGTTCCCCATAATTCCCTCAACTATAGCAAAGGAGTTATCCGTTGTTATGACTTTCAATATATGAATATTGAAGAAATAAAAAAAGAATTGACTCCCGTAATTAAAGACATCGTAAGAATAAAATCAAGAGCAAACGGAAATGAAATATTAACCCATAATTATATCGTTACATTTCCTACACCTAAACCACCAGAATCTTTAAAAATTGGATACGAAACGGTTAGAGTACAGCCATATATACCCAATCCTTTACGCTGCTTTAATTGCCTGGGTTTTTCTCATCCCACTTCTCAATGTAAAAAAAAATCGGTGTGCGTTAATTGCGGCCAGGATAGACACGAAGAAAATGTCAGATGTAACCTACCGGCTAAGTGCGTTAACTGTAACGGCGCTCACAATGCACTAGACCGATCCTGTGTAGTTTATAAAATGCAAAAAGAAATCAAAGCAATACAGGTCAATAATAAAATACCATTATATGAAGCAAAAAAAATATACCGAGGCAGAAACCCATCGCATTTTAATAAAACTTTCGCTGAAATAGCAAAAAATCAAAAAAATAATAAAGAAAAAAAAGATGTTGCCGTCCAGGCTAATATTTTATCTTTCGGAAAATTCGCTAAAAATCAATAATGAGATTAATAAACACAGCCCAGCTGCAGTAACTAACATAAGTCTAATGGCATTAAAGCTTATTCTAGCGATGCTCAGGCCATTGCGGCCACCTCTGATAATGCGTCCAGCTTATCACCGCCACCAGAGCCCGCTGCTCTCGGGGCAGCCGCTCTTTCCTCCCCCCACCCATCCCCCTCTCCTTCCCCCCACCCTCCTTCAACTTTCTCGTCGCTCCCATCCGGTTAAATCGACAGCAGTGACGAAATGCTTGATAATGAAGGGTTTATTATCCCAAAACCTAGAAAAGGAAGTAGACGTCGGAAAAATTCTCAAACAAAAACAAACAATACATAGATAAAAATAAATTCACAATCTTACTCTCGTACAATTTTCATTACTTTTAGTCCATAGTATTTAAACTTTTTTACACTATGTCTATCCTACAATGGAATTGTAATGGATTAAAAACTCGTTTAATGATTTAAAAGTTTTGATTGGAGAGGTTAGCCCATTCTGCATAGCACTTCAGGAAACTTATTTATTAAATCACCAAAATAGAACATTAAATTTTTTTTAAATTTATAGGAAAGATGGCCCTAACCCGAACCACGGCTGTCATGGTGTTCTGCTTGCTATCCATGACTCGATATACTCCGAACCGATTCCAATTACCACTCATCTTCAAGCAATAGCAGTAAATATTCATCTAAATTTCACCTTCACCATCTGTAATTTATACCTTCCGCAAGACCCTACTATAGAAACTCAACACCTGCTAGATATTTTTAACCAATTACCCCGACCCGTTCTTTTTGTCGGAGATCTGAATAGCCACAGCCCTCTATGGGGTTCTCAAGACCTAAACATGCGAGGCAAAATAATAGAGGAATTCATTGAACTCTCTGGCCTAAACTTGTTAAATAATAACCAGCCAACCTACCTTAGCTTGACTCATAGATCATTTTCTGCACTAGATCTCTCCATCTGTAGCCCTTCACTTTATTATAATCTAGACTGGAATGTCCTCCCAGATCTTCACGGTAGTGATCATTTCCCGATCCAAATTAAATTTTTAAATATAAATCCCCCGTACCGGACCAAGCCTAGATGGTTACTCAACAAAGCCGATTGGACCCAATTTAAAAACTTAGCAGTTCCACCACTAACTTCACCACGTGAATTGAATATTGAGGAAGGGTGCGAAGCTATAGTCAGCACAATCACCCAAGCGGCCAAGATGTCGATTCCGATGACCACTGGCAATCCAAAAAGACCATCCGTTCCATGGTTTAATGAAAAATGTAAAGAAGCCATAAAAAACCGTCGTATGGCATATAAAAAATTTAAAAAGTGCATAAATACCGAAAACCTGATGGAATACAAAAAACAAAGAGCTGTCTGCCAACAAATATTCAACCACTATAAAGCCGAATCGTGGAAAAAATTTATAAGCGACATAAATACCTCTACGAGTTCCGCGATTATTTGGAATAAAATTCGTAAAATTAATTCTAAATCCGTTCACCCACGACTCACAATATCAATCAATGGACAACTCACCGATGATCCGATTACCGTTTCAAATTCCTTCGCAACTTATTTCTCTGATATATACAACAATGGGCGAAACAATATATCCGGCGAAATAGAAATTCAAAATAGTACAAATGAGTCAACTCCCAACTACAACACAGAATTCACGATGTGGGAATTAAAAACCATTCTGAAAGACGTTAAAGGTTCTTCTCCCGGCCCTGATAATATACATTACGGTATGATAACAAATCTCCCAAATAGCACAAAACAATGGCTACTAGATTATTATAATCACGTCTGGCAAACAGGCCATATACCGAATATCTGGCGTCAATCGATAATTATTCCAATTTTAAAATCTGGGAAAGATAAGCGTCTCCCTTCTAGCTACCGTCCGATCTTCCTAACGAGCTGTGTTAGTAAAATAATGGAGAGAATGGTAAATAAAAGATTAAAATGGATAATTGAAAATAATAAACTAATTCAGCCATTCCAATCGGGATTCCGAAAAGGCTTGTCTACAATAGATCATTTGATAAATTTAGAGGCAGAAGCACAAATACGCATTCGTAAACGGGCAACAAATGATAGCTGTCTTCTTTGACATGCTTAAAGCTTTCGACAATATCAATCACAAAATTATATTAAATAAATTAAGGTACATTGGTGTTCGGGGACAATTGTTCACATTCATCAAGCAATTTCTTTTCAACCGAAAATTTAGGGTTCAAATCGGATGTGAAAATTCGCATGAGTACAGGCAAATCAATGGGGTACCCCAGGGATGTGTGCTTAGCCCCACCCTCTTTTCCTTAGCTATTAATGATCTGGGACTTAATTTACCGCGGGGAGTTAAACCTCTTCTCTATGCTGATGATCTCGCGATCTTCTGCCGGTCGGGAAATATACAAGATATTCAACTGAAGCTTCAGAAAGCAATTAACAGGATAGAAACATGGTCAAACAGTACCGGAATACAATTCTCTGTAGAAAAGACAAAATGCATCCATTTTAGTAGACAACGAAATACACCCCAATCTCCCGATCTAACTCTAGGAAACACCATAATACCATACGCTGATAACCATAGGTTTCTCGGATTAACATTCGATAAAAAATTAACCTGGAAAACTCACATTTCTGACCTAAAAACAAAAGCAACAAATAAACTAAATATGATTCGTGTCTTAAGCCGTACATCCTGGGGGGGCAGATAGAGTCAGCTTACTTTGAATATACCAGGTCAAATACAATCAAAAATGGACTACGGATCGTTTGTTTATGGCTCCACCCGTCCACAAGTATTAGGAAAGCTAGATGCAGTGCATCATGCCGGAATACGAATCGCGACAGGAGCGTTCCGAACCAGTCCTATACTTAGCCTTTGCTCCGAATCCGGACTCTCCCCACTTCTATTCAGAAGATTAAGACTAGCCGTAACATACGCTTCAAAATTATATCCTCAAATAGAACATCCTACCCATAAATATATTTTCAATTCAAAATTTTCCGCCTTATTTCGTGAAAAACGCAACGCAACTCTCCCGTTAGGAGAGAGAATCTCGTCGGCTACCTCCTTCCTAAAAACTATAAAAATTGCCGAATATGAAAATACAAAACCACCTTGGACCAACCAACGCCCAGAAATAATTTCTAACCTCGCTAAATTTCCCAAAAGCAGCACCGAAATATCCGAATACAAAACTCAATTTTCCCATATTCTCCAAAACATACCCGAAGCCTTTGTGATCTATACCGATGGATCTAACCGACATTAAATAAATTATGTAATATATATACCACCGAATTAAATGCTATAGCGGCTGCTCTTCATTTCTGTATGTCCACAAAATACCAAAATATAGTAATCGTTACAGATTCCTTAAGTTCTCTGAAAGGCCTAGATAATATGTATCCGGAACACCAAAAAATATCGCTCATACATTCCTACATAGCAACACTGCAAAATTTAGGTATGTCGGTCAAGTTCGTATGGGTTCCGAGTCACGTGGGAATCATGGGAAACGAAATGGCCGACCAGGCTGCTAGAGAGGCACTCACATTTCCCGTCCGTGGAAAAGATATCCTGACTCCGTCAGATTTATGTAAGCCGCTCAAAAAGGAAATTAAAGATGCGTGGCAATCGATGTGGAATGAGACCCCACCAAGTAAATTAAAGCTTATAAAGAGTGAGGTGAAGCCGTGGGCTACATCCGTCCGTAAAAGCCGCAGAGAGGAGGTCGTGCTGACCCGCCTTAGGATCGGTCATACTAGACTCACCCACTCTTATCTCATCACTAAGGAGCCCCCACCGAAATGTAATTATTGCAGCAGCACCGTCACAATTAGTCACATCTTTCAGGAATGCCAACATTTCACCGCGCAACTTAATAGATTTGGGTTGAAACCCGATATAAAAGAGATGAAAATGGAAGAGTAGAATCGCTTTTCAGATTTTTGAAAACAAACCATTTGCTGTCGTATATTTGACCTCATACGAGATTACTCGAACGGAAGTAAAGTTTTAGGCAAAAACCTTATACAATAAATAAATAAAGAAATAGAGAAATGGGGAAAAGGGAAGAAAAAAAAATTAATAACATAAATGTATAATCACTATATAAAATTAAGATTACCTCGGCGTTGATAACCAGATGAGTTTTACGCCGTTAAACAAACAAACACAGACCATTTCGCGGGACTTGGTTATTTCGACTCAGGGGGACCCAAAACGTGTATTTCCGTTGAAAACCGGAACTCGAAATTTTTCACAATCGCAATACTTCCACTTACTATATATTTCATATATAGGTAAGTGAAAGTAATAAACTTCAATTAGTTTTTATTAAAAAAATTATTTATTAATACTGATTTACAATTTTCAAACGCAATAATTTTAAATAAATATAAAGTTATAACAAAGAACAGTTTATATTTTTTGATGATTTATTTTTACTTTCACTTACCTATATATGAAATATATAGTAAGTGGAAGTATTGCGATCGTGAAAATTTTCGACTTCCGGTTTTCAACGGAAATACACGTTTTGGGGTCCCCTGAGTCGAAATAACCAAGTCCCGCGAAATGGTCTGTGTGTGTGTGTGTGTGTCTGTGTCTGTGTCTGTGTCTGTGTCTGTGTCTGTGTCTGTGTCTGTGTCTGTGTCTGTGTCTGTGTCTGTGTCTGTGTCTGTGTCTGTGTCTGTGTCTGTGTCTGTGTCTGTGTCTGTGTCTGTGTCTGTGTCTGTGTCTGTGTCTGTGTCTGTGTCTGTGTCTGTGTCTGTGTCTGTGTCTGTGTCTGTGTCTGTGTCTGTGTCTGTGTCTGTGTCTGTGTCTGTGTCTGTGTCTGTGTCTGTGTCTGTGTCTGTGTCTGTGTCTGTGTCTGTGTCTGTGTCTGTGTCTGTGTCTGTGTCTGTGTCTGTGTCTGTGTCTGTGTCTGTGTCTGTGTCTGTGTCTGTGTCTGTGTCTGTGTCTGTGTCTGTGTCTGTGTCTGTGTCTGTGTCTGTGTCTGTGTCTGTGTCTGTGTCTGTGTCTGTGTCTGTGTCTGTGTCTGTGTCTGTGTCTGTGTCTGTGTCTGTGTCTGTGTCTGTGTCTGTGTCTGTGTCTGTGTCTGTGTCTGTGTCTGTGTCTGTGTCTGTGTCTGTGTCTGTGTCTGTGTCTGTGTCTGTGTCTGTGTCTGTGTCTGTGTCTGTGTCTGTGTGCGTGTGTGTGTGTGTGTGTGTGTGTGTGTGTGTGTGTGTGTGTGTGTGTGTGTGTGTGTGTGTGTGTGTGTGTGTGTGTGTGTGTGTGTGTGTGTGTGTGTGTGTGTGTGTGTGTGTGCGTGTGTGTGTGTGTGTGTGTGTGTGTGAACAGACTAGCTCAAAAACTATAAACCGTGCGAACCTGAAATTGGGTATTTAGAGTATGTATATGCCCGCGATGTGACAGCAAAAATTTCATCAAATTTGCTCAAAGGGAGGGGGTACTTTATTTAATAACTTTTTAGGGTTTTTTTCGATTTTCTCAAAAACGGCTCTAACGATTTTGATTAAACTGAGTATTTGATCTATTTATATGCCCGAGATATGACTGTAAAAAGTTGATCAAAATTGATGAACCGTACGGGGGAGTTTACTTAATAAATTTTGTATCATTTTCACTTGTTTTTTTTATTTACTCAAAAACGGTTTTAACGATTTTGATCAAACTTGGTATTTGATGTATGTATATGCCAAAGATGTGATAGCCAACATTTCATCAAAATTGGTCAAACGGAGGGGGCACTTTATTTCATAATTTTTGTATCATTTTCACGTGTTTTTTTTATTTACTCAAAAACGGTTTTAACGATTTTGATCAAACTTAGTATTTGATGTATGTATATGCCAAAGATGTGATAGCCAACATTTCATCAAAATTGGTCAAACGGATAATTTTTTTCCAATTTTTACCTTTTTGATCGATTATCTCAAAAACGGCTTTAACGATTTTTATCAAATTCGTTACGTTTAATGAAAATTAGTTGTTATTTAATATCAGGTAAGTTTTATCATTATTAAAATGTTCTGAGGGGGCTTAGATGGGGAAGGGGCCTTTTTTGTTTTCCTATAAAGTACCTTTGTTTTAGTTTATATTGAGAAATTAACTGTCCCTCATCACGCCTAAAAATAAGAAATGGCTAAATATGATATATGAAGAAAATCAATTAAACATATACAGGAGAAAAAAAGAAAAATATTCAGTCAACTCATGAAACACCTTGAGCTCACGCATGCGCCGTACGCCTTTAATGTCAAACCAATGCGTTATAATTAAAGATGTTCTGTTCATTTGAGAAGTTGCAGTTAAGAAAACGCATTAATTTCTAATCTAAGTAAGTTGGTAAGTGAAAGTTGTGTGTTGCGCGCACGCACCAGAATTTTTTTTAATATGGATGACATTTTAAAATACACATAGAGGATTTTATTTTTTTTTTTTTTTTTTTTTTTTTTTTTTTTTTTTTTTTTTTTTTTTTTTTTTTTAGTTTTCTCCAATGCCTTAACCTATATATTGTCTATTGCTTCCTTCCAGACTTTTCGGTCAAAGGCCCATTCTTCTCGTAGACCATACCCCATCAAGGAATCTTCTACTTCGTTATTCCACGTTTTCCTTGGTCTACCTCGTCTTCTCCTTCCATCTATTTTCCAAGAATGGACCACTTTTGGCATTCTTTCCTCGGGCATCCTTTTCAGATGACCAAACCATTTCAGCCATTTTTTTCCTATTTCTTCCAGAATGTTTTTTCAAATTCCATTTTTTCTGTAATGTTTTCCTTTCTCACCTTTTCCATCCTGGATATTCCCGCCGCTCGGCGCCAGTAGTCCATTTCGGTGGCCAGGAGTTTCTTCCGAAGACTGCCCTTTATGGTCCAGGTTTCTGCTCCATTGTCATTATACTTAATACAATACTTTTATAAATATTTTTTTTATTTTAGGGATGATATTTTTGTTCCACAGTATTGAATTAAGCATCGATATGGTCCTTTTCCCATCCGAAATTCTCCTCTTGATTTCTTTATCACACGAGCCGTCCAATTCAATTATAGACCCAAGATATTTAAAATGTTTGACTCTTTTCAGAGCCTGTCCTGGGTGCAGTTCCATTTACTCATTACTGGATGACATGAATTCTGTATTCTCAGCATTAATGGTTAGTCCCCATTTTTTGTATTCTTCATTAAGCTTTCTTAACATGCATCCAGCATCTTCTGTATCCTGAGCAATGATGACTTGGTCGTCCGCAAATGATAAATTATAGAGGGATACATCTTCTTTCAACTGGAGCCCCATCGGTTTACATTTTTCCCTCCACCCTTTCAGACATATTTCAAGAAAAATCTTGATTAGGGAGGGAGATGCAAAGCATCCCTGGAGTAACCCATTACTTGTTAAGAAAGGCTCAGAAAAGTAAGGTCCAATTTTGACTTGGCAGGTGTTTTCTTTGTACATTTCTTTTATTATGTCTATTAGATCTGTATTAGTGCCTGCATTTTGGAGAGCTTGCGATAACAATTTTCGTGGGACACTATCATACGCTTTCTCTAAGTCAATAAATACTAATTCAATGTCACGAGAAAAGGTTTGATTTTTCTCCAACAATTGCCTCAGGGTGAAAATATGGTCAATTCATGATCTTCCAGGTGTAAATCCGCATTGGCCATCCGATCCTTTGAATTTATCTTCTAATAGGTTCCTTATGATTTTTCCTAGTATTTTCGTAAAGGGATTTGTAACACAGATTCCCCTGTAGTTTTTGCATTGTTTTTTGTCCCCCTTTTTATGTATTGGGCTAAGGTAACCAATCTTCATTTCTTTTGGTATTGGATCACCCTCTAGTATTCTATTATACAGTTTTGTTAGAAGTGTCGCAACTTTTTTCCTCCGTATTTTAATAGCTCGAAGTTGATTCCACCTGGACCTGGTGCTTTATTATTTTTTCCCAAGTTCAGTTCCTTTTCGACTTCTTCCTGATCTACTCTCATTTCTGTCCCTTCGTGTTGCCAATTATTATCTTCTTTGAATGGGTCTCTGTCTTCATTCATCAAATTTTTGAAGTAATTCTTCCATTAAGGTAAGTTGATGAGGTTGAGGTATGATTTATGTGTCACCTGATTCCTCATACTCTTGAATGCAGCCCATGCAGCTGCTGATCTTTTATACCCTACTTGACTATTTATGTTCGCACAGAGTTTATCCCATTCCTCATTTCGAGCAAGCCTCACTTCTTGAAATACTAGTTTTTTCATCCTTTTATAGGTGGCCAGTGTGTTACTATCCTTCTTGTTTAACCAGGAGAGGTACGCTTCTTTCTTCTTTTTTATCAGTTCCAGAAGGTTATTGCTCATCCATTTATTATTTTTTCTATTTCTATATATTTTTTTTTGGTCCTAACACTTCTGCACTAATCGTTTTTAATGTTCTTTTTAAGTATTCATACGTTTCCTCAGAATTCCCCTCAAATGTTTCTTCCAAACTTTGATCTAATCTTCTTTGATACATTCCTTTTATACTTGTATCCTGTAGCAGCAAAATTTTTACTGATTCATCCTCCAACCTTTCCTCTGGGTCACTTACCTTTAACGTATTTAACTTTTTCCAAGGAAAGCCTATATTTGCTTTTAGAAAGTAGTGATCTGTGCCACATTCTATTCCGTTGTAAGCTCTTGTGTCGTGCACCATCATTGAGGTCCTTTGCTTTGTTATGACAAAATCTATGATTGAATAAAGGTAACATGTTGGTGCCATGTATATTTATGAATATTGAGATGTTGGAAGAATGTATTATTTATTTTTAGATCAAAATTGTCACTTTGGATTAGCCTTTCCCCATTATCATTGACCGCATCCTCTCCATATCTTCCAATAATTTTACTATTACTTTCTTTTCCAACTCTGTTGATTAGATCACACATGAGTATTAATTCTATTCTCTTCGGAATTTTCTCGATTGTATCCTCCACTGTTTCCCAAAATATATCCTTTTCAGGAATATATTATTTACTAGTTTTACAAAACAGTATCAGTGACACTTGTATAAGATACCAGAATTTTAAGTATCAACCCATGCCTAATGGAACCCATACACTAGACTTAAAAGACAAGAACTCAATCGACGGTTGGCCAATTATATATATTATTAAACAGAACATCTCATATTTCTACCGACAACAAATCGTTAATTTACAAGACCATAATGAAACCCATCGGACCTACGGCTTCCAACTGTGGGGTGCAGCAAAACAATCGAACATCAAACGTATTCCAGTCCAAAGTCCTTGAAATCATAGTCTATGCCCCATATTACGTCACCAACAAAACCTTACATCACCACCTTAACCTTCTATTTGTCCTTGACATTATCCCATCCAGATTTTCTAAATTCCATTGGAACTTCAAATTCAATTTCATCATCCTAATCATTTAGCTCAAACCGCATCTTGCCGCAACCTTCCATGCAACCCCTTGGAAGGTTGAAACGGCAGTGGCCAAGAGAACATTGTAATATAGGTAATGTTGGAGTCCTGGCTGTGGCCAGCTTCTCCACTCAAGTCCTATACGATTGCAGATGATTGCTCTCACCTAGTCTCCACTGGTTTTTAATGACAGTGCTGTAGCTGGGAGAGCAGCACTGGGATCTCCTAGAGTTCTGCTATGCCTTCCGGCAAGCATGAGTCCGAGTTTCCCATGCTCTATCTATATATTTTAAATACGTGATACAGTAATTTTATTTCATTTTTGTTATTTTTTTATTTCCTTCTTCTAGGTTTACATTTTATTTTTAATTCTTTTATTTATGAACATTTGTGTATAGCTAGTGTGAGAATGACTCCTCAGTGCTGAAATATTAATGCCTTTGTTTGTGGCAGAATGTATTATTTCTGTCAATAAATTTTTAAAAATGTTAAAGTAGGTCCAAACTAAACGGTTCCTAAAAGGTCACGCCCAGAAGTGACATAGAAGTACAGTGGCTCACAGTCAAAATTATGCAAGGAATTTACTTTTCAAAAAATCTATTTTATACCAAGCCAAAATTTATTTTCAACAATCTTTATTTACAAAAATAAAGTACAAACATTAGGCTAAAATTGAAAATAGTTAAAAGTGCATTTGAGAGCTAATCCTAAAATTAAACTAAAACTTCAGGAATAAATATACACTTCTAAGGTCACAATAAAAAGGATGCAAAATTAAAAACATCCAAAAAATCAAAAATATTTTAAATTTTAGCTCATCTTAGGTAAGCCTTTATATTTTATTACCTCTTTTAAATGATTGGGCATTGATTGGACAAGCTTTTTGCGTAAGGTGGGTTTATCTTGTCCCATTCGTCTTGAAGCGCCTTTTTGAGATCTTCTCTGTTTGATATCTCATGTTTCCTCACTTCTTTTTCTAATTTACTCCATGAATTCTCTATGACGTTTAGGTCTGGTGTTTTTGTAGTTTTGGGGCAATTATATAAACACCATTCTCTTGCAAGATAAGAAGAATGCTTGGGATCGTTGCCACAATAAAAAGCAAAATAATTTATTATTCCATGCCTGGTTGCACTTGCTTTAAAATTTTTTTCGGGGTGTGACAATATAAATGTTTATCAATTGTTCCCTTAAAAAAATGAAGATTTTCTACCCCCGAGGCAGCAATACACCCCCCAACCATGACATGACCACCTCCAAGTTTGATGGTCGGGCAAACATTTTTTTCATTGCGCTCTTTATTTGCCTTTCTCCAGACGAAACCTCTTCCATCAGAGCCAAAATAAAAATAAATTTGGACTCATCCGAATACAGAACACTTTTCCAGAAGTCCATGTATTTTGTTATATAATCGTTAGCAAAATTTATTCGAAGCTTTTTATTTTCGTCACGAGTATATGGTTTTTGGCATGCAACTCTACCGTTGTATTGATATTTTCTTAAGGCCCTTCGAATGGTTTCAGCACATACCATTGTACTTAAATGTTTTTTAACTAATGGGGTCAACTTTGTAGCAATTAATTTTGGATTGTTTGTTACTCAGCGCAAAATCCAATGTTCATCTTTACCAGTTTAAAGATTTGTTGCACTCACTCTAGCTTTTCTTATTATTCTATTTTCGTTTTTGAAACGATTTTTGATTTTATATTGAGTTTTTGAAATATATTGAACGGTGGTATAACTCCTATTGATAGTAGAGGAGATTTTACGTTGTATTTTGCCCATTTTAAAATTGTTAATCACTATTTCTCGTTCAGGAATTGCTGTGTGCTCACCCATTTTAAGTAAATGCCCGAACTAGACTGATTACTTGTAATTCATATTGTTTATTTTTGTTTTCATTGAGAGAATGAAAAGGAATTTAAATGTTAATAAACTCATTTGTCTGATAATTGAAGAATACTTTTATTTTTATTTTACTTAATACTTAGAAGAATACTCACTTTTTTTCTAAACGGAAGTAAACATCGCATCTTTTTCATTGTGACCTTCAGTCCCTAGGAGTTTTAATGAAGATTTTTTTTCTCTTTCTATAATTGCTGTTGAGTTGATTTGATTTTATAAATTTAATGTATGACAATGAATCATTATGACCTCGTGTGCGTTGCTGTTTAAATTTTAATAAAGAGGAAGTAAATAGCATTTGAAATATAAATATTCGTTTGCATCATTTTGACTGTGAGCCACTGTAGTTGTAACAAGCCTTTAATAGAATACGCAACTTATTGGTCCCTATTAAACATTACTTTTAAAGAGTATACGATATCTCATAAATTCACTTAGTATTTTATCAAAAATTAAATAATTACGATCCATTAATACTGTTTAAAATAAGGAATTCAATGGTTAATAAAGAAAAACAAACACTTTTAAAGTGTTAAATTGGAATCTTAAATAATAAGTATACAAACCTCCAAGATTGATATGGTGTATACTTTTGTATGCACCAACCAACAAACCACAATCACCAAGAAGTGGTTGTGATGTATATAATATTAATTTTGAAGATTGATAAGTAATTTTCAAAGTTATTGCAGATAATATTATATGTTGTTTTTTTTTTGGTTTTATTAAGTAAATTTTTATATTGACTTATTACTTTTTAATATTAGACTGCCCAGGTTTGAGCATAAAGTTATGTTTCCAATATTATTATTATTATTATTATTTATATTTCTAATACTTCTTTTAAGCAGTACTATTCTGTTTGTTTAGGCCGTTAGCAGACGGGTTCAAAACATGGCGTCCCTGTGGATGGGGTTAGTGAACAATGTTATGTATTTGAAATGTTTAGCACTCCCATATGTGTTTAGTGTTAAAGTGTTCTGAAGTTGTTTAAATCGCGGAGACTGAGTTTAGGATTACTCCCCATTTCGGCATCTTTTTTTCATTTTCCGTTATTATTGTGATCGTTTTTGTGTATATTCTCCAACATGTAAATAAAAGATTTTTATTCTGCTTTATCCCAGTAGTTATGTTTTAATACATATTTGAGTGAGTATCAAAATTTTTAATATTTACTTTTTGGTATTTAGCAATTAGAATATGTTTTATGAAGTTTCTGACAGTTGCTATATTTCTCCTCTGCTAATTTTTAGGATCGGAATTTGACTTTTTAATTGGTGAGGCAGGTTTAAATAGAAGCAGTATAACATTTTTATAACATTTTAATGGTTGCTGAGTAGTGATTATCAATAGGAAATCGTTTTTTTTTTCATATTTCATGCTTGTTTTGATTTTTTTTTGTTTTCTTCTTTAAAATTTTAACCCTTAATTTTTTTTCATTTATAATTATATAATGAAAAACTGTTATTTATAAATATTGTTACTTTATACATGCAGGTTATAAATTTAATGGTATGCATTGTATTGAAGTGTTTCTTAACTAGTAAGCTTTAATAAATGGTAATTGAATCAGAATTATTCACAAGATTAATATAATTTAATAAACATTATACCAAATCAAGAGGTGTCAGCTCAAAAGTTTTTTTAGCAAGTTTTTAATCAAAAGTTTTTTTAGCAAACTAGTTTTTTAATTAATTTAAGTTCTAGATTAAATCTTATTTATAATTTATTGACTTCTTTTTCACACTTGCCTATTTAATGTTAAAATTCGGTATCGAAAGATTAATCATTTTAAAATTGTGATTTGACAAGTTCGGTGAACAAATCAAAAGTTTAAGTTCCTGATTAGACAAGTAACTAGGACAACTAGTTCGTCTCTGTTACTTCTGACCATACCAATATGGAGCTGTCAACTGAAAAGGTCCGGTCTGGGGGGGCATATATTTATGTCTGAAGAACAAGCGGGAGTCGAAATCCGGGATCTAAGAAAGATGACATAGGCCCTTCTTAGCTGAAAAGGACACTGTGGAAGTTTAATAAGGTCACATAACATTGTGATATATGCCACACCCAGAAGTAACATAGGGGTAGCTTTATAAGGACAACTAGCTTCGTGTGAGTATTAATAAAATTTAATAATAATTTCGATCTGCTTTTCACATGATTATCTACAATTTTTTAAAAAATTAATTATAATTTGGCCTATATAAAATTATTTCTATTTATGGATCATAACCAGGGTCCGGATTTTTATGCAATTGCATATTTTGTTTGCATGCTTCTTTAAAATAACGGACCAGATATGATTACAAATTAGAGTACGCAGATCTAATTGGTCAAGTTTTATTTTGCATATTGTTGATAACTGCTTATATTTGCATATTTTGATGATCTAATAAAGTATTAGTTTATTAATGTAAAATTTTCGGACTTTCGAGCACCTCGGTCATTTTCACCCTATATCTAATAAAGTAAACAATACATTAAGAAATATAAAAGTAATATTCGATGTGGGAGCTAAGATTCCCAATTTCGATCTGGATTATTCGCCCTAAATAAGTTTTCTTCTTCAAATTAATGATAACTTTGATTACCCAATTTCTACTTCTGTTTTTAGTAAATAAAAATATAAATCGCATCTCAGCCTATGTTGGAGAAGCTTTGAAAAAAAAAAAAAAAAAAGGAAGACGTTTTGTGAAAAATTTAGGGCTTAAAATCCTGAAAAATATAAATAAAATTTTAGACGTGGATAATTCAATTGTTTTCAGCGACTTAGACCACGGCCCAATAATTTTAGGCGCTTATAGATTTGCTCTAATCATGTCATCAAAAGATCATTTTCAAATTACAAAAATATTTGACACGATAAAAGATTAGGATCCACAGAAATAAATTTAGAAATAAAAAAAATAAAAAAAACGCACCACTACAAACTATGAAGGGTCTTTGGTACAGTAATGTGTAAAGAAGTACCATATATTGGTCAATGATCGTGCAAGGAGCTGATTTGACCGTGCTCACGCTCAACCGTCTGCTTTTTTCCCCATATTTTTTCAATTAAGAATACATTTAGAAATGCAGAGTAGAATGGCCAAATTTAGAAATGCTTTTAATAATTTAATATAAGAGTACCCAAATTTAGATATGCATTAAATAGTTAATTTTATTGATTATTTTACTTGTTTTATATATTTTTAATTGATTGTCAATTTAGTTATCTTACATGTTATTCGTGAATTCTTCTTGTTAACTAATGAGTTTGAATTATTTTTACATTTTAGTTTTAAATGCGTTTAATTTTATTATCGGAAGTAATTATATATTTGATTAAAATAAAAATAAAAAAATTAAAATCATTTTGGTTTCATATCTAAATAGTTTACCCCTCCCTTTCCTATTAAATACACTTTCATATAATCATTTATACACATTAGTATCTTTGAAATATTACAGTTGTTTAATAGCATATATACTGCATTAATAGCATATATGCTGCATATTTTATAGATTTTTACTGCATATTATATGGCATATTTTGACCCTTTTTACTGCATAAAAATCCCGGCTCTGATCATAACTGGCTGTGAATTTTTTTATTATAAATCACATCCTTAAGTGCCTTTCTTCTTCCAAGTATTTTCATATAAGAGTTAGAATGCTTAAATAAAAATTCAGTCTCTGATAAGATCAAAATTGAAACCGAAACTTTAAAGAATTTTCGTACTACTTCTGAATTATCTAAGATAGTGGCTAGTTTCAAGATCACTTCTGGCACATTTTAAACATATTTCTGTAACAATCCATGTGTATTTTGAAGGGCGTGGACCAATAAATGATTTTTCTATCTTCTTAGGTGTATGTATATGTGGTTAGGAGGAAGTTTCAACCACGTTCACATAATTTTATAAATAAAAGACATAAATTAGCTTATAAAAATGTTAATAGCTGTTCGTCAAAATTCTCTCTTTTTTCATAAAAATTAATATTATAGTAGATCAGTTTTCTATAATAGTAAGCTCCGTTGACCTGTATGTGTTCAGGATATCGAGCATGGTATATTTTTAAAGCTCAAGCAATTACATAAAAAACAGCTTTACTCAAAATAAAATTAGTATTTTTAAAATTAGTAATAAATTTAAACACTATATCATATTTGTGTAATTAATAATGAATATAATAATTTTTTACTTTCACTTACCTATGTATTAAATATATAGTAAGGGAAAGTATTGCGATCGTGAAAAATTTCGACTTCCGGTTTTCAACGGAAATACACATTTTGGGGTCTCCTGAGTCCAAATAATCAAGTCCCAAATTTTGTCTCATTTTTACGTTTTTTTTTTATTTACTCAAAAACGGCTGTAACGATTTTGATCAAAAACACCCTGTTTAATGAGATTCAAGAATTCTTTAATACTAGCTGGACCCGCGCGAAGCATTTCGCACTTAGATTTGTATCAGATTTTACTTTCAGGTTTAACATAACGATAAGCATAATTAACTTTTTTTGTTGCCCCTTCACCATCCCAACCCCAACCACCCAGGCCTTAAGGAGAAATTATTTTTCTACAGCAGCGTTTAATAGTTAAGGAAGGACTCCATTTTCTGACCTTCTTCTCTTCAAAACTATTTCCTGTAATCTTTCTGGTAAATATGAAATCACTATGAATATTGCATAGTCCCTAAAAATTAATCTTTCTACATTCTGAATTTACCTATCCTTCCCCATGGCTCAAATTATTTAAATAATTGAAGTATTAACGAAAAAAGTTAAATTTCAATAAAGCAAATAAATTAGTTTCTTTGTGTGCAAGAAGGCACAGACTCTCTCTTATTAGTGGAAAAATATAAAACCTAATAAGTCATAAATAAAAATCATAGCATCTATACCATTAAAGTGCCCAATTTATTAACCTATTGTTTTTTTTTCAAAACCAGTTCATCAGGTGTTTTTCACGGTTATCTTTCTGACAATGAAGGGGGAGGTATTTTTTAAAGTGGCGAAAACGACATGAAATAATTTTCTATCCATGGAAAGGCAACAAAACAATAAGAAGCCTCGTAAAGCTGAGGGGCGCAATCCATGGCTTTTCTTAAAAACCATAAATTTCAGAGAATTAAAACGTCTGGCACGTATATGTGGAACGTGTATGGGCGTGTATGCATAAAGCCCGCGAAGAAACCATTGGAATGCATTTTTCTCATTTCGATCCTTTAATTTACTAAAATTTCTGCTATAAAAACGATTTTATTAGCTTTGATAGGAAGAAAAAAAATGAGCCTGCAATTCGCATACACTCCGTAAAAGTCTGAATCAGACAATACTAAATTTATGGCATTTGAGCACGATACGACAGTGCATTTGGCGAAAACTACATTTTTTTAGCTATTTGGAATAGTATACGTAAGATTTTTTTTTTTTGTCACAGATACTTTCTAGTGTTGCAATTCAGATTTCATATAATTAAAAAAAAAAAGCAGCTTTGTTGCAATAATATTTGTTGCTTAGTACAGTGTAGGTACTGTACTAAGCGTAAATATGAATATAGTATTTTTTAAATATACTTCAAATAATATAACATCTATAAATATAAAATAATTGGCATGAAAATATTCTTTTGTAAACATTGTTAACTTTAATGTTTTATAAACATGTTATGTTCTTTAAAGGAATTAATTTTAACTTTGTAAAAACAATAGTTAATATAATATTTAAGCCATAAATATCAAAATTATAGGAAAACATTAATCTATAAAATCACATATTGTTTGCTTAAAATATCTTTTGAATTAATCTTTTCCAAATATTAAAATTGAATTTTTATTTAATTTAATAATTTAATAGAAACAGAAATAATATTTTTACGCTGACGTTACATACCTTTGTTACAATTAGATCAAGGTACAACTATTTTCAAACCATTTGCTTTAAATTAATTTTTTTTATTTCCAAAGAGACTTTTTAATGTAATAAAATATAATTTACTTCAAATTGTAGTACATCTATTCAAATAACATTTATTGGAATGATAATCATTCATGTTTGAATGAAATCACTGACCTGTTCTTTTAAAATATCTTTTGAGTGGGTCTTAATTAGCAAAATCCATTTTTTCTGCCTAGACATCGATTTTCATAATATTTGACAAAATAAAAAGAATGATTGTGGTAATAATTATAACCAAATTTTTCTACCTACGCTATTTGAAGTCTGAATCCAACTACACCACACCTATTTAATTAAATTACACCACATTTAAGCATAACCGAATCTTACATTTAAGAGAACACTTTTTTTCTTTTTGATTTTAATTTTTGTGAAATAATATATGTACATAATTTATTTTTTGAAGAGAAAAGATTTGGCTCCGCCGGTAGGCGAACCCGGGTCTCCCGCGTGACATGCGCGGATGCTAACCACTACACCACAGAGCTCGGCTCCAAGTAGAGCCAATCCTTCCTCTTCACTGATACCTACTACCCGATCACGCAAATTTTGCGAGTAACGGGAGGTGGACAAAGTTTGTCCAATTTATGGTATTTATTGACGAACGTCAATTTTAAATTATTTTATATTAATCTAATCTTAATCTGTGGGTGACTACCTTTTTAAATTATTTTTAAATAATTTATTTTTTGAAGAGAAAAGATTTGGCTCCGCCGGGAGTCGAACCCGGGTCTCCCCCGTGTCATGCTTTAAAGGATCTTAAAAATAATATTTTATCTTTCACAGCGTCCTTCTGTTTATCCGGAGAGTCGGTTAAACGGGAGCCGGTTAAGCGGGAGTATACTGTAATTGCTAAATGTGAGAGTGCTATTTTCTAACGCTACAATTAATTCTAAATCAGACAAAACCACATTTATAGAACCTAAGCACGACAGGACTTACATTGCTGTACGTAACACAGTAAGTAGTAGACCACGTGCTGCGGAGGGGCCTAACCCAGGCGTTATCTCAAAACTGGTAGGTTTTAGGGCTTCAAAACACAAACCCCAGTTTAGTTCTTACAGAACTAAACTGGGTCTTAATTTTCGTACCGCAATTTATAAAACCCAATTTGATCCGTTTCGATCCGTTGAATCACTACATTTAGGTCGATATTTTATTTTAGACCGAAAAATGAACAATGAAAATGCGATTGGCAAAAGCTCCGTGAAATTCTGAATCCAACGATACCACATTCATGGCATTTGAGCACGACAGGACCTTATAATTCATGAAAAACCAATTTTTAGGCTTTGTGAAATAATATATGTGGGATAAGGTAAGTTGTATCACCAGAGAAATATTCTGAGGAATCTAAAATGGTGAAGAAAAAAAGTTGTTTTTCTTATAAAGTACTTTTTTTTTTTTTATTTTGGACATTCCCCAAATAGGGTGTTTAAAATTTGGAAAAAATTGTATTTGTCAGATTTTTTTATACTATAGTTAATAAATTTCAGGAGCCGAGCGGACTTGCGGGTGCGTGGGATCCCCTGTTGGCCAAGTCTGGGGGAACTGAGGTGTGCATGCTCAATGGATATAAATTATCCATATAATGTAATTATAAATCTGTTAAGGAGATTATTTTTTTTTTGTTTTTATTTTTAAAATCTTACTTTTTTCTGAAAAATGAGTTTTCTCTACTTTGGTCTAGCGTAGAAACAAAAAAGATGATATTTTATTAATCAGCATTAAATTTTCTAAAAGATTAGATGGGTCTATTTATTTTAGGACTTTTAACGCGCTAAACACAAAACATTTTTTAAAACTTAAATTTTTAATAGTTTTTGTAAATTCCTCACTCCCCACTGGAGCACCCTAGAAGCTGTCAAATTTCCTAAAAACTGCGGAATTTAGTTAGCTTTTTAGTGGTGTAACCCATGATACAATTGCACTTCACCTTTTGAGTTTAAAAGAAGTTTTTCTGATGAAAAACACGCTAGAGATGTCACTGCTGGGGCAATGAGGAAGCGCGCTAGAGCCTGCATCCAAAGTAATGGATGCCGAACTTCCCATGAGTTAGAGTTAGTTTTACTTTTTTAAGACTAGAAAGAACAATGTATGAATTCCAAATAATATAAAAAGGGTAACAATATTCTAAAATTAAAAAAAAAGAACTCAGTGTAAATTTAAAAAATACTTTCTTTAAAATAAATTAAACTTTTTTCTTCTCTTCTACTAAAATGTGAAAAATCCTCCTTTTAATTTTAGATTATTATTACCCTTTTTATATTATTTAGAATTCATACATTGTTCTTTCTGTTAGGCTCAAAAGGTGAAGTGCAATTGTATCACGGGTTACACCACTAAAAAGCTAACTAAATTCCGCAGTTTTTAGGAAATTTGACAGCTTCTACGGTACTCCAGTGGGTAGTGAGGAATTTTCAAATCTATTAAAACTTAAAGTTTTGTGTTTAGTTTTAAAAGTCCCACTAAAAGTGGATTTAAAATAACTAGACCCATCTCATCTTTTAGAAAATTTAATGCTGATTAACACATTCAACGCCGGTCACAGCCCTGAGCTGTACCGGGGGTCGAGCCCAGGTGGCCGATTACAGCCCAGGGCTGTAATCAGGTATATTTTACCTTTTCCACTTAAAAGCGATGGCCAGGTAGGAAAGTGTTTACTTTTGTTAGTCAGCCACTTGCACTGGTCCATGATAGTCATTTCGGCGTTTTTGGTTTCCGGATAGCTGCATTATAGCCGGAGTTGTGAATTTTTTAAGTTTTCCATGAATTTTTGTTAATTTAAGTGGTTTATTTTTAATTTTAATTTAATGTAATTGAAAATGGGACCTAAGAAGAGGAATGCCAGGGGACAGCCATCTAAAAGAAGTAAGTATTTTATAATTAATTTTTTTTTTTTTTAACTATTCCATTCATTTCATTTTTTATTGTATTGTATATATTATTCTTTTTAATATTGTATATATATATATATTAGTTATTAATTTTTTTTCGTTATGTATATATAAATTTGAGTGATTTCTTGTCACAAAAAAATTATAAATAGTGTAATTATAGTTAGTTTAAAATAATTAGGTGTAACAATGCAATTTCTCTATGTTATAATTGCAATCCCTTATTATTATTTGTATTATTTATTTTTATTTGTTATATATTATTATTTTTATTTTTTATAGTTTTTTATTATACATGATGTTTTTTAAAAATAAAATTTATAAAGAAAAAATAATGTGTTACAGTAATTTTATGATGATTTTTTTAAATGAAAATTCCCATACCCACAATTAGTTTAACTTTCAAAGGAACTACTCTTCACTTTTTTTATTTATTTTATTTTATTTATTTATTTTTTTTTTTTATAACAGTAATATGAAACAAAAAAAAAAAAAAAAAAAACAAAATGAAAGCTAACAGCCCTATAAACTGGTGCGTTGCGGGTTAACAAACTCTTTGGCGACTCTGGTGGCCGATTACAGCCTGAGGCTGTACCGGCTCAATGATGTCCCAAAACCCTCTGGCCACCTGGTTCAGCTAGAGAATATGGCGTTGGCGTTGAATGTGTTAAGAAAATATCATCATTTTTGTTTGAGAAAACTGCCATTTTCCAGAAAAAAGTAAGATTTTAAAAAAAAAAAAAAAAAAAATTGTATCTTCTCAACAGATTGAGATAGGAAACATTTCTGTGCCATTCTACCCTGTTAAGCATGCAGTATTACCCATTTTTTATTTTTTTTTACACTATGTCTGGGACATCTAGTATAGAGAGTGTAGTATATATATATATATATATATATATATATATATATATATATATATATATATATATAGAGAGAGAGAGAGAGAGAGAGAGAGAGAGGTGTAATAGTTTGAAAATTTACGAATGCAAGAGCTAACTAGCTTGCGGGGACAGGCCTAGGAAAGAGTCCGGGTAGTGTTAGTCAGGGAGGGGTGGAAGCTCCTCCCGTCCTCCCACACCACTACACCTACGTAATAGAGATATTCTGAAAATTTACCTATGCGAGAAGTAACTAGCTCGAAAGAAACTATCATAATAAGGATAGTTTGAAAGATAGTGTGCGAGAGCTAACTGGCTCGCGGGAACAGGCCTAGGAAAGAGTCCGGGTAGTGCTAGTCAGTGGGGGGTAAAGCCCCTCCCGTCCTCCCCTACCACTACACCTACCTAATAAAGATATTTTGAAAATAAACCATCATATAAGGATAGTTAGAAAATTTGCTTATAGGAGAGCTAACTGGCTCGCGGGGGCAGGCCTAGAAAAGAGTCAGGGTAGTGCTAGTCAGGAGGAGGGGGGTGTGGTCAGGGGTGGCAGGATGGCCAAGTGGGCAAACGCGTTGTCCATGGCTACGTATGATCGGGAACCCGAAGATAGCAAGGTCAAAAGCGGGAGCCAGGGGACATTTAATACTCGGCATCAATCCCTCACCCTCTTCCCAGGCCCGGGAAACCCTGTATAGCCTTAACTGCGTGGAAGGGGAGGAACAAAAAAAAAACAAGAAAAAACCCTACTACCACCATTTTATGTAACTTCAGTCCCGCTTGTTATGACAAGATTACTGATTAAAATTTTTTGAATCTGTGGCATGTCGGGTTTCTCCGACTAAATTTTCAAATTTCATCATTTTTAAGTAGATAATAAAAGTTAAAAAGGTTCATACCGCTCAAGGTAAAGAATACTATTTTTTACACTCAACGTAAAGAATTCTGGACGAAAAGAATGCTTTCGTTGTTATATTAAGACTTGATGTAATTTACATGGCACATCCCTGTTTGTCATTATCACATTTTTTTCACCATATCTAACTTACACTTTTCGATCAATTAAAGATACCAAAAGTTATTAATTAAAGAAATCTATGTTTTGTCGAATGACAATTCAAGTGTAGTTAACTAAAATAACATATACTATACACTATTAAATTCAAGGATGCTAGAGGCCATGAAAGAGATTGAGCTTACAAGCCGAAATCGTGTTGTCCTTCTTCCTTCTTAGAAATATCAAACACAAAACCCAGTTTCAGCAGGGCCAAAGTTCGGCCGACTTTTGTCCAAAACCGAAACCATTCTTTGAACATATCGCACAAATGCAAGTTTCTTCGTGGCCAAAGATTAGGTCGAAACTTCGGTCGATCACTAATATATATATATATATATATATATATATATATATATATATATATATATATATATATATATGAATTTTGTTCTGCACATTAATCTTTACTTATTCTTATGGGCTGTACAAACTCTGTTAATTTCTACCACCTACATACATTCTCATTATTTGTTCATACTTCAAATAGATTATTCAAAGTAAATCATAGTGATGCCTATTCATCTCTCTTTTCTCAGTCTTCCAGTGTTCCTCAATCACATTCTCTATATAGCTTATGTTTGTTATTGGTATTTAATTTTTTTCCTTTTATATATATATTACGAACTAACCTTTAAAATTATATGTGTTTGTTTAGGTGCTGGTAAAGGGGGGAATGTATAAATAAATGTTTGTATAGAAAAAGAGAAAATGATATTTAAAAATTGGGATGATGTGCTCTATACACAACTTTAATAAACCTAGATATTTTGGATAGAAATCGACATGTTTTGTTAAATGGGTAAATGCCATTTAGGCACTTTACAGGAAACAGTTTTTTCCACATTTATTTTCTTTTCTGTGTTTTTTATTCTCTAGTTATAGATTATTATAATTATTGCAAAATTTTACTGTCGTCATTACTTTTCGTTTCATTATTACTTATATATTTTCTCAAGATCTCTTGTGTATATATACATAAATACTTATAAATAAATCCTAATTTTATTAATTGTAAACTATTTTTCCATTTTTGTTAATATGTACTGAATGGGAATCGACAGGAGGGGTATTAAAATAATTTAAATTCTTAGCTTTCCAATGATATATTATACTTGTATGTAACAGCATTCTTTTACTGAAATAAAGATTTTCATCTTAAGAAAAAAATTTCCGATGTTATTCTGTATATTATTTTCTGATTCTTTCATATTTTATAATTAGCCATTTATTAATAGTAGGTATAATGTCTAACTGTTAAGATAAATAAATCTTGTTTTCTTTAATTTCTTTCCCATTACAAGTTATTAGCATTAAATAAATAAAAACATGAGTAAAACTTTGGTATTTGGACCGTCAGTCCTTAGCCGACCTATTCCATTATACCGGGTGTTTCGGAATTGCACGGCACTATTTTAGGTACGTGTTCTCTAACACAAAATAAACAAAAAAGTTCATATTAACATATATCTCAAACTCATTTATTAAACAGATATCAAAGGTTAAAGATTTATTATTTATTTACTGCATTAAGACTGACTGTACAACGTTTAACGTGTTTAATACTAAATAAAAGGTTTTAATCACCTGATAAACAAATGAACGATAAGCAATGACAGTAGTTGCTCATCTGTTTGTCTAGTTCTGTGTGTTTTAGTGTGAGTGAATCTTGTGACACAGTTCAATTTATGATTATCATGGGAGATACCACAAATTTATTCACTTTTGATGAACAAACAGACATGCTTTTAACTTATGGCGAGGTACATACAAACGGTGCTGCTGCTGTTCGAAGATATCGTGAAAAATTTCCTTACCGAAGAATACCAAATCGTAAAACGTTTGAGGCCATTGAAAGACGTCTTAGGGATAATGGTACGCTAAAACCTATACGAGTGAACGCCGGTCGACAACGATTTCGACGAACTGCAAACGTAGAAGAAGAAATACTCGATGCTGTTCAGTTATCTCCTACTACTAGTACCAGAAGATTGTCACGTCGTTTCGATGTTTCCTCTACCAGCGTATGGCGAACTTTACGCGAACAACAATTATATCCATTTCACGTATCAAGTAGGCAAGATTTGTTACCACAAGATTATAACAAGCGCAGAAATTTCTCCCAGTGGTTAATTCGACAATGCACACGAGATCCTAACTTCCTGAACTGCATTTTGGTTACTGATGAATCTTGCTTTACAAGAAACGGGATTCTTAATTTTCGAAATACCCATACTTGGGCCGAAGAAAACCCTCATAAGACTGCTGTTGGACATTACCAACATACATTCTCTTTAAATGTCTGGTGTGGTCTTCTAAGCGACAAAATCATCGGCCCCTTCTTTTTGCCACCTAGGCTGTCAGGTATATCTTACTTGCATTTTTTGCAAAATAATCTGCATGATATTCTAGAAGATATTCCGCTAGGCATTAGGCAAAGGCTGTGGTTTATGCATGACGGTGCTCCAGCTCACTTTTCTCATAGTGTCACTGATTATTTAAATGCAACTTATGGAGACCGATGGGTTGGTCGAAACGGACCTGTTAAATGGCCACCACGATCTCCGGATTTAACGCCATTAGATTATTTTGTGTGGGGCTGGATGAAGTCTATGGTTTATTCTGCGGCAGTTGACATGCAAGAAGAGCTAAGAAATCGGATAGTGGAAGCCGCAGTAACTATCAACCACCATCCTGATGCTATTCGAAGAGCCAGAGAAGCATGGATTCGTCGTGCTGAATGTTGCATTCAACAAAACGGAGGCGCCTTTGAACATTTACTCTAAATGTTGTAATAATAATAAATAAATAGTAATAATAAATCTTTAACCTTTAATATCTGTTTAATAAATGAGTTTGAGATACATGTTAATATGAACTTTTTTGTTTATTTTGTGTTAGAGAACACGTACCTAAAATAGTGCCGTGCAATTCCGAAACACCCTGTATACATATCGTAAATAATAATCCAAGCCAGTACAAAAAAGAAACAAAAACAAAAAAAACACCAAAAATTAAGTAAAATAAATATTGAGCTCAATATACTTACTGTACCACCCTGACACTTCTTATTTATTAAATATAATATTTCTAAGAAACATATTTCTTAAATCTATTCAATAATTTAAACTATTCAAATAAAGCACACAAATAAAAACTATTTTTTTAAATTATACTTAAAATCTTGAATAACCTTATATCTATATTGCCATGCTATTTTACAATATTTGTACACAGCCAACCAATCTCTACCATTTAAGTAGTATATAACCTCTTTGCTATTAAAATAATTCCTACCAAGACAATATCCTCTTACTTCAGACAATGTCTTCTTAAAATAGGACATGTTGCTAGAAAATGTAAAGTGTTCTCAGCCTCTTTTTTATTGCATAGTGATCATATCACATTACTTCTTAATTGCTTTATTACTTAATAATATACATTACTTAATAAATTCTTTAAAAACATACTATAGTTAAAATTTAAATATAATTATTCATACCTAACTTGAAATATCCATTTAATTGAAATTGATTTTGGTATCATTTAGGTAATGTGTTCCGTAATCCTAATTGAATTTATTGTATACAAACATTTTATCATAATTTGTTACCTTTTGTTTATAAATTTATAAATTTCCGTTAAAGATTCTCAAAATTCCTGTAGAATTAACGTCCAGTTATTTTGATTATTAAATTGAATGTTATATTTTTCGGATAGATCTTAGATCTTTTATCTAGCAGACGTTTTCTTTTATTAAATTATTCAGATAATGTGGTAGCCATTGGTTGAAAAGTTTATAAGTTTTAGAATATAATAAATTATGCTGCATTTTTAAAGTTTCAGTGAAGATTGGAATTCTTTTTGTTTCGATATGAATCTGATATGATGGCGTGGATTGTGGCAATTTAAATGATTTCTTAATGAAAAAGTACATAGTAGAGATGAGAGATGGTCAACTGTTCTTCAATTACGATAGGTTAAATGATGGAAAAAAAAACTTAAAGACCTTGAGAACCCCTCCATATTAGCTACTGTATCTAACCACGATAAACGTCTCCTCTCAGAATCCATTTTCATCCATCTAGAAACAAATAACCCGGTAAATCACAAAACAGATAAAGAGATAATTTCATCCACTTATTCTAACATCTTCCGCATCCTCAAATCCTAGTTTTGATTTCATAGGTACCTGCAATTATCTTTGTACCTCTTGTACTATTATTTTTTGTATTGTATGCTTCTTTCTGTATATTTTTCAAATTTTTATGCATTGTTACATTATGTATTATCTCATTTTTATGTTATTATTGAGTCCAGACACAAATAGTTGTATACAATACCATCTACTTTGTTAGTTTTTAAATATTTTTGTTCACTCAGTTGTCATGTGCCTTCACTTCAAAAGCGTTGGATTTCCCCGTCATAAACCTTTGAAGTTGGCAAACTAACCCCCTACCACTACCTCTCACCTTACTTTTACCTTTAGTCTTAGTATCCACCTGGACTCAGTAGGTAAATATCAGATTCTATTTTATCTTGTTAACCAGCCTCTTATTTTAATATTCATGTATACACCATCTTTTGTATTATTATCAGTTTTGTAATGTATCCATTTATTGTCACCCTCTAGCATAGTTACTCATATATTTGTTTTCTTTTAGCCCTGATGAAGATCCACAAGTTGGATCGAAACGTTGGCTTACCATAATAAAATCATTGTAAACTGAAAATCCTGACCATCATTTAACCTATCGTGAAAAAATACATAAGTTTTTCAATTTCTATATATTCTTTACCTCCCCATGATAGCCCAATAACCCACGAATGATTTAATGAGGGTATTAAATTCTTGAAGTTTTTGAAAGATATGCTATTGTTTAATAATAAGTTTTTCTGTAAGGAGTTGATCGCAATTTCAGCTGTCGATAGTTTTTGGTTTGTGTTTTTTAAAGGACAGTGTTGATGTAACAACAACCATAGTTGGTTTATTGAAACACTATTTTTCATTTCATATTTTATACTTAGTTAAATTGACTTCTGAATTCCACTGGATTGGAACTATTGGGTCTCTGATCTAGATTGAGGCAGCTGTTATATCTTTGAGAGTAGAAGTTAGATTTTCGAGAGAAGGAATTTGAACAGCATTTGTATAAGGTCCTCCTCCGCAAATCGAACCCAGTCCATGCACTTCCCATGTGTAGCTCACCTATGAACATAAGCAAGACCAAGTACATGTTTTTTAATATTAGCGCCTTTAAACATAGCGCACACCCATGATTCATACCATCAGTTATCCTTGAATGCTTGATGACAGCAAGCCATCAATTTCATGATTTTGTACAATTCACAAAGTTTAGTAAATGCTCCAAAGAATGTTGTTGATAATTATTATAAGAATATTTCATAAATGTGAAAATTAAAAATGTTTTTGAAACAATAGAAAAAGTAATGAAGTAGTAGTACTAACTTGAAATATTACAAATAAAATCTAAAACCTAACTTTAGAATAATTTACTTCGAAATATTACAAATAAAATCTAAAACCTAACTTTAGAATAATTTAATTCTTTTGCTTTCTTCATGAAAACAACTTTTGTTTTCTTCGTGATCTTCATGAATAGTATCGTATGACACAGGAAAGTATTACCATTTCAATTAATTTATCCATTTTCTAGCAACAAGTAAAACTGTTCCCTCATAGGGACCAACGATTCAAGCACTGTGTTGCAAGCACAAGGTAGTTTTTTTCTTTAAACAGGTACAATATAAGTTTTGTTTTAATAATATAAAATGAAATATTACAATTAATAATAAAAAATAGTGGTACGATCGGTTATGGGCACACCATTTACTTCTAACGTTTAAAAGTGATAACTGTGATTAAAAGTGAAATAACATAATAACTGTAATGAACATATTTTTATTTTAATTTGATATAATTCCAAAATTCTTTAAAATCATTCTTGAATTTTCTAACCATGTCCCAGTTCGAATTCCAACCGTTACCTGACATTCCTGCTTATGACATCTCCAGGCAAATTTTGGCGACGGATAATCTCATGCAATATCTTTCTGCACAAAATTTCTGCATGGGAATAATATCCTTTGACTTTCGGAACTGAAGAGCATTTTCTTCATCTACAGTAGTCCGAAAAAGACTTTTCAAAGTAACATCATTTCAATAAACAACAAAATTCAATTGAATAAATAAGAAATAGAATGTTAAAAAAAAAAAAAAAAAACCCTGAAGATGGAAGTAATTCCATAATGTTGGTTAAAAGATTGATAAATGATTTGACTTGTTTTTTAATAAACATGATATAAAAGGAATATTTGAGATTCACCAATCAACTTTTTAATTATTAATCTTCCTACAAACAACTTAAAATACTTATAAATAAATATTTTATAATTAATATAAAAATATAATTTGTATGCCAGGTTCAAGAGTTTTTGGTAACCTAGGCCAGTATATTGCTAAGTTTTCTTAGTAGGTGTAAGGTGCGGTACTCCCCAACATTAAGTTGATTCTGAGGAAAAAAAGTGTACAGATATTCCACTAATTGAAAGAAAGCAGTAGTGCTTAAGCAACTTATTACCATTTACTGCTAAATTTAACGAGTGAAAGCTGCATGGTAAGTAAACCTCTCTTAGGTTCATATCTAAGACATACGTTTTTCCCTTTCATGTTATTGCTATTGTCATAACCATGTCTACATAAATTTTATTTTGTCAGGGATCGGTATTCGTCATTGCAAATATTTCTTATATAGTCAAACCAGCCCCAGTTGTGCATGAATCAGAATAAACCGGGGTTTGAAATTAACTCTTATTTTCTCGGAAAGGGAATAAAAGTCAAATCCGGACTTTTATAATTCTAATAAATAAATAAAAATCACATCTTAATTTTTATATTTCGGGCCAGAAAATAAAAGTCCTGATATGATCTTTATCACAATGATGCCTAATATAGGAGTCAAAGCTTGATTTTAATTATTTAAGAATGACTTTATTAGCTTTTTTTGTCGGATTTCTCCATATTGTTGTACATTATTGGGTTAACCGTTTTTATGGAAGTCTTATAGGGTATGATAAATTACCTTATATCGATCTTAAGATCGATTATTAGGTTATCAAGGCTGCTGATAATGAAAATAATATCGATATAAAACCTCAGGCTTGCTCAGGTATCGATTATAACTTATCCGATATTTACAACATTGAGGTCGACTTTTAGGTTAATTAGGGCGCTGATTGTGAAAATGGTATCGATTCATTGATTATGCTCTCAGGTATCGATTTATTACAACTTACACGATATAAACGATATTGGGGTCCACTATAAGGTAAAATGAGGCGCTTAATTTGAAAATTATATAGATTTTTCGATTACGCGGTCAGGTATCAATTTATTATAACTTACGCGATATAAACGATATAGGGGTCCGCTCTAAGGTTAAATAAGGTGCTGAATTTGAAAATGACATATCAGATGGACTTACTAACTGAAATTGGTTAGGTTGAATAGCCATGATGTATTATCACATTTCAGCAATGTTTACTATTTCTGTAGGGAAAATTAATTACACTCATGTTAGACCATGCTTGCGACTTGAAAATAGCTACTCCTAATAAAAAATGTCACTACTAAAAGCATCAATTGTTAAAACGTGCTTAATTATAAAATTTGTTTTGAATTTTTTTCGAAAAATAAGGAGGAAACTTTTAAAAATTACAAATATTTCGCGGTTCTTCGCCACTGAAACTTTTCACTGAGGAAATGTTTGAAAACTTGGTACAAGTTATAAAGAATGTGGATTATTTGTTATTGCTAAAAAGTAATTTTATTACATAAACAAATGATCTTAATGGTAGGTAAGCTCTACGAATACTTTCACATTTTTATTTGCATATCTACACAGCAGTGCTAAGAGCAGAGATACGATTATAATCAAGGAGCTTGTTTTATGCAGAATTCAGTGCTCTACAACTTTTATCCGTAACATTTTTTATTTGGAATTACTGTTATAGAGTTGGAGGCATTGGAAGAAAAGCATAATTCATTTTCTCGGCTAATTATAAAAAATTGACAATCTTAGTTAATCAATTCTGGTGAACAACTGAATCGGTCGAAAATGTGCAATTTAATGTTCCCTTATTTTATATAGAATTCAATTTTCCGTGCGATGGATTATTTTAAGTTATTACTATAAACTTTTGTGGTTTTTAGGCCAAAAACTTCTCCTGAAGAAAATTTTGTTATGCAACTCGGTGGCAAGCAGGGCTCCTCTACTATTGACCTAGTTAGTTCCGAACTGCTAATCTGAACTTTATTCAAAATCAGGATGTGGATCAAATATGCATTTCTCCCCAAAGAGGAACAAAATTTTTTTCTTAAAAAATGAGGTTTTTTAGAATTTTCTATATCAATGGACATTCATGAAAGCTTTTTAACAACTTCATACTTACCCCATGCTCATAATTAGCTATGTTCATATGATTATGCTACGATTTCCCATATGTGATTTGTTGAATGGAAACAGGAAGTTTTAAATTTTGGAATTTCTTAATAAACAACATTCAACGGAATTCTAATATTCTGTTGACTATAAAATAAATGCTATATTCTGTTGAATGTTTTTTTTACACTTATTTAATTACAATTAATGATTTACAAACAGAATTCATAAATATTTTTAATGAAACACCGAAAACTATGAAATGCACGGACCAAAACCAGACTTTTCATTCTAAGTTTACCCATTCCTTTTGTTTTTTAGTTTATAAGAAATCTTGCCTATAACTGTAACTTATATTTAAATATAAAGAAATATTCTTTAATAGAATAGTTGATGAGGAATAACTTTATAGTTTTAGAAGACGAATGCAGTCATGCACCCTATGCATTCAAAAGATCCTAATAACCATTGATGTATAGCCTTAACGAACAATCTATTAAACATTTTCACATTTATTCTAAATTATCGGCTTTTAATATGGTTGGAAGAGCCGAATATTTTATGTGAGTCACAATGAGGGTTTCGCAGTAGCCATAGTTGTATGAACAACATATTTATTCTCAGTTCTCTTATACAGCTATATATGATAAAAACAAAACAAGTCTTATTTTTTCTGTTTTAATTTTGTTGATTTCGAAAAAGCATTTTCCTCAGTAAAGCATGATTTTTTTTTTTATACAGCTGTTCAATCTAGGAGTCCGTGGCAAATTTATCCCTTAAAATATATATGGAAAAGCAGGCATCAGAGTTGAGCTCCAGGAATTTAAAAACATTTCCTGTAATGGAAGACCTGGTGCTAGATGATTCCTTAAGTCCGATCCTACTTGCAATGTTTATCAGTGATGTGGAGGATTTTTTTACTTTCACTTACCTATATATGAAATATATAGTAAGGGAAAGTATTGCGATCGTGAAAAATTTCGACTTCCAGTTTTCAACGGAAATACACGTTTTGGGGTCCCCTGAGTCCAAATAACCAAGTCCCGCAAAATGGTCTGTGTGTGTGTGTGTGTGAACAGACTAGCTCAAAACCCATAAACCGTGCGAACCTGAAATTGGATATTTAGTGTATGTATATGCCCGCGATTTGACAGCAAAAATTTCATCATAATTGGTTAAACAGAGGGGGCACTTAACTTAATAACTTTTTACGTTTTTTCGATTTTCTCAAAAACGGCTCTAACGATTTTGATTAAACTTAGTATTTGACGTATTAATATGCCCGAGATATGACTGTAAAAATTTCATCAAAATTGTTCAACCGCAGGGGGTACTTTACTTAATAAATTTTGTATCATTTTCACGTGTTTTTTTTTATTTACTCAAAAACGGCTTTAACGATTGTGGTCAAACTTGGTATTAAATGTATGTATATGCCAAAGATGTGACAGCCAACATTTCATCAAAATTGGTCAAACGGAAAGGGCACTTAATTCATAACTTGTTTTCCAATTTATACCTTTCTTTCGATTATCTCAAAAACGGCATTAATGATTTTGATCAAATTTGCCTTGTTTAATGAAAATAAGGCGTTCTTTAATATCAGGTAAGCTTTATCGTTATTAAAATGTTCTGAGGGGGCTTAAATGGGGAAGGGGTCTTTTTTGTTTTCCTGAAAAGTACTCTTGTTTTTGTTTATATGGAAAAATTAACTGTCTCTCATTACGCCTAAAAATAAGAAATGGCTAAATATGATGTAAGAAAAAAATCAAGTAAACATATGGAGGAGAAAAAAGAAAAGTATTCCGCCAACTCATAAAATACGTTGAGCACACGCATGCGGCGGGGTACGCCTTTAATGACAGACCATTGTTCATAATTAAAGCCGTTCTGTACATTTAATGGAAATTATTTGTTTCATGGTAAATGAAGTTTTAACAACTACATAGAGAATTATAAAATCAGACGACTTGGAGTATTATGCTTGCATTGCCGAATTACCACCAGTAAAAACTTTTATTTAATAATAAAAAAATAGTGTTTTTTATAGAGCAATTAAAAACAAAAATAAGAAATGAATGTGGAAAAATGTGTCTTTGAGAAGTGGCAATTAACAAAACACATCAATTTCTAATTTAAGGAAGTTGGTAAGTGAAAGTTGTGTGTTGCGCGCACGCACCAGATTTTTTTTAATCTCCGAAGGTGCTAAAGGTATAGAATAGAATAGAAGTAAGGCTTAACGAACCTGAAGACCCGATGCCGGTTTACACATATCTCCATCCACCTCCTGGCGTCCAGTCCCAAACGGCCATCGTTAACGAAAAACGCCCCGAAATAAAACATCTGGAGCAATTATTCTTCTTTAAAATTCAGTGGTCCAATATAACTAGTTTTATAGAAAACGGACCTTAGCGGCGAAAAGGCGCCAGTGACTCGGGTGCACCCAGTCCTCTGCTGCATTGTTCAGTTCTCATACACGATATAATTACCGCGGGCTTAGGATATTATTTTGAATGTATAATTGAGCCTATGTAACTGCAAGTTTATAATTGACAGAAATAATTAATATAATCTTTTTTTTTTTTTTTTTTTAATATATAAATTTGATGAATAAAGTATATAAATATGATAAATAATAATGAATTAGTCGCAGATTGCACATTATCTAAACCTCACTTATATTGATATAAACTGGTTATCTTGAAATGAAATAATAATGTTCTCATAGTAGTTAGTTGAGTTACAGACACTGGCATCTGATCATTCGTGAAATTTGAAATAAATGCATTTTTGCAAAGTATTGATTATTTACAGATTTAAAAACAATCAACATAAAAAAGATAAATAAAAAGTTTTGTTTGTTCGTTGATACGTAGAAATTATTCATAATACAATATTATGAAGTATATATTAGGAAATATATACCTAACACAATTTAATAGCTCACAACAATTAATGAATTAACAGTTACACGATGTGTGTGTGTGTGTGTATATATATATACATATATAATATATATAATATATACATATATGATTAATTTAAAATTAAACCACTACTGGAGAGGAAAACCAATTAAAACATGTAAGTATTCATGCATCTAATAATCCACGAAGTTGTGGCCTTTTTCGGTTTCTTGCATATAACTACACATCAAAAAGTTTACTTTCTCTTCGGTTGCAGATTTTAACATGGATAAAGTATGACGGGATGCCAGATATTAGAGAAGGGTTTTTTTTTAGGAAAGTGTTTGGTCGAAGGTTACACCAAGGTTTCTGATAGTAGGATGGAATTTGATGGGATTATTATTCAGAAACAGGTGTTGATTAGAGCCGATTGGAGATTTGGAACGGTTTTTAGAAGGTCATTGGAGCCTTTTACAATTGCCTTCATTTTCTCTGCATTCAGCTTCAACTTGTTAGCCTCTGCCAAGTGACTGATTCAATTTAAATCATTCTGAAGATTTTTTGTCGCTGACAGTAGCTTGGAAGGCGATTCCAAATTTGTATATTTCGAAATCGTCTGTATAGATGTGATATTGGGAGTGATGGATCAGAAGAGGAAGGTTTTCAATAAAAATGACAATCAGAGTGAGGGATAGATTGTATCCCTGTGGTACACTGCAGGGGATGGGAAGTGGTTTGGATGGAGGTTGGCCTGGAATGGCTACAAACTGTGACTGATCTGAAAGAAAGAATTTGAACTATTGGAACGTGCTGCTAGATAAATGGAGCTTTTTCAATTCGGTTAGAAAGGTGTGGTCAACTGTGCTTTGGCGAAATCAAGAAGGATGTGGATAGTTATTTTGACTTTCACTTACCTACATATGAAATGCGTGTGTGTGTGTGTGGGGTGAGTGAACAGACTAGCTCAGAAACTATTTTTTGTACGAAACTGAAATTAGGTATTTGAGGTATGTATGTGACAGCAAAGATTTCGTCTAAATCGAGTAAAGGTAGTGAGCATTTTATCTGAATATCTATTTTTCTATTTACGATTTCTCAAAAACGGCTCTAACGATTTTGATTTTATAGAAAGGAGATTGGACTTGAATGGCTAAGGAAAAGATCTCCCTTCAAAGAACCTCTTTTTTTTTTTTTTTTTTTTTTTTTTTTTTTTTTTTTTTTTTTTTTTTTTTTTTTTATTGTGAGTAAATAACTGTCCCTTTTCATCCCTACTTACAAGAAATACATTATCCACATAAAAAACAGACTGATGCATGTTGGAGTATACATCATCAAAAATACTTTTACCTGGCTGATAAAATTTCACCACATGGATTATTCCTGGCTTCTAAAAATGATTTGTACAAAAGATTTTATTGCAAAATGAATGAAATCCCAGAAATATAGACTGAAATTGTGTTACACAATTACCAAATGTGTTTGAGCGATTTCAAATGTTTGATCGATTGTGTTTTTCCAACCCCGTAAGAATCAAAACCAATTTATCTATAACAAAACATGTGAGGAAAGGAAACAATCACTCCGATAAATTCCCAATACCTTCAAATATATAAGAGAGACTATCTAATATTATCCCGCATAACAATGACCTTAAGAAAAAATAGACGGGATAAAGTGCACCCTGTGTTTACTCGATTTAGATGAAATCTTTGCTGTCATATTGCGAGCATATACATACCTTAAATACCTAATTTCAGTTTCGTATGATAAATCGTTTCTGAGTTAGTTAGTCTGTTCACACACCATTTTGCGGGACTTGGTTATATGGACTCAGGGGACCCCGAAACGTGTATTTCCGTTAAAAAAACAGAAGTCGAAATTTTTAATGATCGCAATACTTTCCCTTATTAAATATATGTGTGTGAGTGTGTGTGTGTGTGTGTGTGTGTGTGTGTGCGTGCGTGCGTGCGTGCGTGCGTGCGTGTGTGTGTGTGTGTGTGTGTGTGGTAAGTTCAATTTAAACAAAAAGAATACAAAAGTTTACTAACAAAAGTATATAAATGAAATAAAAATAACTGACTTTGATTTAAACCAAATGAAATAAATCAACCTTCTTAATCAAGGAATAACCTTCACACCTTTAAATATTCACCTTTTTTCACAATGTGTCTCACACACAACTGTTACACTGTAACCTTCTTTAATTAATTTCTAATTGATCACCTGTGCAATTTGTTATCAAATTACACCAATCTGTATTTATTATATATATCATATATATAGGCAAGTGAAAGAAAAAATACCTTTACAGTTTATGAAAATTTATTAGCAACCCAGAACCTTCTAATAGTACTCAATTAACCCTTTAACCGGGCGGGACGTATAAATGCGTCCTTGGAATATATGTTGTACCCTGGAACTGGTGGGACTTATATTTTCATACAACAGGGGTATTAGTCATAGATACATGTATTTATGTTTATATATATATATATATATAATTATAAATACATACATAAATAATAATAAAAACAACAAATATTTCAGGACGTCTATATACGTCCTGCCCGGTTAAAGGGTTAAACTTACAAAATCTAACATGACATGTTACATCTATCCCTAAAAAATATGTTATACCTATAACCTGAATAATGAAGAAAATTTAGAACATTTCCTACTAAAGTGCCTAATGTATTACAGTCCAGTAATCTTGCACATCGTAAGTTGCATCAAGTGTTGGTAGTAGGTTTCCTTTCTTTTCTTGCATGGGATGTGTCAGAGTTGCAAAAACTAAAGTTTAAGACCTCAGCAGCCCCCTCCCCTTCTGGATCACTTGATTTCCCCAAAACTGCAAAAATTTTGAACTTTTTTCAGGGTTTCCCCTTTTTAACCTCCAAGAAGCACGTTTTTCACAAAATCTATTTTCTACATTTTTAAACTGGAATGAATCCCCTAAAATGTAAAACCACAATTAGCTTAGTACACTAAACAACTTCTGAGATATAAATTTTCAAAGTTGGGCTAATTTTCCAAACTTGAAATTTTTATGCAGATTTTCATGTTTCATTATGCAATTGACTTTTTATCTTCAATAACCAATCTGACGTGAGTAAATGAATTAAACATTTATTCAATTTAACATTTTGGAGTGATGAATGAGGGGGAAAAGTTAAGGTTGGGAGGTCACTGTTTGAAACCAGACAACTGCTTAGTGGCATAAAATCCGCAAAATGAATAACATAAAATCACGAAGGATCAGTGAAATGACTACCGATTTTAATTTATATTAAACTGTATTATATTAAAAGCATATATTCTGTGCATTGAATTGTTTTCAAGTTAAATGCAAAAATGGTGAATATATATGAGAATTATATAAGTCAATGAAGTAAACATTTATTCAATTTAATATCTTGGAAGGGAGTTGTAGAGAGTAGGTGGGTGGGAGGTTTGAAGGGGGGGGGGAGGACACTGTAAACAACCATACCAATGGCCGTGTTTCTGTAATTTTAAGCATATTTAAAAATAAATAATAGATCATAAAATGTTGCATCAAATGAATTACTTGAAATTGAAATCGTTTTAGTCGTTTTGCCTAAAAAATAACTAAAATATGGTAATTTTTACCATAAAAAATTTGTAATAAATTATGCACAAGCTCCAACGCCTGCAACTTGAAGAGGAATACTCCAAATGAAAGAATGTTCCATATAAAAGTTGTAAATTAAATTCTGTGTAAAAAGAGTTCATAATTTCAAAAGTATCTTACTTCTGAGTAGTGAAACTAATAAAAATGGGAAAGTATTTCTTTCGCTTAGTAGCATAAAATCCGTGAAATTTTGTAAATGTTTTTGGTTTCTTGCATTTTTATACTGCATTTCTTTTTACTTAACATTAACGCTAACCTCACGATTAGCAAGAAGTGGATGAAAAACAAAAATTTCTAACTCAAAATTTTAACTCTATTTTTAATGTAGATTTATGGAAAAATAATTTTAAAAAATTGTTTTAATTTCTAATGGTAAAAAAATTAATGTTAAAAGTAAGGCCCAGAACTATCTGGGCCCAATGGCAAGGAACAGGTTAGGCAAACCCACATGAGAATGAACTCCGTAATTTATTAACTAAACAGTTTTAATTGCTATTACTGTACATATTGTAAATAAATTCAAAGTATTTATTCATCTTATAAGTTTTAAAATTTATGTTAAAATCCTAAAATAACAAATTATTATTGCTACTGTATTGAAAATTATTTTATTGACCATTCCTTAATTTTAATATAAATTTTAAAACTTAGTAAGATCAATAAACGCTTTGAACCATCAACAATATGGACGGTAATTAGAAACAAACTACATTAATTTTTTACTCTTGAAAATTGGAAACAAAATTTTAAAATTATTTTTCCATAAATCTACATTAAAATCATAGTGAGAATTATAAATTAGAAAAAATTGTTTTTTGCTCCTCTTGATAGCTACCATTATCATGAGGTCAGCGTTAATGGTAAGTAAAAAGCATATTTTCATTACCTTGATTTGAAATTTCGGATTAATCAAAATTATTAATCTGATATACGTATTTAAACAAAGGGTTACATGTACCTAATTAATGTTAAATTGCCTAGACATTTACAGTCTTTATTTCAGGTGTAATATTTATTAACATGTAATATTATGTATATTTTTGTATCAAGAGCCTACGTTTTGACCTGAATGTTATTTTATCAATCATCTTGAGATTCATAAAGATTACAGCCAACTGTTGCGGAAATGAGTTGACTCTTAGTAAGGGGCCAAGAGCTCACTATCTCTGCTGGCACTTAAAATGAAATTTGCCAGATTCTTCCTTTGTTTCCAACTTTACCTTACCTTATTACATTAATTGTATCAATAATAACAAATAATAAACGAAACAGCAAAAAACCGGCGCACCTGGAATTTTGTCGTTTTTTCATTCCTAGTGCAAATAATTTAATTTTTTCTGTATGTGCCAAGTAAAGTATGACTCATATGTGATTACAGATGGAAACAGATTGAAAAAAAGAAAAAGAAAAACAATTTTATTTAAAAAAAAACCAAACTCATATAAATGAATAAAATATTTTTCAACAATTGTTCTTCATAAAATTTTGGTTATTGTTACTTCTTTTTTTTTTTCTAATAACGGGTGATCCTCCCCTTGCTTGTATCTCAGCCTGCATTCTGCTCGGCATGATTAAGCTGGCAACTCTTTCCTGTTCAATGCCGTCCCATTCTTCCACTAGCGCGGTTCTGAGGTGTTGAAGGTCTATTGGAAGATCGATTCGCCTTCAGATGCGCCTTCCTACCTCATCCCATACGTGTTAAGGTCGGGGCTTTGGGTAGGCCACTTTAGGGTGCGTATACCGACTTCATTAGGATAGTTGGTAACCACATTTGCAGCATGTGCCATGCATTAACATGAAATCTACAAAAGGGGCGAATGGCACTACATACTCTTCCAGAATTTCAGATATGTACCTGTGAGCAGTTAGATTCCCTCTTTGGAACACATGGAGATCAGTCTTCGCCACAAAAGTGATCCCACCCCAAACCATTACAGACTCACCACCGTCAGGCACCCTTTCAGAGATATTGCACGGTGAAAATCGCTGTCCTGGCCTTATCCACACTCTATCCAGATGATCTGAACCAAATAGTGATAATCTTGATTCCTCTGAAAACAGTACTTGAGCCCAGTCGTTTACTGCCCATGTGGTGTGTTCCCGAGCAAACATAAGACGAGATGCCCGATGTGCTGGGGTGGGCTGAACTCCCATAGCTGGGGCCGCCATGGGATTGGCTATTTAATGTCAGTCCATTAATAAATTAATGAGGCCTTCCACAGTAAATTTCTAGTGTAACTCATTTTTGACTAATCAAATTCAAATAATGAAATGTGTACATTGATCAAGAGTTCAGAGGATTTTCCGTTGTGAGTTGTGAATGATGGCAATTATTTTCGGGCCGTGATGTAGTTGTTTGTTTGTTCCCTGAAATGCGATGAAGCCATAATTCAGATATTTTCTTTTTAAATAATTAGTCCAGTGCAGTAAGTTGTTGAAACTCTTCATTCCAGTTTGGGTTTTATATTTATGAGAAAGTTTGACAATGTATTAATGTATTGTAAGCTGTTATAATAATAATAAAAATTTGCCAGCCGGCATTTAAACCGACATGTTAATATGTTTTTGGTACTGTGGGTAGACGACAAGTGAAGTGTTTTTTTTTTTTCGTATCCTCTTGATCCTCTCTTGTAAAACCATATGTTATTTCTTAGGTTTGACTATACCATATGATTGATATCAGGCAATCGATCAATTGTCAAATAAATGGATTAAACATTTACCAGATCTATATAACATAACTTAGGTATATGTATCCTAATATTAAGATGTGATATTATTATTATTTTTTTACTTTATGACTGCCCTTCTTGCAAAAAGACCCAAATAATTTTAATCCAACCCTAATGACAGTAGGGTTTAGTTCACAATATTAAAGGACAAATAAGAAAAGAACTTCTAAAGAAGATAGTTGATCAAAAATCGAACAAAAACAAAAAATTTTAATGTTCACATGGATTGATTATTATGCTGTTTTACTAGCAACCCTATAAAGTAGGGCAGTACTACTCAATAAAGTATTTCTCCCTCTTGATTACAAATCAACTCACTATTGATATAATAATTCTACAATATTGCTACTACTTAATGTATGTTATTTTTATGCGTTTTACCAATGCCTTTATTAAATTTCATCTTTGATTTTTTTTCCCCAGGGGTATTATATGAGATATATTTAGAAAAACATTTTTAAAGTTTATAACTTGATTTTGCAATTTATTGAAGGGGTTGAATTAACTGAACATAGCATTGTATAAATATTTGTTAAACTGCTTCTAGATTTCCAAGCCTTAGCTGTATCTAGTACATGTTCTCTATATAAATTATAGCTAAATCCTAATCCCATGTTCTTTTTCTTTCTTTCTTTCTTTCTTTTTTTTTTTTTTTCTTTGAGCATAACTCTCTTCATAATGAACTTAAAACCACTAATGAGGAACAGGAAGTGAATAAATAATAAACTTTAGAATATTCTAAGAATTTCTTAGAATATTGGAGTTATTTTGTATGTTTTATTTATCCAAATATTACTTCTTGAACCATTTCTTTGTTTTTTTGTTTCTCTCATCATTAACATATTTTAAACTAACTTACAAATATGATTTTAATGTTCAATAAAATATGTTATTTCTTACTGCATAAATAGAGAAAGTGGAAATCAATCTTAATAAAATTTAATATATTTATCAGAATCCCTTAATTTAATGTTAACTGTTTTTAACCAGTCACAAGTTGGCAAAAAAAGCAAAAAAAAAGCAGCAGTTGCACAAAATCCACTACTGACCAATATTGACATTAATATGTTGATGTCGAATAATGATGCTGAAATTAGTATCAGTATTGGTCTATTCTTAACAAAAATTCGCAGAATACTCTACAAAAAAGATAATACTATATTACATAAAAATGGTAATACATAATACCATAAAAAAGATAAGGTATGCTGAAAAAAATCTCTAAAATATTCATATACACTAATGTGCCTACTATAACTTCTGAACTCTAAAAGAATAGAAAATGTAATGAATATAATTTTTTTTCACAAATCAAATCAATTAGAAAATGAATCATTTATAAAAAATTCTAACATCTTAGTAACATAAACTTAGTCTTTGCTCTTAGTAATTAATAAAAAAGGTAATTATCCTTAAAAAGCATAGCTAAGTTGTAATATTGGGAAAAAAAAAAAATGAAAATAAACATAAATTAACACTAAAGCAAGAATAAATAGGTAAATATATTAAAAATTTGAACTTAAATATTAAAACCTTAATGTGAAATACTACAAAAAAACTAAGAGCTAATCAGCAATAATATAAAATTGATTTTGTAAAAGTATTAATGAATGACGTGTTCTGAATTTAAATTAGTAAATGAATTTCGAAATTTGTTTTGTAAAAACAAGTTTTGATCGTTCACAATATTTTCATGATAAGAAAATGATCTTATGAACATTTGTCTTGCAAGAACAGAGGTGCAATAGTTTCCTTGGTCAGGTACTTGCATAGTGTAACCATGCCTTAAGGAATTTTCTCCTGAGGAAGATGAGTGTTGGGTTTCCAGGTAAGAAGAACAACAAAAAAATAAAATAATAATACTGCAGTTTATTACAGTAAGAGAAAACAAAATGAAGGAAGGTTCACAAATTGTAAGCTATTCAGGTCTCGAAAATATTTTCCTTTATTGACCTTTATACAGTCATAGTCACAGTTTTAGAGGCTGACGTTTCGCTCCTGTTTGAGCATTTTCAAAGCTAAAAAATCAAAAGGGAAATCACAGCTTTGTGGTTAAAATTATTTTTAACAATTAAAAACATTATGAATATTAGTACAATTTTAGGAAAATAATCTTACCACATTTATCAACTATTCGTAAAAATCACAAATTAAAAAATTGTGCCATTTAGTACGATAAAAATTTATATATATAGGAAGAATCATAATGGTCAAAAAATCTTGTTAATACATTAAGCTGGTGTAATCATAAATAGTATTAAAACTATAAACAGTGACTGATCTAAGATGGACATATGTAAATACATATATTTGAAAGGAAAATTAAAAACAATTAAAATTAATTAATAAAACTAACAGAAAAACAACAATATCACAGTCTTAAATTAATAGAGGTTTAAAAATGACATAACAATATACATTATCAATTATTACAATTTACATTTTTATTGATTTATAGATATACATATAATTATAAGTACAAGCATATTGGTGTTGTAAATTTGAAGGTAAAATAAAATTAAGATGTAAGACCGCGTTATTAAATTTAAAACTTGTTTATAATATTACCGTAAAAAAATTTTATTTCTGAACCTTCTTTTCTGCAGTTAACTAAATTGTTTATGTTTTTATTTATATATATGCTCTCCATAATTTCTCTTTTTTTCCTGTGTTTTTCTGAGCAGATTATTTTTGTTTTTTGGAAATTGAATTCATGATTAGTAATTTTATGGTGCTCGACTAGAGCTGAGTTGATTTTTGACTTTGGTTTTAAGCTGTATTTGTGTTGGTTTATTCTACTTTCTAGGTTGCACCCTGTATGGCCCAAATAAGATTTATTACAATTAGAACATGGTATCTTGTACACAATGTTTGTTTTCTTCATAGTTGGGATTTTGTCTTTCATGTTTGTATAAATAGTTTTTAAAGGGTTTTTTGGTTTATAACTTATTTTGAAATTGTCTTCGTTGAATTTTTTGAAGGTGTTACTTATTTTTGATGATAAATGGGGTACATACGTTAAGCTAACGAATTTTTTTATGATTGGTTTAACACTTTCATTGATCTTATTTTCAGTGGTGTCATTGTTATTATATTTTATGATGTTTTCATTATTGGAGCTATGGGGGACGCTTTAAAAATAATTGGTGATGCTTTTTTGTGAGGGTTTAGGAAATTTGTTATTGTTTCTTTTATAATTATTGAATGCATTTTTTGAAGGGAGAATAAGTTGTTTTGAAGTGGTATGCCTGTGTTCATAGTTGTTTGTATGACTAACTATGTTGTTTCTTATTATATTTATTTGGGTGTACCATAGTTTATTAATTAAGTTTTTTGGAAAACAGTTTTCTCCTAAAATGTTATATATTATGTTTTTTGTCTTATTTAAATGAATTTCATCTGTTAAAACTATTGATCTGTGAATTAAGTTCTTTGCAACGTTTATGATTTGGTATCTAGGGTGCATGGAATAATAATTTAGCAATCTATTTGAGGACATATCTTTTTTATACCATTTTGTTGTTATTTTTGTGTTGTTTCGAGACAATGTTATATCAAGAAAGTTAATGGACTTGTGTTTTTCTGTTTCTAAAGTAAATTTTATTTTTTCATGCTCATTATTAAGCATGTTTAAAAATTCTGAATTTTGATCTATATCTATAATGACTAACAGGTCATCAATATATTTGGCTATAAAAAGTGGTTTATTATTGCATTTTTTAATAGCATTATTGATAATATAGTTTAACACAATCCCTGATAAATTTACAGATAATCTACCACCCATTGGTAGTCCATATGTTTGTCTATAGAAATTATTATTATAACTGAAATAACCGTGCTCTGTACAAAGCCGTAAACTTTCAAGGAATAAGGTTTTACTTTTTATGGGTGTGTGAGGTTCGATCAATTCCCAATTTTCATTAATTATTTTGAATGCTAATTTAAGTGGGATATTAGTGAACAAAGAAACAAACAACATCATAACTAAACAAGGCATGTTCATTATTTAGTTTTAAAGTGCTTAATTTATTTTTTAAATCAACTGAATTTTTCACATCAAAATTATTGTTATTATTGAGATTGTCTAGAGAACTGTTTAAAAATTTAGATAAATTATCTATAGGACTATTGGCCTAAGTGGGAAATTTTCTTTGTGAACCTTTACAAGGCCATGAATTCTTGGGGTGTTTGCATGTTCGTTGTATAATTTCTTCATAGTGTTATGGTCTATGAATTTCAATCTTTCCAAAGTTCAAAATATTTTCGAGACCCGAATAGCTTACAATTTGTGAACCTTCCTTCATCATTATAGCGGTCTTTTAATTTTCTTCTCTCTGAAGATTAATACTTAAGAAAATAAAATAAAATATAGCTGGGTAGCTGTTCTTCTGCCGCAATCCCGCAGTGACCACAAGTTGCTGCAATCAAGACAGTTGTAAATCGGCCAGAACTGGGGTAGGACCCAACACTGTTACGAACTGTAATAAAATTAGTTGTGAGACTGAGCCAAGGGGAGGGGTGACCTAACCTAGGTTTAATGAAAATGGCACTCACCTGACAGAAAGCCGAACGTTTGCCACTGCACCCCTGTGGACTAGTGAGATGGTTAGTGGAAACCAGCTGGAGATGCTGTGTCCTGCGCTGGAAGGTGCAAACTGCTGATGGAAGACTGGATAACAAATTTTGCGTCACAGCTATCTGCCAGTTCTGCAGGGTTCTCCAGCTCCGCTTACAATTGTGCATGAAAGTTATAAAAAAAAATAAATGTTCCGAACACAAAGACTAGTTGTTGGATACACATAAAATAAATCTAATTACAAAAAAATTAATCTTAAATCTGCAAGAAAATATAATATAACTTCTAAATTACAATATTGAAATTAGCTGGCCAGCAAACAAATGGAATACATATTGATTTAGTAATATAAGGAACATTATTAGTTGATATAGTTATGATGAGCGATACCAGAACAAAGTTGCCCACTCTGGAAGTGCACTGATCCTGACTGCTGCGAAGTTGGTTCGCCTGCAGACTTGCAGACAGCGAAGAGTAGACAGGAAGGGGCGACGTCAACGTCGAACACAGCATTCGCACCAGGTGCTTGGAAAATTGCGATGATGAAAGACTTCCTGTTGTTGGAGGAGAAGAGGTCTCCGGAAAGGGCTAGCAGTTTAGCTAAAATGGCGGTGAGCCGACAGAGGGCGATCGTCTGGAATCTGGCAAGGAAAAATGCAAAGAGACAAGGGACTTAATCCGCCGGAGCTTATATAGGGCCTAGGGATTAGGCACTGACAAAGGGTGGCAATGCTCGAAAACTTAGGAGAACCCAAAATATAAAAACTCAAAATAAAGAAAAATAATAATTATAAGTACTGTTAAAATAAAAATTAGTTAATAGAGCTAGTTTTAGCGGTAATTGAACATAACTAAATAGTTAAAAGTGCTTAAAACGAGAAAAAAAAATATATGGAGAAAAAAACTTAGCGATTGCGCTGGGCTATGAGCACGATAGGGTAACCTGTCGGGAGGATAACCATAAAGAGTGAAAAAACGCTTAAATTCTACCAAATGAAGCGATTTATAGTGAAAAAACCCTGGAAACATGCTCTGGGTTGCGTGAGCAGATGACACAAGTGTTATTATAAGAAAAACATTACGGATAAAGAAAATGCAAACCACGTTGTAAGTACATAATAAAACTTGGTAAATTAGAATGTTTAGAGAGTTTAGTTATTTAGAAATGAATAATTAAATAAAAGTTATCGTGTTTAAATTTCAAAAGTAAGAACATAAACTTCTAGAAAAAGAAACAAGCATAAAACCAAATTTTTATAATATAAAAATTCTTTAAGTTTTCATAAAAACTTAACAATGAGGTTCCAGGTCCTTTCTTCCCTGAGAGGGGTCTGTTTTTCTCTCTTTTGAGAGAATCTCCATCTTCCCAAATTAAAAATCATCTTTCTTAAAGCTTTTTGGCTAGGATGCCATCTGTTCAAATGTTTCTCATTTTATCTCAAGGCAGCTTTCGCCGTTGTTTTATGAAAAATGAAAGGCTTTACTATGGTTTTGACAAATTTAGTATTGTGTTGACACTGAGTCACATCAACACACTTGTTTGGGTTAGGAAATGATTGAATGGCTAGTTCATGTTGATGAAAATTCCTCTACTTTGGTATAAATTCGAAATAAATCTTCTATATTTAAAATAAATTTACAAATGTGGGTTAGTAATTGATACTTGAGTTAAATTAAAATTAAATACAAGATCAAAGGAGCCAGGCAGTAAAGACGCGTTTGTCGCTGCGAGATGCTGGTGATGTGCAGGGTCGCTGAGGCAGAAAAGAAGATTGATGGACTTATACTAAACAACATTCAACTGTTCACGTGCAGTGTGTGTCAAAAACAAGTAATTGATACTTGAGTTAAATTAAAATTAAATACAAGCAAAGGGTAAGTAAAATGAACATAGAACTTTCTTGGAGATAGCTAAGTGCAATATAATAGAATGCGTAAATAAACAATTATTCTCCAATATACAAAAGGAAGAAAAAAGAAAGGAAATAAAAATGGTAATAAAGAAACGAAAAGGAAACTCTTTTCAAACTATAACACAAATAAAATTCACCTCAAGAATAATACTACGTATGTATGCACATGATAATATCTCATGGACCAGGATGAAAAAGAGGGGCGAGAGAACTGACAGCTCTAACTATGACCTTGCCCGATGGAATTTTAACAGATGCCACCCATGTAACTCCGTCCCTACCTGGATGGGTTTCTGCAATCCTGCCCACCGGCCATTGCCCAAGAAGAGGTTTTTTCTCAAGGAGAATCACGAGGTCACCTTCCTTGAGATTTGGCTTTCGTGTGAACCATCGATGTCTCTGTTGGAGGGTGTGCAGGTAATCTCTTTGCCACCTCCACCAAATGGTTTTTACGCTGGCCTGCACAGCGCGCCAATGGCGGAGGAGTGATCCTTCCATAGAGCTATCTTAGGCCCGGTGCACACGGACGACACTTTTCTGCGATGCGGACTATAAGCCAGGTCAGGGGTACCTGGAGTACAATGGACCGACCGGATTTACCATTGTACTCCAGGTACCCCTGACCCGGCTTATAGTCCGCATCGCAGAAAAGTGTCGTCCGTCTGCATCGGGCCATAAGCGTCAGGGAGAATAACTACAGTCGAGCCAACTAAAAAATGCCCTGGAGTTAAAAATTGGAAATCTTCAACATCCTCAGTCAATGTGCAGAGCGGGCGAGAATTGAGTAGACCTTCAATTTGTGTGAATACGGTGTTTAGTTCTTCAAAGGTCATGGGCCTGGTATCTAGCGTAACGGTCAAAAGCTGCTTAACCGATTTGACCCCAGCTTCCCATAGACCGCCAAAATGGGGCCCTCGTGGAGTAATAAATTTCCAAGAAATACCCTTAGAAGAAAGAGAACTTCCGATGTTTGCTTCCTCGTTGACCAGAAATGAAAATAGGTCCTTTAAAAAACGGGAGGCTCCAATGAAATTGGTGCCATGATCAGACCATATTGTGTCAGGTCTGCCACGGCGAGCGATGAATCTACACACATCAAAAAAACTTTTGCATCACCTGCATTTGTCAAGTTTCAAAGATTAATTTGAAGGGAAACTTTATGGTAGAAAAACTACAATTAATGCTGAATAAAAAAATATTTGCATGATCATAAAAAATTAAAGTTTCAAAAAAAATGTGTGATGAAAATCTTTCATGAAAATGATGAAAATTTTTCAGAAAATGGTTTCCTCACCTAATACTCGGTATTACCTCCCCTTACCCTAATTAGAGCTTGGACTCGCACAGGCAAGTGCAGAATCAGGTGGTCAATGTCTTCTTGTGGAAGGTTCCCCCATTCTTCAATCGCTACCTCCCTCAACTGAAGATTGGGTTGAACAGGCCGGGCCGGAGCTGAACAGCTCGGTGAAGCATGTCCCATACGTGCTCGATGGGATTCAGGTCTGAAGAGAACGGAGGCCACTCCATTCTCTCCATTCCAGCAGCCACAAGGTAATCCGCCACTATCCTGGCGCGATGAGGGCGAGTGTTTATCATCCACTAGGATGAAGTTATCACCGTGCCTTTGAGCTAAGGGTGTCACTATAGCTTCTAACACATCATCTATGTACATATTCGCGGCCATGGTCCCCTGAAGGGGTAGCAGCTCAGTTCTGGAACCGTGGATAATTCCTCCCCAAAACATGACAGACCCACCATGTTGCTCTACTCTCTGAGATGGGTACCTAAGCCGACTAGGCCTGCCTGGAACCCTCCATACCCTCACTCTGTTATTGTAAGGGACGAGGGCGTCTAGTTTCATCAGAGAACAGACAGTTTCTCCACTAAGGTGACAGCCAATTTTCGTGAGCTCTTGCCCACTGCATTCGAAGTCGGATTCAGCGGAGGACAACACAAGGGCCTTCTTGCTCGAAGATTCATCTCATGAAGTCGATTCTGGACAGTCTGGTCACTTATAGTGGTGTTATCAGCCTGTTGCAGCGATCGCCGAAGGTCCCCAGCGGTGGAAAGTGGGTCTCTTCTGGCTGCTAACGTTAAAAATGGTCTTCATTGTGCATTGTACAGCGTGGCCTAACACTGTGAGGTCTGTCTTCTACACTTCCAGTGGTTAGGAACCAGTTCCAACACCTCACGACACCACTTAGTCCGATGTTGAGCCGACGAGCAATTTGTCGGGTTGATTGCCCTTACTTAGGACAACAATGCGGAACCGGGTTTGTGTAGAGAGTACTCTTCTATTCATTTTTAGAGTGCAACAGAAGCGAAAGAAAGCTCTTAACTGAATCATTCCTACACAAATGTTGCACTATGAACCACAGGTTACAGTGGGATTAGAACTTTGAGGGATTTAGAGCCTCTTATCTTGAGTGTTCAGAATATTATGCAAGACCATTGTTGGCCTTAATCTGTGTAGTATTAATGTATGAAATCAGTTTTCCATTAATTTAATCTGAGCTATAGTTTTTAGGGTGATGCAAAACTTTTTTTGATGTGTGTATCTAGGACGGCGAGAAAAGCAGTGGTAGTCAATGAAGAGACGGTTTCCAAATGAAGAGCCTTAGTCGCCATACAAACAAACAAGCATAAATATGCTTTGGTGCTATTTGCCTTTCGACGATTGGATTGCTTGATGGTGAAAGGTCCGGCGTAGTCGACACCAACTTGGGCAAACACTCGACCACCTTTGAGACGATTGGAAGGTAAAGATCCCATTAGATTGGGATTTGGCCTCGCCCTCTTCATCCTGCATAAAACCCATCTTGACGTACGACCTTTTACAAATTTCAGACCTCCGGGTATCCAGAATTCTTGTCTGGTGAGCGCAAGTGTGAGCGTAGGACCTGCGTGAAATGCTCTGGCATGGATGTCATCGACTATGAGCCTGGCTATTTGCGACTGGCGAGGTACCAACATAGGGTGTTTCGCTGGTGTTTCGGCCGTAGAGTGGTACAATCTACCGCCCACCCGGACAATACCTAGTCCATCAGTGAAGGGCTGCAATGAACGGAGATCCTTAGGTATATCAACAGCACCAGTGAACAATCCATTGGGAAGGTATTTCCGCTGAGAGAGGCGTACACAGCGCATCTTGGCCTCTTGAATCTCTTCAGCAGTGATGAAAGTGGAAACCGGCTTCTATTTGTGGCGTGCGACCCATCTCAATAAAAGAGTGCTTACACCGAGAAGGGCTGTCCATAATGAGAAGTTGTCCATCCACTCGATATCTACTTCCGATGGCTCTTTGCCTTTAGCACCGCTTTGAGTCAAGAGGGCAATCGATATTTTCTCAGTGTTCGTCGGAGACGCTGGCCAGGAAGACATTTCTTGGAGGAGCCACTTCGGTCCATTCCACCATAAATTGTTTTCTAAAATAGCTGAGGCCAAGCAGCCGCGAGAGGCGAGATCAGCAGGATTATCATCAGACTCAACATGCCGCCAAGAGGTTTCTGGAAGCGTCTCCAAAATGGCTGATACCCTGTTTGCTTCAAAGACTGTCAGCTTGTAGGAAGGCATCCGCAACCACGCCAAGACGACGGCAGAGTCAGTGAAGCATATTGGAGGATCTTCCAGTAAAGTTTTATTGAGAGAACTTATAGCCCTGGCGAGAAGCAGAGCACCACATAACTCCAACCTGGCTACCGACATGTATTTTAAAGGAGCGACTTTGGTTTTCGCCTTGATTAAAGAACACTTAACGTGACCATCCTTCATGCTTCGCAAATAAATGGCAGCTGAGTATCCTTTGCTGGATGCATCACAAAATACTATTACCCTGATAGGCGCCTTCATATCGGTAATTTGCCGGGGTATGCGTAATTCCGACAATCTCGGAAGATCATTTAACCAAATCTGCCATCTGATCACGCAGTCGGCAGGTGGCGATTCGTCCCAGCCAAGACGATGCTTCCACAGATCTTGCAAGAAGTTCTTGGCCAATAATGTAACCTGAGAGAGGAAGCCCAGTGGATCGAAGATTCTTGCTATAGTAGACAACACTGACTTTTTAGTGAACGTAGGGAGAGCCTCACGTCGTAAAGAAAAGCGTTTTCGGTCGTGCTCCACGTCATACCGAGAATCTTTAAATATTCAGGTTCATCACCCTTTATGTTTACAGTTGTGATAATGTCTGAAGGGTTAGAAACTAGTTCTGGAAGGGTGCTAGCCCATTTTCCGAGTTCAAATCCTCCTTCAGAAAACAGAGCCGAGAGTTGCTTCACAGCCAAGGCTTCATCGAGGGTGTCTGCACCTGTGACTAAGTCGTCCACATACATAGAAGAGGTGACGTGGTCCCCAGCAAGAGGATATCGTGAGCCCTCGTCAAGTACCAACTGCTTGATGGCGCGCATGGCTAGAAAAGCGCTAGGCTTCAAACCATAAGTCACGGTGTTCAGCTGATACTCTTGAAGTGCTTCCTCAGGACAGGTTCTCCAGAATATATGTTGGAAACGACGGTCCTCGTCATGTACCAAAATCTGCCGAAAAATTTTAACAATGTACACGCATAGCGGTATCGCAAACATCCTGAAATTTGTTAGTACCTGGCAGATGTCTGCTTGAAGCTTGGCACCTGGTAGAAGTAAATCGTTGAGACTGCCTGAAGTAGAAGGACACGATGCATCAAAAACCACTTGAAGTTTAGCACCTCTAGAGGAGTGCTGCCACACTCCGTGATGGGGAACGACATACCCAGAAGGAACTTCACTGCGAGACATATGCCCGAGCACCTCATATTCCATCATGAAATCGCGGTATGCGGACGCAAATGCTTCATGTTTGACGAACTTCTTCTCAAGGCTACTGAAACGTCTGGAAGCATTGTCCCGATTATCGCCGATGCATGGATCGTCATTTTTGAAGGGAAGCCGAACAACGTAGCGACCATCAGGAGTGCGACTATGTGTTTTTGAAAAATGAATTTCGCAGAATTCATGTTCTGGGTCATTCCTGGTAACTGGAGCTGGCTCTTCTATCTCCCAGAAGATCTTCAAATGTCTCTCTATCAGGGTTTCTTGTTGAGAAAATAATACAAATGCATCAGGACCACACGAAATATTGGTCTGACCCAGTACTACTAGACCAAAAACGCTGGTAGGAAGAATAAGCCTTCAATGCCAGAATGTATTGGAGCTCTTTTGACGATGTGAGGATAAAGATCGCTGCCGATGAGCAGATCGATGGGTCCTGGATGCCCGAAGTCAATATCAGCAACGGGATGCTGCAAGACAGCGTCTATGATAGTTTGAGGTAGCTGATGATTCGGAAGGCAAGAACAAATCTTGTCGATGAGAAGGCACTGTGGGTTGAAAGTTTGGCTGTCGTCAAACAATTTTAGGAAGCATCTTGTTGAACCTTTGATGGAATCCACTGATGTGCTGCCCAAACCTGTGATGCACCCTTCGAATTTGCGGACTGTAGCGCCTATTCTCTTGGCCAAGCTTGATCTGATGAAGGTATGCTGGCTTCCGGAGTCAAGTAGCGCTCGGAACGCATGATATCTGCCCTCTTGAGCGCGGATGAGACCTTGAACAGTACCCAGTAAGACCATTCCCTGGGAGGGGTTCTCTTTCACACAGGAACCAAAACCGGCGAAGCCTACTGATTTCTCAATATTCACTAGGCTATCAGCTTGGTCAAGACCTTTTAAAGAGCTTTCTGAGCGATGAAGAAGGCTATGATGCCGCTGCTTACAATATCTGCAGCTCCACTTAAATGGGCAATCGCGTGCTTTATGCCCTTCTCTGAGGCAATTGATGCACCCATTCCAAGCGTTAACAAAGGCGAAGCGCTTTTCAGATGGTAAGTCAGCAAAACTAGCGCAGAATGGCAGCCAATGTGGTGCTTGACAGAAAGGGCAGTCCCTTTTCTTGGTTTCAGCACTGGACTTCAATGAACTGTTAGAGGGCTCAGCTTTAATGTGATAACGCTTTTTATAAGGTAAAGACTTTCGTGTCCTAGCTGCAAAGGAACTGCTTGATATCGACGACCCGTGTAATGCAACAGTGTTGTACCTTTTCGAATTCCTGTTAGGAGGTCTGCTATTTCCGTGATACCGATGTGATTCGTCCGAGGTATTCCTAGTCCTCGAAGTTGGGACGTCGGCCATCTTGAGTGCCGTCATACGCTTGCGTACGAAGTTTGTCACATCTGGCGTTGGAAAAGCCACTTGAGGATCGAGGCTAAGCTCGAACTGCTTCCTAGTTGCCGAATCCAGTGCGCGTAATGCGAGAATTGATAGAAAAAATTCTGCAGGCTTCTCAAGCTTCAACACATTAAACGCTTGAATGCAGTCGGCAATTTCGGATAGAAAGGCTTGATAGCGCTGACGTTCTCCCGTTATCTCGTTTAAATTGCAGTCCAACAGTTTACGAATAAATACTCTGCCAAGGACTCGGGGCTTGTCATAAACGCTAAGCATGGTTCGCCAAGCTATTTCGTAAGTGCCTGCTTCCACGGAGTAATGTGACAACAAAGACATCGCCTCGCCTTTGACAGCAGACAATAAATAGTGAAATTTCTCCACATTGCTTAATGAAGGGTCATTATGAATCAATGATGAAAAGACTTCTTTGAAGTGGCACCGTTGAGTTAAATCACCATTAAAATGTGGAATAGGAATTTTCGGCAGGTTGGCTCTGTTAGATAAGCTGGTTTTGAAACTAGCATTCATGATTGAGGCATGTTGATGATCTGTTGAAGCTTGGAGAACTTTCTGAGCCTTTTCAATAGATATCAGATGAGCACGCGCTTGTAAGACCTCATCGCGTGCAATATCGTACATTTCCAGCAACAAAGTAGTTGGAAATTAGCTTGAAGGAATGGTGCTATAGATAACATCTAGCTCATCCCAAGCGGCACAGAAAAGGTCCCGATCTCGTAGTGCGGCTTCATATCGAGCCTGGAATAAGGGTTCATTTGTGCAGTCATTTATAGCAGCTTGGCCAGCCGCGGCTGTGCCCATGATATTTCTTTTTAATGTTCTGAGCTTATGCTCGAGTGCAGCAGCTTGCTGCTGAGGCTCAATTTCAGATAAGGGCATGATAAGAACAATAGAACAATACAGAGCAGCCCAAAGGGAGAAAGAAACGAGGAAGATGAAGACAAGTTGAAGGCAAAAGAGAAAACTAAACCTCAAATAAAAATGAAGACAGTATAGAGAGCTCATGAAATGATAAAAACAAATTGATGAACAAAGGAAATTATGACAAAATAGGTTACAAAAAAAAAAAAAAAGGGAAACTATAGATATTAAGAAGTGAAAATTGGCAATGACGTTCTGGACAAGTACTGGGAGTACCTAACGTCTGGAACATTCGATTACGCCCGAGAAAACAACTCAGAAATATATCAACTGAGAAGAACTTTAGCGATGGGGTGTCCTAATAGACTAACCTTGATGTTAGCGAACAAGTCAAAATCATAAAAATCATGGGGTTCATTAGAGTAAATTACGTTTTACTCATCATCAACATACAAAGAGATTGTATGCTACTTTGTAAAATTCAATATAAATCTGAATAGGTGTTGTGGTCAAAAATATGACTGTTGTTACAAACACTTCTGATGATTGCATATGTAAGTAATTTGAATGTTTAAAATGAATAACATAATTGAAATATGAATGTATCTAGAAGCAAAGATGGCCAAAAAAATAAACAGATTAATAAAATAAAATATTGAATGTCAGTTAGTGTTAAAAAACAAAACAAAAAACAATAGATTAATCAAAACTAAAACATAAAGTTTATGAATTAAATTGGTTATATAATAACATTTTAAATAATTTGGGTTTGAAAACTTTGACAAATAATTATTTGCATTAATAGCGTATGTATGATAAAGTGGACTGTACAATATGAAAAAAAATTATTTAATAAAATTTAATGAGTGAAATTAACAATATATGTTCCATATTAATTGATAAGTAGAATTACAGAATGTAAATGTTATACATTAAAGCATTCCATTCCTTAAAAAAAAAATCTAAACAGTGAATTATTTTGTATATGATGAAAATATTAAAATTTCTTTAGTTCTATCCTTTGTTTTATGGAACAAATATTGTCTTTAAAAGGTGCAATCTATTGCAAATTAAAAAATAATGAAAGCCTAATATGTTACATTCATTAATTATTTAAAGATAATTGCTGTGAAAATCGTGAATGAAAAATATAAGTTTGAGGCTTAATTTAACAATTTATTTTAGACAATATTTAGTAAATGAAAAAAAAAATATATTTTCAAATATCTTCTTATTAATTTGCACTCATTTGATTGAATAAAAAATGTTATTTATAAATAAGAATTTTTCAGATATTAATTATGCAACGAACAATATTGCATTCATATAAATAAATTTTATAAAGAAAGGTTATCCTAGAAGGCAACATGTCTCCAAGAATTAAGGATGTCTATGTGTTTACGAGAAAAGATAAACAAATTAATTTAATGGTTAATTGATTATTTAAACAATTTCTCACCACCTCAGATTTTAATGAAATTTGGTACATAGGATAACTTACTGTAGACTAAAAAAAAAAATACCAAATTTCAGCTCAATATCTCAAACGGTTTTCAAAATATAGCTATGTAAACTCATTGAAAAAAAGCACAATTTTGACCTGTCGCATCATATGTAAATTAAAATTGCAGCCCTTCTAGGCAGGAGAGTTGAAATTGATGTCATTTCAAAGCTAATAACACAAGTTTCCCAGGTAGAAATTGCTGATAGGGTTAATGATCCTAAATGACACATAAAGGATTGGATGGCACCAGACAACATGACTACTGTGTCGTTTACATTTATTTTCTTAATGCTTGTGGCAATATCACACTCAGTTACTATTATAACTATGAAATAACATTTTTTTTCTTACATTTTATTTTGATATTCTGCATGAAATAAGTGTTTGGCACATTGCTCTCCACCCTGTAAGTTCTCAACGATTTTACCCTTCTGTTTTAAAGTTAGTGTAACATAGTTAAATTCGAAGCTCATCTCTTTGCGCTTTTCAAACTTAGGTTTAGGGAGGTGAGAAGACTGAAAGACGAATTGGAAGCCTAGTGTAACTATTGCTGATAACCATACCTCTTGTCAGTAATCTGTAACTTTTTATTCTTTCTTATTCAGATTACCATGGGTTGTAAAGCTTCTTTTCTTTTTGCTATCACGAGAATGTCATCGGCTTGTAATAAGTTCTGAATGTATCGTTACCCAATAAATGAAAATTTTCTTAGGTCACTTTCTTCAGTCATAATATAATAATATTTAAATCATCACTGCCGACATTACAATATTTAATAACAAATTTAAATTTTCAATGTTTAAATTGTCGATGCTCATTTATGAATAAAAACTGCAAAAAAGAAGTGATATCTCCCAAAAAAACAATATCGTAAAAATATTCCTGCAGGGAAAAAATTGCAGGCATAGAAATGATTGATAACACAAAAGCTGCCCCACTAGGCAACAGTGTTTTAGGACTTACTTTATGAATAATTTTTTGTTAAAAAAATTAATTATAAAATAAGCCCCAAAACTCTGTAGCTTCATTTCTAGGGGGGCAGCATTGTTGGTATCGTATCATTTTTATGAGGGTTAAGGGAGATCTGTTGAAGTTGGGTCTGGATGGCGGTTGGTGGATATAGGTGTGCAGGAAGCGAGTTTTGTTATCGGCATTGAATCTTTGGGTTCGTTGAATCTTCGTTATTATTATTATTATTATTATCATTTTTATGGCTGCCACTTTTTTGCTGAGGGTAAGTGTATACATCAAAGTTATTTTAGGAAAATACGAATTAGTTTAATTGCTACTTTTCCCATAACATATTTAAAAAAAGAATTATCAACTCTCTGTACCAGAGCAGAATATAATATATTTAGCGGTGCTAAATTAGAAATTTTCCTAATAAAAGATGCTGCTTATTATGATTCGATTTGAATATGGTAGACTTGGAAATCAATCGGTGGGAAGAGAAGATACATTAATATGTGAAAGCATTTAAAAATATTTAACGATTTCTGTGATTTCCAGTGTCAACAATATCTTGGTCTGTGATCACGCTGAACCATCTGGTTTTTTTCCCTTAAGTTTTCAATTAAGAAAACCCATTTTATAAAAGCTGGGTTTGCTTAGGAGGGTCTCTCAGCCCCAGAAACAAAGACAGAATAGATATCCTGCCGACTTTAAAATATTGAATGCCAACAATTTGAAGTTGGGACCTTGCGCTCGGCAGTTCAAAGCGTTACCATTGAGCCACCCCGCTCCCTCTACTAATTTAAAAACTGCTCTTTTATGTTCTTGTTCTGGGACCAAGTTAGTCTGCTGGGAAAACATTTTTTTTTTAGTATAAAAAATTAAATCTTGATTCATTAGGAAAACTCATGTACTGCTTTGGGAATATAGCAAAGTGTTTTATATGTTTTAATTTCTTCGGTCTATTTCATTTTAATTATTTTGTATCAATATTTAAGTTGTCATAATAAGTTGGAATGACTTCTGGAAATGCAATAGATTTTATTTTGTATTTTAGTTATATGTTTTATTAATTAATGAAATTACCTCTATTCACTTATTATTTTTTTTATTTGTATATTTCTAGGTGGAAAAGTAGCCTAATGTATTGTTTAGAAGGATATTGAAATAATGAAAATACATTCCAATGTCTTCCAATAGTGGTCATCCTCAATTAAATAATTATGGATGGACTAGCTTTTCATGTAAGTTATTTATTTATTTACTAGTACTCCACCATCAGGCTCACCTTATGACATGTGGTCATTCCTTTTGAATTATATTATATTTATATTGTAGGAAATAAACAATAGTAATAAAATACAGAAAAAAAATATTAAAATATTAAAAAAAAATAATAAATAAACCAAATGAGACTTGTTTATTAGGACGCAGAAGACCTTTGATATTATTCAAATATTTTCTGTATAGAGTGTGTTTTGGATAAATATAGACAAAGAAATGCCAGAAATTCTACATCAAATTTTCTATGAAAAAGTTGCTATAACAACATGGGCTATTTCATACTCTTTCTATTAATCACATTTATTTTTTATTTTTCAATCAGTAGTTGTTATATTATTGAAAATCTCTTACATGCAATGCCTTAATAGGGTGTTACACAAAATTATGTAGTTCAATTTTCATGGGATCATAACTCGTTCAGTCAACATATATTTTTTATTACTGAAAAAATGAAGACATCGATAAGCTTCAAATTATAACAAATTTTTGAACCTTTCATGGAGAGATGGAAAAAATACAAGGAAAAGCTAACATTTTAAAAATCATATTATCTTATATATTATATTAAATTATAATTATAATTATATTTCAGAAATTTAAAATATCAATTATATTTAATTAACTTGCTGGTATTTCTTAATCTGTACTTATCCCTGTGGGGTATATATATGGGGTGATTGACTTTAGTAACTCTGTGCTAGTTACATGAGTGACCCCGGGTTTAGGGCCAATCTTTTCCCTTCAAAATAAAAATTTTAAAATGATAATACTACATTACGTTAAAATATTAATTTTACTTGTTATAATGTGTTAACAACTTTTTAAAAAAACAACAATATTATGATAAAAAATAGGTATTATAATGTCTAACAAATATTACACAAAAAAAAAAATATATATATATAAAGAGAACTAAAGTAAATAAAAAGCCAACAAGCGCTCATCGCTGGTTAGTCTAGTAAGTCAAATTAAATAGTTCTAATACATTTTAAGAAGTATAATAATTTTAATAAAAAATTATGTTCTGAATATATAAGGCCAATAAAAATATAAGTATAAGGCCAATTTCCAATATAAATATAAGGCCAATTTCCATTTTTAAGAATCACTGTTTTTATTAGTTCAAATAATGTACTTCCTTCCTCTTTCTCCATCTAGACGTCCTTACATTATTCATTTCGGGATCCTTTCCTGATTCATACAATGTACATGGCCCAACCATCTAATTCTTCCCTTTTTAATACAGGATACTATATCTGGTTCCCCATACAAGTCTATAAGTTCTGCATTTGTCTTTAATGGTTTTCTTCTTTGGTTGGGCTATGCATTCTTCTCTAGATATTTCTCTCCCAGGTACTCAATAGTCTCTCTTTGGTAAGGTTCCACGATTCATTGCTATACAGTACGATTGGACGCATTACCATCTTGTATACCCTTATTTTTAGTTTTAGTGGTATATCTCGATTCTGAATAATTCTTCAGAGCCACCAGTAGCATTTGTTTCAGCTGTCAATCCTTGCTTTAATTTCCTCCTCTATTTTTTTGTCTCTGGTTATAAGTGTACAGAGATATTTACATTTTTTAACTGTTTCAAAGCTGCCCCCTCTCCTAAGAAATCCTCTGACTGAGGATTTTCTTGATTTGATCATGTATTTCATCTTTGCTTTATTTAGTGCTGCCTTTCTAGCTGTCTCTTCACATTCTACAAATGTCTCAATGAGTGAATTTTGATCTCTTTCCGTGATGACCAAATCATCTTCATAAGCAAGGTATTGTTTCTGATTATTATAGATACACCCTTCGGTCTTTGCTTTTGTTGCGCTCATGACCTTCTCCAGCATCATACTATATAACCTGGGGATAGAGGATCTCCCTGTTTAACTCCTTGGAGTGCAAAGTCTCTTGACCTTTCTCCCTGTACTTGTACTATACCTCCCATCTTACTACTCCCATCGTCTAATAAGCTTTGTGGGGCAACCTAGGAACCTCAGGGTGTTTCAACAGCTCATGTCGTGAGCCTGTCTGTATTCTATGAAGAGGTGATGAAGATTTATGGTCCATTCGTTACACTTTTCTACCATATTTCTAATTGTGAATACGTGTTAGATCTTCCAGGGCGGAACCCACATTGATACTCACCCGTAACTTCTGCTATAATCATTGATCTTTTCAACACCAGGATTGATAACCCTTTGTAAATTGTACATAGTAGTGTTATCAATCTGTAATTTTGGCTATCCAATTTATCGCCCTTTTTACGTCCAGGCACAATAATGGTATTACACCATTCTTTAGACATTTGTTTTTTAGTCCATATTTCTAGAATGAATTCGTAAACCTCTTAGCACAGCATGTCTCCTCTATATTTAAGCATTTCAGCCAGAATTACATCAGATCCTGGCACTTATAATTCTTCAGCTTAAATCAGACGGTTTGCATTTCCTCAACCCTTTAACCGGGCGGGACATATATAGAGGTCCTGAAATATTTGTTGTTTTTATTGTTATTTATATATTTATATATAATTATTTATATATAATTATTTATATATATGGATATACATATATACATATATATATATATATATATATATATATATATATATATATATATATATATATATAGAGACATAGATATATGTATCTATGACTAATACCTCTGTTGTACGAAAATATAAGTCCTACCAATTCTAGGCTACAACATATATTTCAAGGACGCATTTATACGTCCCGCCCGGTTAAAGGGTTAATATCTGGAGGTTCTACATCATCTTTCCGAGAATTCCGGTATATCGTATGAACACTCTTGAGAATCTTCATATGAAATCCAGTATTTCATATGAAGACTCTTAAGAATCTTCTTTGCTGGGGTTTGGTTATTCATTAAAATAGTTCCTCTATCTTTTCATAATATCTATCTCCCAGTAGCTTGCCATCCCTATTTTTGCAAAAATTTATTCGATGTTAATATCCTCTTCTTAGTATTTTCATCCTTTGGTAGAAGCCTCTACTGTTTTTGCCATCAAAATCTTTCGCAATAGCTTTCAGATCTTCTTTTTTTCTCTTTTTATTTCTGCACAACTTTTTTGTTGCTTGTCTCTTTTTTGCATAATTCTCTAAACTGAATCTAGTTTTTCTCTGTAACATTTTTAATTTAATTAGATTATCTTCATCAAAAGGTATATCAAAAGGCACTCCAGATCAAACCAGTGGTTGTTCTTCCTACATCTCATTTCTTCTATTGTTTCTTCTGCAGCCTTTACAATAACGTTTATTTTTTCCCACTTATTTACAATGTCTCACTTATTCTCTTGTTCTTTACTCAAGTATTCTCACACTTTTCTTTTCTAACCCTTTCTTTAGGTATTTTGCATTTTTTAAATACTTAAGGTTCCTTTTCCTTCTTTGGTATTTAATTCTTATAGTCAACCTCTGCTTAAATATCACCCTTACTAAGCTCAAGATTGCTACCTATGTCCGTCCCTCTGCAGCTTCTCACATCTTCAATGTCACTTAGGTTCATCCTTTCTATTATAACCTGATCAATTGGATCTCTTTCCAATTTTTCTGTTGAAATCGTCCAAGATGATTTTGACATCATATTCAGAGATCATATTGTAGGTTCCTTGTTGATCATAAAATTCTTCCTTCTCTTCTGGTTTTTCTTATGTAGGTGTTTGTACACTCACCAGAAATATATTAAAGAATTTACCTTTAAGACTCAAATAACATATCCTTTCGTTTAATGTCTCATATTTTAATATTGCATGTTTTAGTTGCTTTCTAACCATGAAACCAGTGCCAAAAATATTCCTAGGATGACCACTATTGATGAGAATATACTTAACACTATCAGGGTAGGCCCCTTCCTCCCTCAGATGTCTACCACATCCATTCCCTATTCTTCAAGACAGTCCTCCAACATACTACTTTTCCAAAAACATTTTCCAGATTCCAATTGAGGTTTTTTGGCACTTAAGTTTACACAGTTTGGTTGTCTTTTACATCAGGCAGGGAATAACCCTAAAAGGCAATAAACTTTTATAATATTTAACTCCTACGTTTCACTAAACCTTAATTAACAAGCGTGATGATTATGAAGCATCACAGTGAGGTTGCAGTTTGCACTTCATACCGCTGGAAACAGTTAATGTTATAAATATTCATAATAAGAAATAAATGACTAATGCACTTACCCCCCCCCCCTTCACATTATCAGGTATTCTTATTTTTATTACTATTGGTTTGCTTTTCTTTTTTCATTGGTTTAAGCTGTATGTTCTTTCTCTAATCTGTTTCAAATTGTTGTTCTTGTTTTCTCTTGCTTCTTTTTTAGGTGGCTTTTCCTCTGGTGAAGTCAGAATTCCTTTTTTACTGTCTTTAATTTCTTGATTTATTTTACTTGCCCTTTCTTGTGCACATCTTTCTCTTATCTGTTTTAGTATCTCATTTTTATAAATAATTTTTGTTCTGTACCATTTCTTAAGTTTGATTTATTCTCTATGATATACTTTTTGGTTCCATTGCATTTTAAATTTATAAGAATAGAGCATTCCTCTTTCTTACCAAGTCTGAAATAAATAAATTATGGTTGCCCCCTTCTGTTTCCCTTCTCACTCTTTCTTCTATTTCCTCCAATTCACTTTGTTTCTCTTCAACTTCTCCTAATTTTTTTCCCATGTAAGATATTGTATTGTACATCTATCTTATCCAGTTTTCCAAGTTATGTAAGAATTTTGTTTAACTAAATAAAATTCTTAAACTTATGAAATTCTTTTACAAGTCCAGCCAGGTATCAAACCTTCGGGTGTGATTATTAGGAGAAAATGGTACCATAAAAAGATGGAGAAGAAGAGAATTTCAAGAAAATGGCCATGGCAAAATTTTTGGGCCAATTTTTCGAGTTTTATTTCAGCCAGAACAACAAAATAAGTGAAAAAATTTTTAAATCGGAAAGTGTTTGAAGTAATACAGATTTTGTAATTTTAGTCTCAGAAGGCAGCTAATTTGAGAGAAGATACCTCATTTAATAATGCTTCTAATGCACTCGTAATTTTTTAATTTGGTGTTTCTAAGACCAAGATATCAATGACAAAAAGAGAAAAAATTATGGTTCAAGGATTGTTAATGTTTGAGAATTTACATTTTAGGTTTGAAAAAACAAATACATAGAAACTCACCAATATCTTCAAAATAAATTTATTTTTAATCATTTCAATTTATGTTCAAATTGGAAGCCCTTCTCCGCCATACACAAACGTGGCCATTTTCTTATACTCTCAACTCTCACACCAAAACTGAGAACCCGTCGAAGATTTTCAGCAGCGGCGAAGATCCTCGATCTTTGTAAGAATATTGCAGTTCAGTGCGATAGACCAATCCCTTGAGATCTCCCCAGACGAAATAGTCCATGGGGTTGAGATCAAGAGATCTTGGTGGCCATAGAACTGTTCCACCACGGCCGATCCACCTTTCGAATGCTCTGTTCAAGTAAGCCTGAACTCTTCTAGAGGAGTGAGGAGGTGCACCATCGTGCTGAAAAATTATGTTTCCAATTTTTTAAATAAAAGATTTATTGGATGTTTCTACCTTGACCCTCTAAACAAAATGTTTGTAAAATTCTTAAGCATTACTTACTAAATGGGCAATAAATTAATTTTTTTTTTAAATTTCGATGGAAATCTTGTTTTGATAGAAAAACAAAGTGAAATAACGTTTGGTGGTTTTTACAGTTATTCTCTTTTTGTCATCGATATCTTGGTCTTAGAAACACCAAATCAAAAAATGATGAGTGCGTTATTAAATAAGGTATTTTCTCTCTAATTTGCTGCCTTCTGAGGATTACTTGAAACACTTTCTGATTTCTAAAATTTTCCACTTATTTTGTTGTTCTTGCTGAAATAAAACTAGAAAAATTGGCCCAAACATTTTGCCATGGCCATTTTCTGATAAAAAAATTAACGTAGACTTCAACGGTGCCATCAGCTTCTCAGAGAAATTTTCAGATTTAAAGATATCATGGTTTTCTGATGCCAGGTCGTGATATCTTTCAAATTCGATAAAAAGTGAAATTATTCCGAAATGGTTGACAATTGGACCATGGTCAATATTAACTTTTATTCAAATATGGTGGAGAATCTACTGGTAAAGTTTGTCGCACAAGTAGAATGTCACCCTATATAACTTCTTAATAATTTCTGGTGATTTTAATACCAACCTTCTTTCGGAATCTAGTGACAGAAAATACCTTTAAAATCTCATCTTTTCCTCCGATCTCTTAATAAATAAATCTTAAAATTACCTGCACCAACCCCAGTGGGGGATATCGGCATACTGCAACATTAGCTAAAATGTTTATTTATTAAGATAAATAATACTACGATACAAAGACAAACAATTTATTAAAGAGGTGTATCAGAATCAATAGTTAATTTAATTATATTTACTTCTAAATAAACAGTTTTATTTCTTTCATTAACCTATTATGCCAATTTAACGAATAAACACAATGTGACAGTGATGCTTAAACTAACTTATAAACCCAAATATTTATTGGTTTGGTACTTATTTAGTTTCTTCACTTAGTTCCATAGTTTTGCATTATAATATGATTTCCAGGAATAAGATTTAGATTGTTTTATTTACTTCTATTACATATGACATTATTTACTTCTAGTACTTAAGACAAATGTCCAGAATATTACCTTACATGCAGGATCTCAGTCAGGAGTTTTTTAGAATTATATATCTGTCATTCTAGTCACTTCTCCATCCAATTTGGCCCACTTAAAAATAAGTCATCAAACTTTTTTTTTTTTTTTCTGTGTCCATATCCCCCATTTAACCCATAAGAACTGGACTGTAAATTCTTTTTAGTTAGTTGCATTCCATTATCAAGGAGTCTTGCCCCACAGACTTAGTTGTTGTAGTTAGTTGTCATCCAGGTATCAGTTCATAAGGAGACAATACTGGTTGGATGAGTGTTTAGTAGAGGTAGATTTACTAAGTACCTAGTTATTTAGTGGCTTCTTAAACTTTGTGTTTTCTAGAATAGCTACAACTAGGATCCTAGGATCCGTTTTCAGTTGGTTATCTCTAAATGTTTTTGTTCCTATGTTTGCAAATTCTGAAGCCATACAAACTAGTGATGCGACATCAACAGGAAAAAATAGATGTTTTGAACTTTGATGTTCTCATAATGTGTTCATAGACCGTTTAATTCTATATATTATAAAATAAAACACTCCACAACGGTCTCTATTATATTTTTTTATATTTGCTGGAGCTTTTGGTGCCCATAGCACCATATTCATCTGCACTAAAACCAATACATTATAAATATATAATTATTAATACATATATTTTTTAAAAACATTGTCATGTTTATATGCTCAATCTCTTACCCTCTTATTGTTGCCATAAGGGTGAGTCTTTTATAGAACTATGTGTTTCATCAGTTTAGTGTTCTGTTTAAAAACCCTAAAGCAGGAATTTGTATGTTATTTGTAATGAAATAATGCCTGAAATGTAAATGACTAAAAATGGTGTTTCAAAATATCTACAATTTACTTACTTGTCTTGGGGAGAGGCATTGCTGCTACTTGTTCTCTGACCCTATTTTCCGACAATTAAGGCGCCCCATAGGTCTGAAATATATAAACAAAAAAATGTTTTCATTATTTGAATTATAATATAAGCCAATGTTACTTCCGTCATTATTTATTAGAATGCTGTTATATTTAAGCTTATACTTGTTTTATATATTTTTAAATTTATCATAAATGTGGGAATAATGCAAGGGGATGTGTGCTGCTTCCTGGTTTTCGTTCATTAACTTATCTTGATTAGCAGCAATGTATATGGACTCTTGTGGTATATAGGTTTAAATAAACATCAGAATCCAAATAGATACAACAATTTAGGTATTGATAAAATACCAAATCAAAATTCTAAACCAAATCACAGTATACAATATTCACAAAAAAATATTACAGTCCCTTTTCGACCTCCTACCTATACCAATATAAACAATATTTTACTAAAAACACATCAATTACACTAGATGATAAAGATGAACTAGTCCATGTACCTACTACAGACATAACATCAACCATGAAAACTGACCGTCCATATAAACCGCCCACGAATCCGATTTATGAAGAATTTTAATATTGTTAAAATCTATTTCGTGTCTTAATGAGTTTACATGATTTGACTCTAATAAATAATAGCGGAAGTAACATTGGAAGTGAGACCATTCTTTGTTGTAGCGGAAATGGAAAGGCCATTTGAGTTTAATGAGTTATTAGAAGACCTTCATTGTTCCAAAATTAACAAAGCACCAGTTTTTGACAGAATACCTTATGAGCTCTGTAAACATGCACCCAATATTTTTTTAGAAATTCTATATTGGATAAAGATACCATCCCTATAAGTTTCACAAAAGCGTTGATCTATCCGTTACATTAGAAAGAAGATCTAAGTGATGTAAAAAATTACAGGGGGATATCTTTTATTGACTATGTTGCAAAAATATTCTTAGAGCTCCTATCAGAAAGACTGGAAACCTTTATACAGGGTGTCCCGAATATAAATGGCAAAACTTCAGGAACTTATATGGGATCGAAAAACTAAGACAAAAAGTCCTTTAGAGATTTGCTCATTTTTGCTTAGTTTTGGAGAAAATCGCAAAAAAAGAAACAAAACAAAAATGTTATAGGTAGCGATTATCACCTTTCAAAGTTCGTCAGGCTAGGCAGTGAGATATGTAAACACTTAATGTTATCCTTTAAATTCTTTTATTTGTTTACATTTTGGCTTCCTTCTAGGATTATAATTCCTAAATCAGTCTTCAGTCAGTTACTCAGATATTTTTGTGTGAATAGCATCAGCCACAATGCCGCGTACATATTCTAATGTTGAATACGCTGATATGATTTTTGCGTATGGTTTCTGTAACGGTAATGCTTTAGAAGCGGTGCGGGAGTATGCTTGCCGATTTCCAAATAGAAGAGTGCCTAATCGACGAGTCTTATCGTTAACTTTTAATAGACTACGAGAGATTGGGTCATTCTTAATACGTAATGAAGGCGACCAATTCCAGGCAGCAATAAGAGCAGATTATTGGAGAAGAAATTGTGTCCAACGCCACTTCGATAACAATTCTGAGACTAGCATCCGAAGAGCATCTGCTGCATAAGGAATATCGCGGCAAGCAATATGGCAAACTTTGAAAGGTGATAATCGATACCCATACCATCTTCAAAAAGTTCAGAATTTATTATCTCAAGATTATGTCACGAGATTGAATTTTAGTAACTGGTTTCTTGAAAAAATTTGCGATGATAATTTATTTTCATTAAAAATTATATGGACCGATGAAGCTACCTTTATAAGAGGAGGAATTGAGGAAATAAAAGAAATTATCATGTATAGGCTCTTGAAAATGCCAGAGCTATTAGAGAGAATAGGTTTTTTCAGCATGAATTTGCTATTAACGTTTGGCTTGGAATTTGGAATGGATTACTGGTTGGACCATATTTTTTAACTGAAAGATTGAATCATATTTACACATTTTTTGGAGAACGACTTCTAATTATTTAGATGACATTCCCTTACAACAGGGGATTGAAATGTGGTTCCAACTCAATGGATGTCCAGCTCATTATAGCAGAGCTGCTCGAGCTTGGCTGGATATAAATTATCCACAACGATGGATTGAACGTGGAGGAGTAGTACCTTGGCCACCCAGATCACTTGATATGACACCCATGGATTTCTTCGTATGGGGAACCTTGAAGCTGTAAGTTTATTCGGTGTCAATCAACTTAAGAGAGCAATTAAGAGACCGAATCATAGATGCAGTGCACCAAATATCATCAGAACAATGTTTAACTGCAATTTATCAAGTGAGTGCTAGATGTTATGCTTGCATTGGTGCAAGAGGACAACATTTTAAGCAATATTTACATTAAAAAGAACATAACATAAATATAAATGTAAATAAATAAGTATAAAAATGAAAACTTGTTTCTTTTTTTGCGATTTTCTCTAAATCTAAGCAAAAACGAGCAAATCTCTAAAGGGCTTTTTGTCTTAGTTTTTCGGTCCCCTATAAGTTCCTGAAGTTTTGCCATTTTAACTCGGGACACCCTGTAGAAGAGAACCGGATACTTCCTGAGGTCCAAGCTGGTATCAAGAAAGGCATGGACAACATTCTAAATCTGGTTAATGATGTGAAAATAAGGCATTCACAAAATGAAACAAAGTTTATGTCTTTTTTATGGATTTAAAGACAGCATTTGACTCCATTGATCGTCGTTTACTGTTCTACAAGCTCCTTAGCGTAGGAATCTCCTCATTGTACATATAATTGAAAAACTATGCCTCCACTGAATCAGCGATATGGCTAAAAAACAAAATTTCTACCTCTTTTGAAACATATACTGGAGTTAAACAAGGAGACATTTTAAGCGCTCTCCTCTTCACTGTGTACGTATCTGATCTCCCTCTTCCCTATAGGAATTTATAGGGGATGGGATTACGATAGAGCAAATTGTAGTTAACTGTCTGATGTTTGCGGACATTGTGTTGTTGAGTGAGAATAAAACAACTACAAACCATGATTAATTGATTCGCATATTAATGCAATTTGTGGAGCCTAATGGTTAACCTAGATAAATCCGAAATCATGATCTTTCGGAACAGTCCGTGTCCATGTTTCTCTATGTCGTCCTTGTATTTTTCCTTGGCGGTTCCACTCCAAACTCAGCCTAGCTATATTGGTGTGATCCTTTCGAAGAGTATATCCTAGTCATCTCCATTTTCTAGATTTGATGACCTGGTCAATGGGGTCGTGTCTAGTTTGTGCTCATTATTCTATGTTGGAAATAGTTTCAGGCCACCACATAACAAGAATATTCTGCAGGCACCTGTTTATGAAACTCTGCAGCTTCTTTATCAATTGTTTAGTGTCTTAACAGATCTTACAAGCATAAAGTGGTACATCCTTAACATTGCTGTTAAACAGGCGTAGCTTGGTACCCCTATGAATCTACTTCGACCCAGGCCGGATCTGGAAAAAGTCCTGTTGAGCATTTCTTCTACGGCTACTGATGTCCTCATCTGCTCCCCCATCCTGGCTAACCATACTTTTAAGGTAGCAAAATTTGTCGACCTTTTCAACTTCTTGTTTCTTTATTATTAAATTTTCCTGGCTTTGACTATTGATTAGTTATAAAGGAGAATTATTTATACAACTTTTGGGACTGCCAATGGGGGTATGATGTCGGTGGGGTTGTCTGGGTTAGTGATAAATGATTTAATAAAAGAAGTAATAATAAAATGAGGGATTAAGCCCAAAATAATAATGAAATATATTGATGATATATTCTGTATTATAAATAAAAATAGCACAAAGAGGTTCTTTGATGCATTAAACGGATATCATAAAAAGTTAAAATTCACGATGGAAGTAGAAGAAGAAGGCAAAATCAGGTTTTTGGATATAAACATAATCAGGATTAATAATAAGGTTTACACAGAGTGGACTAAAAAACATACCACCAGCAATATCATCTTAAATTACCTATCCCTACATCCACAACACGTGAAAGTAAATTTAATGAATAACATTATAAACAAAGCCATCAAAGTAACAGACAAATTATTTTTAGGTAATATTAAGACCAAAATATTTCAATTATTTTCAAAAATCTTGGATAATTTTTATCCCAAAAATATAATAGAAAAGGCATGGGCGAATAATATTAATCTAATAAATAATAAAAGTGCTAAACAGAAAAGTACCCAAAAAGAGCAAAGAAAAATAAAAAAATATCTAAAATTAACATACATTAAAGGACTAGCAGAAAATATTCAGAAAGCCTTCAAAGAATATGATGTAGGCGAATATAATTTTGCGTTCAGACCCACCAATAAAGTGAAAAACATATATAACAACTTAAAAGATAAAGTTAACAAGGATTTACAGTTAAACATAGTATATAAAATAGATTGTCTTAGATGCCCGGCTACATACATAGGAGAAACTAAGCAATATTTAAAGGACCGAATCTATATATATAAATTATATAACAATGAAAACCGGAAAATGGTACAAGTTCCATCTTTCTAGGACAAATAGCATTTCAGCTACATGTGTTGAGGTGTTTTAAAAATTGCCATTCATCGATTTTTAATATAATTATACCTACAACGATAAGAATTTATGTTTGTTATTTTATAAGCTGGTTCTGACTTATATTAAAAAGTCATAAATATCTGCAGACATAAGATTTTGAGCGTTGGCTATTTATGGAAAGGCCCATAGTTATTGTATGTAAATCTAAAAAATAAATTGTTTTGGATATTTACTATAATAAAAAAAAAAAAAAAAGTAATACAAAATATAAGCCTAGGCATTTTAGCCTAGGCATAAATTGAATTTTTTTTTTAGAGTTAAATTAATTCAATAAACTATAAACAGCTGTAAAGAAATTAAATTAATATAAATTTTTATTTACTAATAAAAATTTGTGTTTTTTTTTTACCACTGTTGGGGAGAGCGATACCTTAAATAAGAAATTAACCGGTATAAATCTCCGACCCCGTTTCAAAATTGCGTCATTTTGAGCACATAGCAAAAATTAACTATGGGTGGAAAGTATATAATTAAATTATATGGAGAAGAAAAAAAATAAATAAAGGAACTGTGAAATTTTAAGAATAGTTGATTTAATTGAAATGAGAGAATCACAAAAACAAAAAAAGTTTGATTTATAAAAAAATAGTATTTAAAAACAACTGAAAATAAATTGCTTCTCCTAAAGTAAAATACAAGCAATTCAAATTTAAGAATGGAAAAGAAAAATGTAAATTAAACCATAGAGAAAAAAAAAACAACTTCTAACACTGATGAACATTTAATAAAATACATGATTTGGGTTTTAACTATTGATAATTCAAAAGATAGACAATAATAAAGAAAATTATTGAAGCTATATAAATTTAAAGCATCGCAGGTAGCTGGAGCTGTTTTTTTTTTAAATTCAACAAATATTAAGGCCTGTAACGGATACCTGTCAACAGTTCCGTTTGGAGCAGTTCCAGTCACTGAGTACCGAACAGAGAAGAATGTAGCAGTTCCTGCAAAATAATAACAAAGTTTCCCTCACCGTGACAAGTTCCAAGTTCCAATGGTGGGGAGTGGCGAACCACTGTGCACAATTAGACATGCATGCCACAGAAAAATCTTCAGCGGCGGGCTATGATTTTTTACCGGCGCACCGATGATCGAGATTTTTGTTTCATGGGCGTCTGCAGGGGAAGGCATCTGCCCCCTTCTAGAAATTTTGAGAAACAAAAAGTACCGATTAAATAAAGTCTTATTCATTTACTATATTTATAAAGCATTATATAAACACTTATTTTAACTTTTAAATATCAGTAAGTTTTATTTTGACAAGTAATTGAGCCTTACAAGGTCAGAATACCTCGACCCTTTCGAAAATTTTATCAGCCTGCTCCCCCCCTAGAGGTAATCCTGCGGACCCACCTGGATGTACTCATTTATTATTTTATTTGATGAATTGAATTGATAATGGGTCGTAAATTAAACACCAGTTTCACGTGTAAAAGTTGTTGGGTTAAAGTTTTTGCTTCCCCAGATTTCGTGATGGGCATTGCTATCCAGGGCTGCAGTTAGTTTATTCCATTTATTTTCTCCTCATTTCTTCAAGTATGGCTGTGGGATACTTTTCCTCGTATGGTAAATATCCCGCCAGCATAATGATGGTTTTTCCTCCTTTTGGGGTATATTTTATAGCAGCTATGTCTCTAGAACAGAATCGCCACAGAGGCAGTGGTTTTAATTCGTTTTTATACAAGATGCAGGCTCTGGGACTTGTGGAAACAGTACTGTATCCAGGTAAATTCAGCCCCTTGACCCTGCCTTTTAGTAAATCAGGTTCTTGTATAAAATAATATCTATGTCCTTACCTATTGTATACTGTTGCAGTACACCACTTGTGCTATACAGGGGTGTAGATTTATCTGCATCAGTTTCATATTCTTATTGCTTACCACCAGGTGGCAGCGGGGTAGGAGTTCTACCTTCCGGCCTCGTTTTCGCCAGGTCTTTAGGTCTCGCTCCTCCTCGCACCGCCTCCCTGTGAGTTGTGCCTGTGTTTGCATCTTCCTTTTTTCCCAGTGATTCTGGGTTCTAGGTTTTCCCTTCGGATTCAGTTTTAGCCTCCTTAGGTACTTCACTTCTCTCACAGAAGTCACTGGGGTTGCTTCTGAGGTGACTTCCGTGGGTTCGGTTTTCTCCTCAGAGGTTTCCATCTTCTCTTCTTCTTGTATGGCTGCTGGTATGGTATCGTCACTTTTGCAGCATTTCTAATCTGCCTGAACTGAATCAGTTTCATACCACAGCCAACTTTCATGTCTCTATCTTTTAGGCATTCCAAACTTGGCTCTGGTTCTTTGAAAATGGCGAAGAATCTCTTCTCCATTTCTTTAAGATAGTGCAGTCGCCATAGTTTGATATCAGTGACTGTTTTAGTGCAGATGCCATAGTTTGATATAAGTGACAGTTTAGTTTTGTACTCTCTTTTGAGTAGTATCTACTCAGATGGGGCCTTCCCAGGAAAGAAGGCTCCGATCTTGCCCATTTTCATGAGCTCCCTGGTATCACATACTCTGAGAAGCATTTCCTCACTGAGTCTGATTTCAGGGATTATCTTCTGGAGCAAATTTTTTGTGTGCTCATCTTGGCAAGAGACGATGCAGCCTCCTCTGTTGAATGCTTGCTCCATTGAAGAGTGGCTGTTCATCTCCTTCCTCATCCATTTCGTCTACTTTGATGTTTATCTCCTCACACTGCTCTCGAGTCTGCTGAATTTGTGGATAGTCCATAGGGACCACTTCAATCAGCTTCCCTCTCACAGCGAGGGCGTAATTGGGTCTTTGTCCTGTGGTCTCTCGGGTTTTTTTTTTGCAACAGGTGCAGGAGTGTCCTTGAGCTTCGTCCGTGAGAGCCTGTAAAAGGTGTCTAATGGAGGATTTGTCAAGTGTATCTGTAAATGCGTCAGAGACGTTCTGTAGCTCGGTACGGGGATTATTCCTCATCGGATAGTGGATGTTCATCAATATAAAAAATCTGGTGCGGGCGCGCAACACACAACTTTCACTTACAACTCACTGTTTTGTTAGTTGCCACTTCTCAAAGTCACACATTTTTCCATATTAATTTATTATTTTTGTTTTTATTTTCTCTATAAAAAACAATATATTTTTTTTTTATTAAATAAAAGTTTTTACTTGTGATACTTCTGCAATGCAAGCATAATACTCCAAGTCGTCTGATTTTATAATTCTCTATGTAGTTGTTGAAAACTTCATTTAGTTACCATGAAACAAATAATTTCGATTAAATGAACAGAACGGCTTTAATTATGAACAATGTATGTACTTAACTTAATGAACTATGTATGTAATTATGAACAATGAAAATATTTTTCTTTTTTTCTCCTCTATAGGTTTACTTGATTTTTTTCATATTTCATATTTAGACATTTCTTATTTTTAGGTGTAACGAGAGACCATATAAACAAAAACAAAGGTACTTTATAGGAAAACAAAAAAGGCCCCTTCCCCATTAATGGCCCCTCAGATCATTTTAATAATGATAAAGCTTACCTGATATTAAAGAACACCTAATTTTCATTAAACATGACGAATTTGATCAAAATCGTTTGATTCACTCTGGATAAAATTGATAAAAACGTAAAAATTAGACAAAATTTATTAAATAAATTACCCCCCTCTGTTTGACCAATTTTGATGAAATTTTTGCTGTCACATCGTGGGCATATACATACATCAAATACCCAGTTTGATCAAAATCGTTAAAGCCGTTTTTTAGTAAATAAAAAAACATGTGAAAATGAGACAATTTATTAAGTAAGGTGCCCCCTCTGGTTGATCAATTTTGATGAAATTTTTACAGCTATATCTTGGGCATATCAATAGATCAAATACTCAGTTTAATCAAAATCGTTAGTGCCGTTTTTGAGAAAATCGAAAAAAACAAAAAAAGTTATCAAAAATAAAGTACCCCCTCCGTTTGACCAATTTTGATGAAATTTTTGCTGTCACATCGTGGGCATAAACATACACTAAATACCCAATTTCAGGTTCGCACGGTTTATTGTTTTTGAGCTAGTCTGTTCACACACAGACACAGACACAGACAGACACACACACACACACACACACACACACACACACACACACACACACACACACACACACACACACACACACACACACACACACACACACAGACACACACACACACACACACACACACACACACACACACACACACAGACCATTTGGCGGGACTTGGTTATTTTGACTCAGGGGACCTCTAAACGTGTATTTCTGTTGAAAACCGGAAGTCAAAATTTTTCACGATCGCAATACTTTCCCTTACTATATATTTCATATATAGGTAAGTGAAAGTAAAAAGTGTTCTCGTTCATAGTGTTTATTCCATTCCACGTATGGCTATCCGCCAGGGTATACCCCCATCGCAACGCTGTTAATGTTGGGAGCCGGAATTCCATCCGGGAGCCATCCATAATATATGCTTTCTTCATGGGGAAGTTCTCAACCCGCTTTTATAGCATTCATGGATCCTATTACTTTCGCCTCAGACCTCCCATGCTCCGATACATGGGCACCAATACGTGTGCATGCCAGGCAGGGTGCTCCACAACACATGTAAGGTGGAAGCCACAGCCTTACCATCCCCATCCATGTCGTTTCACAGGCTCTAGTTGACAAGTTATTTCGTTCTGTGCAGTTGCTGTGGTACACAGTGTATATGTTAGTTCAGACTGGCCAAGTTGGTATGAAGCGGGCTACTCTTCATATTATGGTTGAAACTTTATTAAAGGTTCTTCGAAGTTGATCCGAAGATCACCTCAAAGTCAAGCCTCAGTCGTTCGCGAGTTTTGATAAAAACTCCACAGGGGACGCCACGTGGAGGTGACAGTTGGCGTTGATGGGGATTGGGATAACAGAGATCTCCAGTGAGTAGGGCTCTATGGTTTGGTTTTGTCTCATGATATGAGAAAGACTCCCGCACTCGTCTATCGCTTCCGCTCTCCGTTTTTTTCCTGCACTATGCACCGCGACCTCTTGGGTCTAATGTGCGCCTGGTACTGCCTGAGTTCTGAATTGCTGTATTTAGAGCGCCAGTGAATTTAAGCAGACTTGTCGGGTTGACTAGATCCTTAGAACTTGGGTCAGGTATGTTGACCTTGCCAAAGATACTGAATCTTAGTCTAGCAAGTCGTTCACACCAGCTGATAATATGGTAAGCTGTTTCTTCCTCCATGCCGCAGTATCTACAGATGGATGAGTCTGCGAGTTTGAGCTTATGCATGTGTTTATTAAGCTTACAGTGTCCCGTATAGATCGCTGTAATTTTTTTAAATGCTTTCCTGTCCAAGTTCAGTAGGGTGTCACTTCTTTTGACAGAGTAACCTTTTAAGAAAAGTTTGGAGTGATGCTGTGTTTTATCATTCCAATTTTGTTTTTTAATTGCACCATAGATTTCCCCTATCCTTCTTTTGGCGTAGCTTAGGCTTATGCCGATTACTGGTTCTGGGATCATGGGTCTTTAGGTTGCGCCTTTCCTTGCAATGTCATCCATCAGCTTTTTCATTTCCTTGGATGCCAGAATGTCCGGGCACCCATTCCACTCCAACTCTATTACTTTAAGCTAGTTTGTTGAGCGAAATTTTCCAAGTTTTAACAATCTGTGATTTGATAACATGATTATTTATTGCTCCAATAGCTGCTTGGCTGTCAGTAAAGATGAGTATTTTCTTGTTTGTTGTCTTTTCCGCCAGCAGCTCCGAAGCGAACTGGTAGATTGCTAGCACTTCTGATTGAAAGACTGTAGCATATTTACCTAGTGAGATTGTTATGCTTTTTGTGGGTTTGTCCTCTCTCCAGATTCCCGCTCCAGATCCAGTCTTGGTGAGCGAGCCATCCGTATAGCAGTTGATTCCTTTATGTTTTTTGTGTAGTTTCAACTTGTTTATTATTGTTTGGTAGTTAGTATCCAGGATTTCACGAATTTGTAGGTCAGAGTGTATGGACAGCACTTGATCTTTTTCGATCTTCCCGTATATCTCCCAATGACCATCCCTAGAATTTATTCCAGGTAAGTTGTTTTGTTTTGCAATCCTGTGGCGAGGACTAAACTGACTTTTTCGGTGGGATCATGGTCGGGGCATGGGCTTCAATGTTATCGTACGGTGCAGGTTGAGTGGAACCAGACTCATCTGAAATACATGGAAGAATATTTTTTAATCTGCTGGTTGAAATATGTGCTGGTCACATCAGGGTTGAATGTAAATAGGCCTTCAACCGACTCTCCCACTGAAACAGCAATGTATCGGTCTCTAATAGGACGGATAAGTGGGAGTCTACAGTATTCCAAAATGTGTATAAAATCGGCCTATGGTGATTCGATAGATCGAGGTGGAACAAATTGGGCTTTATCAATCATAATCAGCACGTTAAGACGACCCAGTCAAATACTCATATATCTGCACATATATTATTTTACAAAACTTAAAAATTGTTTTTCTCCAAAATGAAGCTTCTGTTGCCCTTAAATGTGGTGTAATTTAATTAAATATATATGGTATAGTCGGATTCAAATTAAATTCGATTTTAATAATTACCAGAATTTTTTTTTTCTGTCAAAGATTAGGAAATCGATCTAAATCAATATTGAAAGAGGGAAAAATGGCTTTTACTAAGTATTACCCATCCAAAAGATATTTTAAATGAACAGGTCAGTGATTTCTTTCAAATGTCAATGATTATCATTCCTATAAATGTTTATATATAGATATACTACTATTTAAAGTAAATTGAAAAAAAAAAAATGATATATTTCTTTTTACGCATTGTTTACTGACAGTGAAACAGTTTAATACCATGTAGCTATAAATGTGTTTGCCATGTGACTGAATTATAAAAACTAAAAAGTATCTTTGAAAAAAAAAAGTAAGATTGAATTATAGAGGTGAGAGATAGTCAACTGTTAATCTTTATGATAGGTTAAATGATGATCAGGATTTTCAGTTTAAAATTTTTTTTATTTTCGAAAGCCAACGTTTCGATCCAACTTGTGGATCTTCATCAGGGCTTCTGAGTCAAGGTAGATAAAAAAAAAAATTTTCAAACTAAAATCCTGATCATCGTTTAACCTATCATAAGATTGAATTAATTTCAAGCAATTTTTGTTAATGATTATACTTTAAGGTAATATCAAAGTAAACATATCTTAATTTTTGTTTCAAGATATTTATTTAAAACCAAGAGGTAAGTGATGTAAGTAATCATTTTTTTTTTAACTAATCTTTTACTATAGTCTTGATATTTATGACCTTAATATTATATTAAGTTTTATTTTTATAATTTTAAAATTACCTCTTTTGAAGAGCATGTTTATGAGCTTATAAAACGATAAAGTTAACAATGTTTACAGAAAAATAATTTTCATGCCAATAATTGCATATCTATAGATGTATATTTGAATTAAATAAAAAATAATATTCATTTTTCATGTTTTACTGCATAGAATTTTTTAATTATCTGAAATCTGAATTACATACACTAAATAGCAGGGTTTGAAATTAACTCTTATTTTTTCGGAGAGAGAATAAAAGTCAAATCCGGACTTTTATATTTCTAATAAATAAATAAAAATCACATCATTACTTTTATATTTCGGGCCAGAAAATAAAAGTCCTGATATGATCTTTATCACAATGATACCTAATATAAGAGTCAAAGCTTGATTTTCATTATTTCATAATTAATTTATTAGTTTTTTGTTGGGATTCCTCCTTATTGTTGTTCATTATTGGGTTAACCGTTTTTATGGAAACCTTATTGGGTATAATAAATTACCTTATATCGATCTTAAGATCGATTATTAGATTATCAAGGCTGCTGATAATGAAAAAATATCGATATAAAACCTCAAGCTCGCTCAGGTACCGATTACAACTTATCCGATATTTACGATATTGGGGTCGATTTCTAGGTTAATTGGGGTGCTGATTATGAAAATGATGTAGATTTTTCGATCACGCACTCAGATATCGATTTAATATTACTTAAGGAATATAAACAATATTAAAGTCGGCATAGGGTTATGGAAGGTGTTGTGGATAATAAACTATTTACAAATGACTAAATTTATGAAAATATTCAAAATGTATGCAACTTATGACCACAACATCGTTATCATCGTGTAGGTTGTAATATATCGATACCTGAGCGCCTAAATATAAAGACTATATCATTTCCAAATTCAGGACCTTCCATAACCCAGTGCCGACTTTCATATCGTTTATATACGTTAAGTATTAAATCATATATACGTAAATTAAATCGATACCTGATAACCTATTCTAAAATTCTATATCATTTTCAAATTCAGCACCTCAAATAACCTATGAGCGGACCCCAATATCGTTTATATCGCTTAAGGTGTGATAAATCGATTCCTGAGCACGTCCAAAAATCATCATCCAGGTCATTTCAGTAGATGTAGTGGGAGCCGGCAGGGCTCTCTCCTCCAGCTTCCTCTCCGGCTCCTCCACCACCTCCATTAGTGTGCTCCTCTGGGCACCCTGTTGAGCCTGTTCGGCAGCGCTGGTCATTGGTCTGAAGGTGACTGTGTACATGCCACAGCCAACCTTCATTCCTCTGGTCTTCAAGCTTTCCAGGCTGTATTCTGGTATCTTCATGATAATGAATGCACCTTTCTCCATGGCTTTTGAGTAGTGCAGTCTCCACTCCTTAATACCTTCGACTGCCCTATTTTGTATTTGAATTCTTTTTACCAGGACGTCTTCAGCAGGCACCTTTCCTGGGAAGTAGGCACCTACTTTGACCGTTCTGGTAAGCTCCCTGATATCTCCTGTCCGAAGGGTTAGACCCTCTTCCAGGACGATTTCAGGAATGATTTTTTCCAACCATTCTTTGGTTGCTGCGTCCAGGCAGGAGACGATGCAGCCACCCTTGTTGTAGCTTGCGCCATCAAACAATGGGTGGTAGTCTCCATCGACGTCTAATTCGTCCACCCTGCCCGTTATCTTGGCCTGCAGCTGTTCGCAGTGGTCTCTGGACAGCTGTGTAAGGGGATATCCCCTGGGTATCACTGCCACCAGCTGTCCTTTTGTCGCAAGAGCGTAGTTTGTCGCTAACCCTGAAGTCTCCCTGGGTTTCTTTGCCACTGGTGCAGAGGTACCAGGTGACGTCCTGGGTATTTTGCTGAAATTTTGTAGGCTAGGGTTTGGCCTTCGAGGCCCCGCAGTTTTACCTGCTGGCCTGTGCGGCTGCGCTCTGGCGCCATGTGTTTGTGAGTGACCGGGGGGTCTCTCCTTCTGCCCAGCGACTTTGTGTGCCGGGCCAGAGTTGGCCCTTGCACCCTTAGACGCAGGCTTCAGGGGTGTGTCCTTCCGGGTGTTGGTTGGCCCAGCCTGGGCGCCCTTCCCTCAGTTAGAGCAGCTTCGTCTGCCGGGCCTGGTTGGGCCCTTGCATCCTTAGCTGTCCTTCCTTGGGCAGGCTCCTCCACGGCTGGTAGATTTGATAGGATTTGGGCTTTTGCCTTCCTCCTATAGCGCCTCCTCACATTCCTTAGGTTCCTCGACGTGGCAGTGTTACCGCCATCCGTCTGGTCCCCGCTTGAGTGTGAGTGGCTCAATGTGTGTGGGTGTGGTGGGGCCTGCAGGGCTGCCGCTACAAGAGCTGCATGCTCCTCCAGTGCTCCCTTGATGTTATGTCCCACTTGTAGGCCGTGGGATTCTTCGGAGAGAGACTTCAGTAGGGGTTCTAATGAAGCCTCTTCTATGGTGTCGGGTTCCGACAGTCTATGAGGTTCTGGAGAGGACAAGTCCTCTACAGATATAGGATTTTTGTCTAAAAAGAATTTGAAATGTTCTGACATTGTTTTGATCCCTTCCGTGTATGGCTATCCACCGGGGTATACCCCCATCTCAGCGCTGTTAACGCTGAGAGTCCTGGAGTTCCGTCCAGGAGCCGGAATATTTGCTCTCAGTGCGGGGAGGATGCTCAACCCGCGTTTAGCATTCCAGGGCCCTACTGCTTGCGCCTCAAACCTCCTATGCTCCGACACATAGGCACCAATACACGTGCTTGCCAGGCCGGGTGCTTAGCGGACATATGTAGGATAGAAGCCACAGCCTTCCCATCCATGCCGCTTCGCAGGCTCAGTATATCTGTGCAGTCCGTCTGTGTATTTGCTGTGGTACACAGTGAATTATTAGTCCAATCAGGCCAGGTCATTGAGTGGAACTTGTGTTCCACTGTACTGTAAAGACGTTCTAAAAGGGAACTGCCTCCTCTTCCAGGCAAGCTCCCCCGCCTGTGTCGTTCGCGAGCCTCAGGGGGCACCACGAGAAGGTGACAGTAGGCGTTGATGGGGATGAGGAAGACGGAGAGCGCGAAGCAGTGAGTAGGGCACTATTGCTTCTTGCTCTCTCATGAAGTGAGGAAGACTCCCGCACTCGTCTGACTCTTCAGCCTTCCCGTTGCCCCACCCATTTACCCCCTCCACCATGGTTTAATCTTTTCTTTTTCATTAAAATTATTCAACAATTATAAATCAATTATTTATAAATGAAAAATGACTAAAATTAAACATTTGGATAAACAACTCCAACAAAAAATACAACCACTCCAATTTTTTTCATTTGGAGTAATGATTTTCTATTTAGAGGCATAAGATCATAAGCGTAATTCATTTTCCTGGCAAAGTTGTAAAAATTATTACAAATTTATTTGTTTATATTTATATAGATATTTGTATAGATTTATTTGTAAATCTAGCCTTGAAAATGGCTAGAATTTCGAAACAAGGGATTTAAATAAAATAAGTGAGGCTTTAATTGAGGATCTATTTGTAAATATTTCGACAAAAATCGGTGATCTCAAATAAAATATAAAATGTCAAGTAATCTGAAGTGGATCCAAAATTATTTCATTGAAAATAATTATTAAGAAATTAAAGAATGATTTCCAAGCATCTTTTGAAAGTTTAAACCCAAGAAATCTAACCTTGAGAATGGCTAGGATGCTTAAACGTCATACATAAATAAAATAAGCGGGGCTTTAATTGAGGACCTATGTGCAAATATTAAAAAAAAGAAACTTAAAACTCTGGATCTCAGTCTGATTTCATAACAGAAAGGGCAGTTGAATTATTGGGTCTGAAACAATACAAGTCGGACTCAATCATCGGTGGTGTAGGAGAATCTTTAATTAAAGTTGAAAATTAGGTAAGCTGTTCTATCTAAGAAATATTAAATTCAGCTTTAACTAAAAACTGAATTACAGTAGAATGCCGATAATTCATATCCTGGTAATTTGTATATCCTTGTTATTTGTATCCTGGTAATTCTTAAATCCTGAAATTCGTATGGATTCATTGTTCCTTTGATATTCTCCCTCCCTCTAATTCGTATTAAAACAATATAATTTGTTCCCCTTGATAATTCTTACTTATTTTCGTCTTCATAGTATTTTCAAAATTCAATTACGAATTGAAAAAAAAATCTGTTTGGGTCTTATACCTTTTAAGAGAGTGAGTAAGCGGTAACCCTTTTTTAGAATTTCCGTTTGTTTACCTTTTTTTTTGTTTTGAATCTATATATATATAAAAATCTCCTGTTCCGATGTTTTTAGGAGGTAAAATCAGAAACTGCTCAACCGATTTTGATGAAATTTGGCTCACTGTGTGTAGTTTTGTCCAACTTAAAAGATAGGATAGTTTTTATCTTGACAGTTGACCCAAATATTTCTTTTATATTTTTAATTTTATTGCAAATACAGAAGGCTTCGTGTTTCGATTTATTGACATGGCATCGTCATGTTTCGATTTCATAACCTTTTTGTTTATAAGTATGCTTTTGTAATACAGGTTATCATTTTTATGATTTTGTATAATGTTATATGAGTGTAGTTATTTGTTCGTTTATTATTATTGGACTTCGATGGGTTGACGGAGTGCCATCCTTTAAGGATTAGGAAGCCTTTCAAGGATTAGGAATTGAAGAGCGGCAGCACAAAATCGGGCCGATTGGCAGCGGCTCATTGAGGAGGCCAAGACCCACCCAGGGTTGTAGCGCCACGTAGAATAGAATAGAATAGAATAATTATTTTCCACGACAAATAGCTAAAGAAATCTTTGTATTTATTGTTAATTTTCATAAGCCAATAAGTAAATGAAGAAAAGGTTTAATAAATTCTCAATAATGTACGTATTTTTGGTTCCTTTTCACTTTTTATTTGTATATCATTCCAATTACTACTAAATGCTGAAACGCTTTGCTGTGGCCCACCCTAATATCACCTTTTAAAAAAGTAAATAAATGTATTCCAATGAAATTTACCCCAAAATATCATTCCAAATCATATTCTACTTTAAATTACTGTCGAGTAAGAAAGGATTACAAATCTTCGGGGACATTTTTTAAATGGTACATATAATGATAATTACACCTCTATTATCACTAGCTTATTTATCATCGGTATTATACTGGCCATTGATAATGAACAAGGCATTTATATATCAATATCGTTGATTCTGGCGAAAGTACGGTCACAACGAAAAATTTCATCGGGAGTTGCATGAAAGTCGGGCATTACTGCCATTAGTCATTGCCACCAACCAAACGCAATGTGTAACATTAAAAAAAATAGTGGAATGGTGATCTGGGATGATTGTACTATGGCTCATAAACATGCACTAGAAGCATTTCATAGAACAATGCAAGATTTTAAAGGGATTAACAAACTTTTAGGTAGCATGGGCATCACCGCCGGGGGGGACAGTAGGGACGCGTCCCCCCCCCCAATATTTTGGAAGGGGGAAACTACTTGAAATCTAACTGTGATATGAACTGGCAAGTTTTATATCACCTTAAATCCTTTATCTCCTACTACTCTCTGGAGACTTTTGCCAGACATTACCAGTTACTCCGTGTTCTACTTTTACCAACGAGATTAACGCATGTTTGAAACAATCTTTTTTATGGCGAAGTGTCGAAATACTTCGATGGACCATAAATATGAGAGTACTACTGCAAAATGATGAATCGGCAGATGTATTTTCTAAACAATTGTTCAATATCGGAAACGGTAAAATAGAGCTGCATCAAAATTAACAATTTATAAAATTACCAGACAATTTCTGTACTGTTGTAGAAACGAAAAATGAACTAATAGAAAGTGTCTTTCCTGATATTTTGAATAATTTTTGGACTATAATTGGCTGAGTAGTCGTGCTATTTCGGCAGCAAAAAAAGATGATGTTGATAAAATCAACTTCCAAATACAACAGTTGTTGCCAGGTAAGCTCATTTCTGTTAAATCAATTGCCAATGTTGTAGATGAAAATGAAGCCGTAAATTCCTAACTGAATTTTTGAATTTCATGGATATACCAGGAATGCTACCACGCAATCTCCAGTTGAAGATTGGCTCACCGATCATTCTTCTTCGTAACTTAAATCCACCTGAATTGTGCAATGGTACACGTTTGATCATTAAAAGGATCACAGGAAATGTTTTTGAAGCAACAATTTTGGCTGGAAGGTTTAGAGGAGATACCGTCCTTTTGCCAAGCATTCCCCTGACACCGTCAGAATTTTCAATAAAATTTAAAAGGCTTCAATTTCCTGTTCGTTTAGCTTTTGCCATGACTATAAACAAATCTCAAGGGCAAACAATGTCCACCAGGAATACAGACTGTTCCTTCCTGTTGAGGAGAGGTGTAGTTATCGTAATATGTAAATCTTAAATATTTCAGTGAAGCTTTATAATCCCGCTTAATCAACAATAACTTATAGTTGAAAAAATTGGATCCTAATGGAATACATACTGTTCCTTCCTGTTGAGAAGAGGTTTAGTTATCTTTATTTGTAAAATTTAAACAAAATCAGCGAAGATTTGTAATCCCTCCTTAATCAACATTAACTTATAGTTGAAAAAAATTAAATCCCAGGAAATACAGACTGTTTCTTCCTGTTTAGGAGAAGTGCAATAATCTTTATAAGTAAAATTTAAAAAAAAATTCATCGATGATTTGTAATCCTTTCTTAATCAACAATAATTTAAAGTTGAAAAAACAAATTGAATCCCAATGGAATACACTGTCCTTACTCTTCAAGCGTGTTAAGAGAATTCATCAATCGGCAGAGCAAATTGAATAAAGTAACGCGGCTCAGTGAATTAGGAAAGCAAGAAGTCGTATGACAGAACCTTGAGCGCAGCATGATAAACCCCTGCAACAAAATATATCTAGAGCAAGAGTGATGCGAGAACAGCATATAGCCTCATTCAGAGAACGAGATCGAGAGAAAAATCAAATGAGCCAAGCATCATTCATTTGTCTTGCGTTCGAATATGCAGCAGACATCGATTATTCTGCAAATTCTAAAAAAAAGAATCATTAATAAAACCTATATTGAAATATGAGATCTAAAAAAACTTTCACTTTCCTATATTCTTTACAAAACACTTTTAAATGGTGTTATGTTCTATTCTCAATCCTGTAATATTTTGACTAGCTGAAAGGTTTTCATCTTTATCAACTAATACTACTAAGGAGTAGTATTAGTTATTAGTTATAGTATTAGTATCAAATACTAAGGAGTATTTATATTTTCAAAAAAAAAACAAACTTCAATTCTTAATTCTTCTTAGTAAGAGCTTCCATCGGTCTAAAATATTATATAATAGGAAGTGACAATTTACATTTTTTTAGGAATCCTAGATGGCTAGGAAATGGAGATACAGGTGGGATTTAGAGGTGGGGAGGTTATTGGAATTCCATAGGGATTAGAATCGGATAATGAAATGAAAGATCTTTCAAAAGCTGACGTCCCATGGAACGGTGTGTATATATCTGAAGGCTTATAATAGGTATTGTGGGAAAACTGAGGATTTGGGCTTAAGAAGTTCAGAGATATATGAAAAATGGCGGAATCGAATAACTTGGAAAAGGAAGGATGCCAGGAAATACTTATGGCAGCAGGAAGGATAAATCCACTTTAAAATTTTTCATAAAAAGGAGAGATGGAGACGATTCCAATTATATATCAGATGAAACAATTGATTAAATGTTTTAATTTTGCGTAGAGATCCCTGAAGATACCCCCATACACTGTACAACAATAGTCAATGTCAAGAAATATCAAGGAGGTAACCAGCAGTCTATGTGGTTCAAATGGGAAAAGGTTACAGAGATGGTTTAATTGCTTTAGGGTCGAAATGGTGCAACGGGAGATATTGGAGGTCTACCTTTTTCAGGAAAGAGGATAGAATTTGATGGGATTATTATTTAGGAACAGGGTTGGAATATTAGGGTCGGTTTTGGAGCCTATTGAAATTGCCTTTGTTCAGCTTCAGCTTGTTAGCCTAAACTTTTAGGTAGCATGGGCTACACCGCCGAGGGGGGGACAGTGGGGGTGCGTTATTTTTGTTGAATGGGATGTTTGATTTTGAATATGTTTCTGAAAAGGTCTAAATAATCTCTTTCCATCAAGAGTTGTGAAAAAAAATTGTTATATTGAAATATTTTAATGTTCTTCTGTCGACCATAACATGCATTTTAAAAAACCAAGACAAAATCTCTCTGGCTATGAGAACAAAATTAATGAGCTTGAAGATGGGTGAATATCCAGAATTAGGTGATTATTTAAAACTATAGTTGTCACAAACATGCATTCAAACTTGCTAAGTGGAGATAACTTTATAAATAGAACAACCAAAGTTTTTGTAGAAAAAAGTGAGATTTTCGAGCAAGTTATGGTGGGTTTGATCAGTTCAAATAAAGATTCTATTTTGATGATGGTTTATTGTTTATTGGAATGTTCACTGAAGAGATATTTAGCTCTGTCTCTGAACGGTGATGGGGAAGATGAAGAAGAAACTTACGTGTTTTATTACTACAAACATAACAAATCAATACATTAACTACGTTCGTAATTTTTTAGCGAAATTGGATGTTGATGTATAGGTATTCCCTGCTTTACATACACTAAAATTTTCCTCAAACCTTGCAGATCTAACAATTCTCTAACCAAATTGAAGTTATTTGTTAGTAGGGGACATACATTCTGGCAACTTACTCGAGAAGGTCAGTTCTGTGAGCATTCAGGATACTCTTTGCAAAGTCACACTTCAGAATACACATGTTGGTTGGATAGTTTCTAGTGAGGGAAATGTATCAAGTAGTATTGTTAATAATAGTTCAAGTGGAAATCGTTGGTTGTGAGTTTAAGATGAATTAACACAGATAAATAGGATTTACTTACTTAATAGTGCCAATGTTTTGACCTAAACTTTAGGTCCTCGAAGTTGCATTGTGGCTAAACCATTTTTTTTTTTTTTTTTTTTTTTTTTTTGCGAAAAACTTTCAGAGGGAAGATTGGCGTTTTCTGGTTCAACTTCCGCTCAAGGCAACTGCAACTGAACTCATTTCTTTAGGAGATAGCTAAAAGAAGGTTTTGTTTGTTAGAAACCAAATTAGAAAGGAATGAGTCAATGAAAGAGATCAAGCTCTCAAAGAAATTTGGTGTAGATTGAAACCTTCTGATGATCTACAAGTGCTCCAACTTAATACTGTAACATACGGTACATCACGTACACCATTCCTTGCGACTCATTGCTTGATTCATGTGTTGAACATTGAACATTTGAACTCCATTTTGGACAACTGAGGCCACTTGTTATTTCTAGGAACATTGGATTTTTCCTTCTATTTATGACAAGAAAGACAATATGCAATTTATGTGGTGGAGATGTGGGTGAAGGCGTTGTATGGTAGGGGGGGGTCTGGCCCCCATGGTGTAAAATATGTGAGGTTATAACTGGGACTTTTTTTTATGTGACCATGTGCAATTCGACCATCTCTGATCCATTGTGTACCCAATTTGATACCTGTGTCTTAAAAGGTAATTTTAAGGATATCAATTTTAAATGGCTTGATGGGTTGGCCAGATATATTCTCCTGTCCAAAGATTCTGAATCTCAATTGAGCAAATCGATCGCACTAACAGATAATATGGTAAGCTGTCTCATTTTCATTTCTACAAAATCTGCACAAAGGTGATTCTGCTTTCCTGGGTTTGAACATTTGACTTTTGAGCTTAAAGTGACCATCAGATCACTGCCACTTTTTTAATTGCATCTCTTTCAAATTTAGTGACGTGTTACTCCTTTTGACTGAGAGTTTACTTCTGTGTTTTATCATTCCGGTGTTGTTCCTTACTTGTGACACAAATCTTCCTGTTTCTCCTTTTGGCATAGCTAATGCTTACTACAGTTACTGGTTCAGGAGTTATGGGTATGTTCGCTGAGCCTTCCCTAGCTAGTTCATATTCTTTTTCATTTTCTGATATGTCAAAATGTCCTGGCACCCATTACACCCTTTCTTTATTGTATTTGGCCAGTTTGTTGAGCTTAAAGACCTTATATTTGGCTATGTGGTTCTTAATTGCTGCTTGTCTGTTGGTGAAAATAGTTATCCTCTTATTTATTAGTCTTTCAGTAAGCAGCTCAGAAGCACACTGGCAAATGGCAAGTACCTCCAATGGGAAGACAGTAACATATTTCCCCAAAGAGATTGCCCTCTTTGGTTTTATCTTTCCTCCAGATACCCATACCAGATTCTGTTTTGGTTGCCCTCTTTGGGTTTATCTTTCCTCCAGACACCCATACCAGATTCTGTTTTGGTTGCCTTCTTTGGTTTTATCTTTCCTCCAGATACCCATTCCAGATTCTGTTTCGGTAAGCGAGCAATCTGTGTAACAGTTTATTCCATTATATGGTTTATGTGGCTCCCTTTTATTGATTTTGTTTTGATATTTGATTTCTGTGAATTCTCAAATTTGCGAATCGGATTACATTGGAAGCACTCAATCCTCTTCGATTTTCTTGAATCTATCCCAGTTTATATTTTACTTTACAGGGTTTACATGCTTGGTATGCATATTGATCACTATGAATCCAATTTGTTACTGATATTTGAGAGTAGGGCACTTTCATTTAGTGCTCCCTCATAAAGTGGGAAAGATTCCTGCACTCGTCTAATGTTTCAGCTCCCAACACCCCACACATCCCCCCCCCCCAGATGTGCCTTGAGGCGAATTGTTTTGTTCTGAGAAATTTACACACAGATCAACCGTTTATATAAAGTGATCATGAACCTCAATTAATGAAATGTTTTGTGTTTAAAATTATAAAATTTTAAACATAAACATATAAGCTATAATATCTCTCCTGAAAGTTGAATTTTTGCAGATTCATTAGTTTACCATGCCCCCAACAACATGTAATTTTTACATACAGTGTTGTTTTTCTGACTGCTCCATAAAAATTTTCATTACAGTCAGCTATTTGCCATCTTCAATGTGAAAGCAATTTATTTATTTAATGATTCGCAAAATATAAATTGCATTATTAAAAAGTCATATGCAAACATTTGATTTAACTAATTATACATTAAGATTAATATCTGAATATAACTAGCTAATAAAACGAATAAGGAAACTAAATTTAGAGGTCTAATATAAAACTGCTGAAAAGAAGATATTGCTGAAATTTAAAACATGTTTTAGGGTGGGACATAATTTACTTCTTGTATGAATAATTTAATGATAGCCATTTGTTTGTATATACTTAACTATGAAAGGAGGCCATAGTATAAGATTATTTTTCATCATTCAAATTATTACAATCAAATTCAAGCACATTTAATTTACCAATTATGATTACACCATTTTGACAATATTTAATCTCTTATTAATGAATATAAACACATTAATAGCTAGAAAAACCTCTTGGGTTGGAACAGTAGAGGAAAGCCAGAAAAAAAAAAATGAGAATCATGGTTCAAAATTCTCTTCCTATCTTGACCTCTATCCCATTCTCTGTTCTCTTGACAAGATGTTTGGGTTGGATGCTCAAATCAACCAATTTATCATTCCAATATTTTTTTTATAGTAATGAAAGTATTATAGTATTGAAAGTACTGGAATTGGACTTTTTTTTTGTGTGTGTGTGTGTGTGTGTGTGTGTGTGTGTGTGTGTGTGTGTGTGTGTGTGTGTGTGTGTGTGTGTGTGTGTGTGTGCGTGTGCGTGCGCGTGTTTTGTTTGTATTTGTGTATAGGTACAAATATATGATCTCCTACTTATTGAAGTATTAAAGTTCTTTTCTTTCGTTTCGATTCAGTTTCATAGTAAATATCAATAATTTTCTTTATACCCTATAATAATAATTATATTATACCCTATATTATCTCATATGTATTATTATTGTCTTGAAGAAAGTAAGTGATAAAGTTAATTTAAAGCCTACAAATAGGTTATCTTTTAATCTAAGTAATTCTTGTTTAAAGTAACTTTAAACAAGAATTACTTAGATTAAAAGATAAACTATTTGCCCATGGTAATTCTTTAATGCCAATCTCTCCTGGTTGATAATTATTGAAATCGAACAAAATTCTGATCTCTCAGTTCACCAGACCCTGTGCAGTTTACTTTTATTGTTTTTATGACTTATTTTCATTTTATGCTTTCTAGTGGTAGAGTCAAGCCAATCTCAGTTTGTTCTGTCATTACATTAGGTTATCAGTCTGTAACATTGTGAAAAATGAATGGTTTTTCCTTCAACGGTGTATCTTACTTTATGCTACTTAGTTTCCATACTTCCATGAGCAATTTTTCATACATATCCTTGCAGCTTTTATGAATAATGATATATAATTTGCAGTCATTGTTTTAAAAATTATTCTCGATCTTAGAAATTGTTCATTGAAACATCTTCTTTTCACTATCTTACATATTCTTTTTCTAATATAATTATTGTTAATAATGCTTCGATTTTTTTATTTTTCCCAAAATAGCTCCAGGTTGATATTAACTATTTTATTTTAGGTTTTGGATAAAACTGTAAATGATACATCTAAAAGCTTTGTTGATAAAATAGAAGCATTATTATTGGGATGGAAAGATATCTGTTCGTGTCTAAGTAAATCTGAAAATTCATTTGGAGAAATGATGAATTTTTTGCACAAGTAAGTGTTGTAAAAGTTGTTATCCTATAGGGTTGTTAATTGTCACATTATTCATATTAATAATAAAAACAAAGGTGTGTAAGAGGTGTGTAATGGTAAACTGTTTTCTTTAAGATAGGATGATAAATGATCAGGATTTTCAGTCAAAAGGTTTTTATTTGGAGAGCCTACACTTCGATCCAAACATGTGGATTTTAATCAAGGCTAAAATGAAGACAAATATCTGAGCAACATGTAAAGTATTAATGCTAGAAGATGAGATTAATTCCAGATTGTAACTTTAAGAAGTAACAAAATCCAGTTGACTGTATGTCAACATGGCATGGGTACTTGTGAAATCTAATAATTATATAAAAGATGGTAAAAATAAATATGAAAATTTGAATAAGTAGTTGGTCATCATAATAAAATAAAACTTGATATTTACCTCGCTGATTCCAGAGTAATACAGAGACTGAGGGAAAAATTATAAGGTGAGAGGTGGTAGGGGTTCATTTTAGCCCTGATGAAGATCCAAATGTTTGGATCAAAACGTATGCTTTCCAAATAAAAAACTTTTGGCTGAAAATCCTGATAATTTATCATACCATCATAAATTATTTTATTAGTAAATATTGCATTATTTTTAATGTTTAATTATTTTTAAAAACTGATAATTAATTACTTAAAGTGATTTGATAGTATATATTGATATTTTTAGCATTTTAAATGCAGCTAAAATACATTATTACTGTTTGTAATGGTTCTCTAAAAGAAGTCCATATCCATTCAAACTCTTATCAAGTATATATGATTTTGACTGTTTTGAAATGAGTTCATTCCTAAGGAATAAATAGAAAACCATTTGATTAATATTTTTTAACCAATAGTTTTAATATATAGCATTTCCAAGTCAAATTCAACCTTTTCCATTTCAATTTCAACCTTTTTTAAGTCAAATTCAACCACTTCTTCATGTTCGCCTGGTCTACCCCCTTACCTAAGCATATTATATCATGGCCAGATATACATTAACATTAATATTCATTCTAAAGTTTGAATGAGGGGGGGGCTATAATATTGAAAATGGTAACATTTTTGGATTTTTTTCTAAGGGGTGTCCATTACTATGTTTTCAGGGATATTGTTTTTGAAAAAATATTCATTTTGTATTTTTGTGGTGGGACGGGGGGGCGAGCTAATAAATTTTTATCCTTTTAAATTAAATTGTATATTATAAATTGTTATTTTTTTCAAAAAAAAAAACGTCCCTGATAACATAGTAATGGACACCCGTTTGAAAGAAATCCGAAAATGTTACCATTTTCAATATTATAGTACCCCCCCCCTCACTTGAACTTTAAAATAAATATTATAGTACGTGGGCCAGACCCCCCTATCGTTCACCCCCCCCCCCACAGCCCTATAAATTGCACATCGTTGTGTTCCTTGTGATAAAAGATCGAGAAAAAGCCAATGTTCCCAGAAAAAAAAAGTGGCCGCTAGTGTGGTTAGTACCCAAAATGGCGTTCAAACATGGCGGAATGACGAATTTAATTTTAGTTTGTTTTTTTATTACTGACATTCACCATTATGCTTAATTTCGCCATAACTGGTCTTTTATTAAAGCTGGATAGTTGTAGATTCAGAATAAATAAACGAACTTACTAAAAAAATTAGTCTAGACAACATAAAATACCTTTAAAGTCAATTTTTTGCAAGTCACTCGCGTAAAAGTTAATATTCCAAGTTAATTTGTGATTAAACGGCCATCATTAACAAAAAACGTCCTGAAATAAAACGTCTGGAGCAATTATTCTTCTTTAAAAATCACTGGTCAAATTTCAAAATATATCAACTAGGTTCATAGAAAATGGACCTTAGCGGCGAAAAGGAGCCAGTGACTCGGGCGCACCAGTCTTTGCCACATCGTTCAATTCTCATATATGATATAATTACAGTAGGTTTAGGATATTATTTTGATTGTATAATTGAGCATATATAACTGCAAGTATTTAAATGACAGAAAAAAATAATCTAACCTTTTCTTTTTAATTATACAAATCTGATGAATCAAGGATATAAATAAATGATAAATAATAATTATTTAGTCGCAGATTGCACATTATCTAAACCTCACTTATATTGACATAAACTGGTTATCTTGAAATGTAAAATAATGCTCTCATAGTAGTAGTTGGGATATAGACACTGGCTTCTGATCATTCGTGAAATTTTAAATAAATGCATTTTTGTAAAGTATTGATTATTTACAGATTTAAAACCAATCAAAATAAAAACGATATATAAAAAGTTCTGTTTGTTCGTTGGTATGTAGAAATTATTCGTAATACAATTTCATAATGAATAATTTCTACATATCAACAAAAGAACAGAACTTTTTATCTGTCGTTTTTATTTTGATTGGTTTTAAATCTGTAAAGAATCAATACATTGCAAAAATGCATTTATTTTTGCATATATATATATATATATATATATATATATATACACACACACACACACACATATATACATATATATAAATTAATTTAAAATTAATCCACTACAGCGGAGGAAAACCTATTAAAACATGTAAGTTTTCATGCATCTAATGGTCTATAATACATGAAGTGTGGACTTTTTCGGTTTCTTGCATATAACTACACATCAAAAAGTTTACTTTCTCTTTTTTTCTAAAAAAGGGTATACTATTACAAATAAAATGAAATATTTGAAGCTGAAATCGGATTAGTTATTTAGCCAAATTCGAAAATCAAAGATCGGTAATTTTTACCATTAAGGTGGAAACTCATCTTCCAACGCCTTTTCTATAAACCTAGTTGATATATTTTGAAATTTGACCAGTGATTTTTAAAGAAGAATAATTGCTCCAGACGTTTTATTTCAGGACGTTTTTTGTTAATGATGGCCGTTTAATCACAAATTAACTTGGAATATTAACTTTTACACGAGTGACTTGCAAAAAATTGACTTTAAAGGTATTTTATGTTGTCTAGACTAATTTTTTTAGTAAGTTCGTTTATTTATTCTGAATCTACAACTATCCAGCTTTAATAAAAGACCAGTTATGGCGAAATTAAGCATAATGGTGAATGTCAGTAATAAAAAAATGAACTAAAATCAAATTCGTCATTCCGCCATGTTTGAACACCATTTTGGGTTAGTGCGGCCACTTTTTTTCTGGGAACATTGGCTTTTTCTTAATCTTTTATCACAAGGAACACAACGATATGCAATTTATAGGGATGGGGGGGGGTCTGGCCCACCGTGTATTAATGTTAATGGATACCGGGTCATGGTACAATATGCTTAGGTAAGAGGGTAGACCGAGTGAACATGAAGAAGTGTTCATGTTGTCCAAGGCAAATTCAAACCTTTTCCAAGTCAAATTCAACGCCTTGGACAACTTTGAATTTGACTTGGAAATGCTATATGAATAATTTAATATGTATATAAATAAGAGCTTTAAGAGAGTGGGAGCTTTAATTATCTATATAATTATATATAACATTAATTGAATAAATTCAATTAGTTAAAAATCTACAATGCCTGTAAAGCCGACAGAAAAAAATGTCGCAGTCATATAATAAAGAAATCAGGGTAAAAATATCCCTATGTTACTTCTGGGTGTGCCCTGTTTTGGGAGGTTTTGTTACCGTGACTTAAGGGGACTCTCATCGTGTCCTTTTCAGTTAAAAAGGACCCTAAATAGCTTTATTAGATCCCAGCTTACGACTCCCACTCGCTTCGCTCGCTCTTCAGAGATAAATAAACCCCCAAACGGGTCCTCAAGAGATCAGGGCCACTATGCGGCGCCATGTTAGTTTTTCCCAGAAGTAATTTAGGGAAACTATTACCCAAATCAGTATTTTTAATGCCCATAATTTCATATATATTTCTACAAAACTTCAGTTAAAAACATCATCTGTAGGATGTCTCATTTATTTTGCTTATGGATCATGCAAATACTGACTTCATTAGTTGATCTGATTTAAGTTTGCTCTAGTTATCTATTATAAAACTTTTTCCAATATCTCAAAACATCCTAATCCTTAGTATGAAACCTATTTGATTCTGCTATTTCATTTAAGTTAGGTTAGTTAATCTGGTGGGGATGTCAATAAAAGAATGACTCCCTTATTTTTGGCATAGTGTACTAACATAATCACTGTGTCTAGTATAAATTGCAGGATTTATACGGTAATTTTCGTTGGCAGAAACAGTGCAGGAATTGCATTCAATCATTTTTTAACACAAATTCAAATTAAATAAACACAAATATCTGCCAATGGTCCATCCCGTTTTGTAACCTCTTATAAGGATTGAAATACAAAGCATGATTGTGACGTACTATACTTGCTGTTAGCCGTTAAATATGGTTGGGTATCGATAGCGAAAATATCCATGTACACATCGGAATAGAAAAAATTGAGGACTTGAAATATTTGAATAAATTGAAAGAAATTTTGTATTACTTATAGGGTGAAAAACGAATGAAAATTAATTTTAAAAAAATCAGGGTTCTACAGCAAATAGGTGTTCTTACTCTCTAGCCCCGTTAATTTATGTGAAATTATACCTTCCTGAAAAAAAAAAAAAATTTTAATGTAGTTATTCAATTCGTCTCAGGAATTAATTCTGAAAATGAAAATAATCGGAATGATTAAACCTTTAACAGCTAAGCACTCATAACGAAAGTTGCACTGAGAAGCTAAGCGGGTCTGCTGTCTTTTACACTCCCCAAGCTAAGGCGTGCAGGCCACTCTCCGCTGCTGACTGCCTCAACTTCTTCAACTCCTTATAACCTTCTCCGACTATTTCTTAATATTTTATTTATTTTTTATGATTCTATAATACCTTTATCATTATTTCAATAGATTAAAATGATTATTGATTATTGATTGCAATAACAGATTATGTGATTTAATAAGGTAATAATGAACAATGATATAATAATGTTATTACTTTATACACATATTTTTTAATTTAATTCATTTTTTAATAAGTAATATATTAAAGGAGGCCTATCAAAGATTGATGGTTTTCTTCCTGGTGGTGGATCAGTCCCCGAAAAGTGAGCCGCAGGTTCTTGTTCCATAGACTCTGGAGAAAGACTGCGCTATTCTGAACTTTCGTTCAAATCTCCCAAATCTCCTTATCAGTGAATACTTTTCACGACATATTAACACCAAAACTGGAGAAATAATAGCGAAATAAAACAGTGAATATCACCAGAAAACACAGGACTATCGCTCAGAGCATCTAGAACTCAAAATGAATAATGGTAAATATGTCTTTCAAGACCCCTAACAGTAGCCAGGGGAGAGATAAGGGATAGAAAAAAAAATTTAGCAGTTAAAAAAGGGGTGAGATGGGCTTCCCCGAACGGACGACCCAGATGATGGGCAGGTAACGACAGCCAAAACAAATATTTCCACAATAGAGACACCCCTGCAGCCTAGCAGCCCCTAGATGTACTTATTAAGTCCGTGAATCCGCTAGGATGTGCCTCAGTCACAACAAGTTATCTCGTGTGAAGCTGAGGACGTTAAATAAGTAAAAAACCGAGTGTGAGATATATTGTTATTAGCTATTGGGGACAGGTGGCCCGCCACAAGTATCTCGTCATCCGCTTGCGGGGACCGACTTTTTTTCCGAGATATATCGTCCTGAGCCATGAAAGGGTTAAAACAGTGATGGTTTTGGGCGTCCTGGATAATATTTGTACATGTATTAAGTTTATAATTAAAATTAATCTACTACATACCTTTTAAAAACTGGACTCACAATTTTATCCATCAAACTTTATATCTATTGTATGAGTTTGGAATAATTTTTAAAATGGCCTTAAAGAGCTTAAATCTGTCTGGAAAAAAAAAAAAAAAAAAAAAAAAAATCCGGGCCACAATTACAAATTTATATGAGACAGTTATATGAGAATAAATATTTAGCACTATCTTGTATTTAGTTTTACCTCTAATTATAGTATTTTTTTTTTCTCTTGAGGTGATAGCTGGGGTAGGATATATGGGAATTGTAGAAGCCAGAATTGCTAGACACTCAGATAATGTGGTTCCGTTTTGAAAACCTAATACAGAAGATCCAACTTGTTTGGAATTGTGTGGTAAGAACTCAGCTGGAATTACTCTTTTGTTTTTGATCTCTTTTGTGTTTCTCTTTAGAGTTCCCAAACCATGTTTTTTAAATAAGAAGTTATTGGGCAAGTGGCTCTGGTATAATAAATATCAGCCGTCAAATTACTGCTTGAGTCACATTTCTAATCAGATTCATCTTCTAAACATACAATATAAGGCCTGGGATCTAAATCAGAAATTCTATAAACTAATTTACATATGAAAAGTATTTAAAACTTATCTGTCTATTTTTGATTTCCTACGATTTATTTGTCTCAAAATTGCTAAAATACATTCTTAAGATTCCTAATGTTTGAAATAAAGCTTATTAATGAAAGCAAGGGGTAACAGCAGAATTCCTGTCCTATCTGTTGCCCATAAGCTTTTTTGCTATAATTATAATTTTTTTATTATTATTAAGGCCGCAGTCCAGCCAACCTCCTTCCTGAAGACACTGGCCTGCCATCTCCTCTTTCACTCCACTCATCCATCTACTGCTGGGATGTCCCCATCCTTATGACAGGTTTCAGATGCGTACGTTAGCATGGGTTCGACGATGGCGTGGTAGATTCACCTTTTGTTTTCTTTTAGAAACAACCTAGCATTTATGTGGCTCTCCGAGCTTAATCCACCTTCCTCAGTATGTCAATTTCCGAGGAGTCTAGATAAGTTCCTAGATATTTAAAAACCTCTACCTTTTTGCTTATCATTTTCAACAAGAGGTGACTGTCATCCAGTTAGCAGGTCCACCGTGTGCACTTCTTCATTTTCTAGTAAATCTTTCTTTACGCCAACACTAGTGATATAAACCTATTGATAGTTTTAAGCTATCGAGACTCAGTAGGTTTTACTTTCACTTACTTATGTATGATATATATAGTTAGGGAAAGTATTGCGATCATGAAAAATTTTGACTTCCGGTTTTCAACGGAAATACACGTTTTGGGGTCCCCTGAGTCCAAATAACGAAGTCCCGCGAAATGGTCTGTGTGTGTGTGAACAGACTAGCTCAAAAACTATAAACCGTACAAAACTGAAAGTGGGTATTTATTTTTATGTATATGCCCGCTATGTGACAGGGAAAATTTCATCGAAATTGGTCAAACGAAAAGGGTACTTTATTTTATAAATTTTGTCTCATTTTTTTTCTTTTCTTAAAATCGGCTCTTATGATTTTGATCTAACTGGGTATTTGATGTATGTATATGCCCGCCATGTGACAACCAATATTTCATCAAAATTGATCAGTTGGATAGGGGACTTCGTTTAATTAATTTTGTCTTATTTTCACAATTTCTGAAAAACGGCTGTGGACACCTTATTATAATTAAAGACGTTCTGTTCATGGGAAAGAGTTGTCAACGTGCTTTGAAACATACCTATTTAATGGAAATTATTTGTTTCCATGTTAACTAAATGGAGTTTTCAGCAATTAAATAGAGATTATAAAAACAAACGCGGTGGAGTATTATGCTTGCCGAATCAAGACATGTAAAAACTTTTGTTTTACAATAAAAAAAATTAGTGTACTTTAGAGAACAATTCAAACATTCAAAAATAAGTAAATGAATGTGGAAAAAAGTGTGATTTTTGAGGAATGGCGTTTACATATTTATCAAAACACGTCAATTTCTAATCTAAGTATGTTGGTAAGTTAAAGGTTGTGTGTTGCGCCTATCGCATCAGATTTTTTGAACTATCAATAGTACTATCAAAAATTTTGTTTTTAAAAGGGAAAAGAACATATACTCTGCCTCTAATATGTGATATATAAAACATTTAAATGAATAATAAACAAAATGTCACAGGGTAATTTTATTTATTATTACAACTAAAAATGCTTATCTATTCTATAAATAAAATATTAACTTCACTTAACTGATCAGAGTCAGCCTTACACCTGTTGATTGAATTGCAACAGTAGGCCTTGCTATGGGACTCCTTTTTTAAAAACAAAACTTTATTCTGGGACTTTTATAATCTGTCTGATTCAATATCTCTTGTATCTCCTTCCTTTGAACCCAAATTTCTTTTTTAAAATCAACCTTCCCGAATCACAAATCCCAGTTTAATATATTTTTTAATCTGCATAAACGTTTGGCCCATTGCTTAGAACAACGTATTTTCCTCCTCAAATGCCGTTCAAATACACTTTTTCCAAAATTTATTCAAAATTCGCTCAATCTGTTATTCACAAGTCAAAATTTATCTTTTAAATTTAAAAAGTCCCTATTAAATCTGAAAATCCGTGAAACAATTTGAAATATTCATTATCTTAATTACGAAATTTCCAACCTGTCGAGTCTACTAAATAATACCATCGGTTCCGACAATATGAATCTCCTTATAGCCTGCACATCCACAATTTTCAACAGCACCCGCACCTCACATAAACACCGTCTGATTACCTAATTTAAAAACCTATACGATACATCTTTGCAACACTAAATTTATCCTCTTGCTGACGAAAACTGGGTACATAACATCTCTTCCACACCAATTCCTTCCATCACAAATATTCTTGGTCTTGGAAATTTTTTTTTCAATGCCACACAAATCTACCAATAAAACCATCATCCCACATCTCATCACTGATTTAGAATTCATTTACGATGACGATCTCCTCTACTGTTCAGTTGAAGAAAAAGAATTACCACGTTCCTCTACTTGTAATATTATTTCAAACTTTCTCCAACACCCTTAACTCACACTCTCTTCTCTTCTTAACCCTCTAACACCCTTCATCTTCTGCTTCCGATTTTTCTCTTCAATTTTTTAAATGGCAGTCGATCTCCAAAAGCCCACTCACCAGCCCTGAAGAAGACCTGAATGTCGGGTCGAAACGGCACAATATATATGTTATTACCATAGAGTATAGAATAACATAGAGGAAACACCACGTGGTTGGAAGTGTGCACCGCTTCCAGGGTCCCAAAGTGCTCCCGCCTTTTACCACCTCGAAAGTAATCTCTCGATTATTGATCATGTATTGTTTATTTTTATTTATCAGAGCTCTTTTGGAGTATTTTGTTTGTTTTTTGTGATAGTTAAAGTTTATAAAATGTCCAAAATGGGATAGCATTTGGATGTAAAAGCAAGTTCTCACACATCTAAATTAACTTCTCTGGGGTTTTTTATTTATATTTTTTCCTCAATTGATAGGATTATGTTTTACTCTTTGTTCAAATTTTAGTTCTTCTATTTCAGATTTCCAGTTAGTACTTAATCAAAAGACAAATAGGTCAAAGCAGTAAGGAGGGAAAATTGGGAACTCACAAAACTGTTGTGAACATTTTAAGGAAGACGATTACGAAAGAATATCACTGTATTTTGTGAATATTTTGGGAATAAATGTTTGCGAAGCGAACAACTTAGGATATCATGGTGGAAGAAAATGAAACCACTGATACTTAAATTTGTAATTTTTGTTTTCCAAATTGCTTAATTTAAATGACTTTTATTTTGTCTTCATTAATTATCTTCTCACTCAGTCGTCGAGTTACGCAGTCATTTTTAAATATTAGAACCTTCGAAATCTGAAGACTTCAGCATTGAAAGCAATGACGTACTATCGAATTAATATATTAGGTGTAAATCGATTCGAGAGGTTCAGTAAAACCTTTACTCTGTCTCAATTTAATTATGTTTACGCCAAAGAAATGTGCAAGCCAGGGTGCTAAATAACAAACAACAAAACTGTTTCATAAAAATATTTTAAAATATTTATTAAAAAAAATAAGGAACTTAAAACAACAAAATAAATCAGAAATGAACAATTACAATTTTTAAAAAATGAAACGAAATAAATAAAAAAAGTTGATTAAGACCATTTAAGTAATTAAATTAAATTATTAACCGTTGTTTATATAAAAACGAGGGAAAGAAAATATCTAGATCATAATAAAAAACCAAAAAAAATTCTTTTTGAGGTTCTTATTAAACTAAGTTATTTTTTGTTTTGAAAAAGTAAAATAAAAAAAAATATTATATTCTTGTTGTGATTGCTAATATTATTAAAATTAAACTATTAACATGTATGTTTGAATTAAAGAAGAATATGGAAATAAAAATTCGTTCCTTGGCTTAGGAATTATGTAAGCTAAATTGTCTCTAGAGCTTGAAAACTCTCAATAAGTTATTATAGCACTATAAGTTATTATAGTTCATCCACTATGGGAACCTGAGTTTTCGGAAATTGTAGACCCCGAGATGAGCCAATGTGGCCTAGGCAAAATATATTGTGATGGCTTGAATAAGAGTTTAAAAAAGACTTCTCACCATGTTAAGAGCTCCTACCCTCTTCAAAAAGTCCATTCTCGCTAATAATGCACCATAAGATCCTGATGAGGACAAGTTGGCATATTTTCCAAAAAATCGGGTTCCAGCTCGACGATGAGTAAGTCCCTCTTCTGGCTGCTTGCGGCTTACTAAAGCACGGCCCACTGTACGGAAGTGGGGACAGATAATACCATAGTGGGCTGTTTACGTGAGCACATAAACAGTTATACCATGTATAATTTAAATAAATATTACACTAAATTAATTTCGTACTCTAGTTTAACAAAAATTAAATTTATTAAGACAAACTATTTTAATCTAAAATTTATTAACGTATGTGGCTCGAACATAAGGTATTAGTTGAATAGATTGCTAGTAATTTTTATTTCAAGTATTGTAATTCTTTATTTCAAAATTATGTTTAAATTAAAAGTTGCACAGTAACTTAATAAGATCAACCAAAAGTTAATAATAGTGTATTATTTCGGATTCATAGTAAAAAGTCTCTACTGAAATATCATGCAAAGCGTGCTTGACGGCAATTAGTGATTCGCCACTAAATACAACAAAGTCTGCTGGTCATCAAAAATCGTGGAGGATTATTTCAAACAGGTTATGATGTTATACGAATTTGTAAATTTTTTGAGCGAATTTTTAAGGGATTCATATCAGAAAATCGCTATGTAAACAAATTACTGGCTCAATGTTTAAATAAGAACTTTTTCATTTTTTCTGAAGATTGGATTCAAACTTATAAAAGAACATTGGACTTAAAATTATTAATTCAAATTATTCGGTCATCTTATTTTAATATAAAAATTAAAAAACTGACTTCTGACAAGAATCAATCAATAGAAAAAAAATAAAATCCGTCATAAACTGACTAAATTAATCCATTTTAAAGGCCAGTAAGTCTTCAGACATAATCTTCCATAATGTTATAAAAATGAATGTTATAATGGTAATAGATTAATTGTTAGTGTATTAATACCCCGCTTTATTTTAAAACACAAATAGAGCCGAATAGCTGTTTTAAAGATGATTGGAGTGAGCTAGAGGTGTGGGACTATGGGACCTTCTGGGGTGGGGGGAAGGGAGCACACATTCGGGAGACTGCCACAGTAGCCGTTTCTACTCTATGTTATTCTATACTCTATGGTTATTACACATATAGTGTTTTCATTTGATCGCACCCCCAACCATTTCCATCATATATTATTTTACGCTCAATAAATTACCTTCATGATAAATAAATAGTGTTTAAATGAGGCCAAGGAGGATGTGCTGCGAATGGAGTTAGGTAAGGAATTCCAAAGATAGTTCACACGTACAGTAAAGGATCGCTCAAAGGGGGCTCTTCTACTGGTGAGAACCTACAGGTAGGTGGGATGAGATCTTGTGTTTAATAGATAGATGGACGAACGAGGTGTAAGGAGGTCGAGGATATAGGTGGGTTTTTGTTCTAAAGAATTGAAATAGGAACAAACCAAGCAGATATTATTGTCGGGATTCAGGAAAAAGAAAACCTTGCTCAGTATACAATTGGGAAGCGTGAGAGTGTCTTGGTAGATCGAGAATAAATCTGATAAGGCAGTTCATTAATCTTTTTAATCTCATCTCTAGTTCACCAGACAATCCTCCATATACTAAGCATTCATAATCGAAGTGGGTAAGGATGAGAGAAGAAACTAGGAGATGGCGGGTGCTTCGGGGGAAACATCCACAGTCTTATGAGCTGTTTTAGGACTGCGATGGATTTTTGGGTTATTTGGGATACTTGGTGGTTCCAGGTGAGATGGTTATCAAAGGTGAGACCGAGGTTTTTTATGGAGTATTTGAACTGAATAGGAGTGCTATTGATAGTGGATAGTAAGGAATGGATTTAGGCATAGTTTGTTTTGTAACATAGTTTGTATCAATGTCCTCTTGAAGTTTTTGAGCTGCTTCTGTTATGTTCGAAGGGTGACATAATATGTAAAGAGGCATATAGATGAAAGAGGGAGTTACGCAATATGTCTGACAGGTCTTTTATATAGAAGGAAAAGAGGGAAAAAGGAAAGAGCTCTGGGGTAAACCTCTGGTGAGAGGTATGAACTGATATAAAACAATTCCACAATCCACTAATAAACACAATTTAGTTTGACACAAATTTAGTCCACCAAAAGTTATAATATTAGTAAGAAATTCTCCCACCCCTCCGTCTTACCCCCATCCCCACCCTTACCTATTATAATGAAACTGTTATAAAACAACTCTACAATCCACTAATAAACACAATACAAAGTTTGAACAAGATCCGTCTACTGTATTTTTTACACCATGATGGGCAGATCGGGACCACTGTAGGAGGTTTGGGTCAGGTTTGGGAGGATCTTGAAACTAGAATAATTTTCAGGTATGCGGGTACGTCTAAAACGTCTTCTGACAGCATGTCTTTTCTTCATTAGTTCTCGAATTTCTTGGTTAATCCATGGGGCTGGGGAGTGTCTGAAGGTAAAGGTTTTGAGGGGTGCAATTTGATTTAGAGAGATCAGGAGATTGAATGAAAGGCATTCGAACATATCGTCAATCGATTCAGAGGAATAGATGGGTTCTAGGGAATGAGATATTAGATCTAGAGATGGATTCATTTTATCTGGAATCGGAGGTTCTGGATTTCTGCAAGTTTCGGGACAAACGTAGGAGTCAGAAGATCATAGGAAAAACGGATTAACTCGTGGCTTGACAAAGATGGCATAGGACTTTGTGAGTATGATAAAAGTTTTTGACAGGAGTCCACAAAAATGTGATCAATTCGTGTATGGGAAAATTTGGTATGATAGGTTGGCTCGAAAGTGACAATGAAGAGATTAAGGGAATATACTAAGTCTAAAAGGAACTGTTTTTCGGAAGAATTAGAGAGAATATTTATATTAAAGTCGCCTGCGATGACTATATTGTTGTAAAGAGGGACATAGGTAAGGAGGGATGTCTCAAAATTTGAATGGAATTTGGCTAGAGGAGGTCGATAGATTACTGCGAAGAGAAGGGAAAAGGAATTAGTGGAAATTTCAGTAAGTAGATAGTGGTCATGTGGTGTGTCTAGTGGGGAAGATCTTTCCAGGATTTTGACTTCTAGGCTGTCATGCACGAACAGATACCTCCACCGGATGAGAGTATAATTAGATATAATAAGAATGGCTACAGAGGAAGATGGAATATTGGGCTTAAGCTATGTTTCTGACGCTGAAATGATGTGGAAAAAGTTATAGTGGAAATAGTCTATAATTTCGTCATGAGCTGGAAGGGAAGGGCGTTGACAGACATGCTAGGAGAATATTATTCATGGATACAGGAGGAAAAATTTATATCATGAGAATATCCGGGATGGAAAATAGTTGTAAGGAAGGGAGGGAACATTTTTTTTTTCAGACAGATTATCAATTTGGGACCTGATAAAGGTAAATCTTATGTAAAAGCTTAAACATGAAATAAAATAAAAATCTTATGTATAAAGCTTAAACATAAAATAAAAGGTAAATCTTATGTAAAAGCTTAAACATGGAATAAAATAAAAATCTTATGTATAAAGCTTAAACATAAAATAAAAGGTAAATCTTATGTAAAAGCTTAAACATGGAATAAAATAAAAATGAAGTAAAATAAACAGATTATCAATTTGTGACCTGATAAAGGTAAATCTTATGTAAAAACTTAAACATGAAATAAAAGAAAAATGAAATAAAATAAACAGATTATCAATTTGTGACCTGATAAAGGTAAATCTTATGTAAAAGCTTAAACATGAAATAAAATAAAAATGAAATAAAATAAACATATTATCAATTTGTGACCTTATATAAGTAAACCTTATGTAAAAACTTAAACATGAAAATAAGAATATATAATTGACCCCGATAAAATTAATGAAAAAAATGGCTGATGAGAGTAAGATTAGAAACAAAAAACATAAATTTGTCTAAAGATAACATTACTGTTACAAGGTAATATGAAGATTGTTGTCATTGAAAAATTTCCAAATCCTCTGCCTTATTGACGATGACTACTGGCTGACGGTCATCTCGCCGACAGCGGACTCTCCCCCGGCAAACCATACATTTCACTTTGCCTGCGATTCTCTTCTGTCTTATCAGTCAGTATAGATGTCTGTTACCTGGTGTCATTTCTTCGCTAAGGAAGATCTTTTCATCGGAATCCCACCCCAAATGCCTGCTCGAAAAGTCCTTTTTGACTCTACGGAGTCTGAGTAATTGATCTCTGACCGTTTACGTGTGAAGTGCACCAGGATCGATGGCAGACGGTTTTCTTCTCCCTTTGCCTGATAAGCTGATGCGATATTCACAACTCGAGTTTCTTCGCCTCAAATTAAATTTCAGTGTGTTGTAGGAGTACTCGAACTCGACGTGCTTACACAAGTCGAAGATCTGGATTCAACAGACTCTGATTCCTATACTAAGCTTAAAGATTGCCTAGATCGCTAAGCTTAAAGCTTAAAGATCGCTCTATGGTGAATCAAACTTCTTAGCAGTTTGAGTCACAACATCGATGTTTTTAATCTAAAAAATCTCTTTTATTTTGTCTAATCTATTTTGTAAAGACATCCATGTTGAAACCATCTTTGCTTAAGTCTTAACATCGATGTTAAAACCAGGGGTGGATTTAGCTGCAGGAAAAGTGTATCTACCATAGAAAAAGAGAGAATATGAGCGTAAATGGCTGGAGGAGATCGAGGAGCACAAGAGCCTTAATGTGTCCCGAATATTTTTTAGAAAAGTGAATGAGAGCAGAGCACCCTACAAACCAAGGGCAAAAGCATGCAGAACAGACGATTGATGCGTTGCTTTCATCAAAAGATGAAATACTCAGCAGGTGTTAACGGTATTTTAACGACCTCCTTCGACATGAAGGATGTGAAGGGATGAGAGACTGGGCTGCTCCGTCGGTACAAAACGTTGACCCATCTGACCCACCAACATTCGATGACTTTCGGGATGCCATGAACCGTCTCAACAATAACCTGGCTCCAGGTGAAGACGGGATTCCAGCAGAGCTCCTGAAGCATGGAAGTGAAGACCTCCAGAAAGGCTTATGTGAAACGATTCTGATGGTCTGGAGGAGAGGATGCCGATTGAATGGAAGAAGGGCATAATACACCCACTTCACAAGAAAGGCGATATTTTAGAATGAACAAATTACTGTGGCGTAACTCTTTTACAATGTGCATATAAAATTCTTTCCAATATAATTGCAATGAAACTCCGCCCCTTCCCTGTAAGGGAGATAGGCAAGTACGAGGGTGAATCAAATTTAAAAGACTTTTCGCCCTTCAGGCACAATAGTGGAGAGAGATCGTTCCCGCTTTGTTTGTTGTTGGGTAGGTTTGTCAGGAGTAGGGGAAGCACGTGGGCTCGCCTCCTCGACCCTCTCAGTGTCGATGTCAGAGCAAGAGGTACCTCTGTCAATTGCGCAAGGTGTTGTAATCAAGTTTCTCGCCGCAGAAGGCATAAAACCGGCCGAAATCTTTAGGAGATTGACTGCCCAGTTCGGGGAAGAGACACTGTCGTGAACGAGAGTGTTTGTATGGCATAAACAGTTCGTGAAGGGTCATGATGGTGTTGAAAATGAGAGCCATGACCGCAGACCTCGCACCAGCATTACATCAGCAGTGTTCGATGGCTTATTGAAGATGACAGACGTCGTACCACTTCTGAAATTGCAAGTGAGGTCGGGATAAGTTATGGGTGCACTTACTCCATACTCACAGAGGAGCTAGGGTACCGTAAGGTGTGCGCCAGGTGGGTTCCTTGCCTTCTCACAGCTGACCATAAATTGCATCGTCTTCAGGTGTGTGGGTGTCTTCTTGCATGATTTCAGGAACAAGGAGACCAATTTCTCACTCACATTATCACCTGTGATGAAACATGGGTGCACCACTACACCCCAGAGTCTAAACAAGCGAGTATGTAGTGGAGAAAACAAGGAGAACCTGGACCAGTGAAAGCCAAGTCACGTTTGTCGGCTGGCAAGGTTTTGGCTACCGTTTTTTTTACCAGCGTGGATTGCTGTATCTCGATTTTTTGCACGAGCGCTGGACAATTAATGCGGCCTACTACTGCGACGTTTTGAGTGAGGTCCGACTTGCATATCGCCGTAAAAGACGAGACCTATCGATCAGGGAAGTGGTTCTTCTCCATGACAATGCTCGCCCGCATACAGCAGCCTTGATTGGGGAAAAATTGGAGCAACTGGGGTGGGAAACACCCTCCTTACAGTCCAGACCTTTCACCCTGTGACTTTCATGTGTTTGGCCCTCTCAAGGAAGCTTTGGGAGGCCAAAGATTCAATAGTGATGCTGAGGTTGAAGCCTACGTGCGCAATTGGCTGCATACACGGCCTGCATCTTTCTACGTGGAAGGAATTGGAAAGCTGCTTATCCTCTGGGAAAAATGTGTTTCCAAATCAGGAGATTATGTAGAAAAATAAACTATATTCTTTTTTGCGTTTAAAATAAAAATAAATTACAAAAAAAAAGTCTCGTTTATATTTGATTCACCCTCGTATCAGGCAGGATTCAGAGGAGGAAGATCCACTGTTGATCAAATATACAGCCTGCGGACAATTTTGGAGAAGTCACTGGATGATAACACATCACCTGTTTATTGATTTCCGCAGTGCTTATGACATCATAAGAAGACCAAAGCTATAAGAAGCGCTGCATGATGTGGGGATTCCTGCAAAACTTATACTTCTTGTAAGAATGATGATGGCGGAGATGAAATGCTCCATGAGCATTCAGGGAGACCTATCTCCGGAATTTGAGTCCAGAAGAGGTGTTCAGCAGGGTGATGGACTGGCATGCATTCTTTTTGACTAGGCCCTGGAAAAAGTTATATGTAAATCAGGAATTCAAACCACGGACCAATATACAACCGGCAAGTGTTCCATTCTTCGGACTCTTCTCATACTCCCAGATCTTTTTATTCAAAAGATGTATTTTAGAAATCCCAGCTTCTCCTCAAGCTTTGATTAGTTCGCTAGGAATATTATCGGTACCCGCTGCTTTATAAGATTTTCACTTTCTGATACCTATTTTGACTTCCCTTATACTCGGTTCTTTTAATAACGGTTTAGCACTTTTTTACTCCAAAAGCAGTGATAGACAAATATTTTCTATGTTCAAAATACTATCAAAGTGTCTGTTGATCTTACTTACTATGTCTACCGGATTCATTATGATGTTATTATTTGTATCACTAATTCCAATCGTAACTGGTCCTAAACGTTTACATGATGAATTTATGTTTATTCCTTTATACATATTTTTTTTTTTTTTTTTTAAGCAATTTATTCGTTGTTTATGCCTCAGAAGTAGGCATGATTGTCTTCACTAGGATTATTTAAAAATTTCAGTTTAGCAGCTTTTCTTTTCTCATACGAATTTAAACAGTCTTCATTGAACCACGGTTTATTTTTATTTTTTCCCAGACACAAATTTCTGACCTCTTTAATATTATCCCTAGTCCCTACCCAAAATTTATTGATGTCTTCACCATTCTCGATAGATGGTTCTAATACATCAAATCTATTCTTGACTTCAATTTCAAATTTTTTTCTAATCGTCGGAATTTTTTCCAGATTGAAATACTCAGTTCAAGATTTTTTTTTTTATAGAAAGTGTTTGCCAAACTTTAGCAGCTAATAGTTCGTGATCTGACTCGCATTCTACCCCTCCCCTCCCCCAATACTACCTAACATTAATAACCTGTTGGATGCATAATATAATATATATTATATAAAACATAATTATAATTATAACCTTAATATATAAACTGAGACAAAACAGTAACGACTCGTGTGTTCTAGAGACATCGACATCGATATTGCATCTCTACCTTGTGGTAGTGGAATAGGCAGTTATTTGCTGAAGAATAATCAAGGTGCACTTAAGTACAAACACAAAGGGACTTTCTAGTCCGAAACTTAACCTTGCTAACACATTTTACTACTTTAATTATTTTTGTTCCCACATTAAGGGACTTAATTATCGTACACTAAATTGTTTTATTTACTTATTTAAAAAATCTGGTGCGTGCACGCAACACACAACTTTCACTTACCAACTTACTTATATAAGAAATTAATGCATTTTGTTAATGCCACTCCTCAAAGTTACTCATATTTCCACATTCATTTCTTATTTTTGTTTTCATTTGCTCAGAACATTTGAATAATGATAGCGCTTACCTGATATTAAATAACACCTAATTTTCATAAAACATGACGAATATGATGAAAATTGTTAAAGGCGTTTTTTAAATAATCAAAAAATTGGAAAAAAAAGTTATGAAATAAAGTGCCCCCTTCGGTTGATCAATTTTGATGAAATGTTGGCTATCACATCTTTGCATATCCATACATCAAATACCCAGTTTGATCAAAATCATGAAAGCCGTTTTTGAATAAATAAAAAAAACACGTGAAAATGAAACAAAATTTATTAAGTTTTATTAAGTCCCCCCTCCGGTTGATCAATTTTGATGAAATGTTGGCTATCACATCTTTGGCTTATACATACATCAAATACCCAGTTTGATCAAAATCGTGAAAGCCGTTTTTGAGTAAATAAAAAAAACCCGTGAAAATGATACAAAATTTATTAAGTAAAGTCCCCCCTCCGGTTGATCAATTTTAATGAAATTTTTACGGTCATATCTCGGGCATATTAATATATCAAATACTCAGTTTAATCAAAATCGTTGGAGCCGTTTTTCAGAAAATCAAAAAAAACGTAAAAAGTTATTAAATAAAGTACCCCCTCCCTTTGAGCAATTTAGATGAAATTTTTGCTATCACATCGCGGGCATATACATACACTAAATACCTAATTTCAGGTTCGCACGGTTTATAGTTTTTGAGCTAGTCTGTTTACACACACACACACACACACACACAGACCATTTCGCAGGACTTGGTTATTTGGACTCAGGGGACCCCAAAACTTGTATTTCCGTTGAAAACCGGAAGGTCGAAATTTTTCATGATCGCAATACTTCCACTTTCCATATTTCATATATAGGTAAGTGAAAGTAAAAAAAAAATTTACCTTAATATCAGATATCTGGGAAAAACCGAAAAACATATCAATGGAGCATGATGAAATTATTTTTATTTAAAATAATTATTTTAAACAAAATTAGAAAAAAAACATAATATTTAGGAATTAATTCAAGCATGAAAAGGTTTACAATATTATAAATTTCTTTGTGTAAGACTAATACTAAAGCAGGACACCACGCACAAACTTTTATTATATTCTTTGCAAATATATTTTGTCTGTCTTGTTTTTCTTTATCTTAGTACACCAATGAAGGCCAGAAAACAGACCAAAGGCTAAAACTGTAATATACAAGCATAATTGTGGTAGCGAAAAATACTAAAGAATGTCAGGGTTAGTAGGACTGTTGGAAATGCATTTTATGATCTCTAATAGCAAGAAAAGGTCCTAGAACTTGTCCAGGGAATCATTAGATGGAACTAGAGAAAAAAATGAATAAGTGTATAGCCTAAGGCTAAAATGAGCGCTCTGATAAATCAATGTTTAGGCCATGAGGATCGGAACACTCCGCCCTGGTTAATTATTGTACAGTCTCGAATGGTTTAATATTTATTATTCATTCAATTGTCTCTTTCCCTTTCCTTCTACAAATTTAAATTATATGTATCGATTCCCCTAAATTCGTGAGATTATTCCCTTAAGTCATGCATCTTTTGGAAATTATGATTAGAATTTTTTCAATATGGCATATGCCCCCCCCCCAACCCCGCTGTTGTATACGCAAGCAAAATTTAAAATAAATCATATTATTTTAAATAATTTATTTTGAAGAGAAAAGATTTGGCTCCGCCGGGAAACGAACCCGGGTCTTCCGCGTGACAAGCGCGGTATGCTAACCATTGCACCATGGAGCACGCTTCCAAACAGTGCCAAATCCTTCCTCTTCACTGACACCTTCACAGACACCCGGGTTCAATTCCCGGCGGAGCCAAATCTTTTCTCTTCAAAAATAAATTATTTAAAATAATTTAAAAACATGGTGGTTATCCACAATAATGAGTAAATTAATAAATCATATTATGATATTTGAAGTGTTAATTTACTGTAAATGTATTAGTTGGTGCTAGGTGTATTTTTTCTTAACCTTCGAGTAGGCGCGCCTTTTTTTGTAACACCAGCAGACGCTATAGTATAGACGTATAGAGTACCCCACATCTATTTTTTAGTGATTAGCGGCTTATTGAGGTTGTTTAAATACTAAATTGTTTATATTATACATCTACATGTATTAAGGCAAATCTTAGTGATGTTTTATCTTTATTACTTAAGAGAAATCATTTTTAAAGTAATTTATTTATTTATTTATTTTTTTTACTGGCTTCAGATTTGGTAACAAAAAAATCAATACTTTGCTATGGGTAATACTTATTTATTTCATATATAGGTAAGTGAAAGTAAAAAGGTCTATTTCAAAGGAATTTATTTACTTAATAAAATATAAAACATTTTTCATAATAAGACCAAAAGATGTAAAAATAAAGTATACAACTTACATATTTATTTAATTTTCATAATTTAATGAAATATTTACATACAAATGAACAAAAAATTTTAGGTTTCGTAACATAAACATAACCTTGATTAAAATAACATTTATTGGTAATTAATTCGATTTGGCAAAATAACAATTACGAAAAATCCGCAAAAATATTGACTGAAAATATTTCTTCATAATCAGAATCGTCTTGCTGAATACAAGTAACGCACAAAGGTTCAATTATTAGGTGCATGGGGGGATCCAGCCGATCGTAAAGGGGGGGGGCTGCAGCCCCAAAGCACTTCATTTGGATCTCCTAATCAGCTTTTTTACCTTTATGTTCCTTCCCCACAACTAAAATTCTACTATTTTTAAATAATTTATTTTTTTTTAGAGAAAAGATTTGGCTTCGCAGGGAGTCGAACCCGGGACTCCTGCGTTACATCCGAGGATGCCAACCACTACACCACAGAGCTCGGCTCAAGGCAGAGCAAATCCTTCCTCTTCACTGATACCCACACCCACTATCTTACAAGTTTTGCTCTGCCTTGAGCCGAGCTCTGTGGTGTAGTGGTTGGCATCCTCGCATGTAACGCAGGAGTCCCGGGTTCGACTCCCGGCGGAGCCAAATCTTTTCTCTTCAAAAAATAAATTATTTAAAAATAATTTAAAATGGTGGTCAGCCACGAACTAAGATTAGATTAATTAAAATTCTACTAGTTCTGCACATTATTTGTTCTTCAACTTGCTTCCTTACATTAAGGAAAGTCAAATTCTATCTTTAGATGACGAAAAATTTTCCAAAGGGAGGGGCTGCAGCCCCCACAGCCCCCCCCCCCCTGGATCCGCCAATGACTAGGTGAGCTTTGCAAGTATATTTATTGCACTTTGAACACCATTTTGTAGTGGGGACGTCCTTTTTCCTTCCACATACATGGCATCTCCCCTTCGTCTTCTGGACCCGCTAGGGCTGGTTCGACTGGTGGGTATGTTTTTTTTAGGAATGTAGTCACATCTGACGGCAAGGATGGTATTTGTGCCCTTTTTCTCATTTGCTCATTCAATAGCTGTAATGCCCGAGTTTTCAAAAAAATACGCCTAAACTTTGGTGTGTCGTCTTTTTTTGATACGGAGTATAAAATTTGTGAATTCATCCCAGCAATTTTCAGCATATTATAAAAAAGTACCATTGGCCATCTTCTAGTGATTCTTGAAACCGAGTAAGCTGCGATCATTTTATCGACACGAGTGGTCGCACGGGTTACAGAGTACCCCACTACTGTTTTGCTCGCAATCACGCACAAAACTGAGGGTTTCCGGGATCAGAGGCAGGTATGAAGGTAGTAAGAGGTGGGGAAGGGTTCGGAGGTTGAATACCTGAGATCTCCCGGGCTTTGGGCCACTTTGAAAGATATGACAGCCAAAAAACCGAGGCTGGGGTACTCTATATCCCAGCGCGCCCGCTCGAAGGTTAAGTGAGATAATGGAAAAGTTTATCTCTTAAAAACTGTCTATAAAGACCCTAATTGGTGCTTATTTGATTTTGTATTCAGCATTAATGGAGTATTTTTGTAATGTGTTTATTCATAGTTAAATGAAATTTATTTTTTTAAGGTATACTTTACAATATTTGTTGCATGGAGATTGGACACGGCTGGAGGCTTCATTGAGAGCAAAGTTTACTGTTGTTTTGCACAAAGTGTTATTGGTAATATCTAAGACTGATGAAGAGGCTTTGAGGAAATGTAAGCTTTTAATCAAATTAGTTCATGAACCTTGGAAAAATTCAACCCTGCACAAAATACTGCACAGTGAATCTCCTTCAGATAATGAAGGTATTCATTTGAGAATATACATCCAAATAAGTAGTATAATTCACTCAGGGTGTATAATGAATGGTAAATTTGTGAATTGTGGGAATTCTTTGAGGATTTTGATTTTGAATCGACAATGAAGGAATATCATTCAGCAGTCTTAAAAATATTTTTAAATTAAATTAATAGACTTTTTTTTTATGGTAAATCTCGTTTTTAATCTCTTATAAGGTTGGAATAAAATGTATGATTGTGGCCATGTTGTGACGTAAATACCTGCTTACCGTTAAGGTGGGACATTTTAGAATAGCCAAAACATCGCTGTTAGTGAACAATGATAGTTTCTTCTTTGAAAATTACGGTTGATATACATGGTAAGAAAACACTCGATATTTTGGAATATTTGAACACATTGAAAAAGGATGTTTTTTCATTATTGGTTTTTCAAAAAATGAATGAAAATTGAAAGTACAATTCAGAGATAGAAGATATGGACAATGGCAGGAATATAGGTTTTCTTTCTATGCTACTAAAAAAAAAAAAAAAGGAGGTGGGAGGATCGTTTTAAAGCAGATCTCTCAAAATTTGGTTCAGGTAGTGAGCGATTTGTGCTATCAGCATCAAACCTTCGGGTTCGCTAAGCCTTTTTTATTGAGCGCATGTGCTGAGATTTAGGATGTCAGATTTTTTGTTTATTGCACAATTTTTATATTTTTCATTTTCATATCATCACCTTTGATATCCCAATAGTCAACCCCAATATCGGTTATATCGTTTAACTGATGATAAATCGATACCTGAGAGACTAATCATGAAATCGATATTATTTTCATAATCAGCACCTTTGATAACCTAATAGCCGACCCTAATTCGATTATATCATTTAAGCTGTAATAAATCGATACCTGAGAGAGTAATCATAAAGTTGGTATTATTTTCATAATCAGCACCCTCGATGAAACAATAGCTGACCCTAACATCAATTATATAGGATATGTTGTAATAAATCAATATTAGCAATTTATTATTTGTTGCTTTGATTTCCATAAAGAAGGTTAACCTAGTAATTTATACCAATATGAGGAAATACAAATAAAAATTTATTCTGAAACCATTAATTAAAAAAAAATTCACAACTAATTTTGTGAATATTTCCCTATTCACAACTTGATTTTTGAATACGCTTGTATACACATATTTAATTATGAATATTAAGATTTTTTTGTCAATATTCTCCATTTTTTCCTTGAATTTTTTTGTATTTTCAGAAGCATTTGTAGAGTGAATACAAATTTATTCCTATTCATCCTTTTTAATTTAATCTTGTGGTATGAATTAATTTCTATCTATATTCACATTAATATTAAGATATAAATAGAAAGATGATCAACTCTGATCATACCCTTGTATTTCCTTTTAGCTTAGAAATCCATAGAGTCTTGTATTATCTAATTAATCTTCTTTAAAAAAAAATAAGTAAAATATATATATATATAATGTTCAACTATTTTCATTTATTTATTCTATACAGAGTTGGGCGTATTCGTATTCGCGAATAAGAATACGAATATCACCCAAAATACCCCCAACCTGCGAATACGAATACGAATATTCGTATTCGCATATAGGGGTACGAATATATTTCTATTCACAAATGTAAATACGAATATTCGGGTATTCGCGTATTCCCAGGGAAAGTCTGCGAATAATCGTATACTCGCAGCTGAAACATACATAGTATCAAGTAAATAACGTTCGTATTTACTTGATACAAATACAGATACACTCATTTTTGCTACAAAAATATATGAATACACTTATATTCGCTGAAATAAATATGAAAACAGCTATATTCTCAACTAATAACACTAATTAAGTTATTCCATGACTAAACATTATTATTGTTGTATTAAATTGTACGTTAATATTAAAAGTAATTATTTAATTGTTATTTATTTATTACTTTCCCTTACCTACATATAAAATATATAGTAAGGTAAAAATTTCGACTTCCGGTTTTCAACGGAACCAGACGTTTTGGGGTCCCCTGAGTCCAAATAACCAAGTCCCACGAAATGGTCTGTGTGTGTGTGTGTGTGTGTGTGTGTGTGTGTGTGTGTGCGCGTGTGCGCGTGTGTGTTTGTGCGCGTGTGTGTTTGTGCGCGTGTGTGTTTGTGCGCGCGCGCGTGTGTGTGTGTGTGTGTGTGTGTGTGTGTGTGTGTGTGTGTGTGTGTGTGTGTGTGTGTGTGTGTGTGTGTGTGTGTGTGTGTGTGTGTGTGTGTGTGTGTGTGTGTGTGTGTGCGTGCGTGTGCGTGTGCGTGTGTGTGGCAGGACTAGCTCAAAAACTATTAATCGTACGAAACTGAAATTAGGTATTTGAGGTATGTAGGTGCCCCCTATGTGACAGCCAAGATTTCGCTTAATCGAAATACATTGGGACATAGGGAGCACTTTATCTGAATGCTACTTTTCTATTTACGATTTCTCAAAAATGGTTCTAACGATTTTGATTAAACTTTAGGTTTAATTTTAATGTAGCATTCTTTAATATTAATGAAATCGATTAGGTCTGATATGGCTTATATTATTAGCTAAGGAAAAAATCTTCCTTTAAAATAATGTTTAATGTCCACGCTTCTGCCGAGTAGAGGCTGACGCTTTATAAATATTTATAAAGCGCTATATTTATTTATAAAAAAGAATTCAAACGAATCCTTGGAAAGTACAAAGTTCTAAAGTAAATGAGACCAACAATGAGGCAAATGAAGGCGGCACAGCACGGGTTTTCTCATCAACAATAGTTGTATTAAGGACATTATAAAATTAAAAAGCAGATAAAAATAATTCAAGTTTACGCACCGACCAGTTCTGCGGAGGACAATATAATTGAAGATTTTTATACGAACCTTCAAGTAGCCATAGAAGACCACTCAAACAGCCATACGATCATAATGGGTGACTTGAACGCAAAAGTGGGTAAAAAGATTTTAGAAAAGTCCTTAGGATCGCATGGTTTCAGCAAAAGGAATGAAAGAGGGGAACGACTGATTCAATTTGTAGAAAGTAACAAGATTTATATTATGAATACTTTCTTCAAAAAACCCTTTGACCTGTAATGGACCTGGATCAGCCCGAATAGCCAAATCAAGAATGAAATAGATTTCATAATAGCAAGCAAGAAATGGCTAATAAAGAATGTACAAGTTGTCACAGAAATTGATATTGGAAGCGATCACAGAGCAATAGGGGCCATATTGAATATTGAAAAAGTAAAACCTAGATTAAAAAAAAAACTGGAAAAATGAAAAAGATTTCAACAAAGATTTTGCAAAGTGTAAATTTTGGAGAGAAATTAGGAAAAGAAATTGAAAAAATTCAGATCGATGAAGACTTGGACAGAACTTACAATTATTTCAAAATGGCGATAAAGATCGGTAGGTCAGAATCAGACAAAGAAATAGGTACAGAAATAAATAAAAACTGTAGTCGCCTTCCCAGTAAAATTAAAAATATGTTAAATAAAAGAAAAAAACTCAATAAATCTAATCTTCAACGCTTAGAGTATGTGGAGTTGTGCAAGACAATAAGAAAAAAAATTGACATATGGCTTCATAACAACAGGTTAAGCAGATTAACTACATCTTTAACAGAAGGCACTAAATTGAAACAAAATACGGGAGTAAAGAATATTATGCATGCCATAATTGATCAGAACGGAGTAGAAACTAGAGACAGAAAGCAAATTTTATCCACAATTAAGACCTATTTCCAAGAACTATATGATGATGAAGAAGTTGAAGGGTTTGATAGGTCTACTGGAGAAGATGGAGATAAGGAAGAGTTCATTATGCGTGAAGAGGTCATGAGCGCCCTAATGAGTCTGAAGAATGGCAAGGCAGTTGGGCTGGATGGGATATATGCGGAAGAGATCAAGGCAGGAGGAGAGGACTGTATCAATTTCCTAACTACTTTCTTCAACGTCTGCTTACAATGCGGCCAACTCCCAAAAGACTGGTATTCTGCCAAGCTAATATTGCTGTTTAAAAAATGAAGTAAAAAAGAGTTAGCTAATTATAGACCTCTAAGTATTCTTTCGATTCCCTACAAACTGTTCACCACCATTCTAATGAAAAGGATAGAAACGAAGCTAGAATTAGATTTAACAAAAAATCAAACAGGTTTCAGGAAATTTTTTTCGACTATCGACAATATCTATGTTGTTGGCAAATTGATTAAAAAAGCAATAGACTATAAATTTCTGTTAGTTCTATTATTCCTAGATTATGAAAAAGCATTTGACTCAGTAAAAACAAACTTCATCTTACAGCTGTTAAAAAATAAAAACATTAGTGCTTAAATCAGAAGGATATTTACTAATATTTACCGAAACTCCAAAGCCATATTAGATTAATGCCATAACTAATTAGATGACCACTCAGTTGAAATAAAAATAAGAAGAGGAGTACGACAAGGAGAAGTGGGATCACCAAAGATATTCACAGCAATTTTGGACTACGCAATGAAAGACTGCGAATGGGAAAGCAAGGGGATAAACATCGATGGAGAATGGTTAAACCACCTGGAATTTGCCGATGACCAAGTACTTGTCGCCTCATCAATAGAAGAAGGTTTGCAAATGTTTCAAGAAGTGAAAATGAGAGCTCAAAATATTGGCTTCAAGATCAATTTGAAAAAATCAAAATTGATTAAAATTAATGTTATGGAGCAAAGAATAATACCTGAATGGCCCATTGAAAGTACTGATGACATCATATATCTGGGCCACCAAATTAGCACCTCTGGCCAGTGGAACGAAATATTGAGGAGAATGTCTTTAGGGTGGAAAGCCATGTGGAGGCACAAGGGATTTTATAAAAGCAAGGCTGATATGAAGCTGAAGAAGAAATTGTGGGAAACAACCATTCTACCAGTTCTTATATATGGATGTGAGACTGTAGAAAAGTCGTGAACAAACTACGGACAACAGAACGTGGCATGGAACGATACATGCTGGGAATAACCAGAAAAGACAAGAAAACAAATATATTGATTAGGAACAAAACAGAACTAATCGATATTGTAGAAATGGTTTTAAGAGGAAATGGAAATGGGCTGGCCATATCATTAGGAGGAATGAAGACAGCTGGACGAAGAGGATCATGGAGTGGACGCCAAGGCAGCACACGAGGGCAAGAGGTAGGCCTACCACTAACTGGGACAAGGAGATGAGGGCAACATGCGGAGGAAGTACCTGGAGCAGGGTTGCCAAATGCCGTGATGAATGGAAAAGGCTGGGAAATGTTCACTACCTCGTCTGGCTTTTATTTGTTTTTAAAAGCGATTAAGTTTCTTTGTTTTGTTTCCTGTTTAGCTCATTACTTAAGTTTTACAGTTTATTATTTAATTTTGTTCAACAACCGAACTCACAAAAATCCTCAGCTAAAAGCTGATTTTGCACAGTAAATAAAGGATTATTATTATTATTATCTTGTAAATAGGGATCACAAGGGACAGTTATTTACTCAAAATGAAAAAAAATAAAAGTATTTTAAAGGAAGATTTCTTCCTGAGCCATTTAAGCTATATCAGACCTAATAGATTTCGTTAAAAACTACTTCATATTAAAGAATGCCTCATTAAAATTAAACTTGAAAAGTTTAATCGAAATTGTTAGAACCGTTTTTGAGAAATCGTAAATAGAAAAATAGACGTTCGGATAAAGTGCTGAGTATGCTTACTCGATTTAGACTAAATCTTGGCTGTCTCATGGGAATCTACATACCTCAAATACCTAATGTCAGTTTCGTACGACAAATAGTTTTTGAGCTAGTCCTGCCACGCACACGCACATAGACCATATCATGGGACTTGGTTATTTGGACTCAGGGGACCCCAAAAGGTCCGGTTCAAAGGAGGACAAAGGGTGGCAATACTTTCCCTTATTATATATTTCGTATGTAGGTAAGTGAAAGTAATAAATAAATAACAATTAAATAATTACTTTTAATATTAACATAAAATTTAATACAACAATAATAATGTTTAGTCTTGGAATACCTTAATTAGTGTTATTAGTTGAGAATATGCTGTTTTCATATTTATTCCTGCGAAAATAAGTGTATTCGTATATTTTTGTAGCAAATATGAGTGTATCTGTATTTTTATCAAGTAAATATAAACATATTTGTATATTTCATCTGCGAGTATACGATTATTTGCAGATTTTCCCTGCGAATATTCGTATTTACATTTGCGAATACAAATATATATTCGTATTCACGAATATGAATAGGCCCAACTCTGATTCTATATATACCTCATATTTTATTCTTGTTTTACTTATGTTATAGTGTGTGAATTTATTACTTCTGAAGGCAGCGAACTTTTACTCAAGCGTTTAGAAGTGCTTTGTGAGGGAAAATGTGAAGATTTAGCTCTTAAATTAGCTGCTACTCTTTTAAAACATCTTAATCATTGTGACGAATTTAAAAAGAGTGACATTGATCATGTCACTGATATTTTTTTAATTTTATTGTTTCGATTCGGCCGCAATCAAGAAATTATTGAGAAGGTATGTTTATTCAATTTTTAATTAGCACATACAATGCAGATTTATTTTAATTTTGAAAAATTTTCATTAGTAATATATTAATCTTCTAAGGTTTATGATTAAGTTTCAATTGCCTTTTCAATATTTTATATAGGATTTGTTTGTTTTTTAATTTAAATCCTAAGATATGTTGGTTTTTTATCGAGCAGTTTATTAATAGCATTAAATACATATTTTTGTAATGTCAAGACGATGAATTCATCACTACCCTTTAACTGATGACAGTGTGATGGTGATGGGGTGATAATGTATGTTTGGGAGCTAGCCTCTCCCAAGACGTGTGAAGGCATAAAACAGGCATCTCTCATCAAACTTTCCTTCTTGATTTAAAAATTGTTTCTTTTTGCTTATTTGTAATAGTTTCCAATCCTCCTTTCTGAAGCTGATTTTTATCCACACCAATGGAGAAGTTAAAAAGTTTTTATTTTTAATGTATATAATTGATAATTATATATAGCCTTCATTATACTGTAAATATCTCAATACACTGTAATGCTGATCAGTTTAGATTAATTTTTTTTTTTTTTTTTTTTTTTTTTGAACTTTAAGGCTTCCAGTGAAGCCCTATACTGCCCATACTAACACCCATGGCACTGGGTGTTACTTCTCCTACGAAAGAAAAGCACCACCCAGGGCGGGACTCGAACCCACAGCCACACCGGACCCCTTTTAGATTAATTTATACAGTCCACAATTACCTTTAAAGAATTAATTGATTGAACCAGCTTTAAAGTAAAAGTACCTCGGGCTTTGACAGTCTTCTGGGAGCCCGAGTTAAAAATCAGATTTCTGGTTAACCATCAGATGTCATCAAGTGTCGCAGTCGTAACAATACAGAACAACACAATATTGATTGAACTAGCAATTTAGTTTGTTTAATAGCGGGGGAGAGAGGGGGCACACTATAAAGTTTTTCGGAGTTCATACACATAGAGGTCCAATATTATGTTATTGGGGACGGTGTTCTTCGAAACAAATTTTCATTTTGTATTTTAGTGGCGGGGGTAGGGGCATGTAAAAATTTATTGTTTAAAATGGTAAAAGAAAAATAATTCCCAAATAAACCCTGGTAATATTTTAATCATATTATTTTAACAAACAGATATGAACCAATAATTAAAGATAAACCCACATAAAAAACATGCAAAAGAAATCTAAAAAGTATGATTAGATCACATTCACAATAAATATTATTTTCGTATGAACTGTCCTAGATAACATAATATTAGACCCTGATGTGAAAGAAATCCGAAATGGAATCCATTATCAATATTAGTGCGCCCCCCACCCCTAAAATACAAAATGAATATTCTTTTATAAACAGCGTCCCCGATAAAATAATATTGGTTCCCCGTGTGAAAGAAATCGGAAAATCTAACTTTTTTATAGTGCACCCCCCCTCCCCAGCAATTGAATTACAAATGAATAATTTTTTCAAAAACATTGTTCCCGATAACATAAAATTGGATCCCCGTGAGAAAGGAATCGGAAAATCTAACTTTTTTATAGTGCCCCCTCCCATTGAATTGCAAAAAGAATATTTTTTTAAAAACATCGTCCCCGATAACATAAAATTGCACCCCCGTGTAAAAGAAATCTGAAAATATAATTTTTTTATACTGCCTTTATTATTGGTATGACAAAAACTAGAGAAAAAATGTCCAAGATTCATGTCTATTGTATTGTAGGAGGATTAAATTATTTAAAGGAATAAAGCTCAAAATTAAGTCTACAGAAAGCTAAATTTGTTGCTTGTTAATTACAGGTTTGTTTTAACAAGCAGTCCTAGACTAGCTGTCATGCCCCCCACTCCTTCGATTATATTTTTGATTGGTAGTTACCTAACAACGATCACCGATCAAACAAGGAAACCAAACAATTAATCTGTAAATAAAAAGAATGGAGAGCATGAAAATTAGTCCAGGACTGCTTGTTGGAACAAAGCTTTTATAAGTAGTTGTCGACCATTGTAGTTAACAACTTTTTAACGTTAAAGATTTCAACTACTTTTTCTTACTAGTAGTTGGTAGTTAAGAATACTAACTACTTTTATTGTAGTTGAAAAAAGTAGTTGTACATTTCTAACTATCAACTACTAGTTAGTAGTTAGTTCAGTTAGTAGTTGAAAATGTTGTTAACTACTGGAATTAGTTAGCTACTGCCCAACTCTGTGAAAGGATTAATCTACTCAAATAGGACGTAATATATATGTTTATTATGCATGCGTTTTTGTCATTCAGTCTTATTAGTATGCTTATTAAAATTCTAATAATGTTATTAAATATTTTTGAAGGGATGAGCTTTATATTACTTTATTTATTTTAGCTAAAAAAATTGGATCTGAAGGATGGTTTACAATTAGTTAAACGATTTTCAAGACGGAAAACTAATGGTATTGGCTTCTGGAAATTCTGTGATAAGGTCACTGAATTAGCAGCACATACTATTCTTGCTTCTGGTATGGTACAAAATGTTGAATGCCTTGAAAAACAAAGCATACTCTGTGAATTAATAAATGAATGGGCCCTTATTCATGTACCAAAGTTAACTGAATGCCTCTCTACACTATGTAACATGGTACGGAAAATTGTTCAAAAAGCTGAAAGTCCCATTCATATTTACATTTTTGCGCAAGTACTACATAAACAGGTATTTTGATTTTATAATATCAACTAAACACTAACATTTATCATGAAATAAGCACCTTGCAAGTTGAAACTGATTGTTATTTAATTATTTTGTACTTAGTGTTGATTAAATTTGGTTACTATTACATTTTTGAGAAAAGAAAATAACCTGAAACTCATATCATAATATTCCTCATTATTCCTCTCAAATAAAGCATGAAAAATGTTAGCAAAATTAAAATTTACTTATTAAAGGTACTTATTAAAGGAAATAGTCTAAAACTATAAAGATCAATAAAAAAAATTACGATAAAACATGCTTTGTAAAGTGTGGCAAATCTTATAGATAAATGAGTAATGAATATGATACAAAATTAAGTTCTGTACCTGAACAGTAAATAACTACATAATAATGACAATTACTAGTGAGAAGTTGATCCTATATTAATGTTACTAAATTTTAATAGTTATACCTACCATTAGCTTATTGTTCAACATGTCACCTGGTGACTGACTCAAATGAGGGCATTCATCTTCATTTTCGGAAAAGGCAAATGAAATAAAATTTTTAATAAATTATAATTATAGCTATGGTTCATTATTTATTACAATTATTTGCTTAAAAAAATTATGCTATTTAATTACTGTTATGCCTGTTGTGGTAATACAAATTTCATGTTTTAAGTGATATCTGTGAAACTTCAAACTTCAATTGGAAAATTTTAAGAACTATAGTAATACAATAACCAAACAAAAACCCAGCTGAAGTTTCAGCTACAGATCAATAAGTCTACTTAATAAACTATCCAAAATTCTTCTAAGTTGATGTTAACAAGAATTCAGGGGCATATCAGCAATTATAACCTTGTAAAAGATTAACAAGTCGGATTCGGGGGACACCACTCCACATTTGACAAGTTGGCATGCCTCACAGGCTTCAGAACCAAAGCATTTAACCAAAAAAAAACGTATAGGCCTAAGAAAACTTTTGAAAAAGCATTCGACACTGTCTGGCATGCTGGTTTTAGGACTCACACACAAATTAATCAAATTTGAATTCTCTCTGTACTTAACAAACTTCACCTATTCACACCTCTCGAATAGAAATTTATACATTCAAATAATTAATGCAACCTCCAGAACTCTTCCTATTGCTGCCAATCTTGTTCAATGTTCCTATTTTTCCCAACTCTTCAATCTATAAATATCTGACCTTGCATCATACACTAAAGTAGCAAGATCCTAAGATGCTGATGACACATCTTTATATATATCTACCTATAGAATAAATACAATAGTTTACCGATTACAGGAATTTTACAAAAAGATTGATAAATATTGCCTCAATTCGAAATTGAAAATTAATTAGAAGAAATCAGAATTCAGAATTTTCATAAAACACAGATATCACTTAAAACATGAAATTCGTATTACCACAACATGCATAACAGTAATTAAATAGCATAAATTTTTTTAAGCAAATAATTGTAATAAATAATGAACCATAGCTATAATTATAATTTATTAAAAATTTTATTTCATTTGCCTGTTCCGAAAATGAAGATGAATGCCCACATTTGAGTCAGTCACCAGGTGACATGTTGAACAATAAGCTAATGGTAGGTATAACTATTAAAATTTAGTAACATTAATATAGGATCAACTCCTCACAAGTAATTGTCATTATTATGTAGTTATTTACTGTTCAGGTACAGAACTTAATTTTGTATCATATTCATTACTCATTTATCTATAAGATTTGCCACACTTTACAAAGCATGTTTTATCGTAATTTTTTTTTATTGATCTTTATAGTTTTAGACTATTTCCTTTAATAAGTAAATTTTAATTTTGCAAACATTTTTCATGCTTTATTTGAGAGGAATAATGAGGAATATTATGATATTATGAGTTTCAGGTTATTTTCTTTTCTCAATTACTATCAGCTGCACCCAGAAACATTTATTTACTTCACTCTTTAAATATATAAATCATTCCTTAATTTAAAGGCTGTATTGTATACAATACAGTAATGTAGTCAGTCAGATTTAGTAATTTCAATTTTAAAAAACCACGACTGCCTTACATGTTTTATACATTGATTTTCAATATTTTATATATAACAGCCAACTAAATCCCCAAAGTATGTATATATATATATATATATATATATATATATATATATATATATATATATATATATATATATATATATATATATATAATAATAAAGAATATTTTAATTAGTAAATAATTTTATCTTTTACTTGGGTTATTGTCTGTAACCGTTTGACTGTCCGAATCGGAAGCGGCACAAATTCATTTGAATCTTCTATACTCCATACGGGTGATTGGCCCAGTAAATGGAGGCCCCTTGCCTAGGTTTCTGGCTTGTATAGAAATCCAGATCCCCTAGATAGGTGGTTGCCTTCACTATGAATGACGAATTCGATCTACCCCTCGCAGTTCACCAGCCATTCTGCTGGTCTCCAGCTCTGCCTGGTGATCTAGCTAAAAACCCTTCCGACTTCAACCGTCTTCAGCTTCTTGCCAACAGTACTAGTGCTACTGGGTTACAGATAAATCCAGCTAAGAGCAAAACCATGTATGTTGAAGAAGAAAATAAGGGTAGAAGGATTTTGTGTAATGGCGAACACTTGCAATTACCTAGGGACTTGTTCTAGTGTAGTAATAACACACTTCAAAAACAGTATTCATAAATACAAACTTTTTTTATTAACCTCTCACACTAGATAAAGTACATATCATCTAATAAAACTAACATCTGATTTATTTTTATTTGTTAATAACCTCCCATCTCAGACAGTATATGCCATATATAACATCTCCCTTTTCAACATTTAAGTCTAACTGGCACCCTCCTGGACTTCTGATCTCTTGACGCTGGTGGGACCAAGTTCATAAATGTTCTAGCAGCATCTTCATTCAACGACGCCGGGCGAAAATGCACACTATTCCGCCTGAATACTCTGCTGGTATCGAAGTCCTCTTCTATGTATGATAGTATATATACTGTGTTGGACGGGGGACGCCAGTGATGAAAGCAGGGAAGAGGTCCTGACCTATAAGAACATCAACCGAGCCAGGTTTTTGGAATGATGGGTCTGCGAGTCTCTCACAGGAAAGCTCCTCTATTATGTTTGGTTGCACTGGCACTCCAGGGGGCTGCGCAATGCTATCAACGATTAATGCATCAGTCTCGAACTCCTTTTCATGACCCGATATGGAGCACGTTAAGATGTTCGGTCCAGCTAGGCTCCTCCAAGTCCTGAAACTGTGACGCTCGCCCGCTTGACGTTACCTCCGATCTTTCGAGCCAATCTCGAAGTAACAAAGGAAAAATGACTTGCCAAGTCCTGAAGCGCATGTCATTCAACAAGTTTTCCGTTAGGCGACAATCTTGATCCTAGCAGTACCCAAAATGACACTACACTACGATCTTGACTATCCACTCCTGCAAGTGTGATAAGTTAAACTTTTTTCTTCTGAAGCTACGATGCATGTGGACACTACAGGTTTATCGGCCACAGTGTCATCATGGATAAGGCTGTGATGCTTTTTGCGACAGAACTTGCAAGAATACAAAGTGGGGCAAAATCTGGCCCAAAGACCGATTCTTAGGCAGTTCAGGCCAGATTTGGGCAATTGTAATCTGAATTATGATTAATGTATATGAATAATTGGTAATAATAAAACAAATGAATAATGAATAACCATTATTCATTATCAGAACGGAGTATTTTTAATGATTATTGAGTGTTTATGGTATTAATTTAAAATGAATAATGAATAACTGATTTCAGTTATTCATGATTAACAAATACTGATAAATTCAGTTAGTCATTATTCATGAATAACATATATTCACGAGCTAGGATTAATATAATATTCATCAATCATGAATACCTAATATTCATCAATCATGAATAACAAATATTCACCAATCATCAATCATGAATATGATATATTCATAACCATTATTCATTTAAATTTAAAAGACGAGGATGCATTTCTGAATTAAAAGTTATCCTAAGCAGTGGGTGTAGTCAACTGAATAATGGTGAATAATGAATTCTTCTTAATCATGATTACAGACTGACATTTAATAATGAATAATGGTCATTCATGATTGTTGAATACATTATATTCATGAATAGTCCACGACCAGTGATTAAAACAAATTATGATTAATGATTCTGTGCTAAAGAATGATTTGTGAATGTTGATTGCTATCATTATGCAAGAAGCGATGATGAGTAGTATCATTATGCACGAAGCGATGCATGAACTTTTTTTTTGGGCTGTCGTTAAACTTTAAGCATCTATGCAGCGCAATTTGCTCCTTGCAAAAGGGGCATTCGTTCTTTTCATCTGTAGAATGCCTTAATTTCAATGATGGCGGTCGACTCTATGATGTGCTTAGTGTGATGTTGTACTCTGAGGAGCTGGGTCGTGGAACACACTTACTGGCTTGTTTCCTTTCAACAAAATCAGAGTTCCCGGTGGCCATTTTATCTGAACCTAATCGATGTGCGGTCATGCAGTTTCTTATATAATCGAATATGTTTGCGGTGCTTGGGAATTGTGTGGGGAACACCCCACACATTGTCATAATGTTTAAGGACCACATTCCAAGCCAGATCGTACGAATCGACAGTGATGGACATTTTGGCTATAAATGTGGCTGCCTCTCCTTTTAAAGCTTCCCTTAGGTAATTGAACTTTTCCACATTTGAGATGGATTGTTCTTTGTGGACGAGAGAGACAAAGGTGTCTCGGAAGTTCGACCATTACCACAAATCTGCATCAAACTGAGGGATCCTTATTCTCGGCAGATGAGAGGAACGTTTAAAGGAACTTGAATTAAGAATGGAAGTGTCAAGAGGCGGGGGCGCTTCCCGCTTTCCTACACGGTTGAACGCTATTCTTGCGGCCAGCATTTCTTTTTTTACTTGTTCCTAGAATTGCTGATCTTCCTTTCTAGGGAACTTGTCATGTTCCTTGGCCTTGATGTAGATTTCCTCAATGGACTCCCAAAGCTCCCTGATTTAATACAAGTTTAAATAGTTCAATACTGTATTTAAGGTAGTTTAATGTAGGTTAATAGTTTTATGTAAGTATTACATTAACGAAAAACAATGAGAAAACTTCATTTCTTTGCACAAAAACAAACATGAACCTGAAGTCAACTGATATAACCTTAACCTTATACACTAAGATAGCAAAGCATGTAAGTGGCAAACTATATTACATTTACAAGTTCCTTATAAACAGTAGTTAAATACTTTAGATTAACTGCTTTACTGTATGAATAACCAAAAAATCAAAAGGCATGGAAGTTGCATACTGTTTCACATTGTGAAGAAGTTACTCTCTTTGAACATAATTTATAAATGCTTGAAATTTACTATTTTTACTTGAGAAATCACAATACAATGATGCATGTAGCTGGCATATGATTTCACACTGAAAGGCAGTTGATTTCTTTAAACATAATACACCCTTGCTATGCATTAACTGTTACTGTTATACATGAGTGACTAAATGGCACATATTTCAACCTTTATAGTTACTTAATTGCCTTACAAATGACCTACAATTTATTTAAATTAAATGTGATGATTTAGCATTTAGCAGAGAAATAACTGTCAGCAGATGCCACCCATCAATCTGTTCAGTACTTAAAAAAAAAAATAAAAAAAAAATTCATATAAAAATAAAAATAAAAAATAAAAATAAAAAATTCCTGATTTTTTTATGGCCGTGGCTGTATTGTGAAGGCAAACCATTAATGACAATTGGAAGCTAAAAATTCGTAATTAAAATTCATGCTTATACTTATATTACGTTACAGAACATAGAACATTTCAATAAATGGTTAGAAAAATTTTAGTTAGCCTCATTTAAAGTTACTAATTACCATTGATTCATGTTCAATTAAATAATAGGCTGCCAATAAATCCCAAAGGTAAGCTATGAACATTTTCATTAACTTTAAAGTCAAGTTTCATTTATCAAAAAATGCCACTTCTGAAATTATTGATTAATGATACAAGCAGGTTAGCAAGAAAATAAAATCAATAATTATAAAATCCATAAAATGTTTAGAAATGAGCCAATAAAATAATTGAAACAAATATCTGAACAATCAAGTTTTGGCAAGGTTAGGTTACATTTTAGTGCCTAGATGAAGTTTTGAGAATTTTCTCTATGAAGCAAGCCAAATAAACAGGCAGGTAGTTCCGATTAAGCAATTCTAATGAAATTACACTGTATTTTCAAAACATGAAAATTTCATGAAAGTTAATTTAAAAAAGTGGACTGTATTTTTTTAACTATTTTATTATATTAATTTAATCTATTTTTATGGGTAATCACCTTGTTTTAAATTATTTATTTTTAAAAGATTGGGCTCTGCCAGGAGTCGAACCCGGGTCTTCTGCGTGACATGCGCGGAATGCTAACCACTGCACCACAGAGCTCGCTTTCAAGCAGAGCCAATCCTTCCTCTTCACTGATATCTCTCCCTCGATCTCGCAAGTTTTGTGAGTATTTACGGGAGAATTTCAAAATTACAGAAATTGGACAATTTCTGTCCAATTTTGGGCATCTCTTGACGATCGTCAATTTTTAAATTATTTTATATTAATGTAATCTATTTTTGTGGGTAACCACCTTGTCTTAAATTATTTCAAATAATTTATTTTTTGAAGAGAAAAGATTGGGCACCCCAGAGAGGCGCAAAATTGGACAAAAATTGTCCACCTCCCGTGAATACTCGCAAAACTTGCGAGATCGAGGGAGAGGTATCAGTGAAGAGGAAGGATTGGCTCCGCTAGGAAGCGAGCTCTGTGGTGCACTGGTTAGCATACCGCGCATTTCACACGGAAGACCCGGGTTTGACTCCCGGCGGAGCCCAATCTTTTCTCTTCAAAAAATAAATTATTTAAAACAAGGTGGTTACCCACAAAAATAGATTAAATTAATATTAAATAATTTAAAAATTGGCAATCGTCAAGAGATGCCCAAAATTGGACAAAAATTGTCCACCTCCCGTAAATACTCGCAAAACTTGCGAGATCGAGGGAGAGTTATCAGTGAAGAGGAAGGATTGGCTCCACTTGGAAGCGAGCTCTGTGGTGCAGTGGTTAGCATACCTTGCATGTCACTGGCGGAGCCCAATCTTTTCTCTTAAAAAAAAATAAATTATTTAAAATATATTTATTATAATTTCACATTTTTTTCTGAGATTCATTCGTCATGAATTCCTGGCATGAGGGGGGGGGGGGGGGTTGCGTCCTCATGCATTTATGCTCGCTGGCGTCCGGGGTCTCCTAAGGGGGCCTCTGCCGCCGCACTCTCTCTTCTATATTCGCTCATGTTTTTTGGCTGAGACGGTTTCTATGCTCTCACTCTTCTACCCCTTATCTGTCTTGCACCAGCCCTTTCCTGTCCTGGGCGAGGGTCAAGCCTCGCAGTGTTGCCACCCAGCAGGAACGGCATTCGAGCCTTGCAGACCCGTACGAGAGAGGGGTGTCCACCGTAAAATTCATGTTGGAGTCTGGGTCTCCAACTTTCTCAGTTTGTTCATCATGCCGGATGCTTGCTTCTCTAAAAACTCTAACAATTCCTCTATAGGAAAAAATTCAGAACTGTCATGCAATTCCCACAAATGTTCTGACTCTTTATTTAGTATACGCAACAGTAAAAATTGTAAAATAGCCTTTCAGCATTCATTGTTTTTACTAAAACTTTTTTATGCATTGAGAACTGATCCAGTATTAATCAACATTTTTATATCCTGACTAGATTCTACATTTGAATGGTCTATGACTCTCTCTAAATGTTTATACACGACATATTTATTCTTTTGATAAACATTAATTAGCCAATCAAGAGCTACTGCGTAATTGTCAGAGGTTATGTCTAGTCCAGATAACCTATCCAACGGTTCTCTTTCTGGTGATGACTTGAGAAGTTAAAAATGATGTACATCGTTTAAGGACTGGTTCTCATGAACCATGATCTAAATAATTAATAAAGTCGAGTTCCACAACGATATGTCCCCTTTAAAAACTGGAATTTTAATAGGTGCAACCTCACATTTAATAGTAAAATCGGAAGGCTTTTTATTAACAACTACTGAAGATGCTAGTGCAGTTTTTCCTCCAAAGCACTTTTGACATGGAAATCATCTTTTTCAATATAATAATTTTTGATTATGTCAATCATATGGATTTTTAATTCATTGAATTCATCAAAAATCCTACCTGTGTCAGTACTTCTCTCTCTCAATTCTGATAGTGATGCAATTTCAAAATCAGGAGATGACAAGAAAGTTAACATCCGTGTTAATCTTCCCCTTAAAACAGACTTTTTCTTCTTAAACAATTCTCCCTCCATGATGGATTGCAATTTAACAAAAATACTCTGAAAAGCTGTTTGATAAACAATTATTAGAGTCCCATTTTTACCAAAATGAACAATAAAGAACGTCTCAGTTCGATAAAAACCTGACACCATGTTTTAGTATAGTAATAACTAGGGATGGGATTTTCATGTATTTACATATTTTGTTCTGAGGCCTAAAAATGCATGTATATGCATTCTAAATGATTTTTACCATAATATAAACCATTTTGAACCATTTTTATTTTCCATATTTTTCCATATTTTGTCGTTTTTAAATATTTTTACATATATTTCGATAAATACATATTTTTGTCCATACTTTACAACTTTTAGGGAATTCACATTAAAATTATTGTTATTTATTCGCTTGTTTTTTTTTTTTTTTTTTTTTTTTTTTTTTTTTTTTTTTTTTTTTTTTTTTTTTTTTTTTTTTTTTTTTAAATACCTAAAATAAATAAACAAAGACTGAACGTAGGGATTAAAAATTTCTTGGAAAATCAAAACACCCAAACCATTGTCGACAGTTCCCAGAAATTTTGATCCCCCTCTTTTCTTATATAGATCCTCATCCTTGACAATGCTTATATTACCTCAGTTGCTTGAAAAATTTAGTGATAAGTTCATCGCTAGTGGGTGCAATGCCAAAAAGAAAAGAAAACAGAAAAAGCTTAGCCGCTAAGTACGTCGCGGAGTTCGAAGGAGAAACATTTTAATGCGACAGTGAAGGTGTTCTATATTGTTTGTGCTGCAAAAAAAACATTTCTACGGATCAACGATTTTTGGTTTTACAGCATTTAAAAACAGCGAAACATGTAGAAAATAAGAAAAAAAAACCAACTCTAAAAACAAACTTTTTTGACTTCTGGAGAAGCAAGTTCAAGTAAGTCTAGTTTTAACACTGATTTGTGACGGGCTTTGTTAAAGGCGGATATTCCTTTATACAAAATAAATAATCCAACCTTCAAAGGATTTTTGGAAAAATATATTGGGCAGAAAATGCCAGATCATACGACCCTTCGAAAAAATTATGTTAAAGACATTTATAATGAAAGGTTGGAACAAATCAAATCTTATATCGGGGACGGTCCGATTTGGGTCTCGATTGATGAAACGACGGACTCCCTCGGAAGATATGTGGCGAATATAATCGTTGGCAAACTCTCAGACACTCCTACAAAGGCATATTTACTGAACTACGAATTTTTAGAAAAATGTGACCACGGTAGTATTGCAAGGTTTTTCAACGACTCGATTGGTCTCCTTTGGAACGAAAACAAATGTGACAAAGTTTTGCTTTTTTTGTCCGATGCAGCTCCTTATATGATAAAGGCTGGCAACGCATTAAAAGTTTTTTACCCAAAACTAATTCATGTGACATGTTTGGTACATGCTTTGCATCGCGTTGCTGAATCGGTCAGGGCATTGTTTCCAAATGTGGATTCATTAATTTCTAATGTAAAAAAAATATATTTGAAGGCCCCAGGTCGTATTAATATATTGAAAGACATGTTTCCCGAGCTTTGTTTACCACCCCAACCAGTCCTTACCCGCTGGGGATCTTGGTTAGAGGCGGCGAAGTACTACTTAGAGAACTTCGAAAAAATAAAACATATAACATCGACTCTAGATGTTGATTCTTCAGCAATAGAAAAAGCGAACGCTCTCTTCAAAGATAATAAACAACAAGATCAAGTTACATAGCTAGTAACTTTAGTTTTTTATCACAAGCCATAAAACAGCTGGAAACTAAAAATATGGCACTTATTGACAGCTTGGAAATTTTGCAAAAAATAATCGAGAAAATAAATGAAGCCAAAGGAAACAAGGGAACCGTTGTAAAACAAAAATTAGAAGTTGTTTTGAAAAAAAATCCTGGACTTGACGACTTGAAAAATATTGCACGTCACCACAAAGGAGAAAACCCCGAAAAAGGTTTGGCCCTTGCACTTAAAGAGATAAATGCTTTTAAATTCGCACCCGTCACATCAGTCGATGTAGAAAGATCGTTCAGCAAATACAAAGTATTACTTCGACCGAATCGTTGTAGATTTTCCGAAAAAAATCTTAAAATGCACCTTATTTGCAACGTTTTTGATGGTGAAGATGAGGAAGAAGTTTAAAATTTAATGTTACATTTCCAAAAATTTGTTAACTATTTTTATTTTGATATGTTATAAATTTTTCAAATGTACGTTTATTTTTTATGTTTTTAACTATTCTATTTAATATTCTGTATATATTTTAATTTTTTTTTTTGTCCATATTTTCATATTTTTATTACATATATTTGCAAATATACGTCCATATTTATGTACATATTTTGAAATTTTTATTACATATGTATCCTATCCCTGGTAATAACACACTTCAAAAAAAATCTGGTGCGTGCGCGCAACACACAACTTTCACTTACCAACTACTTAGATTAGAAATTAATGTGTTTTGTTAATTGCCACTTCTCAAAATTATACATTTTTCCACATTAATTTCTTATTTTTGTTTTCATTTGCTCAAACAAAAAAAAAAACACACTAATTTCTTTTATTATTAAATAAAAGTTTTTACTTGTGATAATTCGGCAATGCAAGCATAATACTTCAAGTCGTCTGATTTTACAATTCTCTATGTACTTGTTGAATATTTCATTAAGTTCCGATGAAACAAATAATTTTCATTAAATGAACAGACATCTTTAATTATAACGCATTGGTTTGTCATTAAAGGCGCATGCGTGAGCTCAAGGTATGTTATGAGTTGACGGAATATTTTTCTTTTTTTCTCCTATATATGTTTACTTGATTTTCTTCATATATCATGCTTAGCCATTTCTTATTTTTAGCCGTGATGAGAGACAGTTAATTTCTCAATACAATACAAAGGTACTTTATAGGAAAACAAAAAAGGCCCCTTCCCTATTTAAGCCCCCTCAGAAAATTTTAATACAAATAAAACTTACCTGATATTATTGAACACCTAATTTTCATTAAACATGGCGAATTTGATCAAAATCATTAATGCCGTTTTTGAGATAATCGGAAAAAACGTTTAAATTGGAAAAAAGTTATGAAATAAAGTGCCCCCTCCGTTTAACTAATTTTGATGAAATGTTGCCTGTCACATCTTTGGCATATACATGCGTCAAATACTCAGTTTGATCAAAATCTTTTAAGCCGTTTTTGAGTAAATAAAAAAAACACATGAAAATGATACAAAATTTATTAAGTAAAGTCCCCCCTCCGGTTGATCAATTTTGATGAAATTTTTACAGTCATATCTCGGGCATATTAATACATCAAATACATAGTTTAATCAAAATCGTTAGAGCCGTTTTTGAGAAAATCGAAAAAAACATAAAAATTTATTAAATAAAGTACCCCCACCCTTTGACCAATTTTGATGAAATTTTCGCTGTCACATCGCGGGCATATACATACACTAAATACCTAATTTCAGATTCGCACGGTTAATAGTTTTTGAGCTAGTCTGTTCACACACACAGACAGACACACACACACACACACACACACACACACACACACACACACACACACACACACACACACACACAGACCATTTCGCGGGACTTGGTTATTTCGACTCAGGGGACCCCAAAACGTGTATTTCCGTTGAAAACCGGAAGTCGAAATTTTTCACGATCGCAATACTTCCACTTACTATATATTTCATATATAGGTAAGTGAAAGTAACAATATTCAGTAATAAAAACCATTTTTATTAACCTCTCACACAAGATGAAGTACATATCATATTAAAACACTTACTAACATCTGATTTATTTTTATTTTATTTTACTTGTATTTCCATATAAATCAATGTAAATATTGTATTTGAAATGGTTCAATAAACAAAACAAAAAAATTGCTTATAACCTTGCATCTCAGACAGTGTAGCCACATATAACAGGAACATCATAAGTAAATATGGTAAAATAGACGAGGAGGTACTAAATTGCGTGATGAAGGTCAATGGAAATTAACATATATTTTATTATTTTGGGTTGATTCCTGATTCAAAACCCAATTTAAAGTAAGAAACTCTTCATTAACTCTAAAATAATTACAAAAAATCTGGTGCGATGCGTGCAACACACAACTTTCACTTACCAAATTACTTTGATTAGAAATAGACTTGTTTTGTTAAATGCCATTTCTTAAAGTCACACATTTTTCTACATTCATTTACTTATTTTTGTTGGTATTTGCTCTTTAAAGTACTCTAAAATTTTTTTTTTATTAAATAAAAGTTTTTACTTATGATAATTCGGCACTGTAAGCATAATACTCCAAGTCGCCTGATTTTATAATTCTCTACGTAGTTGTTGACAACTTCATATAGTTACCATGAAACTAATAAATTAAATTTGTTCCATTAAACGAACAGAACATCTTTAATTATAAACAATCGAGTAAGTAAAGGCGTACAGCGCATGCGTGGGCTCAACATGTTATATGAGTTGAAGGAATATTTTTCTTTTTTTCTCCTGTATATGTTTACTGTATGACCCATAACCCCAGAACCGGTAATCGGCATAAGCCTAAGCTATGCCAAAAAAAGAATAGGGTAAATCTATGGTGCAATTAAAAAACTGAATTGGAATGACAAAACACAGTATCACTCCAAATTCTTCCTAAAAGGCTACTCTGCCTAAAGAAGTGACATTCTACTGAACTTGGACAGGAAAGCACTCAAAAAAATTACAGCGATCTATACAGGACACTGTAAACTCAACAAACATATGCACCGGCTAAAACTCGCAGACTCACCTATCTGCAGATTCTGTAGCAAGGAGGATGAGACAGCTTATCACATTATAAGCTGGTGTGAACGACTTGTAAGGCTAAGATTCAGCATCTTTGGCGAGGTAAACTTACCAGACCCAAACACAAATGAACTGGTCAACCCAACAAGTTTGCTACTAAATCACTGATGCTCTAAACATAGCAATTTAGAACTCAGACAAGTTAGGCGCACAATAGACCCAGGAGGTCGCAGTGCACATAGCCACACACAAAAAAAAAAAAAAAAATATGTTTACTTGATTTTTTTCATATTTCATATTTAGGCATTTCCTATTTTTAGGTGAAACTAGAGACAGATAATTTCTCCATATAAAAAAAAACAAAGGTACTTTGTTTAGGAACTTAGGAAAACAAAAAACATTACCAGAACATTTCAATAATGATAAAGCTTACCTGATATTAAAAAATACTTGATTCTCAATAAACATGACGAGTTTAATAGCAATCGTTAAAGCCATTTTTGAGAAAATCGAAAAAAACGTAAAAATGGGAAAAACAGTTATGAAATAATGTGCCTCCACCATTTGACCAATTTTGATGAAAATTTTGCTGTCATATTGCGGGCATATACATATAAAAATACCCAATTTCAGGTTCGTACGGTTTATAGTTTTTGAGCTAGTCTGTTCACACACACGCACACATACACACACACAGACCATTTGTCGGGACTTGGTTATTTGGACCCAGGGGACCCCAAAACGTGTATTCCCTTTGAAAACCGGAAGTCGAAATTTTTCACGATTGCAATACTTCCCCTTACTATATATTTCATATATAGGTAAGTGAAAGTAACAATATTCAGTAATAAAAACCATTTTTATTAACCTCTCACACAAGATGAAGTACATATCATATTAAAACACTTACTAACATCTGATTTATTTTTATTTTATTTTACTTGTATTTCCATATAAATCAATGTAAATATTGTATTTGAAATGGTTCAATAAACAAAACAAAAAAATTGCTTATAACCTTGCATCTCAGACAGTGTAGCCACATATAACAGGAACATCATAAGTAAATATGGTAAAATAGACGAGGAGGTACTAAATTGCGTGATGAAGGTCAATGGAAATTAACATATATTTTATTATTTTGTGTTGATTCCTGATTCAAAACCCAATTTAAAGTAAGAAACTCTTCATTAACTCTAAACTAATTACAAAAAATCAAGTAAAAAAGCAATATGATGTTGTATTCCAGAAGAAATGTCCAAAAGACGTAAATCAGTAAACAGAGTAGGGGAGAGCGGGGTTGGTTGGCAACAGTTTTCACTTTTTTGACCATTGAGTCGTTCCTGTTAATATAATCCCAATAGGGCTGGTATCACTGTAAACTCCAAGTATTAGAGTATTTCAAGTATTTTTTTCACCACATAATATTTAATACTAAGATCATAGAAAATTGAAGAATACCTCAATCAATAATCAATCAATCAATCAATAATTGAAGAATTAACCCCTTATGTGGGGCAGGTTGGCCTAGAAGGTGGGGTTGTTTAGCCATCTCATTTAAGTACTGCCTGACACATATTATTGTTATTAAAAGCTGCACTATAATGATATAATAATTTTGAATCGGTTTTTAACAGCTTTTAAGGAAAAATAGAATGACAATAGAAGAAGATAGAAGTTTAGACTGTCGTCACTTTCTCCAACCCTGCTCTCCCCTACAAATTTTTTTGAGTTTAATAAAGCTTGAGATAACCAACTGCAATCAAAAAACCTGCTACCTGCAGGGAGGTTATTATGGGTCTTAGGTATGTCCTCGGCTATGGGGATGTGGTATTTAGCTCTTTTGAGATCTAACTTGCTAAATATCTGCACCCCATAGAGATTTATGTTAAATTCTGCGATGTTTGAAACGGCTTAGTGGATGGGGATTGTTTTTTCATTCAGACGCTAATAGTCTCCACTGGGCCCAATCCCTTATTCTGTCTTCGGCAATATGTGCAATGGACTCTTCCAAGGACTGTTGGACAGGTGATAGATGCCGTCCTCCATCATTCGTTCAAATTCACTCTTCACACTTTCGCTGTAACCAGTACACCATCACAATAATTTCTTAAATAATAATTAAATTCTAACCTAGCTTTGTGCATCATTTAGAAATAAGGACACGTTCAACTTTCTCCAATAATATCTAGTCTTTAATAATCTAGCCAAATCAAGGTTTCTAGTATTGCTCTCTCTATACCAAGTATAATATTTTCTAAAAGATAACACATAATATCTGCAATTGAGCTTTTAAAATAAATTTTAGAATCATTAGAATAGAATAAAAGCTTAAGAACCTAAAAAGGCGATGCTGACACCACCAATAGCTCCCTACACACCTCCATCCACCTCCCCCCGTCCAGTCTCTACTTCTCAAGTTCAGCCCTCACCATATCCTCCCACCTCCAAATACTCTACGCAGTACTTCATTTTCAAAGACCTTTATAAATTGCTCATCTCTTACTGTAAGCGGGCATGTTTCATATCCGCAAAGAACCGTCGGAAGAATTATAGTTTTGTAAAGTCTAATTTTTAAATTTCGGGACAGGTGTGAGCTAAGCAATTTTGCAACAGAAAAATTACAAGAATTTCCTGCCTTTAACCTAACCTTAATTTCCTCTTCAATTTCATTTTTTCTAGTTATTGTAGATCCTAGCTATCTAAATTTCTCAACGGCTTCAAACATTTCATCTTCTACTTCAATATCGCCAAAATCGTAACCATTTCTAGAGCTAGCCATATATTTTTTTCCCTGTATTTATTCTAGCCCTACTTCTTTACCGGCTTTCATCAATGTTTTTGTATTTAGTTCTATCTTTTTCATATCATCGCCAAGCAAAACCAAATCATTGGCATAACTGAGAATGGATATATTTCCACCCAGATTCAAACCTTTTCCGGTACTTATCACCTCACTAATGGCATACTCTAGACTTAAATTAAATAAAAAAGGAGATAGCGAATCCCCCTGTTTCAAACCAGAGTGAACCTCAAACCTTCCATACAAATTTTTACTGATTCTAACTTTATTGAAATTTACGGTCATACATATCTTAACACGTTAGGTGCGGCATCGGTCCCCGGGGTCCGATGTGTTACATTCCCTACTTAATAGCCGATTTTCACATGAAAATGTCCATAAGTCCGAACGCTTCAAATACTCAATTTAGTCGATTTTTAATGAGATTACTGCATTTTAGTGCAGAAAATGTTGCTTAAAGCTGAAATTCTGTTCTTTTTTTAGAATCGGACTCTGAGGTCCGATTTATGATAAAGAATGGCATAAATCCTGTATTGGCCTATCCTGCGCCTATCATGTCTAGTTCCAATCCTTACCAAGAGATAATGCCCTTAAGACGCTCATTTAATTCCCTTTTAATAAAAAGATAACTCTTTCCTTAAAGTATTCCCATCGGACCCCGACGTCTGATATCGTCTGTGGCTCATCCTAGCAGTCGGACCCCGGGAACTGATACCGTCCAATTCAGGATACCCCTAAAATACGCAGCCGCACCTAACGTGTTAACTAGATTTACTAACTTCTTTAGTATTCCTAGTTCAGTCAGAATGTTATATAGTTTATTGCGGTCTGTAGAATCATAAACCTTTTTAAAGTATATATATAGCTGATGTACAATACCGTTATATTATAAGTTTTCTCTAATATATGACGAAGAGAGAATATTTGGTGTATGGTTGAATGGTTCCGTCTCCAAACCATTGATAGTCTCCGATAATTTCCTCCGCGTATTCAGTGATTCGACTTATCAGGATTAATATAAATATTTTATAACAGACCGGAAGAAGTGAGATCCCACAATAGTTATTAGTATCTGTCTTTTGAATCGAAATAAGTATATACTTTCCATTCTTTGGACATTTTCTCACACTCCCAGAACTTTTTTATTCAAAAGATGCATTTAAGAAATCCCAGCTTCCCCTCAAGCTTTGATATTTTCGGTCCCCGCTGCTTTATAAGAATTTAACTTCCCGATAGCTATTTCGACTTCCCTTATACTCGGTTCTTCTAATTATGGTTCGGCACTTTTGAACTCTTAAAGTGGTGCTAGACAAATATTTTCTGCATTCAAATTTTCTTTGAACTTTTTATTTTTTCCGGAGAACGAAGACAACATCCAGACTGTAAATAAGAATGAGAGAATAAAATATTTGGGATGCTCGTTCTCGGGAGAGCTTGTCTTTAATGATGAGGCTGTGACCAAAGTGAATGCTAATCTCGACAAATTAGTAAGCTCGTGTTTGTTAAAACCAGAGCAGAAGGTCAACGTTGTGAATCAATACGTGTTCCCGGGGCTTACTTATCCTCTCCAGACAGCACCCCTAACAAAAATACGTCCTGCAGTATTGGATGGTATTGACACCAATATTGGAAGGAGTATCAAAGCCATAATTGGGCTCCCAGCCAACACCTTAACAGCGATGTTCTACGCACCAAGGAGGTATAGAGGACTGGGATTGATCCGTTGCCAGTGGGAGGCTCCTTTGCAGCATTGGTCCATTGCTCAGCGGCTGTCAAATGTGCTGGATGCCCTGTTCCAGTCTATATTTAATTACCAAGAAGAGCTGGTGGAATGCGCCGAGAGACTGGGTGTTGATCAGGGCTACCGAAGTACGAGAGCTCTACGTCAGTCGCTGCGTGAAAATGCTTTTGAAGAATGGGCCAATTATAAATGGCAGGGAATTGGAGTTCGACATTTTAAAGAGACCCCGAAAGCTATCAGATACATCTATGACAAGCAGGTTCTTTCGGGGTCAGAATGGTCGAACTCCTTAAAACTAAACATTAATTATGCCCCTCTGCGTGGAGTCCCAGGAGCCAACGGACAACCGAGAGAAGTTGGGTCCCTCTGTCGTAAATGCGGCAGAGAGTCTGAAACACCAGCTCATGTGCTGGGGAAAATGCCCCAACAACTCCCTCCTCATAACTCGCCGGCACCATAGGGTTAAGCATGAACTTATAAGACTCCTTAAAGAGAGGAACTTCGCCTGCTTTGACGAGGTCTATTGCATTGACTCAGATGGATCCACGAGGTATGCAGACATTGTCGCATTCCCTATACCGGGAATAAAGCACTGGTGGTGGATCCGACAATTAGATTTGAAAACAATGACCTTGACCAGGTGAGGTGGAAAGGGAAAAGAGAGAGATCTACCAAAAGTGCATCCCTTTCCTTAAAGAGAAGTTCCGCGAGACATTTGGAGAGAGAGAGTTCTCCGTGACAGGCCTCTGGTTCGGATCTCGCGAAACGATCCGAAAAAGAACAAGGAGTTTTTTAGAAGACCTACGAGTATCCTCGTAGGTATCGAGATGAGAGAAATTTTGGTGTTGGCTGAAAATATAATCTTCACTATCACCTGTATGGCCACTAATTATGTGTGGATGTTTTGGCTGTCAAGGTTTTATCTTTTTTTTTTTTTTTTTTTTTTTTTTTTTTTTTTTTTTTATTAATTGTGTATCTATTTATATCTATTTACTTATTTATTCATATATTTATTTGTTCGTCTAGTTATTTATCTATTAGCTATTTTTTTTTTTACTCTGTATGCGTGCCATGATAGGATGGGGAGAAAAATGAGAGAGAAGGAGGTTACAGATTTGCTCAAGAGTGATAATAAACTATAACAGGGGAAAAAAAGAAAGAAAAACGAAGGGTTAAGGAAAAAAAAAATAAAATAAAACAAAAGTAAATAAAATATTGGAAAAGAAAAAGAAATGTAAGATTATGTAACTGTACGTGTATATGCATGAAAAATTAAAATGTAATTTTGGTTTAATTAATGTACAAAAGTTGTATTGATAAGTATGCTGTGTGTTATAGCAACCCAATGTATTTGGGCAGCATGGTTTTATTTTATTTAAAAAAAAATAAAGCATTTCTCTCTCTTGCACCAAGATTTGTTATCAAATCCTATTTCGCCAAGAGTTCTTTGAACGTACTACGTCTACCGCATCTGCTTTGATATTATTATTTCTATTCCTAATACCAGTGGTATCTGGTCCTAAACGTTTATGTGATAAATTAATGTCTTATTTTTGATTCCCTTATTTTCAATTTCTATTATTTTGTTTTTGAGATAGTCTCTTTTTTTATTTTTAAGCAATTTAGTCATTTCGTTCCTTATGCCTCAGAATTATTATATTCTCTCTTTCTAAGACACTAATTACTGACATATTTAATATTGTCCCTACCCTAATCCTTACTCAGATTGATGTCTTCACCAATCTTGGTAGATGGTTCTAATACATCAAATATATTCTTGACTGCAATTTCAAATTTTATTCTAATTGTCAGAATTTTAAATTTTTCCTGATTAAAGTACTGATTTCGAGATTCATCACACATCAAGAGATCATTTTTTGATAGAAAGTTTTTGCCGAACTTTAGCGGCTACTAGTTCGTGATCCGACCTGCTTCCTGCTCTGTGATAGGACCTAACATTAATAATACCATTTTGCAACCTATGCTGTACCAAAAAAGGATCAATTTAATATCGTGTTTGCGAATCTAGTAATGTCCAGGTGTATTTATGAATATCTTTATGTTTAAACGTTGTGCTTTTGATTTGTTTTTGAAATAGCAAAGGTAATCAATCGGATTTCGTTATCATTACTAATAGCTTGTAAACTTTCTTTAGCAATAGTCGTATAATATACTTCTTACCGGTAAAAGTACTGAAGAGCGGCTGATGGGCGTGGCCTGTTTTGAGAGGTTATGTGACCGTGATGTTATCGAACTCCCATCGCCTTTTTTTTTTCAGTTAAAAAGTGTCTCACTGCGCTCGCTCTTCAGGGATTTATGTATAAACCCCCAAAACGGTCCTTTTCAGTGGAGATCGGGCCTTACTTTGAAGGGCACCTTAGTGAATGGCGCATAAGCCGCACTTCAGTACTTGTACCCTTCTTACCTACCCACTTTTGCATTGTCTAATAAAATTATAGTAAATTATCTTCCTGCAGTTTTGCAGTAATTTGTCGTAAACTCACTCTAGTATATCGTAAAGTCGGATTTAACTTCGTCATCTCTTTCTTCGGCCTGAGAATGTATGTTGATTAACGAGATTTTAAGCCCCTGGAATACAGCTACTGATATCTTTTCCCTGAAACATTGAATGTCCCTCAAAGTGGATAGTAACCTATTTCTAACCAATAACCAGTGCCTAAACAATAATTTTCGCTGTATCAAATAGTGTACTTACCTTCTCTTAACGAGCCCTCCACTGGCCAGCAGACCTCTTGCAGTGCCAAGATGTCTAAACTGTACCTCATAACCTCATTCGCGACCAATTTTAACCCACCTGCTGTATCCAGACTTCTTATGTTCCACGTCCCTAAAACTAAATCTGTTACTTTAAACTTGCACCATGATTCCCCTAAAGCAGTCCCCACATGGAGACCCGAATGGGAGATTAGTTTACCTCCGGATAATGAGCATTTTACATTATGAGAATCCAAGACTATTTGTGGTGTTTAGGTGTACTAAAAATATGTGAGAAGGGCATTCAAACCTACGCCAAACCCTCCAGCAAGCCTGGGTGGCCGCTCTCATTGTTAGTTAGCGAGTCCCATGGACTTAGCCGGGAGGAACTCCTAGGAATTTCCACTGACCATCCCCACATCCGTCACCCGTGGGACATTTCCCGCTATTCTAAACGACGCGAGGTTTAGAATCATTACATTTCAAAATAAAACGCTGCATCAGAGGGGGATAAAGATTCAAAATAGGCTATCAATTTTATTTATATATATATATATATTTGTTAAGTAATAAATTTAAATTAAGTAGAGATCAAGAAAAAATGATTAAAAGTAAAAGGGGATTAAACCCTGGTGAGCTCAGAGAGCAAATGGAAATCAAACAAAATTATATATGTAAAATCGCTTACCTCGAACTGCTGGACCGCACGGCACAACCTGAAATCAGAGCTACGTGGCAGAAGGAAAAAGGGGTAAAGGGAAAAGGGATAAATTAGGACGAACCACATGGAGCCCTGATCCTGGCGATAGGCAGCTAGTCTCAAGCTGGAGGTGAAGAAAAGGCGATCCCTTTCATGAGATTATATGAAAACGCAGCGTGCATGAAAATGACGACATACGCATATATTACGAATTCGTAGTTGAAGCACATTAATTTACTTAAGTACATAAAAATGACTGGTAAAGGGCCTATGACTACGAACGACATCCGTTCGTTCTGAATGACGAAACAGGAGTGAGGCTAAGGGCCCGGACGTGGATTAAGGGGTCAGACTCCACATAAATAATTTAACGTAGTTTATTTAGCCTTTGAGTACCCCTTATAAACAAATTAATAATTTATAAAATTATTATAAAAATTTATTACATATAGATGATTTATAAAAGTGTATTATATAAATTTTATTGAAATTAATGAACACTGCCCGGCAATGAACGAGTTCTGTTCATTCAAATAAGTAAGAATAAACAAATTTAAGCTCAAAAACATAAGGCTTAAAACAATGTAAATAAAAATCAAATAGAATTTAAAAAGATAAAAAAAAAGAAAAACTTCTCAAAATAACTATTTACAAAATATAAAACAGATGAGTTATTTTACTCTTCTTGTTTATTTATGGGTAGGCGAAAAACATTAAGGGCAGGTCTTTCATAGAGTCCACTACGAGTATTTACCATCACACTCCTCACTACTCCATCCTTGCCGGGGAACACTTTAGTTATTCTTCCCAAAGGCCAGCTGAGAGGTGGGCAATTGGGTTCACTCAAGATGACTATGTCGCCGACTTCAAGATTCGATGTCTTCTTGGTCCACTTCGACCGAGCCTGAAGAGTGGTCAGATATTCAAGACGCCACTGCCGCCAGAATCGCTGAACCATTGCAGTAATTAGTTGATAATGACGAAGAGAACCATTCTGGTATTCTGTCACATCTTCTTCAGGTAGGGAAGTCAATGGTCTCCCAATTAGGAAGTGGGCAGGTGTAAGCGCACAATAGTCCTCAGCCTCAGAAGAAATAGGTGTGAGGGGACGAGAATTTAAGATCGCCTCAATTTGTGTGATCAAGGTGATGAACTGAAACAAAACCAAAGTGGAAGCACCTATTACCCTTTTCAAATGAAATTTGGCAGAGCCAACTGCTCTCTCCCAGAGACCTCCTTGGTGGGGAGCAGAAGGGGGAATAGTAGAAAATTCAATTCTATTGGAAAACAGAAAATCACGAATAAGGTTATTATTAACGTGCTTAGACAAAAGCAGCCTTAACTCTCTCTCGAGATGTGCCCTTGTGCCTACAAAATTTTTACCACAATCGGAAAAGAGGCGAGAAGGAACACCACGCCGAGAAATGAAACATTTTAAAACATCAATAAAGGAATTAGAGGACAGATCGTGAGCAACCTCTAAATGCACTGCCTTGGTTGACATACATATAAAAATGCACAAGTAAACCTTGACCAGGGTGGCCTTACGCAATGGATATGGCTTCACAAGAAAGGGGCCACAATAATCCATCCCAGAATGCCAAAATGGTGGTGAAGGATTCACCCTAACGGCAGGCAAATCAGACATCAAAGGAAATGAGGGGCGAGGAGCAACACGGAAACACCGAACACAACGATGAATAACCTTCCGGACAACTTGGCGAGCCGAAAGTATCCAATAAGTCCAAGCAAGCTGGAATTGGATCTGCGAGGGTCCAGCGTGTCCCAAACTCTCATGATAGTGACGGACAAGTAATTCAACTAAACGATGTCCCTTTGGCAACAAAATGGGACAAGGTCGGGAGAAGATAGAGGTGTTAGCCAAACGGCCTTTAATCCTCAGGACACCCTTGTCATCAATGAAAGGAGCCAACTTCTGAATGGCAGGACGGGGCAAGCAGCCTTTCTCCATTGCTCTTATATCCTCAGAAAAGGACTGATGTTGGATGTGCTTAATTATAAGCCGAAGTGCATGATCGGGAATGCCAACAGGAGATTTGAAAGGATCCCTGATCAAGAAAACCCATCGAACCATGAGGGATGCGACTCGAAGAACTCTGGACCAGGTGGAAATATTATTAAACAAATCTTGCTCTGGCTCCGAAGAGGGCAAAGTGGCAACAACAGGAACCTTCAATTCTAACTCCTTATCTGAGTGATGGATAACCTTATCTAAGACAGGCCAACAATCAGGAGAATTTTTTAAGAAGGGAGGACCAGACAACCAAAGAGATGTCAAATAGGAAATATTAGCAACACCACGACTGGCGACATCAGCCGGGTTTAAAGCTCCAGGAACATGACGCCACTGACTAGGGAGTGTCCAATCAACAATATCAGCAACACGATTAGCGACAAACGTCTTGAGCAGATGTGGTTCAAGCCTAATCCAGTCCAAAACTATGGAGGAATCAGTCCACAAGAACACGCTGTCAAGCTTGATGTCAACTGCTAACAGGGAAACGTAATGCCTGGTAAGTTTGGCTAACAAATGTGCACCCAACAATTCTAAACGAGGAATAGAACAAGACCTTAATGGGGCAACTCTAGTTTTGGAGCTAATGAGATTTACACTTACACTGTTACCCTGCGAGCAACGAAGGTATAAAACCGCACCGTAACCTGCAAGACTCTCATCACAAAAACCGTGAATCTGAACATTACCAGAACTATATAGATGTCTGGGGATGGAGAAATCTCTAAACAAGTCTAATGAGCGTTTGAATTCAGACCATTCTTTCTGCATTTCGACAGGAATGGGAGAGTCCCAATCAAGGGGTAAACGCCAAAGTATTTGAAAGAAGCACTTGGCATACATTACAACAGGTGAGACATAACCACCAGGATCATAAAGCTTTGCAGTCTGAGCTAACACCAGACGCTTTGTTACGGGCTTGTCATAATCAATTACCATCTCTTCAATAGGAAAGCTGAAAGCATCGGATTCGGGACTTCAGACGAGGCCCAGAACACGTATGGCATCTGGGGGCACTCGATCACCAATTGGGATGCTATCCAGTAATGCAGGAGAATTACTGGCCCATTTTTTCAAAACAAAACCACCGGAATTCAACAGTGAAACCAGCTCATCCCTGAGATGCAGTGCATCGATCAGACAATTATCACCTCCATGAATATCATCAACAAAGGTATTTCGTAAAAGAATACGAGAAGCCCTAGGAAACCTGGTAGCCTCATCCTTGGCCAATTTCAACAGAGTAGCAACAGCTAGATATGCCGAGGGCCCTACACCATATGTGACAGTACACAGAGCGTAGCATTTAACCTTGCTATACTCGTCATCACGCCACAAGATGCATTGATAGGGTCTATCCTCGGGATGAACCATAATCTGGCGGTACATCTGCTCAATATCGCAAGAAAATACAAACTGGCACAGACCAAACAATGTCAGAATATCAGACAGTAGGGCAAGAACGTTGGGCGCAGGAAGTAGGACAGAATTCAAAGAATGAAAGGTTGAAGAAAAGTTCTTAGAACTGGCATCAAATACCACCCGTATCTTTGAAGTATCCCCATGTGTTTTATAAACACCATGATGAGGGATGAAGTATCGGGAAAAGATGGATCAGTTACTAACTTCATGTGACCTTTGGCCTCATAATCCGCCATAAATTGAATATACAACCTTTTGAATTCAGGATCTAATCCAAACCTACGCTCTAAAGAACTTAAGCGAGAAAGGGCATTATCATATGAATTCCCTATTAATTGTTTGCCACCTTTTATAAAGGGCAACTTGACCTGATATCTCCCAGAGTCTAATCGTTGGGTTGTGTTATTGAAAAACCTTTCACATTCCAACTCATCGGAAGATATTTTCCGCACAGAGGGTACATCCTCCAAGGACCAAAATTTTTGCACAGAATCACACAAAGTATCATCAGGAGACGATATGAGGGCAGCAGGAGCACCGTGTAGGCTAGCTGGAATACCTGAATGGGATGCTGCAAGAGAAGGACCCACTGCAACATGGGATGAGGCAGGTAGAGGAGAACTTCCCATAACCACGGACCCAAAAGAAGTCAGCACCACAACAGGTAAACCATCCCCTAGAGGCACTATGGGCCCTAATAGGGATGATACCACAACATCAGCGGATAGAAGAACATCCACCCGCGAGGATATATCAAAGGTGGGATCGGCAAGAATATAATTTTTGGCCCTTTTAACAACATTGAGAGGTACATGAAACCTGGGATTATCAGCAGTGATATCACTTAAAATATAAAACAAATGATTGGAAGTCACAATCTTGCCTTTGAGGTCACAAACAGAAAGCATACACTGACCTCTAGCGGTGGTAGCGGAAGAACCAATGCCACTAATAGAAGCATCACCAAAAAACCGAGAACAATTCAACCTTTGGACTAAATTTTCTGTCACAAAACTGGCATGCGAACATGAATCCAGCAACGCTCTAGCTACTATGTACTGTGTGGGTGAAATTTGCAGCCTAACAAGCGCAGTTGGGAGGATCACCCCAGATCTCCTGGTAGATATTCCAACAGACATACAAGCAACATTAGCTGCAGTCGAGGACTCAGGAAAGTGTAACAATGAATGATGCCCATCAGAACTACAATACTCACAAGGCTCGAAATCAGTACAATTGTTACCCTTGTGAGCTGGAAACAAACACCTAACACACAAGCCCTTGGACTTCACTGTTTTGAAACGCCCACGAGGGGTCAGCATGGAAAATTGAACACAAGAAAATATAATATGTTCCTTGGATGAACAAATATTACACTCCTTGATAACAGTAGTAGATAATGAGGAAAATGATTTATTGGGTGAAAATTTATTTTTATTAGGACCTTTAGACTTATTAAATCTTGAAGCACTAGGTGATTTAGAAGGGACTGATGCTCCAAGCGAAGCATTTTCTAATGCCCTAACATGACAATGAAGAAAATCTGTGATATCCTTTATGGAAGGAAAATCAATATTAGAAACAGACTTCTCAAATAAATCCCTTAAATTACCAGGAAATTTGGATAAAATAAATTGAACATAAACCAAATCCTGCACATGGGTATCAGGCTTATTCTTTATAAAATTCTCAAGTGAAGAAAAATGTACCTGATGTTGGTCAAGGAAATCCCTAATTGAATCGACATTATCTAACAAGGAGGGTAAATTTAAAATTCCATTAGAATGAATACTAACAGTGCGCCTGTTATTTGAAAATCTTTCTTTCAAAAGTTTAAGAGCTGAAGCATAATTACCTTCTGTGAATGGCAAATGTTTTACCACATTCAATGCAGAACCTTCAAGGTGACTGAGGAGGTACTCGAATTTTTGAGAAACACTTAAATGAGGTGAGGAGTCCACCAAAGTCTCAAATCTACTCAAAAAGGACTCAAAGTCAGTATAAGAACCTGAAAACTTATTAATTTTAATTTTAGGTAAAATAACAGAAGAACTATTCAAATTAATTGAGGCTTGATTATCAATAACAGTTGAAGAAGCTAAAGGCACAATAGGAGCAGTATATTTAGCAACCATAAACAACTTATTGAATAAACCTTTCAATTCAGAAACCTTTTTCTCAAGTATTTCTTCTGTAAGTCCCCTCACACAAAGTCTCAGCTGAGATATAAGGTGATATAAAATTTTCAAACTCCTTGAGCTCAGCCCTAAGAGAATCTTCATGGTAATCTGCTGATGATTTTGCTTGCAGGGGTGGTAAACTCTGTAAAGTATCAACATTATTATGAATTGAATTCAAGGAACCTTTAATCAAAGTGACTGTCCTGTTGAACTGAATTAAACTCATTTTTGGTGGCATATTGACAAGAAAGTAATTTACACAAATCAAAATCTAAATAAAATACAACAAAAAATTAGTTTCACAAAAATTAATGTTTAAAATGTTTTGAAAAAATGAACTACTTACATATACATGATAAACTTATAAAAAAGGAAAAACATCTCAAAGGAAATTATTGTAAACATTCTTCAATATTTCTTGCATTAAGAGCAATATGATACAAGACAAAGAAAAACTATGATCATTTGATAATGAACAAGAAATGTCATAAAAGTTAATTTATAATATAATATAAAATATATAATATAAATATACAAAATAGCGAAGAAATGATATAATGTAGTATCAAAACAAAGAAACCTTCCCAATATCAGAGAACAATACGGCACAGATAAGATAACCAAGAACCAGGCTGCAACAGGTTAGGCACTGGAAGGGTTATGAAATTTCCTGTAGTCGAATAATCATGAATAAAGAATTTTAAATCAATATTTTGGGTCAATTTTGACCAGAAAAAAAAAACACAGACATAAAAAAAATTATTTAAAATTTTAATACACAGATAGTTCATAAAAGAAAATGAGGTAATCAAAGGCATGAATAAAAAAACACGTAATAATGAAATAAATGAAAAATACGTAATAAATGCAAAAATATACATAAACTCATAAAATCCTCTGGTAGTATGTTAAGTAATAAATTTAAATTAAGTAGAGATCAAGAAAAAATGATTGAAAGTAAAAGGGGATTAAACCCTGGTGAGCTCAGAGAGCAAATGGAAATCAAACAAAATTATATATGTAAAATCGCTTACCTCGAACTGCTGGACCGCACGGCACAACCTGAAATCAGAGCTACGTGGCAGAAGGAAAAAGGGGTAAAGGGAAAAGGGATAAATTAGGACGAACCACATGGAGCCCTGATCCTGGCGATAGGCAGCTAGTCTCAAGCTGGAGGTGAAGAAAAAGGCGATCCCTTTCATGAGATTATATGAAAACGCAGCGTGCATGAAAATGACGACATACGCATATATTACGAATTCGTAGTTGAAGCACATTAATTTACTTAAGTACATAAAAATGACTGGTAAAGGGCCTATGACTACGAACGACATCCGTTCGTTCTGAATGATGAAACAGGAGTGAGGCTAAGGGCCCGGACGTGGATTAAGGGGTCAGACTCCGCATAAATAATTTAACGTAGTTTATTTAGCCTTTGAGTACCCCTTATAAACAAATTAATAATTTATAAAATTATTATAAAAATTTATTACATATAGATGATTTATAAAAATGTATTATATAAATTTTATTGAAATTAATGAACAATATTAAATTAAGAATATGCAGGTGTTGTGATACTTTTGAGCAGGAGTTTATATATATATATATATATATATATATATATATATATATATATATATATATATATATATATATATATATATATATATATATATATATACATATATATATATATATATATATATATATATATATATATATATATATAAATATACAAGCTCCTGCTCAAAAGTATCGCAACACCTGCATTTTCTTAATTTAATTGAGAAATTTGGCTTCTAGGGATTAGGGTCAATTATAAAAACAAGATAAAAGAAGAAAATAAGGTTTATTAATTAATAAAAAAGTATTTTTCACAAAAAAATAAATAAAAAGTAAATACCCACTTAGAATTATCAAAGTAAATAAACCTTAGATTGTATACAAAATGTTCTTAATACGCCGTGTTTCATCCTCTAGCTCTGATTACAACTTCCATGCGCCTTGGAATCCTTCTATGAGATCTTGAACGGCTTTCTGTGGACTTTGCTCCCATTCCTTCAGAACTGCTGTTTCCAGCCATGGGTGCAGGATTTCGGGCTCTAACCCTTCTCTTTAGTGTGTCCCAGTGGTGCTCTATACATTTTAAATCAGGGCTGATTGCAGGTCATTGAATCCTTTCGATTTCGATCGATATAATCGAGGTAGTATTTAACGCAGTTCGCAGTGTGTGGCCTTACATTGTCATGCATAAACATTGTGTCTGGGCCAGTGAAATGCATGAATGCCCGACATATGGTTGAATGGTTTCCTACACACCTGGGGCCCGTCAGAAGCCCACCACGCACCACGACAAGCTCTGTACGAGCTTCCTTGGAGATGCCTCCCGAGAACATTAAAGAGCCCCCTATATAAAGCACACGTGGACTGATGCAGCATTGGCTGAACCGTTCCTGAGGACTTCTCCAGACTCTGCCCCGACCATCTGGACTATGGAGAGAGATTCTCGTTTTGTCAGTGAAGAGTACGTGCTTCCAATCATCCGTGGTCCAATTCACATGTTCGCTTGCAATCGATCCACTGGCCTTCTCGAGGTAAGGCCAACTACACTAAGCCTCCTCCCAACATATCGCCTTAATATGCATAAGTTATGCACCTGAAGGAGTAGATTTTAGAGCTCTTAATTCGTCAATCCCCATCTCCGGAGCACTAGAACCATCAGAAATCGGTCATACATATATATATATATACACAAATATGTACATACATACATATATACATATACACAAATATGTACATACATACATATATATATACACAAATATGTTCATACATATATATATATATATATATATATATATATATATATATATATATATATATATATATATATATATATATATCTTAATCTTAATTATTTCATTAACGTTATTTCATAAGATAGTATTTATGTTGATGTTGTACATATCATTAGTTAGAAACTCTTATTTTTCTATTATGTTATTTCATTTTATCAATTGTCAATCAATTGCTGTAATCAGAAATTTTCTTTTATTTATTTACATAACCCATAGAATATTAAAAGAAAACTGAATTTACTGGCACTATGGCAGGCAGTCAGTTTTGGTAAGTTTGAATTTCGAAAACACATGCCACCACACCATGCCTTACTGTTCATGAGATAGCTTTGGAATCTAATTCTTGCAAATCAGCTATTTTTGACTATCTGAAGAAAGGCACAACTGTTGTTACAACATTTGGGTTGGTTCCCCCACGAGCTCAACGAAAAGCTTTAATTTCAAATTGTGATTTCTTATTGAAAAAAAAAAAATGGAATATCTCTTTTGGTATTAAAATATAATATAATATCACTTGCCAGAAAAAATCATAGGGATCACATGAAGTGGCAACGCTGGCTATGTTAAAGGCTAGTTCACATCCAAGGAAGATCTTGCGATGTTTGGTGATCCCAACTAGATCTACTGAAGAAAAATGGCCAGAGTTGACAAATAGGAATGGAGTTACATTCCAACATTATAATCCTCTGTTTATGTCTCTTTTATAACTAGACATCCCCTATTGAGTTTCGGGTGGGAGATTTTACCTAACTGACCTTATTTACTAGACATTGGTCTTTCAGATTAAGACATTCCTCCCATCTTTTCTGGTTCTACTAAAATGGTTTGTAATGGGGAAAGGGTGAAATCCTACTTAGAAAAATAAGGAAAAAAGGACATTAAATTATTCTCAGCATATAAAGACAGTGAGTTTTAGAACAAAATGGATTAAAGACAGTTTGAGCCATTAGACAGATTAATATCTAAAGGCGGCTATTATATTTAATTTATGTAAATAAATTCTAAACTTATAACAAATTTTTACTTTTGTCACAGAAATCAGACTACCCAACAATATTGCTTAATTTCTGATTTATTAAGTATTTATTGAATATTGCTAAATTTTACTTTTTAATTCTGTGTTAACATGAGTTTAATTTTTTTTTTTCAGCTTGGAAGTCAAGTTAAGCCCTTATGTATTGAACTGTATATTCGAGGATTCACTACAAACATTAACTTAATTGAACATCACAAATCTTCTTGTGATGATGAAAAAATTCTTAAAGCTGAAGTTCTTTTATCTCACAGCTTTTTGGAATTATCTGAGATTCTTTGTGATAACATAATCATTTATAGAGAATGTTTACTTACTGCATTTTCATTGTACCCCACAAAGGATTGTTTGAAGCGTTTAGAAAAAGCTGCATTATTGTGTGGTTCCTGTAAAAATGAAAGCTCAGAGTTAAAGAATCAAGATAATATTTGGAATAACTGTAAAAATGTGTCGTGTATTTTAAAAAATAAAAATACAGAGCAATTCATCGAAGCTGCCAACGGTTTAAACATTTTGAATTCGGAATTGTTGGGTTTGCCTTCACATCTTTGTGATGATCTTTCTACTGTACTTTCTAATCCTAGGTGTCAAACTTTAAGCTGGTCATTAGGTTGGATGCTGTTGAAAAAAGAGTGTGAAGATTATTTGGCTACTTATTTTGATAAAGAAAGAAGAAAAAATCGAAATCCTGAATTAAAATATTTAAATATTGACTATTCACAGTTTGAAAAACAGCCATTTAATAAAAAACATGATCATTTTAAGAACAAAAACAGGAAAAAAAACCTTTGTAAGTTGTCAGATTCAAATATAATTCAAGTTAGTGACAATAGCTGCTCTAAAGGTTTACCTAAAAAAAATGATGAAAAGAAAGCTAGTGAAAAAGGTATTCTAAAGTTTTCTAAGCTTAAAATTAATGAATTAAACTCAAAAAATAGTTTCTTATTATCTGACAAAAGTAAAATAACTCAGGAGCCATTTGTTCCAACAAAACCTACTATCATTAAGAGAACTTACTCACGAAAAAATGATAAATCTAATCATGAGGAACAAAAAATTCAGAATGTTATCCATAGAAGTCCATTACCTCAGGGTAATGTTGGATCTGTCTTTCAATGTGATTATAATCCATATTCCGGAAATTCTGTTCAAAGTCCTAAACCTGCTGAAGTTCCTCCCGAGACTCCAGACTCCAGTTATCATGATTCATCTTATCAATCAAAGTTAATTTCTTTGCTTAACCAAAAAATGCTTAATTATGATAATTATGCAGGATCTACTAAAAAATCTATAATTTTTAGACATAATTCTGCTGAATTTAATAAAAGTAAAAGCTCACTTGTAAACCAGTCTGTCTCAAAGAACAAAATACTTGCTAAATATATTCCTGGAATGAATTCTCTTGATTTAATTGTTCCTTTAAGGCCTGAGCCTACAGTTCAGGTAGTTCAGATACCTAGTCCTAACACAATTCTTCAGCCTGTTTCTTCAAATACTTCTTCAGCAATACAGACTAATAGTTCCTCAATTGCCATTTCAAAGCCTTTGACGGAACCCATTAATACACAGTCAAATGATGTTACTTCACAATCTCAGGCTCAGTCTCAAAGTATTGAAACTTCTATTGAAGCTACAAATAATTCTAGTTTTTTGCTAACCACGGTGGTAAATCCTGGGACATTAGCTCGTATTCACAGTTCCGATCAAAGGCATACTGCATCTCATGTTTCCAGTAATTTAACCTTGACGAGAACACAACAAAAGCCTTCTTCTTCAGATTCAGGTAGTTCGGAAAATTTAAATGTTGCAACAGATTCTGTGAGTGTGGGAGTGAATTCATCATCTCATGAGGGAAGTACACCAGTTACAGCCCATATTCAGCGAATCGGTCAACCGCATAAGCATAAACATCTCTATGATGAATCCAGTGCTTCAAATCTTCAAATTAAATCATCAAGTTCTAATTCAGGCATTCATATTCCTGGTAATATACAAATTTTTGAAGAATCAAACAAAGTCTCCTCCTCATCCCAATCCAATGCTGGCACAGTTTCTGGTTCTGTCTATAGATTCATTTTGAAAGATGGTAAAATATTGGAACAATATTGTCATGGCAATCAAAATTCAATTTTTCAACTTCCAGATATTTTACAAGAAAATAATCAAAATTCTGTTCAGCAAGAGCATGTAATTAAATTGTTAAAAAAGAAGAAAGATCCTAAGAAGGAAGATTCTGTTAGTGCTGAAAGTGTCCAAATTCCTAGTTTACCTCAGTTTCATCAAGTTTTTCGACGACAAGTATATCAAAGTGGTTCCATTATTGAAGGAGCTTCTATTCCGCCGTCTCCTAGCCAATTCACTGAAGATTCTTCATCCGAAATTCAGAAACAAGAAAATCCCTCGTCACCTCTCTCAAAAGCTGTTCAAACTGTTTTAAAAGAAGCAGATCCTAAAACAAAAAAGTCCAATGATAAGATAAATGAGGACATTCCTACAAATTTAATAACTAATCAGAATACCATTAAGGTTTCTTCTTGTACTGAAAACAAAGAAAGTGTGTCTGACTTGCAATCAACATCGGGTGTGATTTTCACTTGTAAAGTACCAATATCTCTATCAGGAAATACAGTTTTACAAGCTAAACCTGTATCAATACTTAAAACTTGTAATGCTCATGATGTCTCAAAAATTTCTCAAAAGATAGATTCAGATTCTAAAAATAAAGATTCTGTTATAAGAAGTAACATGAATGCATTACTTGCTGCTGCTTTACAAAATAACCCCCTTAAATCCAGTTCTGACTCTAGTGATAATTCTACAATTCATAATGTTAAACAGATTAAAGTTGGTATACAAGAAATAAAACCTGATAGTTCTCCTATTCTGGCTTCTAAAATCAGAATTCCTTCTCCTTCTCAAAAAAATGTTAAAAGGCAGCCCCTAGTTCAACATAATGTAACTAGATTTTCAAGGCCTACTACTCATGTGTCTTCTGGTACTACAATTAACCAGAATGCTCCACCTGTTGTTACTATACCTTTACCCTCAAGAACCGTACAAGTTTTGACTAATATTAATCAAAATCCCTTACCAAATTTATCAAAAATTGACAGACGAGATCAGAATATTTCTCAAAACAATGACCAGTCTTCAGTTAGCTCCACAACATTAGAACAACTAAGAGAATTTGAATCCGTCCTGGAGCAAGTTACTAATACATCTCAAATGAAAGAAAGAAGTAATGTAAAGAAGACAGAATCTTTAACTTCGGTGCAAACATCTAATCCAGAATTTTCTAACTCAGGATCATCTAAAGTGAATACTTTATTTCAGACATCTTTGGTGAGTGCTATTTCTGATCTAAGTGCTGACAGAGTTAGTCTTACGTTTATCAGTAAGTCCTCCACTACTTGTTCCAATACATTAATCACCAGTAATTCTCCGAAAATATCGGCCTCTACTCCAGTTGTTGTTGTTCAGAGTTGCAGCCGGCCTTTAACTTCTCCTGCTTTGAGTATAAGTTCACAAAACTCTCCTGGTTCTTCTCCTACTACACCACCATCTAACTCTCAATCAAAAATTAACTCTAAACTTACTAAGCCTAAAACTAAATCTATTGGTAAAACAGCACCCGCAGCAACGTTAAAAGTTTCAACTCTTCCAAAACCTCAACAAAAGCCTCAAGAAGATGAACAAACAACCCAAAGAATTTATGCTATTCTAGATAAATATGCTGAACAACTTAGAAACTCACCAGAGTTAAAAAACAAACCTGCTCCTAGAAGACGTTCAAATCCTCCTACTAATCCTTCACAATCTTCAAAACGAAAAAAGTCATCTCAAGGAAAGTCTAAAAATTTTTCAAGTATTCCATCCTGTTCTGGTTTGGAGATGAGTCCATGTTCTGAAGATTTGAGAAATGCTGGTAGTGAAGATAGCTCTAATGGTATTAGTCAGGTTACACAGACCATTAGTTCTCCACATAGTAGAAATGAAGAACATTCTAACCCTTCAGATGTTGCATCTGAAAAACCTGAATCACTGGATAAAGAGCAACGATTACAGCATCGAATTTTAGTTGCTGATCAAACATCAGGCTCAGGAAGAACAGTAATAGTACAAGATAATGTTCAACCAGTTATTAGTATGGAAGGTACCAAAGTTATTGCAGGGAAACAGCTTGTTGTTGGTAGTGGTGCCACAGTTCCTCTAACATTATCACTACCTGGTACTGGAAATGTAAAACAGGTATTGTTTCCAGTTCCTGCTGATGGTAGACCTTTTGTTGTTGCCAAAGTTCCAAAGATGTATAGGTTCCATCAAGTAACAATGCCTACTGGTTCACCTCTCATTGCTTCAGCCAGTTCTGGAACTGTTCTTTTAAGACAGATGTGCCTGAATAAGTCTAATTCCACATTAAAACAAGTCAAACTTCCTGTTGTTTCCCAAATTTCATCACATATGGCTTCTCAGCCCACAGTTGTTTTGCCATCAGGTTCTCAATCTTTTACATTATCTGCAGGCTCTACTACTTTAGACAGTGATATTGGTATAACCTTGGACAATACTATTTTACTAAATTCTTCATCAACATCAGGATCATCTATAGGTTTTCTGCAAAGAAATTTGTCCAAAGCGACACAGCCTTCAAACGTTTTAGCAAACAGTCGCTCTGTAACTTCTCAAGAATCTAGTCATGTTCCTACCTCCAGTGAAGTTATGGTATCAGTAAAATCCGACGGTAATTTAATACACCCAGAAAATTTGAACACAGATTGTTCTCAGTCTTCTGTTAATAATAAGGATTTTAAAAATGAAGAAGTAAAATTTTGTTCAAATAATGATGAAATTGAAGAAAAGAGTAGAAAAACGGTTCCTGCAATATCTTCTCCTACAGCTAATACAAATTGGACGCAAGCCCTTAAAGATGCTAATGCGAATTGTGGTATATTAAATAAAATTAAAGAGAAAGAAGAAAAAGATAATGTTCGAAAAGAATCTTCAGATATCAAAGGTAATTATTAAATTTAATCTTTTCATTTTTTTTTATTTCTTTTAATTACTGGGGTAAAGGATTTTCTATTCGAAGGATATTAATTTAACTTCTCACAAAATATTTTACCCTTTAATTTAAAAGTTATGGTTTCTTAAAAATTGGCACCCATAGTCTCATCATTCAATGAATAGCACTGTTAAGGTAAATTAGCCTTATAAACACTTAGTATTAGGGGGAGAGGAAAAAGTTTATCAGTTTTTTTGAATGACTGTACTCATGTTTTTTAATGTTCCATTTACATTTTCTTAGTGGTAAATCCTACATTCTCCATGATAATGGAGTGTTACCAGCACTTTAAAACAATGGACTGTTCTTGGATGAATTTTGTCATACCTGGATCTTATACGTTCACTATCAATTTTCAAATAGCTGGCTTTTAGCTCCTAGGGGGGATAGAAGTTTATCTGTGCTTTTAAGAGCATTATGCATCTTAGTTTTATTGGGCTTTTTAATGACTTCACCAACATTTTACATACAATTCTTAATTAAAACTACTTAGTGCTGAATAAATTTTCTCTCCTTTGGAGTATCTTATGATATCTCCAAGGTATAATTTGGATATTGGTGGCAGGCTGTGTCATAAAGTTTTTTCTTACACAGTGGTATTCTGTGCTGAAATTTAAATCTTCCTGAAGAAGATGAAGTTTTACTATAAACATGGTCAATTTCAGTTATTTCACGTTTGAGTTCAGTCTACCACCAGAAAGCAGCGGAATATTGATGGCAGACTGCAAGTTTACACTAACATGCTAGTACCAAATGCCAAAATTTAACTTTCCCAAAATACATTAATTTTGTTCTTGAAAGTTGCAAATTTTCAAATTCAGTCTGCCTAACTGAAGTAGGTGGATTTTGATCATTAACCCTCATTCGGGTGCGTCAAGAATGTTCCGCTGTCGGGTGCATGTTACTCCGAGATCTTCTCAACCATAATCATAAAACATTATTTCATTTTATTTAAACTTAAAAGTTAAAAGTTTCATTTGATTCATTAAGAATGGAAGCGTTAGTTTAGAAAAAAAATTGAAGAGTAAAATGGAAAGAAAAAAAAAATCATGGTAGGTAAAACAAATATCCAAGTACGAAATAGGATTTTATTATTAAAAACAATTGAAAATATTACTGTATCAAAGTTCATCAATACAAATTTTTTAAAAACATACAAATGAATTTTCAGAATATAAAAAGACTATGTGTAAATGAAATATCTGATACAAACGAAAAGTAAAAAAAAAAAAAAAAAAAAAAAAAAAAAAAAAAAAAAAAAAAAATACAAATATTTTATATGAATGAAAATTTGTCCAAATACAATATGATGCAATTTAAAAAATAAATAGGCTTAAATAATTACAAGGAAACTCCCTTTTATTTAATTTATTATAAAAATTTTTGCCGTTTATTATTTTTTATCATAATTCTTGCCAACCTCAGATTTGGAGTCCCCATCCCTTTCCTGGTCTGAACGGCCATCCCTTTCTTCGAAGTCAGTATCTGGTTCATCATCGTTGTTCTCGTCAATTTCATGATCACCAACATCATTCATTAACAATTTATGGATAGCATTTACATCTTGTTTATCCAAATCGAAAATATTCTTGTATTCCATTCTGAAAAGTAGAAAAATACGAAACCGGGCGCGTGTATCTCTCAGATAATAGGCTTTACAGTCATTCAGATATGAAATAAAATGAGTAAAATATATATTTATATTTTAATTGTTACATAGAGAAACTAAATCAATAAATAAAAAAAAGAAATACGGAATTGAAAAAACTTACGTGAACGGGTGCGTTGTATCAAGCAGATTAAAAATGAATAAATCATAGAACACTATCCAATGCAATGGCAACACTGAACTTTACAGAAAGACCTGTGGAACACATAACTGGGAGCAGAACACCACCACCGTCAAGAAGGCAGTTTGGTGAATATTTTTCTTTAAAAAGTGTATCTCATAGATAACGCTCCGACGGAGGCTTCAATTGACAATTTTTGAATTTCAGTCTGTCGGTTGATTTCAACAGACTAGCCTTGGCAGCCAAGACAGACATGCTCTATTCTTATACCACAGGTACTTGAACATATTAAAATTTGAATCCTCCCAAAAATGATGAAATTTATCATCAAATTTTGCAATTTTTCAATTTGTCTGTCATTACTTTTCAGCTGCTTAGGCTTGGCAGAAAAATCGCAAACTCCTTCATTGGAAATGTATTATCACATGTGAAAAATTGAGGTGTCCCAAATACTGTGAATTTTACATCCCAATAAATACAAAATTTGAAATTGAGTCTGCCAGGGGTCATCAGCCGTTTAAAAGTGGCAGACTGATGAAAAAATCCATATTTGAACATAATCCATCATCGATCAAGGTTTTCATTTGTAACGTTTTCTTCACTATTTACATGGCTGCCATTTTTGAAAGCAACCGCTTTGAAATGGCAGACTTCGATTTTCTTACTCAGAATGGAATGGGATTTTCATTATAAGTAGTCAAACCTTCTGAAATGAACACCCATTTTTGGCCTCAGTTCCAGGACTATGATGTTTTACCTTTTTCAAGATATGCATTGTTTAACAGACTCACCTCCTCCATCTTCTCTCCCTTGATGACCACCCCATGCCAAATTTTCCTTCTCCTTCACCACTTCCCTCCAAAATATTAAATTGAATGAATGTTTACTTTCACTGAATTATATCAGACTTGTTATTGAGGATATAAATACAATTGCGTAACTAAATGAAACATGAAAATATGCATAATGGCCCAACTTCGAAAAGCTGTATCTCAGGAACTATTCAGTCTACTCAGCTAGTTTTGGTCTCATATTATAGTTAATTTAATCTTATTAAATATTGAGAATAGGTTTTGTCAAAAACATGCTTCTGGTCAAAATGGGGAAAAACGGAAGAAGTGCAAAAATTTTGCAGATTTTGGGAAATTCAAAAGTGATCCTAGGGGCTATCAAGGTCAGAAACTTGGCTTTTGTATCTCAGTCAAGTTCCATACAAGAAAAAAACTAATACCACCGTCTATCTACCACCACTTGATACAGCTTAGGCCCCCTTCATGACAAAGTTACTGAACTAATAAATATAATAAAAAGTAAATGTTTAAAAAAAAAATTTTAAAAAGATATTAAACGAAAATATTTTTTATTATTTTTAAATATTTTATTTTTGAAGAGAAAAGATTGGGCTCAGCCGGACAAAAATTGTCCACCTCTCGTAACTACTCGTAAAACTTACGAGATCGGGGGAGAGGTATCAGTGAAGAAGAAGGATTGGCTCCACTTGGAGCCGAACACGGTGGTGTGACCCCAGTGGTTAGCGTACCGCGCATGTCACATGGGAGACCCACACGGGTCGACTCCCAGCTGAGCCCAATCTTTTCTCTTCAAAAATAAAATATTTAAAAATAAGGTCGTTACCCACGATAATGATTAAATTAATAGAAAATATTTTTTAATTAAAATTAATTTAATTTTTTTTCTACCTTGCATATATCTTTCTAAATCATTTTTTCCCTAAGGGTACAATATTAAAAAGACTCTTTGCCTGGAGAAATAATTAATAAACAGCGAGTTAGGCCGCTTTAACCGAATACATGTCACAGCAAGTGCCAAAGGCGTATTGACTTACTGCACGTCAGGGTTCCTCACACCTGAAATATAATTTTAGTTACATATTTTGAATCAGCAAGATGTATGCTGCAACTTTTATTTTAAGTATTTTTGGGTATTCGTTTGTTTGGTATGTCGCTTTATGCCAAGAAGGCTAATTGGACAATGCTACAGTTGGATTCTTAAATTTGCCTATCCAGGTATAATTAGGATAGGGATCATTAACAAGTACCTGACATCTTACAGGCTCGGGGCCTCTATTTTACGTCCTATCCTAGGAATGGCATAGCCAAGGATTTTTTACTCCCTTTAAAAAAATCCCAGGGCCACCTCGGGATGGCTCTAGAAGAGGGTCGGGGAACCCGCGACCTTTAGTATAGTAGGCTGCTCTGCTAAACACTATACCTCAGGTGACCCTGAAGTTTTTGGGTATTATTTGAAATGAAAGTTCTGTTACAAAAACCTAATCAAGTGTAAATTTTTACTAAAAAATTAAGCCTATGTAGCAAATTATAGCTAAAGTATTAAAGTCACAGATAAACATTATGTAAGATCTTTTAAAGAATAGATAAAGAGGAACAAAATGATACAAGATGTATCAATATCGAATCAAAAATAACGAAGTATTGATTAATAACCAGAAGAGTCTCGAAACGGAGGTTGCAGGGGTCCCTGGGTTAGTGCTAAGGGGAGGGGTGGAGACTTTTGAGAAAATACTGTGTTGAGGAAAAAATAATTAGCGAAAATGAAAAATAATTTAGTAGATAACAAAGAAAGGCTTGCGGAAGGTGCTTACAGACTGAAAAGACAATACAAAATATTTTCAAATAATATAAAGTATTATACTGAGAAGAAAAAAAATATAAATATGTGTTTACAGCGTTTGAATAATTATATATGGTAATATATTAACTATAGAATAATATAATGAATATAAAATGAGAATAAATCAAGAAAATATTAGTAATGAAAATTATAAAATAATATACTGATAAGAGAACACTGTAAATATGTAAACGTAACGATAGAACAATTATATAATAGAATAAAAATTAAGCAATAATGGAATAACTAAGCAATAATAGACTAATAACTAAGCAATTTATATTGTTATAAAAATATTTGTATAATAGATAATTCTGCAAAGTGGAGGACCTAACGAAAAAGTTTTAACATTAAATGTAATGTAAATATACTAGTATATATATCCAGCCTGGAGGACCAAATGTTAAGGCAGTTTGGGAATTCTGTGTTTAGAATTTCTTCAAGCTAAACCTTTTAAGTATGTCAGAATTAACTAAATTTTTTTTTTAATACATTGTATTTATTGAAGCATATTTTTACATGGATTAATAATTACAAATAATTTCCTAATGTCTAAGTAGTTATTTTTATGAATATTTTATCAAATCCCCCGATACTTCAAAACCCAAAGTCTTAGCAGGAAGTAACCACTCCGAATTCTTTCACGTTTTCATTTGTATTTCCATGCAGGGTTTAGCTAATGTTATGTGTAAGGAGCTTATTGCCTGCTAAATTTGATGCTCAGCAACATTTATCTAAAATATTTTCGATTTAAACTAGGTGTTTTTGAGTTAGAGGTGTTGGACTACGCTTTCCACCAAAATCATAAAAATTACAGATTTTTGATGTACCGAAACATCCTTGAAGCAGTGGAAAATCGCAGCTCCCAATCCTATCGATGAATCATCAGCAGCAATAACTATGGGTAATTTTGGATCCTAAGGCACTAGTACAGGAGTAGACACCAAGTATTCCTTGATCGCCACAAAAGCCTTCATTCCAGTCCCGCTGTACTCCTTTCTTTTTTAAGTTGTTCAACGGACTGCAAAGAGAAGAAAACATAGGAATGAATTTTTAATAGAAAGTAACCATTCCTAAAAAGGACTCTAATTCTTTTTCATCTCGAGATCTAGGCATTTCCAGGATGGGACTAATCTTTTCTTTTCAAGTTTTAATACCATTTTTGGAAACTGTAAGCCCTAGATATTTAACTGAATTTTGCAGGAATGTGCATTTCTCTCTGTTTAACTGGAATCCATATGCCTCTATTCTTTTTAGTACCTCTCCCAAGAATACATAGTACATATATTTATTTAATAATGTTGTATTCTTATGATTTTTCTACAAATAAAACAAGAAAATAATAATAAAAATCAATTTAAATATTTAAAAAAAATTAAATATTTTGAAAAATCTAAAAACAACTATTTGAAACTATTAAAAACTATTTTACCTATAATATTTACATCAATTATTTGAGTAAAACATTAAATTTATGAAAAAGCATTTTTTTCTTCTCCCTTAGTGCCTGGAAATGTTTTTAAAATATTTTTTGACTTCGTTCTGGAATTAGGTTTCGAAAAATCTTTTGTTGACCACATTGTTTCACCGTCCTTTCCAAAAACGAATTCCCTATCATCATCTGACTCATATTCATTATCCGCTGACTCATATTCATCATCTGACTCATATTCATCATCGGCTGCCTTCTTGTTTTGAGTCACTGTCGTGCTCTTGGTCAGAATAATTTATGATTTCATCTTCCCCATGAGAAAAATCCGACTCTGATTCTTCAAAGATCCCTTCTTTCTCATCTGACAACTCTCTCAAAATCCTTTGAATATCTTCATATTTTATATTGGCCATTAAAGAGAATAATTTTCGGATATTTAACATAAACAAAAAAAAAAAAAAAAAATCCGAAAACAAAATAATAAAAAGAAGAACCTTATAACTTACATGTCCGGGTGCGTGGTTGCTTTTTGACACCTACCATGGTTTTCAATAATAAGCAGGCAATAACTGGTCACTTGTCACTCTAACAAAAGTCAGTGTGAGACTTATCCAGGGAGGAGGAGTCCACGAAAAGGTACGAAGGGCGGGAAGGGGTAATTCTAATTGCTACCTGCACGACCAACCTTTCATGAGAATTGGTGTCCAAAATGAACCAGCACGCTCGGTCTAGGGTTAACTGAATACAACATTGCTAATTCGACAACTTCATTAAAAGACTCGTGATCTTTCTGTAGTAAATTCGCCTTGATATTCTCTTCAACAAGTCCTATAACAAAAGCAGTGATGAGAGCTTGTTGAAAAAAATCTGCTGAGAAATCACAAACAGATGACTTTTCACAGAGCTCATTTGCATATTCATTTACAGTTTTATAACCTTGTTTTGTAGAAATGAATTTTACCCTTCCGAAATTACTATCTTTTTTACTTTTAATGTTTTACCAGAAGAGTATATAGATTTTTGGCTGAATAATCACATATTGTTAGGTTTTACCAAATTTATCAAAAATTCTAAAACAGCTATATCCATACTTTCAATAAAATGAAGCCTATTTGTTTCCTCGTCATCGATCACCAACAACCTAATACTAGCTGGAAACTGATGGTACCATACCTCAATATCTCCTTTGTCCAGATGAAACTTCTCACATCTGAATAAATCTCTGATATGGGGCCTTTCCGCTCTCACCAATACTACCTGAGGGTTCACCTCCTTCCCAGCTTGCATAAATCTTTTCGTCATCGTCGCCAGTGATATATTTTAGACAAAAGGTAAACGGGTACTTATTTTATTAACAAGTATATAAACTATTTTATAATAATCACAATAATTCATAATCACACCTGACCTATAAAACCTTCACAAGTTAACTTTTTATATAAATCGATTTCTACTTAGGATTTAAAAATAACAATAATGAAGATTAAGTCATTAATTGATTCCGATTTAGAAACCCACTCTGATAATTCATTATCCAATTTATTTTGTTCCAGTTGGTTTCTAGTCATGGAAATTTTCTTGTTAATCAGTGCCTAAGTTTTAGAAGAAAATATTTCTTTAATTTTTTCCCAGTTAGCTCCCTTTGCTCTATTAATATACCCTTTTTTTCACTTATCCTGGTAGGTTAGTGAGGATGTAGATTTGATATTAAATGTTAATAATATATGGTCAGATAAGCTTTCTTCTTCACTTGTGTAGGCAAATCCGCACGAACCCTTCCTGCTTACGTCATAGGACGCCTGTCTCAGCGCAGATTTTATTGAATTCCCTTTTAATAATATTACAATTTCTAGCGATTCCTTTAAAGTGACAAAGATTAATATTTTCCATTATTTTAAATTCTGATTTCACAACTGAGATTTTTTCTCCACAAACCCGACATATTCACGAAAATCAGACTTTTATTAAAAAAAATTTTGGATTGGTAGTTTTTTTTCACTCCTAATACTGAAAGAACCTTGTATCTACATAAAAATTAAATTTTATTTTCCATGTGATTATTAATATCAATATTAATTTCAAACAGGATAGGTTTATCAATTAAAATAAAAAGAAATCTAAAAGAACATTGGATGGAAATTATATAAATAGGTTTCATTTATAATCGATGGTGAAATCTCAGGAAAAATATGGGAAACAAAATTATTGTATGTAAAGAACAAACAATAAAATCTATTGATTATTAATGATAATGTATATATTTATAAAACAACAATCTATTAAACAATACATTTACTCAAAAGTATATGTACTAAATTCAAAATATACCATTACGTCACCATACCTTTATACCAACATAATATATTATTATGTTACATTATTAATTTTTGTTTCTAAGGAACTTTTTCAATGTGATATTTAAGATTTTTTCTCTTCTAAATTTTCATATTTTCTAAGCAAATTTTTCAATTTTATGATATATTAATCATAATTGTGCAACTTTTTTTACAACTACCTTGGGTGTTGATAATGACATTTTTTCTAGCATAATTGAAGTTATTCTTTGAACAATTTTTGTATTTGTTAAAAAATTGTCCCTTTTTGCTTAGGACTTAATTTTTTTTCCCCCATTTTATACAATAACCTTCCGACTAAAAACTAAACTCTGCCGCCGGAGTAGTATGTCCCCCAAAAAATAAATGTTACTTCCATGGTGGTAAACTGTAAGTGTGAATATTACTTTCTGAGTCAGCACCCAATTGAAGATATTGGTTTTTAAATTTAAAAGCTAGCCATCCCCCAATGCCATCATAAGGCCTCATTAGGAGTTTCAAGATGATCAACTTCATCAATTTCGGAAGCTGAGGTGTTTCCTTCTATAATGAAATTCCAAACTTAATGTAAAGAATTTGATACTTTTATTACTTTAAAGGTTTAATTTATAATTAAGATAAAATTACTAACCAGTCACTAAAAATTCCTCAATTGCTCGATAAAAAAAAACCAAACAAAATCTGAACATAATCACTGGAGTAATGCCTACCTACTGGTTGCCAATTCACAGATGCCTCCCAATACGCCATAGGTCGGGCAGCCATATTGTCCCTGAGAAACTGAGCCCACCTCCTCTCTACTCATCTTGAGCTCTTATCAGTAGCGGGATGACAAATGTTTAATTTTGCCATCTTCATACATTAATTATATTTAATGATAAGAGTTAATGTGTTTAATTTTTTGGTTAGTGCATTTACGCAGTATGTTCCTCTGCTCAGAAAGGGAATCTTGTAGGTGATCACAAGTTTTACTTCCATGATATTTAGTTCCTAAACAGTTCCTACACCTGCATATGTAAATGCTATCCCGCATTGTGCATGTAACCCATCCACATTTAATTTTTCCCATGCCTACTAACTTTTTGCGTAGTTTACGATCCACTTCAACCACTGCACTTTTTATCTTTTTTGCTATTTATATTCCGTGACAAGATGATTGGAAAAGGGACAAATGTTGTGGATGTGTGTATGTGGGTGTGTGTTTATAAGGTGAAGTGGGGTAAGTGCGTCATTTGGACTGCAAAGTTTTCTTAACCTTTCGCTGGGCGCTAAGACTTTTGTAAAACCACCAGGCGCTAGCCGTATTTTGGAGGGCGTACAACTTTTGTTCTATTTCACTTTCCAATTGACTCTTAATGATGATTTTATTTACTATAATTATAAGATTCTTCATTTTTATGTAAAAAAAAAGTACAAATTAACAAAAAAATTATATGAATTTATTTATAACAAGATTAAAAATTCACAAACAATATTTGATTATGATTTTGGTCAGAGAAGTTGGGTCCCTCTGTCGCAAATGCGGCAGAGAGCCTGAAACACCAGCACATGTGCTGGGGAAATGCCCCAACAACTCGCTCCTGATAACACGCCGTCACCACAGAGTCAAGCACGAGTTGATGAAGCTCCTTAAAGAAAGGGATGTTGCGTGCTATGAAGAGGTTTGCTGTGTGGATACAGAGGGGTCCATGAGATATGCTGATATAGTGGCATTTTTTAAGACCCGAAAGTTAGCAATCATTCTGGATCCCACTGTTAGATAGTAATCCAATGACCTCGACCAGGCGAGCAAAATTGAAACGGAAAAGAAGGAAATTTACGAAAAATGTGTCCCTTTCCTTTAAGAGAAGTTCTGTGAAGGCTTCGGTGAGAGAGACTTCAACGTGAGAGGTCATTGGTTAGGAGCCCCCAGAACTATACCAAGCTCAACAAGGAGCTTCATGGAGGATCTTGGTGTCGACATCAAGGATGTAGCGAAGATTGCAGAATAGAATATATTGTTCTCGACTCCCTGGGAATCATTCACCACCACATCCATTCTTAGAATTTAAATTAAAAATCGTTGAAGGGCCATGTATGTATATATATTATTTATTTATTGATATATTCACCTCTAAACGACTTTTATTTATATATTGTTGTTTTTGTTTTGTTTTTTTGTCTTTTTAAATCTAGTATGCTGTTTATTAGCAACCCAATATAATTAGGCAGCATCACTATTTTCAATAAAGTGTTTTTCTCTCTCTAACTAAATCAATATTTCGTTTTCAAACACGTTCATATTTTAATATTAAAAAAAAATTATAAAATATAATCTAATTAAAAAAAATATGATTGAATTCAAATGAGATATGACATCAATTGGAAACAACATAATATGTTGTGTATTATTCTACTACTAATAAAATTTTCTAGTATCAAAATACTGTATACGAACAATGAGAATATATTTTATGTCAATTATAGGAATATGCATAAAATAACCGATTTCAAATATCATTGAAAAAATGCTTTGCGCATGTGATGTTTATTTAAAACCAAACATTTTTCTGGTTACATTTTTTATTTTTTATACATAAGGAAATGCGTAATTGAATTATAAATAAGTAATGACTTAGCCGCACTTTATCAATTTTCTATAAAACATCATAACATCCAAAATGAATGAAAGAAAGATTTTTTTTTTCATGCAAACCATGTATTCTTGTAAATATTTGTATTTTATCAATAGCTATACTGATAAATAATAATAAATGAAAATTTGAGTGAAAGAACTCCAATTCACACTTACGTTTTGTTGAAAATTTCTATTACACCGGTGGGCGCTAGACCTACTACGGACGGCAGAGCAGACAATTTGCACTACAATGCTCGCTATTCACCCCTCTTCCGCAGACCTGGTTTCAGGCCGAAATCGAGATTTATATATATAATACATGTAATTGTGTAATATGTCTAGTTTAGCAATAATATCAATGCAAGCTTATAAAATGACAGTAATTAAACTTAATTATTCATAAAGTATGTGGGCTTGGTATAGAAGATTGGCATATAGAAGATAGGTGCACTAGTTAGGTTATAGGATCGAATCCCGGGCCCTACTTCCTAGTACAGCTGATACCCGCAAGAAGTTAGACTATACCTACCTATACCATTAACTAGCAAAGGCTTGGAACGGTGAAATATATTTGCAGTAACAGGCTGATAATAATAATAATTCATATTACCATATCTAAATAATAAATAACACTTAAATCTCCAATTTTTTTTTTTTTAACGTCTTCTTTGTGGTCTAAACGGAAAAAAGTTTTAGGGATATTATTAGTGATCCATTGGGGGGGGGGGGGAAGCTGCCAAGGTCGAAAAAATGGTTTTTGCATTTGAGTCTAAAAGAACATAGGAAGTAACCGATATTTGGGTCAGTCACTATTAGGTTTATGTTTTTTATGCATTTTCAAGTCCCATTTATGCACTTGCTCAATGCAAATTTAACTTTTAAAATAAAAGTTAAAAATATAACTTTTAAAACTTCTAAAAAGATTTGATTATTTATTGGGGTTAGTGCAAAAGTAAAGGACTCCATCCAATTATTTTGCTGCTTGACTTAATGTGAGAAAATATGTTTATAGAGCCGATGAACTTTAATAGCATTCACACTTACCCCTCTGTACACCAAACCTGAATCAACAAGTGTGACTATGAAGTGTCCCAGTGAGGTTACTAAAAATGCGTATGGAGACTCATCCCCTTGCTGTAGCACTATGAAACATTGGTATAGTTTATCAAAATGGGGTGAGAATCGTTAAAAGACTATCCGCGGCTGGTGTGGAAGCAACCACCCCTAACATCATCAGCCGAATTGAAGTATTTTTTGTCATCCAATTGATTTATAGACTCAGATACTGACTGGGTATTAGACTTAGGTCTACCAATATGATCCTGAGTCTAAACAGGAGTTTATGTAGTGATGTAGGAAAGGTAAAAAGCCACTGGTCAAGTTCAAAGTCACACCCATGGCAGGAAAAATCATGGCCTCTATTTTTGGGGAATCAGAAGAAATCCTGATGATTGATTACAAAGACAAATACATTGCAATCGCAGGAGAGTCCTACTGTTCTAACCTCTCTTAGAAATTCAATCAATGGGATGAGATGGGGAAAGTTAAGCCGAGGAATCTTTCTGCTTCATGACAGTGATGGCTACTTTTGACACTTATGGTTTTGATTTGATCTACCATCAACCCTACATCTCTGAACTGACCCCTAGTGACTACTTTCTGTTCCTAAACCTCAAAAAAGGACCTCAGGAGAAGGCGATTTGAAGATGAAAACTAACTCAAAGAGGTTATCGATGCACATATTGAATCTAAAGATGAAAGTAATTATTTGGGGGTTTAGAGAAATCAATAAATAGATTTAATAAATGTGTATCAAGGTACATTATATTAAAATATATATAACTTTTTGTGTTTATTTCATTCCTTACTGGGTCTGGCCAAGAACTTTTTGACCTCCCCTCGTACCTGGTTGTACAATCTTACAATCTCTGTTGGTGTAGTTATCTCTCAACAAAGGCAGAAAATTATTTGTACACCTTCTATACACTCACACACACATATGCATAAATACATACAAACATAGAGGGTGTCTAAGAAAAAAATATGAACCGCTTAAAATTTAAGAGAATCAAACTTATAGTGCTAGTTGAGTTCAATAAATAGTCAACCCCAGTTTTTAAGAGAAATGCCCTTCAAGGTCTGATATGGCCCTTCAAACATTGGGATTCCCTTTTGACCCATCGCTCTTATTTTGAATAGGACATAATATAAATAAATGAAATTCTTTGATCTCATTTTTTGAATGTAGACTTTAAAGGAAATATATAGGCAAATTAAAATATTAGGTGTCTACAAAAATTGGTAAAAACTTAATTCAAGCTGAGATACAGGCCAGAATAAAGCTGGAAATGCTTGTTACTTTTTAGTTGTCAAAATTAAACAACACCTACTGTTTTTCCAAAAATGAAAAAGTTATAATTTACTGAATTAATCACCTTCTTATTGTTCTTTATTGTTTTAGTGCATGTGCACACACACACACACACACAATTATGTAGTTATATAGAGAACTTTTATGTTTATTAAAATTTTATTTATCTATTTTTTTTTTTTTTTTCAGGCTGTGAACTTACAGATTTATGTATAGATAGAAAACATGATGAATTATTAAGTAAGACTGGTTTTGCCGAAAATAAAAATGTTAATAAACAAAAGAATTCAGAAAAAAATTCGTATTCTTTGGATGGAAGTATTGCTGATTCAAAGTCTGTTCAACCAAATTTGAATGATCGTTGGCAGCTTAATATAAAACTTGAAAAATCTTGCAACTCAATAAAAAATGAATCAATATCACCTTGTTTAGGTGAGGCAGAAAAAGAAACAGATTCCACCCAACAAACTGTTTCACAGCAACCACAATCACATGGCCAAGGTTTGAAAAGAAAAGTTGAAAATACTATTTTCCAAATTGCTTTTAAAAGGGATAAAGTTAAGCTCACTAAAGATGATTTATTACAACAAAGAAGTGCTAGTGCTCTTGAACGTGAACTTCGATTACAGAAAAGCCTTTCTGAAGAATGTGAAGATTTAGGTGTTGATAAACCTAGTACAAGTGATCTATTTCCAGAAGCAGAACTTTTATTAGATTCTGATCCTTTAAGTAGAGATAGTCTTCAAGGAGAACTTTTTTCAAGAGCAGAATCATCATCAAGTAGTTTAAGTTCTCCTAATTGTAGTCCTGTATTGGCTAGTAAACATAGTAATAGTAGTTGGAAAAAACAACAAAGATCTGTTTTGAGGCATAAATTCAATTACAGTAGAAGTATTAGTCCTGCTAAAAAAAATTCCTTCGAAAAAAACGATTCTGCAAAAGACACTATAAACTCAAACTTGCTTTTAAACTCTTCTAAAAGTGTTGGTTATGGTATCAAAAATTCTAGTGGCTTTAAATGTTTGTCAAAAGAAAAAGAAACAATATCTGGTGATCCAGATCTTGGCATGGAATGTACTGATAGTGATCCTTGTAATTTTTCTGATGTTGATGACGATTGCCATGATACTGATATTTTAGATACAGAAGGTGATTCAGATGTAGACTTTCTTCCTAAAACTCAAGATATTAAGCATTGTGATTCACAAAAAGATGTATCTATTGAAAAGACTAATGATTCATTATTGAGTAGGTTATCTCATACACCGTTTAATAAATGTGATTATTATTCAAATAAAGATAGTAATGTTGACAAAAGGAATGTTAATACATCTCCATGGTACCATATGACTAAAGGAGCTCACAAAGAAACTTTGGAAGACGATATAGATAAAAGTAATAATGGTACAATTAGAGAAGGGCTGGATGAATCTGAGAATGGAGCTTTGGAAGACTTTGATGACCAACAAGATTCGTTAAATAATTACAGTCCTGTTAAAGTGTTTCAGGGTAGGAAAAGAAAAAAAATTGGACTTTTTTTAGCTAGTCCTAGTGAAGAAGAGAGTGGCAGTTCATTGGACACTGTATTAGCTGGTTCTGATTCATGTTCTGGCTATCATGACAATCTCAGTAAGAGATCAAATGCTAGAGGTAGGATTAAGAAAGGATGTCCTTGTTTTAATGGGTCACCCGAACCTAACAAAAAAAAGAAGGATGTACCAACTATTGAGAAGACTGATAAACCCTGCTCTACCAAAAGCTCCTTCTCTTATAGTACAAAAAAAAACATTAGTAAAAGTTCAGTTAAAATTGTTAACAGAAAAAGGTAGTTCATGTATCTTAAACCCTTTCATTGTTTAAATTGTTCCCCTTTAACATTAGTATTGATTATAGTTTCTTTAGGTATTATTTTAGTATTATATTAATAGATATTTTCATTGGTCTATTTGTATGTGTTTTGTGTGGAAAAGAATGGGGAGAATTTTAAATCGAACAATATCAAAATTAAAAAAAAAAAAATGTTTTGTTAATAGTATTATTATTTTTAATTTTTTTTCTGTGCAATCAGATTTAATTTTAATTGAATAATGTAAAGGAGTGTATTTTTTAAAATGGGTACTGATTTATCTTGGTACGTATTATTTGTTTTTGATAATATAAACAGTACCTTTAAAAATTACCCAATATTGAAAAAGAAAAGTTTAAAATAAAAAAAAGGAAGTAAATTTTTCATTACTTTGTTCTTTAAAATTGTCTTTATTTCATTCAATTGTCATTGCATCAATTATTACCAAATCTTAAAATTAATTTATAAATCCCATCAATGTATTTTTCATTTAAGCAAGATTTTTTTTTTTTCAATCATGTAATACTAGTTTATTAACCTTGAAAAATTGTTTTTTTCTTCATATAATTGTTTGTTTATTTTAACTCTTATCTTATAAAAGTACTTTAAATTGGTGAATAATAATAATGTTAAAAAAAAAAAAAAAACTAATCCAGCTTTCCTCAATGTCTACCTGATATAGTTGATCATTAAAAACATTCGACAGTAAAGCAGCTTACATTTTCCAAACACTTACTTCCCTCTTTTAAAAATGCAATTTTGCTTTTGTATTAATTTTAATTTTTGTTGTTAAATTTCAGTTAAGTTTTTTCTTATCACTTTAAATATTGTACTTAATTGAGTTATGGTTAAAGAAATTAGTTTGTATTTTAGGAGTGACACTTTAGTTAATTTGATACATAAATAAGCGTGATAGGTTTCTTTGTAATATATATATATATATATATATGAACATTTTAGTGATCATAAATTAGTTTCAGGTATATTGGTTTTCATTCATTTTTATTTTTGTATTTTCAAAATACTATGTTTCCAAATAATTTATCATAAAGTAGATAAATTAAATTTAATTTAATTTTAAATTATAATTCTTAAATAAAATTAATGAACTATTTAATTACGATTTTCAAAGTTAACTCTTTTGTTATAAATAGCAAAAAATACCAATAATCTACAGTCGACTCCGTTTAATCAGGTCATCAGATAATTGGGACCACCACTTAATTGAGCCATTTTTGATAAAAACGGAATCAAACATAGGTAAAAAATCACCGATTTATTGGGACAAAACATCGTTTAATTGGGCCAAAACATTCTGGAACTTAATGTAAAAACCTATGAGACCCGTAACAACCTAAATATCTGAGACCACACCTGTTTCTGAATCAGAAGCAAGCAAAGCAACTCAATCAAAAAGTTTATTCGCTTAATTTTTTTTACAAAAAGGAAATGACTAAAGGACATTCCTCCTTTAGACGCCAGGAAAAGGTGCCCTAATTATGTGGCTCGTAAGTTGTAAGTAAAGTGTGACAATGCACACTGATTCTTTCCTGTTAAAAAAATTGACATAAAAACGTGTTCTGATTCATTTCTTGTTTCGAATTTTTTTCTTTATAAGTATAATTTATATTATCAGCAAATAGTTACTTTAATTTGTGTCATTTTGTATGTTTCATATATTTTGTCATATTATAAAAGGCCTATCTAATAAAAATACATTTTAACAGTTAAATTAATCGTATTATTTTGACCCCGTCATTAAATTAATAGACGAGAATTCATCTGTCTAAATGCACTTATTAACTTGCTTTTCTCGCAAATAAGTCCAATTTATGGCACCAGTTATTATACTCCTACGATTGCCCAGTGATTAAGCGAATTTAGGCATTTTTTCTTTGCATTTACACGTAGATTGACGATCTCCGCTTTATTGAGTTCTCCGCCTAATTGGGACAAAAACAATTTTCCCTTTATGGCCCGATAAAACGGAGCCGACTGTATTTCAATAATCATAATAATAATTTCAATAATCAAGGATGGTAGTCATAGATGATAAGTCAGTGAAAATCATAATTTTTTATTGTTGTCTACTCATATAGAAAATCATTTTATCATGCTCAAGTGAAAAGTAATTATATTAGTGTGATTAAAATAACTGTATTCATACAAAAAAAAAATTAACAGTGATTTAAACTCCTTGTAATGTAACATTTAAAGAGGTAAGGATAACATTCAAAAGTAGTATGAAAAGTGTTACTCCTGTTTTCACATAATTTTATTTTATTTTTGACTTTTTTTTTTTTTTTTTTTTTGTATCCTTCATTTTTTTTCTGGTTTTAGTTCTTTCAAAATAATTTTTTATTGCTTTATCTCAGTTTTTCCTCACGTTCTTTGTATTTACATATTGCTGATTATATGGTTATCAAAATAGATGAAGAATCTTCTTATTTTATAGTTCTAAATTCAGTAATAATAGCGTGTTACTGTTAGGATGTTAGTGGAGCATCCTCCCACATTTTTTTCAAATAACCTCAACCTCAGTTACTAAAGTTTAATATGTTTAAACTAAAATCCTTTTTTTCACTTGATTTCAATATCATGTTGTGATGATTAGTTGTTGAAAATTGATTGTTTTGCTTGAAATATTTTTAGACATTAATCTCACCTGTAAATGCTTATATTGCTGCTTTTCAACATATCTAAAATACTATTTTATCTTATTTTTATATTTGTACTTTATCGTATTTTTATATTTGTGAGTGTGGAATGGGATGTGGTATTTTGGTGTTTTAGGTAATGTGTTGCCTTTGTTAAGTAGTAAATGGTATGAGCATTGTTTTTTTCCCTTTATTTAATGGAAAGAGATCCTTGTTTTAGTGATACTGTTTACATTTATTTTATCCTTTTAAAGTTACATTTTTTAAAAGCTCTTGTGCGGTATTGAATTTAAGATGGTGCAATTCTTATTACAAATAAATTTATGATAGCCTTTTAAGGGGAAATGAAAGGGTTTGAAGTATATAAAAAGGTTCATTGATCAGATTTCCTAATGTCTGTATGGGGACGCCATAAACTTTCCTATACAATACCATATCTTAAAAGCATTGATTAATATTTTAATAATCTGTTAATGCTCATTCATCAAGCAATTCTTCCAAAAATTTATAATTTTTTACTTATGACTAGTCTTAATCTGTAGCATATAGAAAATGTTAATTTTTACCTGTGATTATTTTTGAAGGTGTATTGTCCTGTTATTTGAATTTTTAGTGTCTTGACTAATTAAGGAAAATATATGAAGATTTCTTTTTAGATTAATTCTTAATCATACCAGAATTGGATCCTCTGATCTAATTCAAATATTGCTAGGAAATTTTAATTTATCTTTGTAGGAAGAATTAGACATGTTTTGTCAGACAATTAAACATTCAAATTTATAGTTCATGTTCTACTTTTGTTTTATTTTTATGTCTTACTGTTTGATATTTTAACTCTATCGCTTTCCTCCAGAATGTTGCTGCAATATCACCCCGTTTATTTATGTGTTCATTATTATTTATTTTTGTATTTTATTTAATTTAATTTTTTTTATTTATTCATTTTTTTTTGCTCTGGGTTGTATTACAATATGAAAATCACTCTTTAAATAATTAATCAAGTATTCCTCCTAACCCAGAATCAAACAAAACAACTGCAAAATAAAACATCTGCAATGGCCAATTTCTATTGTGTTTCCAAAAACTACCTAATTTGCCATAAGTTGTTAGATTTTGAAGACTGAAAAAGTTATGTAAATTATTATTTAGATTAATGTTACCTTAGTGAAACTACTATTAACATAATGGGATTATTTTCATTATTATTCACAGTACATAAATATTTGAACTTGAATACTTCAGACAAAGATAGATTTTTTAGAAAAGGTATTTTTTTTAAATGATATTTGCCTCTAAATTTTACATATTTATTAATTGCCATTTTATGACAATTTATAATATTTTCCCCTTTGTTTGTTTTTATTTTCCATTAGATAATTAATTTGTATAAATTATTTGATTGATTGAGCTGAATGTTACATTACATGTTACCCTACAGGCTCATAACAAGAATAACCAATATTTTATGTCATCCAATATCAAGATTAAACGATTTTAATTCAATTTATATTTACCCCCAACATATGTTTCATATATTATTTATAATCTCTTTGACATATATTCCCTCTGAAAAAATAAATGTAAAAGAGAGAAAATAAATTTATTATTTATTATTATTAATAAAATATGAAATATCTCTCAATATAAGTTTCAAATGGTAGTCACATACGTTGCATGTTAGATCAAAGATTCTTTTTTCCTTTTTTTTTTATTTTTTTAGTATATTACTTTAAAATAATATTTTTCTTCAATCTAAGCACAACATGTGTTCGGCGATATGCGCTTAGACTAACAAAGAGCAATTAAAACTTTAATGTTGAATATTCTAAATAGCTATTAGTAAACAATAATCTATATATAGACTGAATTAATTTATTGATTAAGTATTAGGAAGTAGCTATGGGATTTAATTTCATCATAATAGTTAATTTTAATCAAAATTCTTTTTCTTACTGAGTAAATCTATGCTTAATTAAATTGTTTAAATTAAAATAATCTAACGCACATTATTTTTTAAGTCCTGCTTTTTAAGGACATTCAGCCGTGTATAATTTTTAATATACATTTTCCTTATTTAAAAAAAAATATTATTTTTCTGTTGATGTCATGTCAGTACACCTTCAAGCTTGTTTTTATTAAATCATTCTTCATTTGTATTATTCTCTAATATGTATCTATATATGTTTATACATATTTATAACATTTATATCTGATTGTGTTTTCTGATTTGACAGCTCGTTCAAAAACCTCAATTTGGTTTTTGAATTAAAAGGATAAAGTATTATTAAACTGGCAAATTTAAAAACCAGATTTTAATTTCTTATTTTTTTCCATTGTTATATAAATATTGTTCTTGAAATAACATTGTTTATTGTGTGAACTTATTTTAATTATGTATTAATATTTTTGTAGTATTATTAGTATTTGTTACCAGTTTGGAAAGTTACCGATCATGAAATCTTTTATTTATATTCTTTTTTCTCCTGTATTTTGATTTTTTTATAAGTACCTTAAATAAACAGATATATATATTTTTTTTATATTTAAAATATAATCAGTTGGCTTAGATAATAATTTATTGTGTGTTATGTGAATATATTTTTATTAATTTTTTTATTATATTTCTTTATATTTATTTAAGTTAATTTTATCGTTAAATATGTTTTCAAAATTTATTTAAACCTTGTAAAGTTAGTATATTCAGAATTAATTTTTCTTTATTTTAAATAAAAGCTGAATTGAAATCATTTTTATAAATTCATATAAAGAATCTCTAAAATTTGATGTTCCATAATGGAAATAAAATTTTTCTTTAAAAATGAGATAATAAATATCTGTTTTTGTATTTTTTAGTGAATTTCTATTTTTGGTACTATGTTATATTTTCCTCGAAATACTCATTATTTAAAATGAGGTTATTCAATTTAATTTGAATCAAGTTAAGCTTGTGTATTATGTATATTAAGTACAATAATTCCCCTTAATGATAATTGAAGTTGTGTGTGTTCACACACCCAAACACAAACACACACACACAAACACACACACACACACACACACACACACACACACACACACATATACACACACATATAATGTATGTATATTGATGTTTTTTACCATTGTAAAATAACATAAGTTTAAAGATTGTAAAACAGATTATATTGTATAGTATAGATCTTTATTGGATCAAATTGTATTTTAATGTTATAAATTGTGCCAAATCTGTTAGTTATTGGTTTAACATCATTAACATTGATGCACTTGATTGATTTTCTTCCCCATAACATCACATTATCTTTCTTCCAGTTTTGTACATATTGTAATTTAAAATTTCTTTTAGTAGTAAATTTAGTGAGTAGTAAATTTATTAAAGTTTCCTAAACTTTTGAAAATATGACTCTTTGATACATTTAAAACATTAAAATGTATATAAATATGGAAAAATCGTACAGTTATTTTGATAAGTTTTTATTACTTTAAAACAGTGAATAAATATTCAATTCTGTCTAGATGAGATAAACTGATGATGGTAATAATGGAACCAAGCTCTGGTATTTGTTTTAAAATTGTATTCAATTATTAAGATTTTACAATAATTGATTAATTATTATTAACAACTGTTTAGTATTTCTGTGTATATGTATAAAGAATTTGTAATTATAAAATAATACATACTTGGTTTAATTAAAAATTATACCTTTCTACTAATGTTGTCTCATTTATTTTTACCCTTTGAAAGCTATAATGAAGTTCCAAACATATTTTTTAGTGATGAAATACTCTTACTGATTTAAGATTGTATTCAATACCTGAATTATAAAATAAATTATATTATTCATTACTGTTTCAAAAATGGCTTTTATTAATTTTTGTCTGTACATATTTATTTACATTTTTAATCCCAACCTTATTTGGGCATATAGGCAATATGTGTTTTTAACCCCTGGCACTCTGCACCGTTTTAGACGTTACTTACCGACAACTCCACGGAACTTATTCGCCAAAACGTAATATTATACAGTAAAATTTTAGAACCAAGTAAGGAATTGTAATGAAATTTGGGTTAAGGCACGTCCACATTAGCGCATTCGGGGCCGAATGCTCGCGGCAGGGGGTGGGGGACAAACATTCTTGATCAACACGAGCATTGGTCCCCTAAGTTCAGAGCGAAATAAACACTCACTAGACATTTACAACAGTTTTTTATATTACCGTCAACCTTTGGGGCTACTTTGGTCCTTGAGGGGTTACTTTGGTCCAACACCAAAAAAAAGTTTTCAATATTTGTACTGTACAAACAAAGCAAGACTTATAGGTATTTTTGGGTTTAAAACATATTTCATACCCTACTTGAGGGTATTTTAATAATTTTGGGTAATTTAAAATTGTTACCATTAGTAAGACTGGATTGTTTTTAAACCTTTGTTTTGATGCTTTAATTGATTACCTCTAAACTTTTCACCAAGGACGAATTCAGTCACAAGATAAAAATAAGGTAAGTGTCAAAATATCATCTTTAGTAATCTGTTACCAATGTGAGACAATTGTTTTTCCTTTTTTCTTTTTTTTTAACAGTACATTTTTTACTTTTTGTAAATATTACCTAAAACCTTGTTTTTCGGGGCTACTTTGTACCAGGCCTAGTTTGGACTAAAGTAGCCCCATCAATCTACAAATACCTTTTCTAATGCCAAATTGCCAAAGATAACAGTGCTTCTGTTGATGGTGCACTCTTTTCTTTAACTGAAAGTGAAACTGAATATTTTGATGAAGACGTTGGTACTATCGAGCCTGTCTGTCAAGCAAACACCGCAGGCACCGGACCTAGAATATGCAAAACTAAACTTGAAAGAAGGTGACTTTGTCATTGTCATGTATGAAGGAAAGCACTATCCTGGTTTGGTAACAAAACTTAAGGAGTTAGGTCCTACAGTAGACTGTATGAGCAAGACCAAAAAGTCCTGGAAGTGGCCTGACAAAAAGGATATTCTTGTTTATGAGTGGACTGACATAAAGAAAAAAAATCAACCCTCCCAAGCTAATGAAACGAGGACACTTCAATGTTCCTGAGATGGCTAATTATGAATTAGAGTAAAAAATTACCATTACAGTCATTAGAAAAAAAAAATTCTCAAATTTTTCAAACCTACCTATAAATTTTTTTTTAAATATTTGAATATGTAATATATATATATATTTTTTGGCTTCTTTGTATTGTCATTTCATTACCTGATTCTTGTGTAAGGGGTTACAACAGTCCAACATGTGATTTGTATTCAATTTGTATCAAAATAAGTGAGTGGTCCAAAGTAGCCTTGAGCAGGGGTTACTTTGTTCCGAAATTTTAAAAATTGTAAAAAAATAAAGAATTGTTCTAAAAACAACGATACAGTTTACTTATTTATACTTTGTTAATTGGTCAAAACTCAATTTAGACTTTGAAAGTCCATTTATTATATTTTTTTATTAACTAATATGCAAGAGAAAACATGAAAAATTGGCTCAAAGTAGCCCCGGTCGACGGTAATTATTTTTTATTTTAATGTGGTGAATAAAAAATTGGTGTGCACCAGTTTTAATTACCTATATTTGTTTAATTCTGTAAACGAGAGAAGGAGAAAGCGGTAGTGGCAAATAAATCACCGAAACTTAGACGGACTTAAAAAAAAAGTTTATTTATCAAAACAATGTTAATTAACAAACATTTATTAATTTTAATAATAATGATTTAATATAAGTTCTTGACCCGTTTGAAGTGTTGAACACTCCTTGAAGCAGCCAGTCCCAGATTCTGTTGTCAAATGACTATTTCTTCGAATCTTCTTAGCCTTAAACTCAGAGCTGTTACTTTAAGTAATTTCTTCGCTCTTTTGAGGAGGAATTTTGAAAGTATTAGTTGCGAACAGAGTCGTACAAATTTTACAATTATCATGTTGCGATGTCCCTTGTTTATTTAAATTAATTGATAATTCATTTAATGTAAATTAATATTTGAATTTATTGTTTATTTTTACGATGTTTAATTTGATTAAATAAAATATAAAAAGAAAAATAGTCCCTCTATTTTCTTCCTATCTTTTATTACAAAAGAGAAAAATGCCAACATTGACTTTGTACTGTATATAGTCACATAAAAAAAATATACCAATCGATATTATGTCTGTCTTTTAAAGACTGCTATAGTATTCTGTATGTTTAGCAAATCTATGAAGTAGAACAATATTACTTTTAATCGAATAAAGCATTTATCTATCGTGAAATTGTTTTACATTTCAGTATCTTACCACCCCCTCCGTGTTTCATTTACCCATTAAGTAAATGTCATACTAAATGTTAAATTATTAAACTATTAAATGTCATATTAACTGATTCAGTAATTTGAAAAATATTTCTCAAATTTAATAAAATGCTTTACTGCTTTAAGTCTACTAACTACCCTACTGTTCATTCTCTTCTTCAGGGAATGAAAAAAAAAAAGAAAAAAGTTTGGGGCAGAGGGAAATGTAAAAAAAAATAAAACAAGAAAAACATATGTAAAGTGAAAAAACATAAAATTCATTTATTTAAAAAACAACAGAATAATAGATTTGGACCCGTATATTATTTTACCAACCTGATACCGTCCCTCCTGTCCTCCACTACTTTTTTTTGTATTGTTTTTGTTACCACAATATTCTCGGAAGTATAGCGATTCTCAAAATTCCTTAAATATCTGGAAACTCCCTTCCTATGATCATTTGACTACCTGGGTCAATCCTTTGCTCTCAGTTTCAGTTGTTAGTAATACAGAGTACGGTGTTTCCGAGTGATTCTGTTCAATTTCAATCTGTTTTTTTTTTTTTTTTTTTATTGTATTCATTCGTTTGAAAATAGAGATAGAAGGTAAGAATGAAAAAAATTATTAACATAGTAGGGGATATTCCATATTAAATCCACAAATGTAAAACAATATAGAACGAATAGCTCTGGGATTTTGGGTTATTTTTTGCATGCATTTGTATAAAGAAAATCACAAAATTTCAGTTTTTAGGAGTTTTTTTTTGAGTTGTGGAAAAACTCCCACTTTTTATTTTTAATAAACTATATATGTTATTCTAAACTGTAATGGTTAAACATGTGGACAAGCAATATAAAAAATGTTGAATCTTTTTTTACTTTAGTACTGCCAGTTACTTTTTTATAATGGCTGTAGTCTTTCAAGTTACTTTACATTAATAACTATGAACTAATACATGATTAGAAAATATTAAAATTAGTTAACAGAATATTTACTTCAAGCCAATATTTAACGGAATTCTGAAATAAACAACAAAATACAATCTGTTCTTCGGAAATGTTAACTCTTTTTCAGACACTTTAACAGGGATTTTTAAATATTTTATTTGTTTTTGGGTACTAGTTTCCGATGTTACTTCATGTTTTGACAGCTGATAAGACCAGCTCTATCTGTTGGTGCCTATGTGAACTACTCTCCTATAACCTTTCCCTTATATATATTTGAAAAAATCCCTTATTTTTTTTTTTTTTTTTTTTTTTTTTTACATTGGATTATTCCATACACCCAACTATGTGGTTTGGATCAATATTTATTTATATAATACAATAATACACTTATATATATATAAAATCACTCCTGGGCAAAAAGTATTTTAATATTTATTTTAAAATACATTATTTTAAATAGCAAGTATTTTTTTTTTTAAATAAAATGCATTTTAACATCAAATCATCTAAACTACTTTTCGATAAAACTATTTTAAATGCAAAATAAAAAAAGTTTTTTGCATTTTGAATATAAAAAGTAAATTGAAAACAAAGTACTTCAAACCTATTAGCTAGTGCATTTCAATTGAGTAATAAATCAACAGTTTTTATTTAATTTTTTTTTTTTTTGTTGTGTTTGCTTGGTGTAATGTAACTGATTCTCAGATCATCTTCGCTTTCATTTTGTTGAAATTATTAAATTAAATTTCTTCTTCTACAGATCCAATCTGATTCGGAACCTATTTAAACTAATTGGGCTAAAACACTTCCTATAACTTCGAAAGAAACTATTACATTCCGGGATACATGCATTGTTTATCTTTTAGTGCCCACAATGAGAAAGATATTAGAATGACATCCAGAAGTGGTGGAGAGCTGAGCCAGTCGGAAAGAATTAGCGAGGCATACAGAGCTTGACTTGTATGTATGTAATTTAAATTTATGGGATGAATAGTGGATTGTAAGAGAGGACCGAAATAAGTTTTCAGATTTAGATCCATCATAGCAAATAAAAAATGTTCTGTAATATTTTTGAGGAACCCTAATATTATTTTAATGCTGCTTTATGAGGTATTTAGAATATATTGTATTGTTTGTTACACTCCTCTGGCAGAACGGTTATCTTTGAATTCCTCAAAATTCTTCCGAAATACGAACTTCAAATGCTATCACCTAACTTGCTCATCACTCAATGTTAGTGGGCATGTTTTGCATTCTTAATGGACCGCTGGAGGAATAAAATTTTTATAAACTCGAATTTTTAAGTTTTAGGAAAGAAGGCGTGAGCTAAGTAATTTCATTAATGGTTTGCATTTCTTACCTCTAATCTATCCTAAATTTTCTCTTCAATTTCGAACGAACATCAACCTTTCGGAAAAATACTGACCGATTCTAACTTATTGAATATTTCAGTCATACATATTTTTACTTAGTTTACTAACTTTTTTGGTATTCTCTCCAAATTTGGATCCTATTTATGCCTTCGTGTATGGCTTCAACTTAATTTTCGATTTTGTAACTTCAAATAAACTGGGGAAAAAGTCAATTATTAACCCCCCCCCCCCATAAAAAACCTATTTATTGTAAATATTATGAGGAATCGGCCTTATTATGCTTCTATTTGACCTATGAACAATCCTTGTTTTATATTTCATGGCGATCGGATATGGCGTTAGAAAGTCAATATGTAACCCTCCACCCCAAAACCTATGTATAACATTTATGTGAAATGAATTCATTAGACATGTATTCAGATTATCAACAAACAATGTGACAAAATTTGTTGAAATCGGATGAATCGGTATAAAGTTAATTATTGCACCCCCCCCCCCCCCCCAGAAAAAAACATTAACAAACTGAAATAAGTGTACCGGCTGAATATTTAGGGGTGAAAGCTCTAGTGCAAAGGACTACAGTATACTATTATGAAATTTTTTTAACTTTAACTATCTACTTAAGTTTTAGTTTATTTGATTATTTAAAATACAACTGAAAATACTTTTTTTTATTTCACTATTTTAGAATTAAAGTGAAAATACTAAAATAAAAATAAAAAGTATTTTCATTTGTATTTAAAATACTTTTATTTTAAATAATGCCCACGCCTGATGTATATATACATATGTACATACATTCACACCAATACATACACATTCACTCACATATATATGTATACACTATTATGAAATATATACATCTATATTCTTATAGATAAATATTAAATATGTTTATTTATTGAGCGTAGGTATTTGGATATATCAATAATTTCTTCTCTTTTGTTTGTTGTTAGTCATTTTTTATATTGGATGTTATAATTGTCCGGATTTTTATAATGTAGAAATTTTTTTCTCTGCTTTTCATATGCAGGGCATTCCAAAATTAAATGTTGAAGGTTTTCTCTTTGTTTGCATTTATCGCATTCAGAAGTATTTTGAACTCCTATCTGTTGCGGTTAAACTTTGCATAACCCATGATTTATTCTCAATCGAGACAATTTTTTTACTATATCCTTTTATAAATTCACTTTAAAAACTAAATTCACTAACTAAAAACCATGGGTTATTTAAAATTTGCAGTACTTTAGTTTTATAAAATCTTCCTGTGTGATTTGTATCCCTGTAATTTTTAATCAATGTTAAATATCCCATTATTCTTGGTTCACTTTAATAACGCTGCTTTTGAATTCAATTAACATCTTGAAATTTTTACTATATTTACCAGATACCTACCTTTTTTAAGATTAACATTTTTTCAGCATTTTTGTTTTCAATATTATGTTTACATCCACTTCTTTGCTTTTCTATTAATTTCATTAAATGTTCTATTAATAAAAACCTACATTTACTTACCTTCTAAAATGTTAATTTTTTACAAATTAACAAATACTACTCATTGAAGTGAATTTTGTCTCAGAAGTTAAATACATATTTAATATAAGTGTTCGTCTTCATAAAACTATAGGCATTATGTTATTTATTTATGGTCTTTGGTTGAATAATTAAGTTATAATTTTTAAACTATTTTATTAGAAGATAAAAGATTCGACCACGGCCAGGAATCGAACCCAGGTCCTCCTTTGGACTCTGGGACGGCCCCACGGTTAGCTCAGTGGTAAGAGCGCCGCAACGTAGATGCGGAGGACCTGGGTTCGATTTCTGGCCGTGGTCGAATCTTTTATCTCTAATAAAATAGTTTAAAAATTATAGGCATTATGAAATAATAATAGGTAATAAAAAGCAATGGTGGATAAAGCAGTCCGCATAGGCACCAACAGATAGCGCTGCCCTTATCAGCTGTCAAAGGATGAAGTTACATCAAGAAGCTAGTACTAAATATTTTTTGAGGAACAGCCAAAAACCTAATAAAAAATTAAACGTTTTTTAATTTGTTTATTATCGTTTTAAAAATTTATAACTTAAAAGCAATAAATCCTAAAAAAAAATAATTTTATTTACATTAATGCATGCAACAAATGACCCAAAAATTAACAAAATCAAACACTTCTTGATTTGATATGGAATGGCCTGTGGTGGATAACTGGATTCTATAACTTGCATTTTATTTTATTTGGTATAAAATTTTTTTCTAGATTCAATGGATTCTTAACGAAAAAGATCTGTGATTTGGAATTTTTTTACCCCAATTAATAATGAGATTGAAGCGACCTGCAACATTTGCTAACAAAAAATGAAATACAAATCAACAATAACAAATATGAAAAGTCACATTAAAAAGAAGCACATTTCAATAAAATTGGATGGTATAGAGTCAGAAAATGTGCAATTAATAGAAAGAAAACGAGCCTTACAACAACCTGCCAGAAGCATTGATACACCACCAAATTTAGAAACAAGTATTTGGTCCCCACCCCCAATTCAAATTTCTACCGATGAAACCCCACCTAGTAGTGTTGTTCCGAAGCCAAAAAAAGGGCAGCAGTCTACTCTTAGTGTATTGAAAAAAATTGGAATTGGAGAAAAAAAGGTATTAGACAATAGTCTATTAAAGTTGATTACTTTGGATTTCAAACGATTTTCTATTGTGGAAGATAAAGGTTTCCGGGAGTATAGTTACAACATGAACCCCGCATATATACTACCAAGGAGGAAAACAGTGGCGAATACATTATTGCCAGCAAAATTTGAGGAGGTGTATAACTACTCGAAAAATGTTACCCAGGAAGCTGCTTCTGTGACAATTACTACAGATTCCTGGACTTCGTTGAATAATGATTCTTTTATCGCGGTGAAAGCTCATTTTATCAATGAAAATTTTGAATTGAAATCACTTTTGATAGAAACTAGTGGTTTTGAAGACCCCCACACCAGTGTTAATTTGGCTAATATTTTAAGAAGAGTGGTGTCCGAATGGGATATAGAAAATAAAATATTACTAGCTGTCACAGATAATGCAGCCAATATGAAAAAAGCCATTATAGAGGAGCTGCAGTGGCGACATTTGGGCTGTTTAGCCCATACTATCAATTTGGTTGTTCAAGATGGGTTACAACCATTCAAAACATTATTAGACAAAGTAAAAGACCTTATTCATTGATTTAAAAAAAGTGCAGTTGCTAAGACCAAACTTGATAATTATCAAAAGCAAACTGGCAAAATTCCCAAGAAACTACTCCAATCTGTAGCAACTAGATGGAATTCAGAATTCTACATGCTAAAAAGAATTATTGAATTGAAAGAGGAAGTCCAAGCTACCTTAGTCACGATTGGGAAACATGATTGGCCTAATATAACAGATGGAGAATTTAAAATTTTGAATGAGGTAGTGGAGGTTTTGACTCCAATGGAATCTGTTACCAAAAACATGAGTGCTGAAAAATATGTAACAGTCTCATCGGTAATTATTATTACTAATGGTCTGAGAGAGATTTATCAATCAATGACGGAAGATTTGTCATTGTCGAAACAAACAAAACAGGCCATAATCTTTATCAGTAAAGGGCTCAAGAAGAGATTAGGAGATTTAGAAAAAAGCAAAAATTTATTAATTTCTACTTTTCTAGATCCTAGATATAAAAATATTGGTTTTTCAACAGAAAAAATTGCTGATCAAGCAAAGACCATGCTAATAAATATGTTAATAAATTTCATTGAGAAGGCTTCGCAGCCGTTGCAATCAGCTGTTGAACTGCCAACTTCGGATTCAAACTATGATGAGCCAAAAAAATATGATTATTGGCGATCATTTGACTCAAAAATTGCAAATTTTCAGCCCATCGGAACGCACCGATCACGTGCTTTAATAGAAGTTCAACGTTATTTAGATGACGTGCCACTCAACCGAAATATGTGCCCTTTAAATTGGTGGAAAACAAATTCCTACAATTATCCTAATTTAAGCAAAATCGTTCGAGAAAAATTTGGAACAGTTGCTACTTCAGTCCCATGTGAACGTTTGTTTTCGAAAACTGGGCAGCTTATATCCGATCGCCGCAATCGATTATCGTCATTGGCGGATCCAGGGGGGGGGGGGCTGTGGGGGCTGCAGCCCTGCAGTTAACTACTGGGAAGGCAGTAATATGATTAGGACGATGCAGTAATTAAAGAAACACTGAAGACGGCCCTGGAGGTCGAAACGTTTGTTATGTACAAAATATAATAAACAGTAGTAGAGACGAAGATCCAAATTACTTTCCTTTATAATTTCAAAGTCTCTAACCCCTATTTTAAATAAATTTGTAATTAATGTAAATATCAATTTGTATGTAATGTAAATTATTGTTATTTTTCTCGATGTTTCATTATTTTATTACAAATTTAATTTTATTAAATGTTTTAATGTAAATTACACTTTAGTTTTATGATAAGGGCACAGTTTAAAAATTGTAAATATACTTTTATTTTATTTTTTAAAAGATATTTAAACATCTTTATGGTTCATTGAAAAACTTGAATTGGTAGTTGAAAAAGTTATCAATTAATGTAAATATCAATTTGTATGTAATGTAAATTATTGTTATTTTTCTCGATGTTTCATTATTTTATTACAAATTTAATTTTATTAAATGTTTTAATGTAAATTACACTTTAATTTTATGATAAGAGCACAGTTTAAAAATTGAAAATATACTTTTATTTTATTTTTTTAAAGATATTTAAACATCTTTATGGTTCATAATAAAGAGTTATGTACTTTTGTTAATGAGTTTAATTTTTCCCCTTCCTAATTTCGGGTTTTCATTGTAAATTTGCAAAGCATACATTATAATTATCCAAATATATTAATTATTTCTACATCTGCCAAATAAGAGTTAGAAAGTAAATAAAATTTTTTTATTAATGAAATGAATGAAAAGTGAAATTAACATTTAAATTAGTAATTACCAACCATTACATATTCAAAAGTATCACGAAAAGCAATGTGAGATTTTTTTAACGAAAGTTTATTGATGAAAACAAAGAATAATGGTATATGTTAGAGAAAGTGTTAATTCGAATTCAGGTAAGACATTGAAGGACATAAACTTAGTAAATAAAGCCCATCAACTAGATAAAGCCCAACACATTGAAGAAAAAAACTGTTGTTTCTACTTGTTGCATGGTATGACTATTTGTTTGACAGTGTTTATTTGACTAGGTAATATAAAAATTTCTAATCAAATTGCAAATATAAAAAAAATATGTGGGTGAATAGAAGAGGTGGGAGGGAGGCTGAAACCAGTGGCGGATCCAGGGGAGGTGTGGACATCTATCAATTATTACCAATTATGTATAAAAATGGCTATTTTTAATAATTTTTTAAACTCCTTTAATGAAAAATGGATTTTATTTAAACATTTCATAGAAATTTACTACTTAAATGTGCACTAATATTTTAAATTAGGTCCTTTATGACACAAAAATTTAAAAAATAAAAAAGTGCGCCCCCCCTCAGAAAATTTCTGGGTCCGCTACTGGCTGAAACATAAAATCGTTTAATTGGGTTTATTACCATATTTAAATAAAAAGTAGGAAGACAAAATATTCAATAATTAATATATACTTTGAAAGCTTCAAGTTTAACTTCAAAGGGAGATCAGATCTAACACTCAATAAAATAAATAAACAGCGCTAGAAATAACCAATAAAATGAAATATATTATAATGAAATTGAATTGACTTATCTTTTTTAGAAACATAATAAAATAATTAAACTCTAGTGCTATATACTAACTATAATTAAACGCCTACGAATTTAAAGCTGAAGCCAAAGACGTCCGCAGGATTTCGTCTGGAGGGGGGCAGGCTAGTAAATTTTTCGTTAGGGGAGGGAATAAGAAGATGAAATTGTTATGCTTGGGAAAGGGTACGAGGTATTTTGACCTTTTAAGGCTTTGTTGATGTTTCAAATAAGATTTGTTGATATTTAATAGTTAAAATATTTGTTTATACAATGTAGTAATATTTGTTTATATGATCAAAAAAATGTAGTAAATGAAAACGAATTTATTTAATTCGTAGTTTTTCATTCTTAAAATTTCTATGGGGGTAGCTGCCCTCACTGCACCACCCCCTCCGGACGCCCATGGCTGAAGTTTAAATTGGAAGGGGGCCAGTTTTTCTTTTTATATTTTATTTAATCAAATTAAACATCGTAAAAATAAACAATATATTAAAACATATAATAATATAATTTATATTAAATGAATTTTTGTTTATAAAAATTATGGTTTAATTGAATAAACAATCTTGAGAATAAGTAATTTAATAATTAAAACATTTAAGAGTAGCAGATTTGCGAATGAATTAACGGCGCAATGAATAAAGTACGGGCGCAAGCTGTTTAATAAACAGTTTCACTGAAACAGTTTAGAGAAGCAGGCAGAATTAGCAGGTTAACAGGCTGTTTCATTTAACAGTTAACCGTATTTCAGTTAACCGAAACAGATACGTGAAACAGATGAAACAGTGGCCTTGAAAAAGAAAAAGGTTCCTAAACTGTTTCGGTCAACAGGCTGTTAAATGAAACAGCCTGTTAACCTGCTAATTATGCCTGCTTCTCTAAACTGTTTCAGTGAAACTGTTTATTAAACAGCTTACGCCTGTACTGTATCTGTTTAATTCATTCGCAAATCTGCTACTCTGCGTTATGTGGCTCTTAATTTTTTTAATTATTAAATTATGTTTTCTCCAGATCGTTTATTCAATTAAACCATGATTTTTATAAACAAAAAATCAATTAAGCCTATTACAAGTTTTAATTTATTAGTTATTTTTAGTGCTGTTTAATTATTTTACATAAAAACAGGAATTGGTTGGGGGTGCGGTCAAAGTAATAAGTACAAATATGTGATATTTACATATTTTATTCTAGCCAACGTTTCGACCCAAATTTTAGGTCATCATCAGGGCTTTTCTCACTGCTGTTGGTCACTCAGCTAACCACTCAGCTCCTTTTTAGCAGTGAGAAAAGCCCTGATGATGACCTAAATATTGGGTCGAAACGTTGGCTAGATTAAGATATGTAAATATCACATATTTGTACTTATTACTTTGACCGCACCCCCAACCAATTCCTGTTCATTATATCTACGGTCAACTATCTTCCACCATCATTATTTTACATAAAGCTTAATTTTATATTAAACGTTTTATGAGAAATGTTCATCAGTAGTGGATCCAGGGGAGGGGCGCGGGGGGCGCCCCCCCCCCCTGAGAGGTGAGGATACTCATAAATTAGTACTATTTCTATATAAAATGAGCTATAATTAGTTATTTTTCAAGTCTACTAATTGAAAATGAATTGTATTTAAACATTTACAGTAATTTACACCGTTATTATCTACTAATATGTATTTTAAATTAGGACTTTCATTACTCATGAAATGTTAAAAAAAAAAAAGTACGCCCCCCCCTCAGAAAATTTCTGAATCCGCCACTGATGGTCATTCGAACTTGTTAGATATTTCAATAATTAAAACATAATTTAAAAGAATGCTCCAATGCTAAGTCGGACCAGTTTTTTTCTTTTTTCCCATATAGTATTATTTTTAACAGTTGTATCTTTTTTTTTTAAACTTTTTAATGAAAGTAGCAGGATCAGTTGCAACTGTTTTTCAAAATTAACAGTTTTGCCCATCACTAGTTGAATCATATCAAGGAAAAATTGTAACTTGGCAACACTGCTCATAATCTTTTATTGTACTGTTACTACATATGTTATATCATTCTAAAATGTGTGTACTATTAAATAAAAGGCTTGTTTGAATAGTTAAATAAATATTTAACTAATTGACAGGTTATGGGCCCTGAGCTCTATTTGCAAAAGGTCTAGTGTGCAGTACATTAAATTGAATAATTTCAACTAGTATTGTGTTGGTATTAGACAATGTCGGTGCCAACTTTGCCTGTTCCTTTACTCGCGTCGAATAATTTCACAAACTGAAGTTTAGGATAAATGCTATCCTTGAAAAGGAACAAATAGCTGACGTTATGGTAAGTGACCCACCAACTGATGCTACAGAAAAGAAAACTTTTTTTATTAATGATGCAAAGGCAAAAGCTATTTTAATTCAAGGTCTTTCTGATAAACATCTTGATATTATTCAAGATTGTAAAACGTCCAAAGAGATGATTCAATCTTTGAAGAATATATTTGCTAGGTCTAGTTCTTTTTCTAAACTAACCTTATGGAGAAAGTTAGTAAACTTAAAAAGTGAATGATTCGAAACTTTAGATCATTTTCTTAATTTTGATAAATTAATCAGAGAACTGAATGATTTAGGTTCTTCACTGCTTCTATCGCTCCCAGAAGATTATGAGAGTGTCGTAATTGCATTAGAAACTGTCGAAAATGGACTTTGTAAAAGCACGTCTCTTGGACCATGAGTTAAAAATTAAGGCTCACGATATTTCTGAGATAGGTCTTAAAGCTCTAAATAGTGGTTGCTTCAGATGTGGGGACAGTTCACACTTCCAGGCAAGCTGTCTTAAAAATTTTAGAGGAAGCCAAAATAGAGGGCGTAGAATCAACAGAGGCTATAAATGGAGAAGGGGCCGAGGTACCAATTTCACTTCACAGCAGGGCGAAGGAGAAACAAATTCTTTAAAGGATACCCATGCCAATCCTGCAATATGTGAGAGTGAAATCACTTTATATATCCATGAAACCTGAAATTCAAGTATAATCTTCGATGAAAAATCTTTTATTTATGATAGTGGTGCTCCAAATCATTTGGTCAGGGGTGAATTGAAGCGTTTTATGAAAAACGTTACAAAATTAGACCTAGAAGTAAAAATAGTTCAAGCGGATGGTCAACTGTTGACTACAAATGAAAAAGGAGAGCTGGTTTTTTATTGCCAGGGTCAAAAATTTGTAATCGAGGCATTGATTGTACCAGGTATAAAACATAATTTGCTTTCTTCATCAAAAATAACAAGCCGTGGGGCAAAAATAATTACAGATGAATTTCGTGCTACAGTTTACATGAAAAATAATCCTGTTCTCATCTTTAAACCTAGAAATGGTCTATATTACTTTGAAGCAGACAGATTTGTTGAACTGACCTCACTAAATTAAAAATTTTTGGCTGTAGAGCATGGCACACTCTGACACCTAAACCTGTTAAATTGGAACCCCGAACAGTTCGTGCTGTAATGGTAGGCTACTGTGGCGGTGGTTACAGGCTATGGCTACCAAATGAAAGAAAAATAATTAAGTCAAGGGATGTCAAATTTGATGAATCAATCATTGAATACAAAATCAAAGATAATTCTCAAGAAATCTTAGAGCCAAAAGAAGTGAGAGATAAATCCAGAAAAGGAAACTAACAAATGAAGTGAACAAGAGGTTCAGAATAATTTGCAAGAATGTAATAATAATAGGAACTCGGAAGAGGAAAATGTTACGACAAGCAGAACAAAGAAAAAGCCCGGATATCTGGAAGACTACGAGCTGTACACAGCGTATTGTCTTCTATCATCCACTAATGATGAACCGTTTTTGAAAGACGTTATTGAAAATATCTAATTTTTGTTTTATTTTGATTTAATGGTAACCAATTAGATGTTTTATTTTTTGTAGATTCATTTTAACCAACGACCGTATATGTCTTTGTGTATGCACGTAGGTAAAGAAAAAAAAATAGATTAAAAAAAAAAACATTTAATTGAGAGAGGGTGTCAAGGAAAAATTGTAACTAGGCAACACTTCTGAATAACCTCAAAACAATAAAGCTCCGGGCTTGGATCTCATTCCCAATGAATGTTACAAAAATGTTATCAATGAATGTTTAGAATGGTTAAGACACATTTTCAATATGATTTGGAAAGAGGAAAATATACCTGATTCTTGGTCCAGAATTAAAATGAAATTATTGCATAAAAAAAGAGATAAAAGTAATCCTAATAATTACAGAGGAATAGCTTTATTCAATCATATTACGAAAATCTTCACGTCCGTAATTTATAACAGATTAATTAGGTGGGTAGAGGAAAATAAGTTAATACCGGAAGAACAGATAGGTTTCAGAAAGGGAAAAGGCTGCAGAGATAGTGTATTTATATTAACGTCCACATAAATATCGCGTTAAGGCTTAAAAAAAGGAAAATTTTTGGCATATTTGTTGATTTTAAAAGAGCCTTCGATTCCATAAATCATATGAAATTATGGCATAAATTGTATCTTCTAGGAATAGGTGGCAAAGTATTAAGACTGATCAAAAATCTATACAGTTCTGCTAAACTAGTTATATCAGATGGATCAATAGTTTCTAATGATATCCCTGTCTCAGAAGGAGTATTGCAGGGTGAAATTTTAAGCCCCCTTTTGTTTTTTGTTGTTCATAGCCGATATAGATAACTATTTCCGAGAAAGAAATGTTCAAGGAATTCCTATACAGCGTGATAAAGATTTATTATGTTTGCTGTACGCAGACGATTTAGTTATCTTAGCAACATCTTGGCAAGATACCCAATACAAGTTAAAGATATTATATAACTACTGTCAGGAAAACACTTGATTTTAAATACAGATAAAACGGTTATCATACCTTTCCATAAGGGGAATAGGCTAAGCGGCGTCAAAGATTTCTTATACGATAATAGCATTATAAAAATTTGTAACAGTACTGTTTATTTAGGAATAATATTATCGTCTTCATTAAATTTTAGAAGAACTAACGAGGCAATGTTAGCGAAAAGTATAGCTGCAAACTCCGCCGTTTTAAATATTTTAAGAAAATCAAAATCGGACAATTGGGATACTAAAACTAAAATATATGATTCAATTGCCCAAAGTGTGTTACTTTATCTGGCCGAAATTTGGGGCTCAAGTCACCCTCATATAATCGAAAGAGGGCAGTTAATGTTTTTTAAAAAATTATTACATCTGCCTATTAACACCCCTAGTTGTTACGTACGTTTAGAAACAAATTGGGTTCACATACAATACAATGTTTTCGTTAGGATGTTAAACTAGTGGATTAAACTTTTAGAAATGCCTAATGATGAACTCTGTAAAATTTGTTATCTACGATTAATAGAATTGCTCGATAAATTTTCGCTACCGTTTAATTGGGCACAAGAAATAAGAGATTATCTATTTTGTATAGGAGCACAAAATATCTGGATCAGCCAAGTTAGCAAGGGAAAATTACAATAATTTACTGTTTTCATTTAAAAACAATTTAATATCAAAGGATGTCCAGACAGTTATTGAATCTAGATTTAGTTTATTTTATAAAAATATTAGTTCTTTAGGCATAGGCGAAGACTATTTAAGTGCAAAGCTACACATAAACAAACTAAGGTTGATGGCACAATTGCGGTTATCGGGAAAAAAGTATAGCAGGATATACCTTAATCGGAAAATTTATAAATTCAATATTGATAACGAATGTAGTTTGTGCTCTGCAATGGCTAGTAATGATTTATGTCACTTCCTAATAAGCTGTCCTGTATTAGATTTAATTAGAAATAAATTTATAAAGAAATATCTATCTGGACTGTCGATTGAAGCTATGGATCTGTTATTGTGTAACTTGGACTTCGAAAAAATAAATAATATTTACTTTTTTGTTACTACAAGCTTGAAATTAATAAATGTATTATTGTAATTTTGATCCATATCCATATAGATAGGTGTGTGAGTATGTATGTATGAGTGTATATGTGTCTGTATGTGTGTGTATATATATATATATATATATATATATATATATATATATATATATATATATATATTTATTTATAATGTTTGTATAGTAATGTTTTATGTTTTATAAATTAAGAAGGAAATTCGTCTTTTTGTTTTTGTAAAAATAACTTCTTTACTGTAACTCCAACTCATTGCTATAAGATGTAATCTTTATAAGCAATAAAGATCATTCATTCATTCATTCAACTAGGCAACACTGCTCATAATCTTTTATTGTACTGTTACTACATATGTTATATCATTCTAAAATTTGTGTACTATTAAATAAAAGGCTTGTTTGAATAGTTAAATTAATATTTAACTAATTGACAAATCATTTAGTACTTGAAGTATTACTTGCAAACTACTTAATACCTGTACCCTTGATTCAGCAACAGGCTCTTTGGTAATTTTATTCATTTATTTTAGACGGTAACAATAATGATATAATAGAAAGTAATAACCTAAATAAAATAATAGAGTTGAATTATTTTTTATCAAAATAAATTATTGATTGATACTCATATACGATTTTCAAATCTAATGATTTTAATAATTGGATAGTTATAACTATTCATTAATATATATGTAATAAATATAATTTAATAATTATAACAAGAACAAATTTATATTTTTTGATGTTTCATTTTTATTTAAACAAAATATGGTTTACATTTTACAATACATATTTGTAGAGGAATATATTTAATTTAAAAAATAAAAATATGTTTACTTAGTAAAAAATTCGTTGCCGTATAAAGTTTCGTTGAACCGTAGTTCATTTATTCAATTTTGATGCAACGGTCATTCAATTTTGTGTATCAGATACAAAAGTATCAAATAAAAGTATCAGATCCAAAAAAAGTATCAGTATCATTTGTATCAGATACAAGAAATTTCAAGTATCAACCCATTTTTTTTTTTTTTTTTGGCTTGGACTGCGTGGCGTTCATTGGCGGGTGGTCACCCGAATGGAGCGGTCACCCACCCAAGTACTAACCACGCTCGACGTTGCTTAACATTGATTACCTAATGCAAGCTCCTCTGTCCACTCGGCCATCCCGGCACCTCAAGTATCAACCCATGCCTAGTCAAAATTGTAGCCTTCCCCATCAAGGTTAGCTGGGCGAGAAAAAAAAAAAGTTCATGGCTTACTGGCTTTAAGGGAAAAATACGCTGATAGCTCTGATAGTAAGCAAGTGGTTATCTTACAGAATTCTGGCAGGGTGGGAATGCTAAAATCGTACTGCGCATGTTTCTTACAGTTATCTTATGGTTATCTGGCTGGGTGGGAACAAAGCTAATACTTAAAAATTATATAAAGTTTAGTAATTATAAAGTAATTAGTAATTATAAAGTACAATAATACTAAAATAAACAACCAATTATAACACTTTGAATGAATATCTCGGAAGTCTTACACATATTAGCCACAGTTATTGAACAATCATGATCAACTTTAAAGATAAAACTGTAAATAGGTAGATATCATAGATTAAATAGTCGCTGTCAACAGTTAATAAATCAGCCATTAAGTGGGGATTGGAGGGTTTATTTATGTGCTTGGTCAAATACTTTTCCCTATTTTCCACAAATTGGAACAGTCTAAGAGGAAGTGGGTAATTCAAACCCGTTTGACAATTTTTACACTACTCTCTAATGTTAATTTTCTTGTACATTCCATTTCCAACAATGTGTGTTACTGTTTTGTTTACCATTCAAAGTTTAGTAAGCACTCTTTGTCTGGCATTGAGGACAGAATACAGAGTGAAGGAAGAGCTCGTCACCATTTCTGTCTCAGCTAACGAAATGGTGTCCATAGCCTTACATCATTTTTAAAGCCTATTCCCCAGTCTGGATTCCAGTGTGACCAGATATCATCCCTACCCTCCAAAGCTAAAAGCTTTTTCAAGGGCCCAGTTAAATGAAATGGGGATATCAATAATTTCTGTCAACCTTGAGTAACAGATTTTCAGTAGGGATTTATCTGGCAGTGTGAGCAGTAATCCACCAATTGAACATTCTTGATAATATTTTTTATAATTCATGCTACCAACCACCTTCCAGTCTCGCTTATGAATTACGTGTGTTTTTTTGGAAATTGTAATAGTTGTTTATAAAAGTTCAATCATCCACATGCTCTTAAATTTTAATAAGGCACTCCCCATTTTTTGGTCAAGTAGTAGTAGAACACGGAAATATGATTCCAACTATCCTATTTCCATGACTTTAAAAGTTTCAGTGCTTTTGAATTGGCAGCAGAGTTTTTTTATAAAGCCAGTGTAGAAGCATTTGTAAACCTATCGGAGCTGTTGATTGGTACACCTAAATATATGAAACTATATTTAGTGATTATGCAATAGGTAAACTATACGATGTTTTGATAGCCAGTAGCACCACAATTATAAACCCATAATTATCAAAATACTATTCATAAAAATAAATATCTGACATACGTAGAAAACCTTACAAAATGTATAATAAAAATGCTTAATAGCATGGACATAGATGAATTTAAATTTTCACTCAAACCAAAGCACCACATCAGGAACCTACTAACTAAAACTAAAGATAAAATACCGACCCTAAATAAACGAAATTTAATCAATAAAATCCACAATAAAAATGACTATAAGTCATAACAGGTGTTACCTCAACGGACCTAAAAACACAAATTCATATTCATAAGAATAACCTTCTAAGCCTAAATCAAAAACTAGTACAGCATTTTTTTTTTTTTTTTTTTTAAGGAGTCAACCACTAGGGTCATTATCTCCTCAGGTCATTGGTTATAATTTAAATTTTGTTGTATAGGTTACCTTTTCTTAAGAATTTTAAAAGTGTACTGGTCATCTCAACGTTGTCCGATAAAACAGAAAATAGATTGTCTGGGATGTTGAAATGCGCTCTCTCAGATTCATTCTCTCTTCGCTTGGTTCGGCTAGAAGACTTCAATTCGATAACATTATTTTTTATTTCCCTCAGTTTGTTTTCAGTCACCGCTAACCATCTTTGCTCCCATTTCAATTTAATTTTTTGTTTGATATGAGAGATAAGTCTTCGGCTGGGACCCAGCGATATGGAGTGCCATCAGTGATAGCTTCTTTGGCAGCCCGATCGGCCAGCTCATTTCCCATTATTCCACAATGACCGGGAACCCAAGTAAAGACTGTTGGAATCTTATTCCTTTGGATCTCCATTAGGGTGAGTAAAATGTCCGGTATAATTTTGTAATTGCTGAATGTGTTTCCGAGACTAAGAAGGACAGATAATGAGTCAGTACAAATAAAGATTTTTTTCTTTGTCGGATGAATGATGTTTAAACCTTTGTAGATAGCTATTATTTCTGCTGTGTAGTTGCTACAAACGGATGATAACGTAAAAAGATGATTTCTACCGTTACAAACGATAGAGGCTCCCACACCTGTTGTGTTCTTGGATCCATCAATGCATATGTATTCAGCGTCGCCTAGTCTGTCTTGAAGTTTGTTAAACTCGTGTTTGTACATGTAAGGAAATGTATTTTTTTTAAGCATTTTAGTTAGCGAAAGACAGATTTTGGGAGTAGGAAGTCCCCAAGGATAAATTGGTGATACTGCAGTATCATGGAGTTTGGGTGTTTCAAGATCCAAGTCTATTACAGATTGTGAAACCCGTACTATGAAGGATGATCTTTTGGATGTGACTGTTGCTGGTTTAAACATTGTCTGTTCGGGAACAAATAATTCAAATGATGGTTGGAAGCAGATAATATTTTAGCAAAATAGATAAGATCGGTTTGTTTACGTCTTAGGTCGAGAGGAGGCTCACCAGCCTCTACACTTAGGCTAATGGATGGGCTGGACCGGAAATCACCAGTAGCTATTCTGAGACCTGTATTGAGGATGGGGTCAAGCATTTTTAAGATATTACCAGAAGCCGAGCTATATGCGTTGCAACCATAATCCAACTTCGATCTTATAAGTAATCTATAAAGGGACAACATACTACTTCGATCACCACCCCATTGTGTGTTGCTCAACATTTTTAAACGGTTCAAGGATCGAAGACAGCTGGCTTTTAATTGTTTAATATGTTGAACCCAGTTGAGAGTTCGGTCAAACGTCATTCCAAGGCACTTGACAGTGTTGGAGAGGGAGATTGGTTTATTATCTATAAGCAGAGATGGCAAAAGATTAGGAGTTCTTTTGCTAAAGAGAACCGCGACAGTCTTGTTGGTTGATATTTTAAAGCCATTGTCTACAAGCCAGTTACTGATGTTGTTCAGGGATGTTGTTCAGGTAAGTCCGTTATCTGTTTACCTTCCGAATAAATTACGAGATCGTCTGCGTATAGCATCCCTTTGACTGGCGACTTTATTACATTTAGGACATGGTTAAAGGCAATACAAAAAAGTGTCGCGCTTAAAACGCAGCCCTGTGGCACACCGTTCTCTTGCTCAAATTCTTGTAAAAGTACATCCCCAATTCTTACTTTGAATTTTCTATTAATTAGAAACTTATTTATGAATGCCAGGGTGTGCCCATTTATACCTATGGTGACCAATGAATCTAGAATAAGCCTTCTCCAAGTTCTATCAAATGCCTGTTCTATGTCAATAAACACAGCTAACACTTTTTTCCTGTTTTCGAAGGCCTTAGCTACATCCGACTCTAATTTAACTAAATTATCCCTTGTGCTTCTCCCTTTCCTAAACCCACTTTGCCATTCTGGTTGTAAACTTTTGGATTCCAAATCCCAGGTTAGTCTATTACTTATTAGTTTCTCCATAAGTTTATAGATTGATGAGGTTAGTGTTATTGGTCTGTAACTGTTAAGATTCAGGGGATCTTTATCTCTCTTCAGGATAGGAATGGTGATACCTGATTTCCATGTGTTTGGTAAGATTTCGGATACAAACAATTTATTTATGATCTTTAACATTATGATTTTATCTTACTGGCACATGTTTTTGATCATGCTAATGCATATTTGATCCGGACCGGGTGAGGAGTCTTTTCTTGATTTTAAAGCAGAAAGAAATGAGGTCATTGAGAAATAATGATTCATGGGATCTATTGGATTGTTAGTAATGATTACAGGAGCAGTTTCACGGAATTGTTTTATGTCAATGAAATGTTTGGAACATTTTGAGGTTGCTGAGGTGGTGTGGAAGTGTTTTGCTACTAAGTTGGCTAATTTTTTTAGGTCAGTTTCATAGTTATTATGATCTTTCAAGCATTTGATTTGAGGAGAAAGACCATTTCCCATAATTTTCCTAACTGTTTCCCAGAAAATAGCGCTTGGTGCGCTACAACTAACCTTGCTAAGAAAGTTTTGCCATGAAAGCTTTTTATTATTTTTAATGACATATCTTGCATGTTTTCTGGCCGTTTTGTATTTCTCTAATCTTTCAGAGGTTGATTGTCGTAGAAATTTATTTAAGGTTTTCTTTCTGTTTTTAGTTGCCTTCCTGCATTCTTCATTCCACCAGGGTACAGGGGGGTTGGAACTGTGGTTTGAAGTGGAGTTGCTCGGAATCGCTTCTTCTGCCGCTTCCAGTATTCTTTGGTTGACGATTGTAATTAAGCGATCAGCATCAGTCTCGGAAAGATCAATGTCATCAAGTCTAACTTTCTCCTGGTATAATGACCAATTTGCTTTTTTTAATAACCAGTTTTTGGGTCTACCGGTAAGACATTTATTCAGTTTCGATAATTATGGGGAAATGGTCGCTTCCATGTGTATCTTTTAAAGTGTGCCAATGAATTGTAGGTTGTAATGTAGAGGTAGTAATTGTGAGGTCTATTGCTGATAATTTGCCAGATCTGGTGCACAGGTGAGTTTGATTATTGTGGTTGTTAATGATGTGCAGCTGGCAAACATCAATAAGGTTTTCTATAATTTTCCCTCTATTATCTAAGTGATTACTGCCCCACATTAGGCTGTGAGCATTAAAATCCCCTGCTAGAATAACTGGAGGGGGTAACGAGTCTATTAAGTCTTTAAGTTGTTCTAAAGTGAAAGCCCGACCAGGAGGTAGATATAGAGAGCACAATGTAAAAGGGCGAGGTTGGGATAGGACTCTAATTGAGATCGCTTGCAAGTTGGAGTTAGTATTTATGTCAATAAAAGGGATATTGTCCTTAATTAATATACAAACCCCACCGCAGGCAATTTGACCATCAGTGTAATCTTTTCTTCTAATATCAATATATTAGATTCAACCTAAATTCAATATTTTTATTAGGTTTCAAATTTGTTTCCTGAAGACAGGCTACAGAGCAATTATAGTAACCGAGCAAGTATTTTAGTTCATCTATTCTGTGATGTAAAACCATTTAAATTCATCATTTAAAGTAAGATTCATTTTTTATTGCTTCAGGCTGAAAAATAGAATACAAGCTGAAAACGATAAAGTTTATAAGGAAAAAACAATTTCTATAAAGAAAAAACAATATGTTATAAGGAAAAAACAACAGCTCTTCCAATAATATTTTGCATGATTTATAATTAATAACAACGATTAAAGGGAAGAATACGTAATATATTGAAAGATTTAAGAAGGAGATTATTACAAAAGGTTTATGATTGCGGTGGCAAAAACAAATTAAATATATATACATATTTATATTCATTTTGAGGAAATAAAGTTTAATATTATGTAATAAAATGATTTAAGATGACAATAAAAATAGAAAAAGGTTTACGATTAAGATTTTTTTTGCCTTTGTATTTTTGTTTTGCCAATCGTAATTTTAGCAGAGTTACTTTTTTCACTTAAAGATAAGCTTTGTGAAATTGGTCTATTCCTTTTGAGATTAATGTCTAATTTCGGTATGCTTGATGTGACGTTTAATTTAGTTTTGATTTCATTTGTTTCCATTTTCTCATCATCTACCATAGTATTATTGTTATCTATTTCATTGACGGTTTTAGGTAAAGTCACTACTAGTTTATCTTGATTGTTATTTTTATTAATTTTCTCAAGTGAGGCTTCCATTAAAGTAATTTTTTAAAATAAAGTTTCGACCGTGTTAGTTAACTTGATACGGGTTGAGGCCGTGCCGAAGTGGGGATTGGTGGTGGTGGGGGGGAGTGAGTTTACTTCTGCATGAGACCTGGTATCAGTAGGGCGTACTGCCTCCTCTCTACGGACTATAAGTGTTGTATTTATGGGTTATAAGTTAAAGTCACCATTCTTTACTATAACTTTATTTTATAATTAGTTGTGAACATGACTACACAGTAACAACTGTATACCCTTCTAGTGGAGGTTCTGTTGTGGTTACTAACAGTGTTATCACATCTCCTTTCTTTAATTAAATTCAAGATTAACAATACTACAAAATAAGATAAATTTTCATAATAAACAAAAATATATAACTGATTAAAACATAACACGAATTTTCATAATAGACACAAAATACAAATGATTAAAGCATTACATAAATTTTCACACTATAAATAAAATAAAACCAATTTAACTATAATGTCTATTCTTCCACCAATCTTCTCGGTTTAATGATTTGTCTTCCATATCTAGACATAGGTTGAGCTGAGTTACAGGTATCAGAGGTGACCTCAGGACTCCCTAGTGGAAGTTGATGTAGTTTTGCTGGAACAGTATTCGATGATTGAGCTGGAATAGTATTCGATGATTGAGCTGGAATAGTATTCGATGATTGAGCTGGAACAGTACTCGATTCACTACTTTCACTAATGTTATTTTCCAAAGCAGAATTATTATTTTCTTCTCCATTAATAGTAAAGGGGTTTCTTGATTTGCGTAGATGGACTGAGTTCCTAATTAATGCTTGACCATCCTCAGTTCTTATTATGTAGGATCTAGGTGTTTTGTTTGATTTAATAATCTGGGCTGGCTCCCATCTCCTTCCTCTTCTATGGACTACACTTTCACCATCATGGAAATCTCTTCTCTTCTTTGATGTTTTTATCAAAATGTAGCTTAGAATTTTGCTGTTTAAGCTCCCTATCCTCCTTCACTCTAATAACATTCGGCAGAAGGTTCTCTTCGACAGTTGGGAGGATAGTTCTAAGCGTTCTGCTCATCAGTACTTGTGCTGGGCTTACTGACAATCCTGTGATTGGGCAGTTTCTATACTCAATCAATCCCAAATTGAAATCCTGTCCAGACTTGTAGCATTTTATCATGATGCTTTTGCAGATACCAACTGCTTTCTCCACCATTCCATTCGATTGTGGATAGTGTGGGCTGGTGTTAGTCAATTTTATTTCCCATTCTTGACAAAATCTCCTGAACTCAAAGGATGAGAAAGGCATATTATCAGCCACAATTTCATCCGGTATGCCATGTGTGGCAAAAATAGGTTTAACAGCCTTGATTGTTTCTGATGATGTTTAATGTAGCATCTTCACAACATCAAACTAGGCTGATAAATAATCCACAATTATTAAGTAGTTATAGTCTCCTAATTGGAAGAAATCCATGCCAATCCGTTGATAAGGTCTTGATGGTATCGGGTAAGGCATTAAAGGTTCCTTTATATTTTTATTCCTAAACATTTCGCATATTTTGCATTTCAATACATATTCTTCAATATCTGAATTCATTTGCGGCCAGTAAAATATTTGTCTTGCCCTTTTTTGAGTTTTGCTGACTCCTAAATGCGGACTATGAAGTTTCTCCAACATTTCTTTTCTCAAGGAAATAGGCACCAATAGCTTTCGGCCAACAAATACTAAGTTTCCACTCACAGAAATTTCATCTTTAAATTTGTAATATATCCTTACTTCTTCAGGTACATCTTTACTATTGGCGGGCCAACTCTTCATATAGTATTGCACTAGACGTTGCAATGTCTTATCCTTGGCGGTTTCTTCTTCAAGAATCTTTTTTCTTCTGGGTGTGACCTGTAACTGATGATTATTAGCTGCTACTTCATGCTATCTCACTAATCCAACCTTCTTCAGAATTGATGCTCTCATTTTCACAACCTCTTGACAACAAATCAGCAATATATAATTCCTTCCCAGGCACATACCTCAATTCTAAGTCATATTTAACTAATTTAAGAATCATCCGCTGCAACCTGGGTGATGGTATTTCTCCAACATTCTTTTTAATTAGAGACACAAGAGGTTTGTGGTCTGTTCTAACTAAAGTTTTATGCCCATAGATGTACAAGTGATACTTAGACGTTGCAAACAGAAGACTTAATAATTCCTTTTCAATTTGCGCAAAATTCTTTTCTGTTGGTGACAACGTCCTTGATGCATAGGAAATAGGTTGTCCCTCCTGCATTAAGCAGCATCCTATTGCATCCTTAGATGCATCACATTCAATAGTAATTTCTTTAGATGCATCAAAATGAGTTAACACTGGAATTTTTGTAATTAATTCTTTTATATATTTTAGAAGCATTGAATGAGCTTCTGTCCAAATAAATTCCATATTACATCTCAAAAGGGCACGCAAATTAGAAGTTAAGTCAGCAAAATTTGGAATAAAATTTCTTATGTAATTAAGCATGCCCAAAATTCTCTGTAATTCCTTCTTATTACTAGGGTTCTCTAAACTTTTAATAGCTTCTATTCTCTGTGGGTCAATTTTCATCCCATTCTTATCAAACTCAAACCCCAAAAATGTGACTTTATTAGTTTTGTATTGAAATTTACTAGGATTAAATTTTAAATTACTTGACCTGGCCCTTTCTAATACTTTATTTAGCACTTCATCGTGTTCTTTTTCTGTCTCAGTTGCAATCAAAATGTCATCAAAATATATTATAAGACCAGGAATATCTGCAAATATGGAAGTGTTTACTCTTTGGAACTCCTCAGGGGCATTGGATACACCGAATGGGAGTCTGAGGAACTTATAGCACCCGAAAGGTGTTGAAAATGCGCACAAGTTAGATGATTCTTCATCCAGTTTAATATTATAAAAGCCCTCCTTAAGATCAAGTAAGGAAAAACAACATTTACCTGCTAATTGAGAAGTTACTTCTTGCAAGGTAGGTATTAAGGCAGGTGTTTTAATAATGGCTTTGTTCAGATCAGTTGGGTCCAAACATATTCGAAGACCTCCATCTAATTTTTCAATGACTACAAGATTGCTGAGCCATGTCAGCGGACCATCCATTTTTTCAATAATTTTTTCTCTTTCCAAAAGATCCAACTTTTCTTTCAACCTGTCCTTAATTGCCAAAGGTACTCTTCTAGGCGGTCTGATGACTGGTGCTACAGATTTATCCACTTTAATGTGGCACTCATAATTTTTTATCAGACCAGTTCCATGAAATATGTCTTCATTTCTCTTCAAAATTTCCGTTTTCTTTTGACTATCAACTGTAAGATCATTTACTCTTTTAACTAAGTTTAATTTAACACAACCATCCAACCCCAGCAACGGTTTAATCTTATTATTGTTTGTATCATCAACTAGAACAAAACTAAGTTGGCAATTCCTCACATTATTGGCACTACATTTTAGTTGAACAACTCCTGAAGATTTTAACTGATTGCCTCCAAACACCTCCAGTATTATTTGTCTGTTATTACATATATTTTCAGCAGTTACTCCCAATTTGGACAGGCAGCTTACTGGCATTATATTAATTTCAGCTCCAGTATCAAGCTTGAACTCCACTTCTTTGTTATTTATATTTAATTTTTGTGACCACTGTAAGATATTAATTTTACAAATTTTTTCTGAGCACTCCACTAATTCACAGGAGTCAATAAGGGACTCCACATAATCACTTTCATTTGTATTTTGCTGTAATAGACTTATATTTTTCTTGTTTTTAAAACATGCAACTGCAAAATGATTTGGTTTATTGCATAGTTTACAATACTTCTCATATGCTGGGCAATTATTGGCTCTGTGTTTGTTACCACACTTCCGACACTCATAGTATACTTCATCATTATTGTTCACACCAATGTGATTTCTGTAATTATGCCTTGCATTATTAATGAATTTCTTGCCTTCTTCATTAGCTATGTTATAGTTAGGCTTATTATTACCTCTTTTTATTGCCTGTACTTCTGCAGCTTTCTCTTGAATCAATCTAACTTGCTCCTTTGAAGTTTCGGATGCTTTAACACAATCAACGACTTTAAGTAAATCTAATTCACTTTCTCTTAATATTCTTTCCTGTAGCCCTTGGTCTGTTAGGTGTAAAACAATTTGATCCCTAATTAAAGATTCTAACTGATCACCAAATTCACAGTTTGCTCCAATAGTACGAAGTACTGTCACATAGTTGTCAATAGTCTGACCATCAATCCTTAATGTTTAAAAGGATTTATGCCGCTCAAACAACACATTCTTCTTTTCCTTACAGTAATCTTCAAATTTACTAATTACAGCGTCATATGTTGGGTCAGTAGATATCCCAAACCTATTAAAAATAGCCAAACCTTCATCACCAATCAAGTTAAGTAAAATTGCTATTTTAACTTTATCTTCTTTTTTATCCTTTTCAGTTGCTACAAGATAGTATTCCAATTTCTCCGATTTTCTGCTATACTACCCGAAAACGATAATTCTGAAGGCGGTTTAAACTCCATCACACAACGTGCTCCTAACGTATTATCACTTTTACACTTATTCACGTTTACTTTGTTAAATAACTAGAATTTCACCTGACACCATGTTGTATTTATGGGTTATAAGTTAAAGTCACCATTCTTTACTATAACTTCATTTTATAATTAGTTGTGAACATGACTACACAGCAACAACTGTATACCCTTCTAGTGGAGGTTCTGTTGTGGTTACTAACAGTGTTACCACAATAAGTTCGGCTTGACGATGACTTTTCCTGAGACCTAATTTTTTCAATTTTTTTCTCCCTTATAGGCGAGCGCAAGCGACGGTGCTGCTTCTTTGAGGAACTAGGAGGAACTAGAGAAACGGGGATAGAAGCCGTGCGATTACCTGGGATTCATAGGGTTTTTTGCCGTTTTTAATTTATTTTTCCATAATTAAAAGCCGATTGAGCAAAAAATTATTGGAAAAATGTCTAATAGGTATTGCTCGGTCCCTCAGTGTTCTTCAAAAAAATCTAAAGATGTGTCATTCCATTTGTTTCCAAAAAATAAAAAGCTTCTTAAAGAGTGGATTGTAAAATTAAGAATAGATAAGCCTGTTTCGAAACATATGACGATATTTAGTCTTCATTTTAAAGAAAGTGACTATGTTTATCCAGGTAAGTATTACTATTTGACATTTTATTATTCCAAAATGTTGGTTTTATGCAAATAACATTGGGACCATGGTGTCATATTTGTTTTTCTTTTTTAATTTTCCCCATTTTTGTCTTACATACGTTGTTCTTAATTGTTCCAAGTTTTCAATGCGAAGCCTGAAAGTTTTGACAAATAAATAAATAATATGACAAAGAATCTAAGCTGTCATAACAATGATTGTATTAATAGGTAATTAATGTTATTACTAACCGAAAAACGTAGAGTAAAGTTACAATGATGTGTTTGCATTTACCAGAACTACCAGCTTTACACTTACAATGGCAATAAAATTGCTTATTATTATTAATAAATTTGATTTCCACTTTTATTTGATGAGGCAGTCCTTTAAAATTGCTAGTTTGAAGGCACAAGGCTTGTAAAATAACTGTTTTTTTACTTCTAGATATTATTCCACATGTTATTATGTGGTTTGCATCAAGAATAGCCTGCCCTTCAATTAATGGTCTCTTAAAATTAAACTATCTCTATCACATCAACTAAGTCTAACACCGTTCTTTCCGACATTTTGCAAAACTACTAGCGCACCCTATATTCGATTGCGCCCGCCTATAGACCATTAATTGAAGGGCAGTATTTACCCGTGTGTCTATATTTATAGCATGAATAACATAGAAGGGGTTTGGGTTCATATGGTCTGATTTTGATTGAAATGAAATCTAACAATCTTTCTGGGAGCTCCCTTCTTTCAAAGGTCAATATCAATAATGGAGTAGGTTTACTCTTATTATTTATTTTTTTAAAAATTCTTTTTACCCTGACTACACCGTGATGTTCAAGTTCGGCAACTATTTCATTATCTGTGCAATTTAATAATTCTGGGACGTACGCACCACCACAAGAATAATTTAGGCTTTTGTGTGACTCGAAACTTATGGGGATATTTTAAAATGTTTTTATATTTCCTAAATTAGTAAAATCTTTTTCATTATTAACTGTTAATAGCACTGTGCCATTTTTAAGAAACTTTACATTGACTTGAGGACAATAGCTCTTAATAAATCTACAAATAACAAAAGGACTGAAATCTTTGAAAGTTTTGTTAGCTGGGTTTTCTCTTAATTGCACTAAAACATATTTTTTCGACCATTTTCCTTTGATTGTGAAAATATTTTCCTGTATGTCGGGTGGTTTTGGGTCTAGAGCGGTAGGTATGGTAGCCATTACCACAAATAAGAAAACTAAGAAAAATTATTAACACTTCTAATTTCAAAAATTATAAAAAGAAAAACAGAAGGAAGAAGAAATAAAAGATACTCTTCTCAATTAAAGGCCTAATAATTAAATAGAAATAAAATAAAATAATTGGTACTCCCTGAGTATAATGTACTGTTGGTAAGACCAGAGGGCACGCACGATGATAACACTACCGATACCGAGGTAAACATTGTAGTACAGCATTATCAAAGCACTCCAAGTCGACACTACATAAGATTGATTTTGACAATCCTGAAGTGCTACATCAGTGTGTCAGGTCCATGGGCCTACCCAGCGGGGGACAGGGGGGGGGACAGCTGCCCCCCCCCCTAGAAGACTGGAGGCAAAAAAATAAATCCTTATAAAAAATTTGAAATAACTAACTAGAAAATTATTAAATTAGGGTAATTTATCGTTATTTTATTGTTGGTCGAAATTATCGTACTATCGTACTCAATTATTATCTATAGGAAAACAGAAAAATAATACCACAAACAAAGACTGAGAGATCGCAAGAGTCTACAGGCGGCAGCCAATGAGAGAAAAGGATATAGACAGTAGCGGATCCAGGGGAAGGGCCCCCCCCCTGAAAGGCGAGGACACTCATAAAGTACTACTATTTCTATATAAAATGGGCTATATTAAGTCATTTTTCAAGTCCACTAATTGAAAATGAATTGTATTTTGACATTTACTGTAATTTACAACGTCATTATGAACCAATATGTATTTTAAATTAGGGCCTTAATTATTCATGAAATGTAAAAAAAAAAGTGCGGCCCCCCTCAGAAAATTTCTGGATCCGCCACTGCTTATAGAAAGGTCTCCGCTTTCCCCTTTGATCTAGACAGTTCCGCATCAATATATAAACTGAACCGCCCGCCGTTACTTGATCAGTATTAAGTTGTTGTTGTTGTTTAAGGCTTTAAGGCGTAAAACCCTTAGGGCCTACGCACACGGGTCGATCGAAGACGCGTCGAGAGTTTCGCGCGTCGTGCTCGTCATGTACGAACCCTGCGGCACAAGCGGTTGTCCATCGCACAAAAGTCGATTAGTTTATTCGCATCTTCCAACCAGGACGTACTCAGTGCATTCGTTAACCCTTTTTTTCTTAAATATCAATCAAAGTGGCTATTTCGATCCGTGAATGTTTGTATATTTCTAATCAGCATTAATAATATACGGTATTTTTGCATTTTTAGTTTAATTTGTATAAACTTACAATGAGCAGTTCAAGTTCAAGTGATGAGGAGGACTTTGTAATGTTTTTGTGGTACCGGCAAATGAAAAGGAAGATTATGGGTGCATCCTTTTATTGAACGCGATTTTCATAAACGGCTATTCGTTGGTGTAAGAGAACTGCAACAAAGTGATGCTAAATTTCTAGCATTTTATAGAATGCGAAAGGAATCATACATTACTCTAGTAAAAATAATTAGTCCAGCTATTCAATATGCGGATACCAATATGAGGGAATGTGTGAATTCAGAAGAACGCATACTTATAACTTTGAGGTAAGATCTTTAATTTTTCAAATTTATGTGCAAATATTTTTATTAACAATAAACAAAATTTACCAAATAAAACCAATACACACTTAACAAAAATTAATAGAAAAAATACAATTTACAATAAAAAAAAAAAAAAAAAAAAAAAAAAAAAAAAAAAAAAAAAAAAAAATAAAAAATGAAATTTATATATATATATATATATATATATATATATATATATAAGTTACGATTAGACTGACACTAACACTGAAAAAAGGTGGGTGTGGGGGAAATGAACATCACGACTTCCAGAATAGAACTGAGTTTATTATGATAAAATCCAGGTATATATAGATACAATAGTTGATGATAAACATTGTTACTAATCCTAAGACATAATAGAAACATTAACTGAATTTTATCCTTCTTCATCAAACTAACTCCCTCCCTCCAGTTCCTTCGTAAGGAGGAACTCACAATAGAAATAAAAACACACTTAGGATCAACATAAAGCTACACTACAGGGAAATAACCTTAAACTAAAAATAAAAATACACTTAACAGAAAACTTCAATTAACAAAACATTAACTTAAGACTAAGAATAGATAGTATAGATAAGCATGTTTTAAACAAAAGGTATCCTAAACTTAATTACAGCTAGTAAGTATTAGTAGGTATGTTCCTACGCCAGTCTACCGACTGCTACAACAACAAAGGAAAGAAAGAAAAATAAAAATAAAAAAAAAATCTCATAATTTCTATCTTCTTGGTGTCTCCATCTGAGCGCTGCTGCCCGGTTCCGGATTAGTCGGTAGCTGGGGCACGCGAAGTTCCTCCAAATGTACGGTCCGCGAACGGAAAGGGTGGTTTATATCTCTGATTGTATAAAGATTATTCTCCCTTATCGTTGTGATTTTATAGGGGCCTACGTAACGGGCAGCCGATTTTTTCCTAGCAGTTCTCAATCGCCTGTACACTATTGTTCCCAGCATCAAGGGTCCCTTTTTATATATTCCTGGCCTTCTATTTTCCCTATCTACCCGGATCTGTTTTTCCCTAACCAACTTTTCCCTAATTCGCGCCCACATACTTTGGCGTTCGGTTCGTGCCCTACATAGCGTTTCTATCATCGCGTTATTGTTGGTCGTTATGAGGTCCCCTCTGTCCCGTCGCTTTTGACCAAAGACGATCTCTACCGGCGAATGTCCCGTGGCTGCGTGGATCGTATTATTGTACGCAATTACTGCTCGAGGCATGGCTTCGTACGGATCGAGGTCCCTACCCAATTTAAGTAGTCGAAGATGTTCCCCTAAAGTATTGTGGAGTCGTTCCACCGCGCCTCTGCCCTTAATGTGGTGAGGGGTGTTGAGCCTCCAAATGATGCCTAATGTTTGACTTTCATCGCGGATGTGGGAGTTATCGAACTCCCTTCCGCAGTCTGAGATGATTTCATCCGGCACGCCGTAGACTGCACACCACTGTAAAATTCCCTCCCATACCGCCCTTGGTGTTTTATCTTCTATGGGGTGAGCCATCGCGATCTTGCTAAATGTGTCGACAGCTGTGACCCACGATTGGCCTTCATTTGAATAAATGTCTACTTGTACCGATCGTAAGGGTTCCGATGCCGTGGGTGTGACCACTTGTTCCGCTATGGGAGGTTGACGGTCATACTTATTTTTCTGACATATTTCGCAACGCGCAATACAATCCTTCACTGTCCGCGTCATGTTCTTCCAGTAATACAGTAACTTTAAAGCGCGCAAAGTTTCCTCTATTCCTCTATGGTTCGTTTTGCCGATATGGTGGTCGTTTACAAGTTTTTTCTGAGCTACTGGCTCCATGACTGTCTCAACGTGACGTAGGCACCGGACCAATTGATAACCAACACCTATCCTCTCCTGCCTCCAAAGCCTCTTTAGCTTGTCTGCTATTACTCGATTACCCACGTATATGTGGCAGTCCCGACCTGGGTTGCTATACTCCGTGAAAATTCTCTCCAGCTCGCTTTCGTCTACCGAAGCTGGTGTACGGACCAGGATCGTTAATAATCCCTCATACGTGCTCGCCCGAGTTTCCGTCCCAGGGTTCTGTTTAGATTTTATAATTATCTGCAGTTTTTTATTGTTGATAATTTCATCGATTTCCGGCAATTCCGCGGGTCTATCAGACGGTGTGGCTTGTCCCTCCGGTTCGCTCTGTCGTTCAGGTTGCGTGGTATTACCTTCCGGTTCGCCCTGGACTAATGGGATTTCTGGTCCGCTTTCCGCCCACTCGCGTAAGTACCGCAATGCAAACGGTTCAGCTGGTCCCCCTTCTTCCTCTATGGCGTTCACAACGAGATCTCGCGACAACCAGTCGGCGACGGCATTTTCGACTCCTTTCCTATGCACGACCTGGAAATTATAGGCTGCGAGTCGCTCTTTCCATCTCGATACTCGCGCGGAAGATTCCTTTAACGTGCCCAGGTAAATGAGTGGTTTATGATCCGTCACCAGTTCGAATCGTCTCCCATAAACATAGGGGCGAAAATGTTCGACTGCCCAAACCACCGCTAACAACTCCCGTTCTATCGCGCTATATCGTCGTTCGGCGTCATTTAGCTTCCGCCCCGCGTATGCGATTGGTTTCTCGCCCTCTTCAAAGTTCTGCGAGAGCACGGCCCCAACAGCGACCTCGCTCGCGTCTGTCGTAATTCTAAATGTCTTGTGGAAATCGGGAAAGGACAGTAGGGGCCGGGTAGTCAGAATTTCTCGGCACTTTTGAATACTCACTAACTGTTCCGGTCCAAGTTGAAAGCGTTTTCCTTTCTTTAGTATCTCCGTTAGCGGGTGAGTCAATTCCGCGATGCCAGGGATGAATCTCCGATAATAGTTAATCATACCCAAGAATCGACGGATTCCGCGTGCGTTCCGAGGTAAGGGCGCTTCCAGAATGGCCTTTACTCGCTCCTGGTCCGGTTGTATCCCGTTTCGCGAAACTACATATCCCAAGAACTTAATTTCGCGCAATCCGAACTTAGACTTTTCGCGTGACAATTTAAGTCCGAAGTCACGGATCCTATCGAATACTAGGCTCAGGTGTTTAATATGGTCCTCCTCCGACTTACTAAAAACTATGAGGTCGTTCATGTATACTTGGGAAAATTCCTCCCCGAGACCCCTTTGTAATTCGTCCATTAACCGTTGGAATGTAAGTGGCGCCCCCTTCAACCCAAACGGCATTCGTACAAACTCAAAATGGCCCCGTTCCCAAGAAAACGCCGTTTTCTGAATATCATCTTCCGCCATTTTAAACTGGTGGTACCCGCTCTTAAGGTCCAGGGTACTGAAAACTCTCGCACCGGCTAGACGGTCCAGTATGTCTTCGACTCGAGGTAGAGGGTACCGTTCCTCCTTTGTTGCCTCGTTTAGCTTGCGATAATCCACTACCACCCGATATCGCTTCGTATTGCCATCGTTTTCACCTTGCCTTTTCTCCACTACCCATAACGGACTGTTGAACGGGGAGTTGCTATGCCTGATTATACCTTGCTGTAGGAGTTCCTCTAATTGTACTTTAATAATGTCGCGCTTAGCTTGGGGATAACGCCTATTTTTGACATACACGGGTGCCTCGGTTTTCAGATTAATCCTATGCACCGTTCTTCCAGTGGTGGGTAAAAATTCGCCGTCTTTATAAAATAGTCCCCTGTTTCTCTCGATTAAGTATTCTATTGCCCGCTTCGAACACTCTACCGCCCCGATTTCTATATTCGAATACTCCCCGCCCGTTGTGGTCGAATAGTTTCGATCTCCTAGATCGTAACGCCAGGTTCTGTGATTGACTCTCATACTCAATCCGGCGCGTTGGAGGATGTCGCACCCCACGATTAAATCGTATCCCGGCATCAATTCCTCCATAATATGTATTGCTACAAAATCCTTGCGCCCTGATAACTCTTTGAGGCTTAACAAAGCTTCCCCTAATGTTTGGCATCTCCCACTGACTGTAGAAACCGTGCATGTACATCGCTTGCGCTTGTCCCAAATGCCTAATTTTTCCGCCCCCCTCCTACTAACTAAAGAGTTAGTGCTCCCAGTGTCAATTAAAAACCTCACCCCTGATTCCCCTAATCTCGCCACGGGCAACCTAGTTTTCCGTCTCGGTTCCACATTATTGTTAATCACTAATTCCCTTGATTGGTTGCCCCGCCCCTTTCCCTGTCCTCAATCCACCCGCGAACGGTCCGCTAACACCTCCGCCCCGGAAGGGCCCCCTTTCCAAGAGTTGTTACCACTTACCTCGTGAATCCTGGTAACCGGCCCGCTGCGCTCAGAAGGGGCACTGTCTTCTCCCGATGATTCTCCGCTGGTGTAGCGTCTCCCGTTCCTCCTGCCTGATCGCCTGACGTCCCAGTCCTGGTTGTTAACCTCCATAGGTTCCGGCTGTTGAAGGTCTCTCCTGCCTGGTCGAGTGTTCCGTCTTGGGCATTCTCTCGCTACGTGGCCCCGTCTGCCGCACTCAAAACACCTCGTAAGGCTGCATTGAGCTGCTACATGTCCAGTTCTATTACATTCGTTGCAGCGGCGGTCCGGTTTCCTTCTCCTCTCTTCTTGTCGCTTAGCTGGCCGCTTCTCAAAACTTCTGTCATACCTTTTCCTTGGTGGTCGCACCTCCACCCACTCCATTTCGGGCTTCTCAAATCGAGTTTCACGCCTTTCTTTGGCGTCTATCAGGTCGTGAGCACACTCGATGAAGTCTCTATCCCTGGGAAGTGATCCCGGGCGGTCAACGTAGTGATTAAGTTGTACCTTCAAGACTCCTCTTAAAAATTCCATCTTCTGGCTTCCCTCTGCTTGGCCAAAAGTCTCCACCATTTTCTCTGTTAGGCGATTATACAGTACGTGGAGTTTCTCGGCGAACTCGCCTTCTGACTGGCCTTGTGTCCTCCGCTCCTTGAATAGATAAAACACATCTTCCTCCGGCGTCCATCTTCCTCCGCCATATAATTTTTTTAGTCTTACCTTAAGCGTTTCCCACGTGTGAGTTAGGTCACCCTGGATGGCGTTTAATACTCGCCTCGAGATACGGCCGACGAGGGAGGCTTCCAGAAGTTTTACATCTGATTCCATCAAGGTGCCTGCTTCTTGTCGAGTTACAATCAAATTTTTAATCTGATCACCTCCCTTGATGAAATGCTCAAGGTCCCCCACTATACCCGTGAACGGTTCTAATTGACTTATCACCTCGTGGATAAATGCGGAGTTCTGGGTCCTTATCTTTAGCAATTCAATCTGCTGAGTTTCGGTTGCTTTAGATAGCTGGGCCTCCAACTTCGAGCGTTCTACTGTCGCCTGGGCCAGCTGGTACTCCAGTTTCGCCACTTGCTCTTCTGACATCACGATATTAATTCACGTAACTTGAAGCAACGAATTTCACTTGTGAAATTTTTAAACTTGATTTCTGCTCACGTCACGTGACCGCGCTTCCGGACGTCCCGGGTTTCGGCACCAGTTACGATTAGACTGACACTAACACTGAAAAAAAGGTGGGTGTGGGGGAAATGAACATCACGACTTCCAGAATAGAACTGAGTTTATTATGATAAAATCCAGGTATATATAGATACAATAGTTGATGATAAACATTGTTACTAATCCTAAGACATAATAGAAACATTAACTGAATTTTATCCTTCTTCATCAAACTAACTTATATATATATATATATATAAGTTAAATCGTGTTAAACTAAAAACACAAAAAAAAAAAAGGAATTTAAGAAATGAAACGCCTCGATATCTGAACTTAGACTGCTTTATTGAAATAGTAATCCTCCTTTTATAGCATTACACTGTTTACATTAGCTGTCTTGAGTATTAAGCTTAACATAGCCTGGCCTCCAGGCTTAACTTCCCCCTCCCAGTTTACGGACATTCCCCGTAAACTTGCATAAAATAAATAAATAAAAAACAAGATACAGAAATAAAGATACATCCTTGTATATAGGTATCACCCAAAAAAAACATACAAAAAAAAAACAGAATATAACTACAAAGGAAAACTATGACCTGAAAAGAAAAGAAGAAGAAAAAAAAAATAGAAAATAATAATATATATAAAAAAAACAACTTGTCCGTCTTATACAGTTAAAGTCTTACAGACCAGAAACAGGAAAAGAAATATCACACTTACAATATATCACAGTAAAGAAAACAAACAAAACACACAAACACAAAAAATTTTTTTTTTTTTTTTTTCATATATACACAGGTGATCTGCTATTGCATGGAGGGCACTCCAGCTCAGTATGTCACATCCGCCTGGTCGTGCAAAAATTTTAATTGCTCTATATGAACAGTGCGACGCTTCTTAGGTGCGTGAACACTCTCTATTGTAACCACATTGTGTTCCCTAATGGTAATTACTCTGAAAGGGCCCTCGTATCGTAGCATCTCCTTTCCCCTATTTGAACTGATTTTGCGATATACTATAGCGCCTATTTTCACATCCCCTCTAACATCCCGAACCGCCGCATTCTCCTTCGCAACACGCCTGCCTTTTTCCCTCTCTATACGTTCGCGAACCTTGGTCCATCGTTTCGTCACAGAGATATGATGGGCGCTTATTTCCTCCCCCGGGGACCCTCCTACCGTCGTTTCACCATAATCCCTCTTACGAGCACGCATTCCGAACAAAATTTCGAAGGGAGAATAACCCGTGGCGGAATGAATGGAATGGTTATACGCTGCTATGGCTTTCGGCATCGCATCTTCTGGTGTTAACCCCTTATCGGCATGGTATACTCTGAGGTGATCACTAAGGGTACTATGGAGTCTCTCGATACCACCTCTACTTTTGGGATGCCCTGGAGTATTAATGTGCCAATCCACGTTGAGCGCTCTCATTTCTTCTCTTATGGCGGCATTGTCGAACTCTCTCCCTCCATCGGATGATATCCGGTCGGGCACCCCGTAGAACTGAAACCATCGCCTCAGAGCTTGTATCACTGCCTCCGCCGACCTCTCCTGCACTGGGAACGCCATGGCCGTCTTACTAAACAAATCTAAAGTGGTCACCCACTTGAAACCCTTCCAAGTGAAGGTGTCGATTTGGAGGTCCATCAACGGAGCTGATGCTGTGGGAGTTTCTTCTTGAATCCCCTTGGGTGGATGGCGGTCGTATTTGGTAGACAGGCATACATCACAGGCACCAATTACTGCTGCAATCGTGGCGGACATTCCCCACCAGAAATATCGGCGTTTTAGGGCTTGCAAAGTCTCATTGACTCCCCGGTGATTTGTTTTGCCCTGGTGGTATGCCAGGGTGATCTCCTTCTGCCGGTCCTTCTCCTTCACCGTTTCGACCGCATATTTACAACGGATAAATGTCCTATCTACCCCTATTCGCTCAGTCCTCCATAATTTTTTTATTTTCTCCCAAACGACCTCATTCCCGACGTATAGATGATATGTCCTCCCTGGCCTGGACTCCCTCTGAAGCACCATCTGCAGTTGGTCTTCCGTGATGCCCGGGTGCGACCAAATCGTAGCAATACTACTCTTTCCGTGCGTACCGTACTCAACCTTCATAAGCCCCGCTGTCCTGGTCTTCCATATTATCTGTCGGCGTTTGTTGTTGATGATGGTGTCGACCTCCTCCAAATCACTCATACGCTCCGTCGACTGGTTTCTACCCTCCGACGAATCGCGACTCGCCTCCGAATCAGTTTCAGTCCCTTCCCCTTCGCGCTCAGGTGTCCACTCCTGGAGAAACCTGCGGATCCCACTCGACGATTCCCCCTCTCCTTCCTGCACCACGTTTACCGTTAGCGCTCTGGACAACCAATCGGCGACTACATTCTCCTTACCCGGTTTATACACTATCTCTATGTTATACTGACTAAGGAGTTCTTTCCACCGCGTCACCCTAGCCGACGACTCCTTCAGCCTCCCCACCCATTGCAATGGCCGGTGGTCTGTAAATAACTTAAAACGTTTCCCGAAGATATAGGGACGAAAATGGTCCACCGCCCATACTACTCCTAGTAGCTCTCGTTCCAAGGCACTATAACGAGCCTCTGTCTCCGACAACCGCCGACTCGCATATGCTACCGGCCTATCACCGCCCGGCCCCTCCTGTGACAGCACTGCCCCCAACGCGTACTCACTAGCGTCGGTGGTAATTTGGAAAGGTTTTTGGAAATCGGGGAACGCTAGGACCGGTTCCTCTTGTAGGCGCCTCATGCATTTCTTGATGTTGTCTTCCATGAGCGGGGTGATCTCTATCCTACTTCCTTTCTTCAGAAGGTCATTGAGGGGAACGAGGTACGCCGCCATCTCGGGCACAAACCGCCGATAATAGTTTAGGGTCCCCAGCAATCGCCTAATCCCCTTGACATCCTTCGGAACCGCCATTTGTCTTATGGCTGCAACTTTTTGCATATCGGGTTTGATCCCCTCTGGGGATATTTCGTGACCTAAAAAATTGATCCTGTCCCGACCTAGCACCGACTTTTCCTTGGACAATTTAAGCCCGAATTCCCTTATCCGCTGGAACACCTTCCGGAGATCTTCTACGTGCTGAGTTTCCGTTTTACTGAAGACAAGGAGATCATCCATGTATACTTGGCACATGTTCTCGTCAATACCTCTCAAAAACTCATCCATCAACCTCTGAAATGTGATCGGGGCGTTTTTTAAACCGAAAGGCATCCGTGTGAACTCGTAATGTCCACGCTCGAAGGTAAAGGCGGTCTTATGTTGGTCCCGTGGGTGCATTCGAATTTGGTGGTAACCTGCTTTTAGGTCCAGAGTACTAAAAATAGTTGCTCCTCCCAGCCGGTCAATGATATCCTCGAACCGTGGGATGGGGTACCTTTCGTCCACCGTGTTCTCATTAAGCTTCCTGAAGTCAATGACAACCCGATACCTTTCTTTCGACTCCCCTGGCACCGGCTTCTTTCTAACTGCCCAGAGAGGGCTATTGAACGGTGACGTGCTGTCAATTATTATTCCTTGAGCCTTAAGGCTCTCTAACTCTTCCCGGATGTGCTTTCTCAATGCCTGTGGGTACCGTCTCTCTTTTACGTAGGTCACCCGTTCCTGTTTCAGAGGAATTTCATGTGTGGTCTCCCCCGTGGCACTTAGAACTGCCCCTTCCCGGAAAAAGATATCCTCGAACTCCTGTCCCAAGTCATCCCTCCAGTCCGTGGTTCTATTAATAGCTCCGACCCGTCCTACCCCATGTCTCCGAAATCCCTGGCAACTGTATGTCCTCTTTCCCAGTTCCACGACCCATCCTCCCTTTCGTGACTCGAATCTAACACCTACAGCTTTCATTACATCGCAGCCCAAGATCATTTGATATTCCCTGGGTAGGTCACGAACTAAGTGTACCCCTAATTTCCTACGCTTTTCTGCCCATTCCCCTAGGTTCAACTCTATTTCCCCTTCAACTTTACAAGGCCCTCCCAGAGTAATTAAATGGCAATGACATACCTGAACCTTGGGTGTCCTCGATGCTCCACTTACCACTCTAAGCGCCTCCTCGGTCAACAGGGTGCTCGAACTGCCGCTGTCCACCAGACACCTTACTCCTCCCGCCACGGTGATGATCGGCAAACCGCATTCCTTACTCCTCAGATGGAAACTCAATAGGGTGCGGTCGCCTCTCTGCTGACACTCTCCTCAGGTCCTGGCCGCCGCTCGACTTCCTCCCTCGCTACGTCGTCCACTCCGGCTGACTTTCCTCCAACCGCTTCCCTCTTTCTGTTCAGCTTCCTCTCCCTCCGATTCTGAGGGCTCAGATGACTCCGTAGATCCCACGGAATCCTCAACCAGTCTTGGCGATTTCATCCTCCGACGCATTGATTGCACGTTCACCTCCATCGGCTCGTCTCTTGATTTCCTGTGGAACATATAGGGACATTGGCGCGCTATGTGCCCTTCAGCCCCACATTCGAAACACTTGGTGCGTGGGCATTGCGCTACTAAGTGCCCTGGCTTGCCACACCCATGGCATCTCCGCTCCTCTCTCCTAGTGTTCCTCCCACCTCTTGAAGGTCCTTCGGGTCTCCTTTCTCCTCTTGATACTCGCTCACGGGCTTGGTGACGTGGCTCGTTCCTCCTCGGTCCAGCTGGGATTCTCGGTCTTCGGAACGGTACAGCCCTCCAATCCTCACTTTCCTCCAGCATGCATTCGGCTTCCCTGGCACTCGCGTCTATGAGGTCTTGTGCACACTCAATGAAGGTCCGATCTCGGGGCAAACCATCCTTCTTGCCTATCTCTCTGGCCAGTTGTACTTTTAATATTGTAGCCAAAAACGCCATCTTTGCTTCGGTAGCTGCGGTACCTTCCGTCTCCCGGAGTTTTTCTGTCACCTTCTGATACCTCCCCAACAGCACGCTAGCGAACTGTCCATTAGACTGTCTCGGATGTTTTACTTCCCGAAACATCTGGAACATATCTTCCTCCGGGCTCCAACGCCCTCCTCCGTAGGCCTTCTTTAACCTGTTCTTAACGGTTTCCCACGGCGTTTCCTCATCCGCCTGGATATAGTTCAGGACATTCCTGCGAACTCGGCAAATCAGGGCGGCCTTCAGCGCCGCTACATCCCTGAGGTCGATTAAATCTTCGCCTGCCTTCACTTCTATGGCCTCCATTATCCTATCGCCACCCTTCAAGAAATGGTTCAGCTCGCCAGGCTCTCCGTTGAATCTCTCTAGGTCCCCTACAGCGCATCTCACTTCTTGAGTAACGGCCGCTTTTAATTTTAACCACTCAATACGGTTCGCTTCCTGTCGCTGCATGTCTGCGCGTGCCTGTGCAATGCTGGTTGCAGGTAACGGGGGTATCCCCTCTGATTCAGGTACCTGCAGGACTGCTGGTCGAAGCTCAAAAGCCTGGCTCCCTTCCGACATACTGCACAACTCGTATTACTCGTGAAAAAGAAGAAAAAAAAATCCACGGAACACACTTTCCGATCTCGTACCCGTTTTTACGCGCTCACATGCGTAACTCCCGGGTTTCGGCACCAGTTAAATCGTGTTAAACTAAAAACACAAAAAAAAAAAAGGAATTTAAGAAATGAAACGCCTCGATATCTGAACTTAGACTGCTTTATTGAAATAGTAATCCTCCTTTTATAGCATTACACTGTTTACATTAGCTGTCTTGAGTATTAAGCTTAACATAGCCTGGCCTCCAGGCTTAACTTATATATATATATATATATATATATATAAAAGTTAAATAAGTTGAATTGAACCCTCCTCGTCAGTGGAATGGGAGTGTCCAGGTGTCTGCTGTGGTAGAGCTGGAGCCACCATTGTGTAGCCTGACTATCCATAGAAACAAAACGTGTATTTCCGTTGAAAACCGGAAGTCGAAATTTTTCACGATCGCAATACTTCCACTTACTATATATTTCATATATAGGTAAGTGAAAGTAAAAAATCACGGTGACAACTGCAGGAAAATCATTTTTTCTTTGTAAACATTTATTAGAGGTAACACAGGTTAAATTTAAAAAAAAAAAAATAATTTAGCACAAAAACAAAGCAAACAAATAAAATAAAAATAACCTCCATGGCGAAGAAACGTGCGTTTCGCTCGATTTTTCCCGTTCCAAACCAATCGCAAAAGACGAGAACTGCACAAGACGAAGATCCTTGCGGTTCTAGACGACCAGTGAACGACCCGTCTGCGGATCTTAATGCCACAACGTAGCAAGTTGAGTGGAGGGGAGAGGCCTACGGACTGGAGTCGCGTCGACCACTTCCAGCCTCGACCCGTGTGCGTCGGCCCTAAGGTCATCAACGCCTGAAATCAACTTCAAATGCAACCAAATAAATAAATACTTAGTAAAAAAAAAAAAAAAAATTAGATTTTTTGAAACAGATTATTTTCTTTCAAGAAACTAAATACTGATTTTATTTTATTTCTTGATCGCTTAAAATGTCTGATAAATTTGATGTTATTCCTGATCTGTTCAAACTTGAAACATAAAAAAGGCAATCTTGAAAAATATGTTTGACTGTGTTACCACAGTGTTGACATTTAGGAGGCGGCTCTTTGCTGATAATATGCGAATGGGTCAGGTATGTGTGGCCTATCCTCAGTCTAGTCAAAACAACTTCTTCTCTGCGAATATGACGGCTTGAAGTGGACCATGGCTTTACTGTTTTCTTGATTTCTTTCAATTTACTCGACGGGCTCTCGTTCCACATAGACTGCCAGCCGAGAGCGATTTCTTTTTTGAGAGGAAGACTTATATCGTGTGGCGTTAAAATCGCAGCACCCCGACCTGGGAGGGAAAGTGCCTGCTTGGCCGCTATGTCCGCGAGCTCGTTGCCGACGATTCCTACATGGCCCGGTACCCAGATAAAATAAATCACCTTTTCCAAGTTTTCGAGCATATTTAAATAAGCATGGATTTTTATAATGATTGGGTGTCTCGGATAGATATTTTTTATAGCTTTTAAAGAACTCAATGAGTCTGTTATTATTACTATGGTTTTAGGGGTTATCGACATAGCGAAGTGGAGAGCCGAGGCAATGGCATGGAGTTCAGCTGTATAAATGCTGCATAACTTATTTAGTTTTATTTTATGAGTAGAATCACGGGTTACAAATGACGATGCTGTAGATTCTTCGGATTTTGAACCGTCGGTGTAAATTAAAAACGAATCGGGAATTTTATTTACAATACTTGACAATTTAGTTTTGTATTCGGAAGCTCAGGTTTCGTTTCCAGGAAGTCGCGATAGGAGAAGTATTGTTTTTGGTGGTTTGTTTGTCTATGGAGGATTGTAAATTTCAGGTTTTTGAAGAGGTATTTCTTTGACGAACGCAATAGCCGAGCTTATTCTCTCTGACAATGGTAGGGTTGAGTTTGTTTTCTTTTCAAATGCTTTTGAAAATTTCGGCTTAAAAATATATCTATGTGTCGGGTGTTCGGTTTGAGGATATAATGTTGAAATATAATTAATCCCCAGTTTTTTTCTTCTAAATAAATGAGGGGGCTCTCCTGCTGAGTACGGGACATAACATAAACGGGACTGAACATAAACTGAGTACGGGGCTGGTTCGAAACGCGCCGGTAGCAATCCTAATTCCAGTGTGATGTACAGCATCAAGTTTATTTAACATCCTGAAACGTGCAGAACCATAGATAAAACACCCAGAATCTAGTTTTGAGCATATTAAACATCGATATAGTTTTAGTAGGGTGGCCCTATCCGAACCCCAGGAAGTACCACTCAAATATCTTAGGATGGTTAATTTTTTTGTAGCGGTTAACTTTAAGTAAGAAATGTGAGCTTCCCACGTCAATCTTTTGTCAAATATCATTCCAAGAAATCTGTGATTGCTTGTGTAAGGGATCAAGGAGCTACCTAAATAAATTTCAGGAGAGGGAGGACTATTTCGCTTCCTACTAAAGTGGAGGCATTTGGTTTTTTCTGCTGAGAACTCGAGACCTGAAGAAAGGGACCAAATGCTTATTCTATTTACAGCCTCTAGTAATTTATGCTGAATAGTAGCGAGGTTTTCAGAACGACGAATGATGGCTAAATCATCAGTAGAGGCTTAACACCTCTAGGTAGGTTCAACCCCAAATCATTTATTGCCAAGCAGAACAGAGTTGGGCTGATGACACAGCCTTGATCAGTATTAAGTATTTAAGTATTTGTATGTTAGTTGAACTGTTGGTGTTTTTTTTAAAGGACCTATTATTGTAGTTTATTAGTTTACCTTCTTATTTGCGTTTGGATAACACTGAGGCTGCCTACATGGATATAAGAAACTGGTTTCAAAAAGGTAAGTTAAGTAATTTCTCAATTCATATAAAAAATGAAGTTTTAAATTAAATTTATCGTATAATATAATCAAAATTACTTAAAAATGAGATCTACAATTTATCAAAATTATGATTTTCATTTCTTAAATGAGTTTCGTAATGTGAAATACCATGATCCAAATCAAAACATCTTTTCTGCTTTGAAATACAGTAGAACCCCCTTTATCCGGGGTAATGATGGGTAGGTGGTCCACGGATAATCGAAAACCGCGGATACAACATTTAATTGACTTAATTTGATAGAAAAAAAGATCAATTAAGCATCAGAAAAAACTGCAGAAAATCACTTTTATCAACAAACGAACATTTTAACAAACAACAAATGAACTCCTTCAGCGCGTTTTGTCATGAACCACTGATAGACAGCTTCATCTACGTCTTTATGTAGAGTTCTTCATTGTTTTCCGAGGACACGATATTTGGGGCGACGACGATACGAAGTCGAAAATGTCTTTTTTACTGACAAGGGGAGGCTACGGACGTGGGGTCACCGATTACAATGAAACTTTTTTTCGAGTTTCTATATCCAAAAATATTAGATACATGTCCGAGGGTTCTTGCCAATGGGCCTTCTGAGCCGAGAAAAAAAATTTCTTAGGAACGAAAATAGCCAAAAATTGCATCAACAAAGTTGCCGCTGCTCAAAGCTCCTTCAACCAATTTCAATGAAATTTTCAGGCATGTCAGAGTATTGAAAAATATTAGACACGTGTATAGGGGATTGGCGAAATTAGCCTCTGGAAGCCCAGAATAAATCATTCAATATTGTGGTATATTCGTGCTCTGGGTAACGTTAAAAATCAATTCCATTACTTTGTAAATTGAATAAATTACGTTTTTCAGCTTTTTAGGTCAAAAACAAAATATTTGTATTTAAATATTATTAAATATTTAACAGGAAATATTTTTCATGAAAAAGCATTTTTTGCTTAGACTGAACAAAAATTTTCAACCAAAAAAAAAAAAATTACTATTTGAAATATGTTCCAGTTTTTATGTAAAAAGCACAATTTCATAGTTAATTAAAAAAATATTTAAGATAATTTTGCGAAAAATTGAATTCGAAAGTTTGAATTTTGAATCTGAAAGTATTTCCGTTGTTATTTTCCCTTGCCCAAAGAATTAAGGAATTATTTTATGATTGAAAACGTTTGTTAAAAATTAAGAATAATAAATCTTTGGAAGACGACAACTGTTTTTATTGAATTAACGGATTGCAGTTATAAACACAGTATGAACTTCTAAATACAAAAAACAGGGTCAACGACATGTAATATAAATAAACATGACAAACTGATTAGGTAGGTAATTCCTTCTCTCAGGTTTGTGGAAAATAACTTCACTCTCCCATTGGCATTCGTCCCGTAGGTATCTACTGCGAAAAGTTTGTTCTTAAACATATTAATAGGATTATCTAGCTTTTGATTTATTTGGCATCTCTTGGGCATCTTTTTTGGATTTTGATCAATCGACATTCCTCTGTCACTAATTAAATCTTCTTTTTTTTCATTGTTAAACAATATGAACGGTCAAAATTTGGACGACTGTTTTAGTCGTCTTTGTTATGATAAGAACATCGTGAAACAAGGTCTTAAATATTTTTGGGGAATCAACAAAAATTTTTTTGGTGACAATCTCCTCCAAGCAAGGAAATTTTGTTATGAAAAATATTTCCTGTTAAATATTTATAATATTTAAATATAAATTTAGAAGATAAAAAAAAAGAAAAAAAAAGAGAGAAAAAAAAAACTTCGTCTCAAAATAATTTGTTTTTAAATATAAATATTTAGTTTTTGAAGTAAGAAGCTGAAAAAACGTAGTTTATTCAATTTACAAAGTAATGGAATTGATTTTTAACGTTACCGAGAGCGCTAATATAACACAAAATTGAATGATTTATTCTGGGCTTCCAGAGGCTAATTTCGCCAATCCCCTATACACGTGTCTAATATTTTTTAATACTCTGACATGCCTGGAAATTTCATTGAAATTGGTTGAAGGAGCTTTGAGCAGCGGCAACTTTGTTGATGCAATTTTTGGCTATTTTCGTTCCTAAGAATTTTTTTTTCTCGGCTCAGAAGGCCCATTGGCAAGAACCCTCGGACACATATCTAATATTTTTGGATATAGAAACTCGAAAAAAAGTTTCATTGTAATCGGTGACCCCACGTCCGTAGCCTCCCCATGTGAGATTATTGTTTGTTCTGAACGCAATATTTTATTTGTCTTCAACTAAAGGATAAGCCTGCTTTATTGAAATCTAGATAATGGTATTTCACATTACGCGACTCACTTAAGAAATGAAAAACATAACTTTTATTCAAAATTTAAAATTCTTTATACTAGGCAACGAGGTGGTAACTAGATTTCTCCGAAATAGTGTCAATTAATTAACACAAAAGAACAGGTGGTTTCCTCTATTCCCAATTGGATTATAATGCCAGTCCTCTACTAAATCTTTTCGGTAAATAATGCGCCCTGATTTATGGCTCTGTTTGGTTTTTCCCTGGAAATACTTAAAATGTTGTACCTACTCTTCATATCTTAATTGTTCTGTAAACATGGTTACCTGCTGTTTGACTATATAATATAAGGCAAATTTCGATGTACTTCTTTCCATTTTATCTTTGTATTTGATAAAGCTAAGAACTTCAGCGTAACTGCAGTCATACTATTCTTTCTAATAAAGTGTAAATCTCATTTTGAAGTAATTTTCATTATATCACAATGGATTTACATCAAGTATCGGCATCAATCATCTTACAATAAATTTATCAATTATTGTTAGTTGAAAACGGTTTCTAACTTTTGTATACTATGTCAGTTTATATTATTTTCAGGCAGAAATGCTCTCAAACGGAAAAAGGATCAAGATAACAGTAGTGGAAGTGGAAGCAGTGATGGTGATGAAGATGGAACTAAACTGACCAGGCCATCGGATTCTGTTTCTATTATGGAACAAGGGTCTAGTAATTCTTCACCTCCACACGTAGCTGTTCCTGGGACATCTAAAACGATTGAAGAATACGATGGTTACCATGAAAATGACATCAGCCGTTATGTTGGTCATGACCTTAAGTTGCCATCAGAAAAAAAGAAGGATTTGCTTACAAATCCCTGGGTTCCACCATCAAATTACGATTTAGGTTCTGATGCCAGCCATTTGAAAAGAAAATTTAACAGCCACTGTTTAAATCAATATATTCCTTGGTTGGTGTACTCAAGTCGTTTGAAAGGTGCTCTATGTTTGCACTGTGTTCTTTTTCCTCCTAGTACTGCTACAGTTAAAGGAGTTTTGGGGTCATTCATGGTAAGGTCATACGTGAAGTTTAAAAGACATACATGAAGATTGTAGAAAACACGTCGGCAGTCACTACCACAAAACTTCAACAGCTGCTGCAAAAGCGTTCCTTGAAAATGTTCCAGTTGATGTACAATTGCAAAGTGCTCACCAGAAGATGATTGAAGAAAATAAACAAATATTGTCATCAATTATTTCTTGTATCATATTTTGTGGAACTCATGATTTGCCACTTAGAGGAAAAGAAGAAGATGAAGGGATTTTCTTTGACCTTTTAAATTTGAGAATTGACTGTGGCGATATGAAGCTAAAGAATCATTTGGATACATGTCGAAAAAATGCAGTCTACACTTCACCAAAAATTCAAAATGAGATTATAATATTATGTGGTGAAGTTGTCAAAAAAAGAATTATTGAAGATTGTAAACGAGCAAAAGCTTACGGCGGCGATGGCGATGGCCGATGAAACAGAACATATCGCTGGAAAAGAACAGCTTTCTATCGGATTGCGGTTTTATGATGAGAATCAAGAAAAAAACAGAGAGGAATTAGTAGGCTATGTTGAGCTGAAATCTCAAGATTCCCCTACAATCGCTCGTACAATTCAGAGTTTTTTACTTCATCAGAATCTTTCAGCAGAGAATTGTGTTGGATTTGGATTTGACGGATGTTCTACGATGGCTGGAAAAGAAGGTGGTGTACATGCCATTTTGAAGAAAAAGTACAATAAATCTTTATTTTTCCATTGCTCAAGCCACAAACTAAATATTGTGGTCAATGATGCTAGCAAACTACCGGAAATAAGAAACTTAATTGCAACAGTTAAGGATACAATATCCTTCTTTCGTGAGTCGCCAGCCCGCAGGAATTCGGCTCCTAATCTATCAAGCCTCAGTGAGACCAGATGGTCTGAGAAATACAAGAGCATTAGGAAGTTTTCAGGCAGCTTCCATGATGAAAAAAATCGTCAATGCGCTAGAACACCTCTCGGTCGAAGGAAACTAAGCTACAAGAAAATTTGCCTATGAATTGCACTGCAGTTACTAAACCAATTTTCATCGAAAATTATGATGATGATTTTAAAGTATGATTGCAAAGTACTCTGCAATTTTGAAACCTGTTGTGAACGTTCTACAGAGTAAAAATATGGATTTGATTATGGTGAGGAAACATATTGGTGCAATCCTTGATGTCATCAAGAAGGATCGACAAGAAATTGATCATGTTTCTGATGAATTACTTAAAAAATCACATGAGATCGCGGAGAAAGTCGGTGTTGAGTTAACAGTCCCACGAATTGTTCAAAAGCAAATACTCTGATGTCATGATTCCGCCTCTACGGACTTGGAAAGTAATTCTATCTAAAATGTTTTGCTGCTTTTTACTTATAGAACTCGTTGAGGCGTTTCTAACGGTCTATCGCTTTGTCGAAACTCAGCAGTATTTAAGTAGTAAACGAGAAAAAACTAGATGATCATAAATATCAGGAGTCATTGTCCCTTCTGTCTCTACCCGAAAACTAATTGAATCTATATTTTCTCATTTCTTTATACATATAGAGGTCGTTGAGACGTTTCCGATGGTCTGTCATTTATTTCAAAAGCATCTGTATTTAAGTAGTAAACGAGAAAAAAAATGGATGGTCATAAAGTTTAGTGTAATGGCTGTTAAATGGCTTAGGACTTTTGTCAGTTATCTTAAAAAAAAATTAAAACAAAAAAAATTTACAAATTTTTTTTTTATTTTTTTTTTTTATAAATAATAAATGCACCCTGCTTTTGTATAACCTTGCATTGGAGTTCAATCAGGGCTATGTAAAGAGCATCCCTTAATATTTTCCAGACGTTAATTGGACATTTTCAATTTCAAGAATTCCAAGTTCAGATTACCCCTTTCTGGGAAAATAACCCTGGGGTGTGTGTGTGTGCTTGTGATTAATTATTTATTTATATAATTTTGTGATTGTATGGTTTTGCATGTATTTAATTTTATATAATTTGGTTCTTAATATAATTTGGCATATTATGACTGTGATTATAGTCAAAATAATTGTTTAAAATATCAGGAAAGACACTTTCTATTAGAAATTTTCTGGTAATTTGATAGATTGTGAATTTTGATGCAGCTCTGTTTCACGGTTTCCAATATAGAGCAATTGTCTAGAAAATATATCTGCCGATGGATCATCAGCAGTAGTACTCTCATATTTATGGTGGATAAATCTGAAAATTTTATGCAGCGTTGTGGTTTATCCAAATAATAGTTATTCCTGTTCATTAGAGGTGTAATCACCAATATATGTAAAATTTAAAAAATGCCGCGAAGATTTTTAATCTTTTCTTAACCAATAATAATTTAAAGTTGAAAATAAGAAATAGAATCTCATTGGAATACATATTGTTCTTTCCTGTTAAGGAGAGATGTAATTATCTTAATGTGTAAAATTTAAAAAATGTCCCCGAAGATTTGTAATCCTTTCTTATTCGATGGTAATTTAAAGTAAACTATGATTTGGAATGATATTTTGGGGTACATTTCACCGAAATTCATTTATTTACTTATCTAAAAGAGCCACAGAAAAATGTTTCTGGGCTTAGCTAATAATTAGAATAAAATACAAATAAAATGGAATACAAATAAATAGAATACACACAGCCCCTTCCTGTGCAGTAGAAGTGTAATTACCATAATATGTAAAAATATCAACTTTTAGATAAGTAAATCAATGTATCCTGGTGAAATTTACACCAAAATATCATTCCAAATATTCTATTATTGAATTTCTGAAATTTATACCAAAATATCATTACAAATCTTCGCTGACATTTTATAAATTTTACATATAAAGATAATTACACTGATCAGGAAACAATCAGTATTCCATTGGGGTTCAATTTATTTTTGAACTCTAAAATATAGTTGATAAAGGAAGGATTAAAAATGTTCACTGACATTTTTAAATTTTACATATGTAATGATTTTTAAAGGCTGTTTGATATTAAAAGAATCTTGTTCTAATCTTGTTTTCTTCAACTTCAAAAGACTATAAACTTCAACAGATTACAAATCTTCGCTGACATTTTTTAAATTTTACATGTAAAGATAATTACATCTCTGCTGAACAGGAAGAAGCAGTCTGTATTTCATTGGGATTAAATATTCTCAACTTTAAATTATTTTTTATTAAGGAGGAATAACAAATCTTAGCTGACATTTTTCAAATTTTACATGTAAAGATAATTAAACCTCTCCTGGACAGAAAGGAACAGTCTGTATTCCATTAGGATGCAAATTTTATTTTGAATTATTGTTGCTTAAGAAAGGATTACAAATCTTCGCTGAATTTTTAAAAATTTTACATATAAAGATAATTATACCACTGCTGAACAGGAAGGAACAGTGTGTATTTCATAGGGATTAAATTTTTTAACTTTAAAGTATATTTGATTAAGGAGGGATTACAAATCTTAGCTGACATTTTTCAAATTTTACATGTAAAGATAATTATGACTCTCCTGGACAGAAAGGAACAGTCTGTATTCCATTAGGATGCAAATTTTATTTTGAATTATTGTTGATTAAGAAAGGATTACAAATCTTCGCTGAATTTTTAAAAATTTTACATATAAAGATAATTATACCACTGCTGAACAGGAAGGAACAGTTTGTATTTCATAGGGATTAAATTTTTTAACTTTAAAGTATATTTGATTAAGGAGAGATTACAAATCTTAGCTGACATTTTTCAAATTTTACATGTAAAGATAATTATGACTCTCCTGGACAGAAAGGAACAGTCTGTATTCCATTAGGATGCAAATTTTATTTTGAATTATTGTTGATTAAGAAAGGATTACAAATCTTCGCTGAATTTTTAAAAAATTTACATATAAAGATAATTTTACCACTGCTGAACAGGAAGGAACAGTATGTATTCCATTGGGATTCCATTGGAATATGTATTCCATTTCCATTAAATTTTTTCAACTTTAAATTACAGTTGATTAAGAATGGATTAGAAATCTTAGCTGATTCTTTTTAAATTCTACATATAAAGATAATTATACCACTGCTGAACAGGAAGGAACAGTCTGTATTCCATTAGGATGCAAATTTTATTTTGAATTATTGTTGATTAAGAAAGGATTACAAATCTTCGCTGAATTTTTAAAAATTTTACATATAAAGATAATTATACCACTGCTGAACAGGAAGGAACAGTTTTTATTTCATAGGGATTAAATTTTTTAACTTTAAAGTATATTTGATTAAGGAGAGATTACAAATCTTAGCTGACATTTTTCAAATTTTACATGTAAAGATAATTATGACTCTCCTGGACAGAAAGGAACAGTCTGTATTCCATTAGGATGCAAATTTTATTTTGAATTATTGTTGATTAAGAAAGGATTACAAATCTTCGCTGAATTTTTAAAAATTTTACATATAAAGATAATTATACCACTGCTGAACAGGAAGGAACAATATCTATTCCATTGGGATTAAATTTTTTCAACTTTAAATAATTGTTGTTTAAGAAAGGATTACAAATCTTCGCTGACATTTTTCAAATTTTACATGTAAAGATAATTACACCTCTCCTGGACAGAAAGGAACAGTCTGTATTTCATTGGGATTAAATTTTTCAACTTTAAATTATATTTGATTAAGGAGGGATTACAAATCTTCGCTGACATTTTTTAAATTTTACATATAAAGGTAATTAAACCTCTGATGAATAGGAAGGAACAGTCTGTATTCCATTGGGATTAAATATTCTTGACTTTAAATTATTATTTATTAAAGAGGAATAACAAATCTTCACTGATTTTTTTTAAATTTTACATTTTTTATAGTTTATAACTTCCTGGTAGAGCGAATGGATATAATAGATATATAATGCAATATATGGTTTGAAATTGTATATGGCTCCAATTTTATAATCATTGTAAATTAATTTTATCAAAATGTAAATATTATGTAAAAAAAAAAAAATTGTTGCAGTACACCTGAAGATGAGGCATTATAGCCTTGAAACGTTGTGAATGTTGTAATGAATTGAAAAATATATTTATATCAAAATGTTAGATGTGAATTTTCACTGTTTTACAGAATTGGAATAATATAGATCAACATTCACAACGTTTCAAGGCTATAATGCCTCATCTTCAGGTGTACTGCAACAATTTTTTTTTTTTTTTTACATAATATCTACATTTTGATAAAATTAATGTACAATGATTTTAAAATTGGAGCCATAATTCTAATTATTATATTCTATTATTATTATATTCTAATTATTATTATTTTATGATATATACATACACAACCTATCCATGCACACACAAAGCACACACACACATACACACACACACACACACACACACACACACACACACACACACACAACAACACACATCTATTTATATGGATATATCATCAAATTTTTAATTTTTTAATTATGTCCATGTAATGGCAACCTATGTTTTTGATGTCTGTTTTAAAATTAACTGTTTTGTTAATGTTTTTAGTGATGTATATGGCTTCTATAGTTTTTCTGTTATCTGTGTTATTGACCGTGTCTATTATTTTTGCTTGCTAAAATCAAATTTGTGTTTTTGTGTTATACTATGTTGGGCGAGTGCTGTTGTGCACCCTTTTTTATACTTTTGCAATTGCTAATGTGTTATGTTATTCTTGTTTTGAGCTTTTTGGAAGTTTCACCAATATAAACCCCTTCACAATCAATCTTATAAATTATATTTTGTTTGTCATTAATTTAAATTTTATCTTTAATATTGTTTAAATAATTGCTTAGTTTATTGTTGTTATATAACCATAACTTCAAATTGCAGTGATCATAATTTAAATTTTATATACATATATATATATATATATATATATATATATATATATATATATATACATATTTTTAAATAATTTATTTTTTGAAGAGAAAAGATTTGGCTCCGCCGGGAGTCGAACCCGGGTCTCCTGCGTTACATGCGAGGATGCTAACCGCTACACCACAGAGCTCGGCTCAAGGCAGAGCAAATCCTTCCTCTTCACTGATACCTACCGGTGGGGCCAAATCTTTTCTCTTCAAAAAATAAATTATTTAAAAATAATTTAAAAATGGTGGTCAGCCACAAATTAAGATTAGATTAATTAAAATATATATACATAAATATAAAATTGACATTTTTTAAATTTTACATGTAAAGATAATTACATCTCTGCTGAACAGGAAGGAGCAGTCTGTATTTCATTGGGATTAAATATTCTCAACTTTAAATTATTGTTGATTAAGAAAGGATTACAAATCTTTGCTGACATTTTTCAAATTTTACATGTAAAGATAATTACACCTCTCCTGAACAGAAAGGAACAGTCTGTATTCCATTAGGATGCAATTTTTATTTTGAATTATTGTTGATTAAGAAAGGATTACAAATCTTCGCTGAATTTTTAAAAATTTTACATATAAAGATAATTATACCACTGCTGAACAGGAAGGAACAATATGTATTCCATTGGGATTAAATTTTTTCAACTTTAAATAATTGTTGATTAAGAAAGGATTACAAATCTTTGCTGACATTTTTAAAATTTTTCATATAAAGATAATTACACCTCTGCTGAACAGGAAGGAACAATCTCTATTCCATTGGGATTAAATGTATATATTTTTTACTTTGTATTATTGTTAATTATTAAGAATGGATTACAAATCTTTGCTGACATTTTTTAAATTTTACAAGTAAAGATAATTACATCTCTGCTGAACAGGAAGAAGCAGTCTGTATTTCATCGGGATTAAATATTCTCAACTTTAAATTATTTTTTATTAAGGAGGAATAACAAATCTTAGCTGACATTTTTCAAATTTTACATGTAAAGATAATTAAACCTCTCCTGGACAGAAAGGAACAGTCTGTATTCCATTAGGATGCAAATTTTATTTTGAATTATTGTTGCTTAAGAAAGGATTACAAATCTTCGCTGAATTTTTAAAAATTTTACATATAAAGATAATTATACCACTGCTGAACAGGAAGGAACAGTGTGTATTTCATAGGGATTAAATTTTTTAACTTTAAAGTATATTTGATTAAGGAGGGATTACAAATCTTAGCTGACATTTTTCAAATTTTACATGTAAAGATAATTATGACTCTCCTGGACAGAAAGGAACAGTCTGTATTCCATTAGGATGCAAATTTTATTTTGAATTATTGTTGATTAAGAAAGGATTACAAATCTTCGCTGAATTTTTAAAAATTTTTCATATAAAGATAATTATACCACTGCTGAACAGGAAGGAACAGTTTGTATTTCATAGGGATTAAATTTTTTAACTTTAAAGTATATTTGATTAAGGAGAGATTACAAATCTTAGCTGACATTTTTCAAATTTTACATGTAAAGATAATTATGACTCTCCTGGACAGAAAGGAACAGTCTGTATTCCATTAGGATGCAAATTTTATTTTGAATTATTGTTGATTAAGAAAGGATTACAAATCTTCGCTGAATTTTTAAAAAATTTACATATAAAGATAATTTTACCACTGCTGAACAGGAAGGAACAATATGTATTCCATTGGGATTAAATATTCTCAACTTTAAATTATTGTTGATTAAGAAAGGATTACAAATCTTTGCTGACATTTTTCAAATTTTACATGTAAAGATAATTATAGCTCGACTCTTCAAGTAATTTACCTGGGAATCGCATGCGCGAACTGTGACGTCATTTTAGTGGCCAATAGAAAGGTACTATAACAGTTAGGGTACCTTACTTCGTTTTTAGTTTTTGGTATACTTTGTTTTTGTTAGTTTGATTGTGATCTAACTGCTAAAATGTCAACACCTTCATGCAGTTACGAGACTCCCAAGAAGAAAGAGACGGGAAAATCTACTAAAGTGATCAGAAGGCAGGCTAGAGAAATGGTTTTCCGTTTTCATGACTACCTAAAAAAACAAGGAGATACGTAGACTTGATTACATTATTTTAGATGTAGTATGTGAAATATCGCAGTTTTCGAAACCTACTGTGATTAAAATAGTGAAAGAAGGTCAGAAAATGTTAAAGACAGATGGAAAATTAAATTTTTCCACACAAAAAAAAAACAGGAAAAGTGAAAAGCGCAAAGATGAGGGAAATGCTAGTACCAAACATGCCAGAAAATATTGTGGTGGTTATGGATAATGCTCCAGAATTAAACCCCATTGAATTAGTGTGATATAAAAAATAGGGTAGCACAAGGGTGCCTATCGACTGCATTAAATGAAAAAAGAGAATACCTGGAATTAATGTTCAGTAAATACACCAAGGAAAAATGGAAAGCATGCTGTGAGCATGTAAAGAAAATTGAAGAATATTATTGGTTAAAGGATGGTGTCATTGATGTTGTCATTGAAGAAATTATTGTTTTATTAGGTGACACTTGTACATCCGAGGATTTTTTGAGTGAATGCAGCGATGCTGAATAAGATGAAATATTTGGTCATATTGAATTTCTTTTCACAAAAATAAATAAATTTCATTTAATGTGATAGATGTGTTTTGTGGAATTTGTTTAATTTACTTCATATCAGACATATTTTATCCTATACAATCATGATTATTACTGTGATTTACCATTTATTCATGTTTTTTGTAAATACTGGATGAATGTGATTAGTGATCATTATAATATCATTGTCCACTGTTTTGAGTTTTACATTTTCAGAAAGAAAAAAATCATGTTATTGAATTTTTGATTTATTGCACTTTTGTTTTGAATTGAATTTTATGAAAAATTGTATTATTTTTAAGTTTGTGATTATATTTTGATTAAGTTTGATGTTTTTAATTTTATTCACATTGAAAGCAATTCTTTAAATTTTTTCAACTTTAAATAATTGTTGTTTAAGAAAGGATTACAAATCTTCGCTGACATTTTTCAAATTTTACATGTAAAGATAATTACACCTCTCCTGGACAGAAAGGAACAGTCTGTATTTCATTGGGATTAAATTTTTCAACTTTAAATTATATTTGATTAAGGAGGGATTACAAATCTTCGCTGACATTTTTTAAATTTTACATATAAAGGTAATTAAACCTCTGATGAATAGGAAGGAACAGTCTGTATTCCATTGGGATTAAATATTCTTGACTTTAAATTATTATTTATTAAAGAGGAATAACAAATCTTCACTGATTTTTTTTAAATTTTACATTTTTTATAGTTTATAACTTCCTGGTAGAGCGAATGGATATAATAGATATATAATGCAATATATGGTTTGAAATTGTATATGGCTCCAATTTTATAATCATTGTAAATTAATTTTATCAAAATGTAAATATTATGTAAAAAAAAAAAAAATTGTTGCAGTACACCTGAAGATGAGGCATTATAGCCTTGAAACGTTGTGAATGTTGTAATGAATTGAAAAATATATTTATATCAAAATGTTAGATGTGAATTTTCACTGTTTTACAGAATTGGAATAATATAGATCAACATTCACAACGTTTCAAGACTATAATGCCTCATCTTCAGGTGTACTGCAACAATTTTTTTTTTTTTTTACATAATATCTACATTTTGATAAAATTAATGTACAATGATTTTAAAATTGGAGCCATAATTCTAATTATTATATTCTATTATTATTATATTCTAATTATTATTATTTTATGATATATACATACACAACCTATCCATGCACACACAAAGCACACACACACATACACACACACACACACACACACACACACACACACACACACACACACACAACAACACACATCTATTTATATGGATATATCATCAAATTTTTAATTTTTTAATTATGTCCATGTAATGGCAACCTATGTTTTTGATGTCTGTTTTAAAATTAACTGTTTTGTTAATGTTTTTAGTGATGTATATGGCTTCTATAGTTTTTCTGTTATCTGTGTTATTGACCGTGTCTATTATTTTTGCTTGCTAAAATCAAATTTGTGTTTTTGTGTTATACTATGTTGGGCGAGTGCTGTTGTGCACCCTTTTTTATACTTTTGCAATTGCTAATGTGTTATGTTATTCTTGTTTTGAGCTTTTTGGAAGTTTCACCAATATAAACCCCTTCACAATCAATCTTATAAATTATATTTTGTTTGTCATTAATTTAAATTTTATCTTTAATATTGTTTAAATAATTGCTTAGTTTATTGTTGTTATATAACCATAACTTCAAATTGCAGTGATCATAATTTAAATTTTATATACATATATATATATATATATATATATATATATATATATATATATATATATATATACATATTTTTAAATAATTTATTTTTTGAAGAGAAAAGATTTGGCTCCGCCGGGAGTCGAACCCGGGTCTCCTGCGTTACATGCGAGGATGCTAACCGCTACACCACAGAGCTCGGCTCAAGGCAGAGCAAATCCTTCCTCTTCACTGATACCTACCGGCGGGGCCAAATCTTTTCTCTTCAAAAAATAAATTATTTAAAAATAATTTAAAAATGGTGGTCAGCCACAAATTAAGATTAGATTAATTAAAATATATATACATAAATATAAAATTGACATTTTTTAAATTTTACATGTAAAGATAATTACATCTCTGCTGAACAGGAAGGAGCAGTCTGTATTTCATTGGGATTAAATATTCTCAACTTTAAATTATTGTTGATTAAGAAAGGATTACAAATCTTTGCTGACATTTTTCAAATTTTACATGTAAAGATAATTACACCTCTCCTGAACAGAAAGGAACAGTCTGTATTCCATTAGGATGCAATTTTTATTTTGAATTATTGTTGATTAAGAAAGGATTACAAATCTTCGCTGAATTTTTAAAAATTTTACATATAAAGATAATTATACCACTGCTGAACAGGAAGGAACAATATGTATTCCATTGGGATTAAATTTTTTCAACTTTAAATAATTGTTGATTAAGAAAGGATTACAAATCTTTGCTGACATTTTTAAAATTTTTCATATAAAGATAATTACACCTCTGCTGAACAGGAAGGAACAATCTCTATTCCATTGGGATTAAATGTATATATTTTTTACTTTGTATTATTGTTAATTATTAAGAATGGATTACAAATCTTTGCTGACATTTTTTAAATTTTACAAGTAAAGATAATTACATCTCTGCTGAACAGGAAGAAGCAGTCTGTATTTCATCGGGATTAAATATTCTCAACTTTAAATTATTTTTTATTAAGGAGGAATAACAAATCTTAGCTGACATTTTTCAAATTTTACATGTAAAGATAATTAAACCTCTCCTGGACAGAAAGGAACAGTCTGTATTCCATTAGGATGCAAATTTTATTTTGAATTATTGTTGCTTAAGAAAGGATTACAAATCTTCGCTGAATTTTTAAAAATTTTACATATAAAGATAATTATACCACTGCTGAACAGGAAGGAACAGTGTGTATTTCATAGGGATTAAATTTTTTAACTTTAAAGTATATTTGATTAAGGAGGGATTACAAATCTTAGCTGACATTTTTCAAATTTTACATGTAAAGATAATTATGACTCTCCTGGACAGAAAGGAACAGTCTGTATTCCATTAGGATGCAAATTTTATTTTGAATTATTGTTGATTAAGAAAGGATTACAAATCTTCGCTGAATTTTTAAAAATTTTTCATATAAAGATAATTATACCACTGCTGAACAGGAAGGAACAGTTTGTATTTCATAGGGATTAAATTTTTTAACTTTAAAGTATATTTGATTAAGGAGAGATTACAAATCTTAGCTGACATTTTTCAAATTTTACATGTAAAGATAATTATGACTCTCCTGGACAGAAAGGAACAGTCTGTATTCCATTAGGATGCAAATTTTATTTTGAATTATTGTTGATTAAGAAAGGATTACAAATCTTCGCTGAATTTTTAAAAAATTTACATATAAAGATAATTTTACCACTGCTGAACAGGAAGGAACAATATGTATTCCATTGGGATTAAATATTCTCAACTTTAAATTATTGTTGATTAAGAAAGGATTACAAATCTTTGCTGACATTTTTCAAATTTTACATGTAAAGATAATTATAGCTCGACTCTTCAAGTAATTTACCTGGGAATCGCATGCGCGAACTGTGACGTCATTTTAGTGGCCAATAGAAAGGTACTATAACAGTTAGGGTACCTTACTTCGTTTTTAGTTTTTGGTATACTTTGTTTTTGTTAGTTTGATTGTGATCTAACTGCTAAAATGTCAACACCTTCATGCAGTTACGAGACTCCCAAGAAGAAAGAGACGGGAAAATCTACTAAAGTGATCAGAAGGCAGGCTAGAGAAATGGTTTTCCGTTTTCATGACTACCTAAAAAAACAAGGAGATACGTAGACTTGATTACATTATTTTAGATGTAGTATGTGAAATATCGCAGTTTTCGAAACCTACTGTGATTAAAATAGTGAAAGAAGGTCAGAAAATGTTAAAGACAGATGGAAAATTAAATTTTTCCACACAAAAAAAAAACAGGAAAAGTGAAAAGCGCAAAGATGAGGGAAATGCTAGTACCAAACATGCCAGAAAATATTGTGGTGGTTATGGATAATGCTCCAGAATTAAACCCCATTGAATTAGTGTGATATAAAAAATAGGGTAGCACAAGGGTGCCTATCGACTGCATTAAATGAAAAAAGAGAATACCTGGAATTAATGTTCAGTAAATACACCAAGGAAAAATGGAAAGCATGCTGTGAGCATGTAAAGAAAATTGAAGAATATTATTGGTTAAAGGATGGTGTCATTGATGTTGTCATTGAAGAAATTATTGTTTTATTAGGTGACACTTGTACATCCGAGGATTTTTTGAGTGAATGCAGCGATGCTGAATAAGATGAAATATTTGGTCATATTGAATTTCTTTTCACAAAAATAAATAAATTTCATTTAATGTGATAGATGTGTTTTGTGGAATTTGTTTAATTTACTTCATATCAGACATATTTTATCCTATACAATCATGATTATTACTGTGATTTACCATTTATTCATGTTTTTTGTAAATACTGGATGAATGTGATTAGTGATCATTATAATATCATTGTCCACTGTTTTGAGTTTTACATTTTCAGAAAGAAAAAAATCATGTTATTGAATTTTTGATTTATTGCACTTTTGTTTTGAATTTTGTTTTGAATTGAATTTTATGAAAAATTGTATTATTTTTAAGTTTGTGATTATATTTTGATTAAGTTTGATGTTTTTAATTTTATTCACATTGAAAGCAATTCTATTTATGCATAATTGTAAATAAATCTTTTTAAAAAAAATTGTTTTGTATTTTTAATTTGAATTTTTTATTTGAATTTATAAAATTTAAATATTTATTTTTATTAAATTATGTTTCGAAATAATAATTTGAATATTGATGGTTAATTTATTTCTGAACCTTTTTTTATTGCCAATGATAATTATTTCATGAAATATAGTATCCTGGTATTGATTTCTATGTACTCTATCTGTTTGTCATCATTGATAGCATAACCTGACACACTTCAAATTTAGCACCAAAGGAGAAGTAGGCGTGGCTTATTTAAGCTCCGCCCTCAGGTAAATTACTTAAGTTGTCGCACTATACACCTCTCCTGGATAGAAAGGAACAGTCTGTATTCCATTAGGATGCAATTATTATTTTGAATTATTGTTGATTAAGAAAGGATTACAAATCTTCGCTGAATTTTTAAAAATTTTACATATAAAGATAATTATACCACTGCTGAACAGGAAGGAACAATATGTATTCCATTGGGATTAAATTTTTTCAACTTTAAATAATTGTTGATTAAGAAAGGATTACAAATCTTTGCTGAAATTTTTTAAATTTTTCATATAAAGATAATTACACCTCTCCTGAACAGAAAGGAACAGTCTGCATTCCATTGGGATTAAATGTATATATTTTTTACTTTGTATTATTGTTAATTATTAAGAATGGATTACAAATCTTTGCTGACATTTTTTAAATTTTACATGTAAAGATAATTACATCTCTGCTGAACAGGAAGGAGCAGTCTGTATTTCATTGGGATTAAATATTCTCAACTTTAAATTATTTTTTATTAAGGAGGAATAACAAATCTTAGCTGACATTTTTCAAATTTTACATGTAAAGATAATTACACCTCTCCTGGACAGAAAGGAACAGTCTGTATTCCATTAGGATGCAATTTTTATTTTGAATTATTGTTGATTAAGAAAGGATTACAAATCTTCGCTGAATTTTTAAAAATTTTACATATAAAGATAATTATACCACTGCTGAACAGGAAGGAACAGTCTGTATTTCATAGGGATTAAATTTTTTAACTTTAAAGGATATTTGATTAAGGAGGGATTACAAATCTTAGCTGACATTTCAAATTTTACATGTAAAGATAATTATGACTCTCCTGGACAGAAAGGAACAGTCTGTATTTCATTGGTATTAAATTTTTCAACTTTAAATTATATTTGATTAAGGAGGGATTACAAATCTTAGCTGACATTTCAAATTTTACATGTAAAGATAATTATGACTCTCCTGGACAGAAAGGAACAGTCTGTATTCCATTAGGATGCAAATTTTATTTTGAATTATTGTTGATTAAGAATGGATTACAAATCTTGTCTGAATTTTTAAAAAATTTACATATAAAGATAATTATACCACTGCTGAACAGGAAGGAACAGTCTGTATTTCATAGGGATTAAATTTTTTAACTTTAAAGTATATTTGATTAAGGAGGGATTACAAATCTTAGCTGACATTTCAAATTTTACATGTAAAGATAATTATGACTCTCCTGGACAGAAAGGGACAGTCTGTATTTCATTGGGATTAAATTTTTCAACTTTAAATTATATTTGATTAAGGAGGTATTACAAATCTTAGCTGACATTTCAAATTTTACATGTAAAGATAATTATGACTCTCCTGGACAGAAAGGGACAGTCTGTATTTCATTGGGATTAAATTTTTCAACTTTAAATTATATTTGATTAAGGAGGGATTACAAATCTTAGCTGACATTTCAAATTTTACATGTAAAGATAATTATGACTCTCCTGGACAGAAAGGGACAGTCTGTATTTCATTGGGATTAAATTTTTCAACTTTAAATTATATTTGATTAAGGAGGGATTACAAATCTTAGCTGACATTTCAAATTTTACATGTAAAGATAATTATGACTCTCCTGGACAGAAAGGAACAATCTCTATTCCATTGGGATTAAATGTATATATTTTTTACTTTGTATTATTGTTAATTATTAAGAATGGATTACAAATCTTTGCTGACATTTTTTAAATTTTACAAGTAAAGATAATTACATCTCTGCTGAACAGGAAGAAGCAGTCTGTATTTCATCGGGATTAAATATTCTCAACTTTAAATTATTTTTTATTAAGGAGGAATAACAAATCTTAGCTGACATTTTTCAAATTTTACATGTAAAGATAATTAAACCTCTCCTGGACAGAAAGGAACAGTCTGTATTCCATTAGGATGCAAATTTTATTTTGAATTATTGTTGCTTAAGAAAGGATTACAAATCTTCGCTGAATTTTTAAAAATTTTACATATAAAGATAATTATACCACTGCTGAACAGGAAGGAACAGTGTGTATTTCATAGGGATTAAATTTTTTAACTTTAAAGTATATTTGATTAAGGAGGGATTACAAATCTTAGCTGACATTTTTTAAATTTTTCATATAAAAATAATTACACCTCTCCTGAACAGAAAGGAACAGTCTGCATTCCATTGGGATTAAATGTATATATTTTTTACTTTGTATTATTGTTAATTATTAAGAATGGATTACAAATCTTTGCTGACATTTTTTAAATTTTACATGTAAAGATAATTACATCTCTGCTGAACAGGAAGGAGCAGTCTGTATTTCATTGGGATTAAATATTCTCAACTTTAAATTATTTTTTATTAAGGAGGAATAACAAATCTTAGCTGACATTTTTCAAATTTTACATGTAAAGATAATTACACCTCTCCTGGACAGAAAGGAACAGTCTGTATTCCATTAGGATGCAATTTTTATTTTGAATTATTGTTGATTAAGAAAGGATTACAAATCTTCGCTGAATTTTTAAAAATTTTACATATAAAGATAATTATACCACTGCTGAACAGGAAGGAACAGTCTGTATTTCATAGGGATTAAATTTTTTAACTTTAAAGGATATTTGATTCAGGAGGGATTACAAATCTTAGCTGACATTTCAAATTTTACATGTAAAGATAATTATGACTCTCCTGGACAGAAAGGAACAGTCTGTATTTCATTGGTATTAAATTTTTCAACTTTAAATTATATTTGATTAAGGAGGGATTACAAATCTTAGCTGACATTTCAAATTTTACATGTAAAGATAATTATGACTCTCCTGGACAGAAAGGAACAGTCTGTATTCCATTAGGATGCAAATTTTATTTTGAATTATTGTTGATTAAGAAAGGATTACAAATCTTCGCTGAATTTTTAAAAATTTTACATATAAAGATAATTATACCTCTCCTGGACAGAAAGGAACAGTCTGTATTTCATTGGGATTAAATTTTTCAACTTTAAATAATTGTTGTTTAAGAAAGGATTACAAATCTTTGCTGACATTTTTTAAATTTTACTTATAAAGATAATTACACCTCTCCTGAACAGAAAGGAACAGTCTGCATTCCATTAGAATGCAACTTATTTATTTTTTATTTTGAATTATTGTTGATTAAGAAAGGATTACAAATCTTCGCTGAATTTTTAAAAATTTTACATATAAAGATAATTATACCACTGCTGAACAGGAAGGAACAGTCTGTATTTCATAGGGATTAAATTTTTTAACTTTAAAGTATATTTGATTAAGGAGGGATTACAAATCTTAGCTGACATTTCAAATTTTACATGTAAAGATAATTATGACTCTCCTGGACAGAAAGGGACAGTCTGTATTTCATTGGGATTAAATTTTTCAACTTTAAATTATATTTGATTAAGGAGGGATTACAAATCTTAGCTGACATTTCAAATTTTACATGTAAAGATAATTATGACTCTCCTGGACAGAAAGGAACAGTCTGTATTTCATTAGGATGCAAATTTTATTTTGAATTATTGTTGATTAAGAAAGGATTACAAATCTTCGCTGAATTTTTAAAAATTTTACATATAAAGATAATTATACCTCTCCTGGACAGAAAGGAACAGTCTGTATTTCATTGGGATTAAATTTTTCAACTTTAAATAATTGTTGTTTAAGAAAGGATTACAAATCTATGCTGACATTTTTTAAATTTTACTTATAAAGATAATTACACCTCTCCTGAACAGAAAGGAACAGTCTGCATTCCATTAGAATGCAACTTATTTATTTTTTATTTTGAATTATTGTTGATTAAGAAAGGATTACAAATCTTCGCTGAATTTTTAAAAATTTTACATATAAAGATAATTATACCACTGCTGAACAGGAAGGAACAATATGTATTCCATTGGGATTAAATTTTTTCAACTTTAAATAATTGTTGATTAAGAAAGGATTACAAATCTTTGCTGACATTTTTAAAATTTTTCATATAAAGATAATTACACCTCTGCTGAACAGGAAGGAACAATCTCTATTCCATTGGGATTAAATGTATATATTTTTTACTTTGTATTATTGTTAATTATTAAGAATGGATTACAAATCTTTGCTGACATTTTTTAAATTTTACAAGTAAAGATAATTACATCTCTGCTGAACAGGAAGAAGCAGTCTGTATTTCATCGGGATTAAATATTCTCAACTTTAAATTATTTTTTATTAAGGAGGAATAACAAATCTTAGCTGACATTTTTCAAATTTTACATGTAAAGATAATTACACCTCTCCTGGACAGAAAGGAACAGTCTGTATTTCATTGGGATTAAATTTTTCAACTTTAAATTATATTTGATTAAGGAGGGATTACAAATCTTCGCTGACATTTTTTAAATTTTACATATAAAGATAATTATACCTCTCCTGGACAGAAAGGAACAGTCTGTATTTCATTGGGATTAAATTTTTCAACTTTAAATAATTGTTGTTTAAGAAAGGATTACAAATCTTTGTTGACATTTTTTAAATTTTACTTATAAAGATAATTACACCTCTCCTGAACAGAAAGGAACAGTCTGCATTCCATTAGAATGCAACTTATTTATTTTTTATTTTGAATTATTGTTGATTAAGAAAGGATTACAAATCTTCGCTGAATTTTTAAAAATTTTACATATAAAGATAATTATACCACTGCTGAACAGGAAGGAACAATATGTATTCCATTGGGATTAAATTTTTTCAACTTTAAATAATTGTTGATTAAGAAAGGATTACAAATCTTTGCTGACATTTTTAAAATTTTTCATATAAAGGTAATTAAACCTCTGATGAATAGGAAGGAACAGTCTGTATTCCATTGGGATTAAATTTTTCAACTTTAAATTATTATTTATTAAAGAGGAATAACAAATCTTCACTGATTTTTTTTAAATTTTACATTTTTTATAGTTTATAACTTCCTGGTAGAGCGAATGTATATAATAGATATATAATGCAATATATGGTTTTTAAATTGTATATGGCTCCAATTTTATAATCATTGTAAATTAATTTTATCAAAATGTAAATATTATGTAAAAAAAAAAAAATTGTTGCAGTACACCTGAAGATGAGGCATTATAGCCTTGAAACGTTGTGAATGTTGTAATGAATTGAAAAATATATTTATATCAAAATGTTAGATGTGAATTTTCACTGTTTTACAGAATTGGAATAATATAGATCAACATTCACAACGTTTCAAGGCTATAATGCCTCATCTTCAGGTGTACTGCAACAATTTTTTTTTTTTACATAATATTTACATTTTGATAAAATTAATTTACAGTGATTATAAAATTGGAGCCATAATTCTAATTATTATATTCTATTATTATTATATTCTAATTATTATTATTTTATGATATATACATACACAACCTATCCATGCACACACACACACACACACACACACACACACACACACACACACACACACACACACACACACCACACACACACAACAACACACATCTATTTATATGGATATATCATCAAATTTTTAATTTTTTAATTATGTCCATGTAATGGCAACCTATGTTTTTGATGTCTGTTTTAAAATTAAATGTTTTGTTAATGTTTTTAGTGATGTATATGGCTTCTATAGTTTTTCTGTTATCTGTGTTATTGACCGTGTCTATTATTTTTGCTTGCTAAAATCAAATTTGTGTTTTTGTGTTATACTATGTTGGGCGAGTGCTGTTGTGCACCCTTTTTTATACTTTTGCAATTGCTAATGTGTTATGTTATTCTTGTTTTGAGCTTTTTGGAAGTTTCACCAATATAAACCCCTTCACAATCAATCTTATAAATTATATTTTGTTTGTCATTAATTTAAATTTTATCTTTAATATTGTTTAAATAATTGCTTAGTTTATTGTTGTTATATAACCATAACTTCAAATTGCAGTGATCATAATTTAAATTTTATATACATATATATATATATATATATATATACATACATATAAAATTGACATTTTTTAAATTTTACATGTAAAGATAATTACATCTCTGCTGAACAGGAAGGAGCAGTCTGTATTTCATTGGGATTAAATATTCTCAACTTTAAATTATTGTTGATTAAGAAAGGATTACAAATCTTTGCTGACATTTTTCAAATTTTACATGTAAAGATAATTACACCTCTCCTGGACAGAAAGGAACAGTCTGTATTCCATTAGGATGAAATTTTTATTTTGAATTATTGTTGATTAAGAAAGGATTACAAATCTTCGCTGAATTTTTAAAAATTTTACATATAAAGATTATTATACCGTAAACCGGGGTGACATTGAGACTAATGGGGTGACTTTGTGTCAAGCCTATTTTTCTACAGTTTTTGAATTTCCCTCCTTAAAATGAATCAGGTTAGGCAATTCAATGTACCTTTCAGGTAGTCAGTAATGTGCTGCAACCTAGTGGCCACATATAACTTCTTTCATTCCATTTACCGTGGTGCTTTATTTCAAGGTTTCAACTAAATGATAACAATCAAACATATATGAAATAAAGCACCATGGTAAATGGAATGAAAAAAGTTATATGTGGCCACTAGGTTGCAGCACATTACTGACTACCTGAAAGGTACACTGAAATGCCTAACCTGATTCTTTTTAAGGAGGGAAATTCAAAAGCTGTAGAAAAATAGGCTTGTCACAAAGTCACCCCATTAGTCACAATGTCACCCCGGTTTACGGTACCACTGCTGAACAGGAAGGAACAATATGTATTCCATTGGGATTAATTTTTTTCAACTTTAAATAATTGTTGATTAAGAAAGGATTACAAATCTTTGCTGACATTTTTTAAATTTTTCATATAAAGATAATTACACCTCTGCTGAACAGGAAGGAACAATCTCTATTCCATTAGGATGCAATTTTTATTTTGAATTATTGTTGATTAAGAAAGGATTACAAATCTTAGCTGACATTTTTCAAATTTTACATGTAAAGATAATTGGGATTAAATTTTTCAACTTTAAATTGTATTTGATTAAGGAGGGATTACAAATCTTCGCTGACATTTTTATTACTGTTCCTTCCTATTCCTCTGATGAATAGGAAGGAACAGTCTGTATTCCATTGGGATTAAATATTCTCAACTTTAAATTATTATTTATTAAAGAGGAATAACAAATCCACTGATTTTTTAAAAATTTTACATATAAAGATAATTATACCACTGCTGAACAGGAAGGAACAATATGTATTCCATTGGGATTAAATTTTTTCAACTTTAAATAATTGTTGATTAAGAAAGGATTACAAATCTTTGTTGACATTTTTTAAATTTTTCACATAAAGATAATTACACCTCTGCTGAACAGGAAGGAACAATCTCTATTCCATTGGGATTAAATGTATATGTTTTTTACTTTGTATTAATGTTTTGAGCTTTTTGGAAGTTTCGCCAATATAAACCCCTTCACAATCAATCTTATAAATTATATTTTGTTTGTCATTAATTTAAATTTTATCTTTAATATTGTTTAAATAATTGCTTAGTTTATTGTTGTTATATAACCATAATTTCAAATTGCAGTGATCATAATTTAAATTTTATATACATATATATATATATATATATATATATATATATATATAAGTAGTAGAAACGACGGATTGTGCAATTGTGAACTAGGTCACGCCGTCTGGCAGGGCGAGGGGGGTGTATAACTAGGGTGAGGGTGGACGGTTGATTGCACAATCCGGCAACGTCGCATGGAATGTTATTGGGTTATTGACCGACCTTGTGACGGCGAGGGGGGTGTTGTCCTAGGGTGAGGGGGGGTTTTGTTTGTTTACATTTAACCGGGTTGACCCCACGGTCAGGTGTGTGTAGGTGCATGCGGTTCATTGACCCTTTGTTTACATTATGCTTGTGACGTCATCCTCGGAGTGGGAGTTTTGTTTGTTTACATTTAACGGGTTGACCCAGTTCACCACCCGGCTAGGTGTGTGTAGGTGCATGCGGTTCATTGACCGCGTTTCATGGGGCCAAACATTCTACTCAGGATTTTTCTCTCAAAAACCTGTAAGCTGATGGCGTCTGCCATGTTTCTGAGGCGTATGTCAGCACAGGTCTAATTAGTGATTTGTACAGAGCAATCTTGGTGTTCCTTGCCAGTATATGACTCCTTAATATTTTAGCCAGGCCAAAATAACACCTGTTCGCAGTCGTTATACATCTCTGTACCTCTTGGCTGGGCATATTGTCCGTGCAAACTAGGGACCCTAGATACACAAAACTAGGTATGCTTTCAAACGTGTATCCCCCAAAGGTAAAAGTATGTGGTTGGGGGTCTTAGAGGGTTGGCAACCATATATTTAGTTTTAACTTGGTTAATTTGTATCCCCATGTTCTGTCCTGCAGCCACTATTCCTAAGAAGGCCCGTTCCAAGTCCCTCTGTGATCTATAATGTCATCTGCATAGGCTAGAATTTGTACTGAGTGAGGATCGTACCAGTTCTTTGCACTTCTGAGTCCCCTTTTCTAGTGCTAGGTTGAATAGGAGGCATGATAGGCCATCTCCTTGTCTCAGGCCCCTGGTGGTCGTAAATGTCTACAACAGGTCTTCCTGTATTCTCACTTGACACCTCGATCCTCCCATCAGCAGCTCCGTAAGATGGATCAGTTCAAGTGGGATATTCATTGTTTCCAAGGCCTGATACAACATCTCTCTCACGACACTATCATACGTAACACTAAATTCGATAAATAGATGATGAGTAGTGATGTTATACCTTGTGTCCTTTCAAGTAGGGTCCTCAATGCAAAGATTTGATCAGTGGTAGATCTTCCTCTCATAAAACCGCACTGGTAGACTCCTATCTCTCTTCCATTCATCATTTATCAGAGGTTACTTCCACATGCAGAAAGAGAGATAAAAGAAACAAAATAAATACATTTTAATAATTTAAAATAGGCTATTATTTGGAATAGTTTGCTATATATATATATATATATATATATATATATATATATATATATATATATATATATATATATATAAGTAGTAGAAACGACGGATTGTGCAATTGTGAACTAGGTCACGCCGTCTGGCAGGGCGAGGGGGGTGTGTAACTAGGGTGAGGGGGGACGGTTGATTGCACAATCCGGCAACGTCGCATGGAATGTGTGAGATGTGGCAACATCGCTTTGTTTACATCGTGCTGTAGCAGAGCCCCCCTTGAGGGTTATTGACCGACCTTGTGAGGGCGAGGGTGGTGTTGTCCTAGGGTGAGGGGGGGTTTTGTTTGTTTACATTTAACCGGGTTGACCCCACGGTCAGGTGTGTGTAGGTGCATGCGGTTCATTGACCCTTTGTTTACATTATGCCTGTGACGTCATCCTCTGTGTGTTTTGTTTGTTTACATTTAACCGGGTTGACCCAGTGCACCACCCGGCTAGGTGTGTGTAGGTGAATGTGGTTCATTGACCCTTTGTTTACATTATGCCTGTGACGTCATCCACTGAGTGGGAGTTTTGTTTGTTTACATTTAACGGGTTGACCTAGTGCACAACCCTGGCCAGGTGTAATGCATAGCTGCATGACTCAGCTGTTTCATTCAACGAAGCAATGATGTTGGAGGAATAACGGTGGCTCCACTCTTTTATAGCCCGCTTGCAGTGGCGGGGGGAGAGGCGCGTACTCAGCACTGATTACGATGCCTTGAGCGGGTCTGTTATCTGTTTGAAAGGGGGGGCAGACATCAGCTGCCGCTGGACAAGAACCATTCATAGCGCCCAGTCGGCGCGAGCTCTGCACTATGATAATCGAGGAGTTAAGACGATATCATTCATTCGCTTATCAATGGTCAGTCAGCGTTTTATAAGCCGTCCTGACATTATTTTTAACAATGTCAGCAGATGAATCGCCAGTCGGTGCGAGCTCTGCACTATGATAATCGAGGAGTTAAGACGATATCATTCATTCGCTTATCGATGGTCAGTCAGCGTTTTGTAAGCCGTCCAGACATTATTTTTATCAATGTCAGCAGATGAATCGCCAGTCGGCGCGAGCTCTGCACTATGATAATCAAGGAGTTAAGACGATATCATTCATTCGCTTATCGATGGTCAGTCAGCGTTTTGTAAGCCGACCAGACTTTATTTTATCAATGTCAGCAGATGAATCGCTATCAATTTGTGTTGGATTAACGATCTCAATTCAAGATATCTGTACTTTTACCGTTTTAAATATAAAAATTACAGAAATCACATCGATATTAAAAAATACGGGCAATGGAATGAGTGAGATGTGGCAACATCGCTTTGTTTACATTCGAGCTGCCATCGATCCCGGGCGATCATCGATCATCGGGAGGGGTGTTCTGGGGGACAATTGGGAGGCAACCTCCCTGACTGGTAAGGTGTATAGAGATGTTGGAGAACCATTACTCCTCCCCCTAGAATTGATTGAAGGATAACTAACATCGCGTGAATGTAATTGAAGGCTACTACCTAGTACGAACGAAAGTCGGTAAATCAGTAAATTAAAGAAGAAATTATTTTTTAAATAGGAAGCCAATTATTTATTTTTATAATTTGGTTTTAAAAGAAAAAATTTATTTTATTTTCATGCTGATATTTCTTTAGTCTTACAGTTCCAGCATCCCAATAGTTTGTTGGGAATAGGTGTAAGGTTATGTTATTCTTACAAAACAGTTGGGGTCACCTGTGGTATAGTGGTTAGCATGGCAGCTTAGGTCGCAGGTTCGCGCCCAGCGGTGGTATAGAATATTACAAAGCCTTTCCAATGGAACATTCTAAAAATCTATATTATATTTAACAAATATTAAGTTTATTTTATCTTATAATGGCCGTGGGGCCAAGGTCCTCCATCATCAAGGATGTGTCTTTTATCATCGAAAGATCTTTGTTTGTTTTAATAGTAAATACATTATGGTTGAATGATCTGAAGTTTGTAATATCATGTTTACATTGTATGTTATTTTTTAAACAGGTAACATAATGTTCAAATTTGATTTTATTTTTTAACAGTAGATTCCTTTTATTTGTTTTTTTATAATTTTGCTTTTAATGTCTATTGTAGACCTTAAGGCTACAAATTTATGAATTATTTCACCATTTGCCTCATCTTTAAACTTACCCATTACTTACAACATTATATAATTTATGGTTTGGAGGATAATCTAAAGTATCCAAGTAATTATTCAAACTTACCATATTATAGGTCTTCAGTACATATAGAATAAACAAACGAGTCAGTATCCATATACATTAGCTTAACATTTTGTCCATACTTTTTCAACATTACGTCATAATGATATTTATACATAATGTTTTTTGATATATCTAATATTGACATTCCAACGTATATCGGTTTATCAAATTTTATTTTAGTCTTTTCCATATGAACAAGAGCCAAATTCTCAGAATAAATTGTACGGTCCTTAAAATTTGGTTTAGATTTCTCTAGCTTTCTAGGGTCTGAATCTTATAAAATTATAAAAAAGATATGAAAACCAAAGAAAAAATGTCGGATCGAAGAAGTTAGAATAAAAAGAAAATATATGGTTATTTGTTATAAACTTTGGTAAATTTATATGTAAAAGTTGTAAAAATATAGAAGATACATTAGAATTGTTAAATTCTAACAAAATGACTACACAATCCAAGAAGTCAAGTCTTAATAAAATAAAGAGGGCTAAACACTCCAAACACTCTTTAAATAAATTTATAAAATCAGGAATCTTATAAAAATATTTTATTTTGCAATCAAATAATACCTGATAATATTGACAAAGATGAAAATCATGATAAATCTGTCCTTAGAGTTCCAATGAATATGATTCGAGTACATTTGGTAAGTTCAATACAAATGAATAAAAAAGCACTATCAAACAATGATGATAAAAGGATTTTTCTTCAAGATTCAATTCGATTCGTACTGTCAATACAGCATACAATCATAATTTTTTATATTATAAAAATTATTCTCTTAAAAAAACAAACATATATGTTATAGAAAGTTATAGAACTTTCTGAAAGGAACAATTGAATTAGTTGCTTATTATACAATAACAGCTAGAGGCAAGGTGCTTGTTGAAACATATTTAACTGTTATATTTCCTGATTAAGATTAGCAGACCGATCAAGTATGACATGGAAAAAGTTCATAAGTGTTATGGGTAATTTTTCTTACCTGTGTTTTATTATTAATTTGTTTCTTTTTAAAAATTAACTTTATGTTTATTAATAGGTGGCATAATAGACCCTGATTATCGAGGCACAATTAAGGTTTTTTTACATAATCATTCAAATGAAGATTATCATGTTAAACGAGGAGACAAAATTGCTCAACTTATTTTACAAAAATGTTACTCTCATATACAAGTGCATCATATAGACTTCAATACTAAATTACCAGGCAGTATTCAACAAGCCAAACAATAAAAGAAAAGAAGGAGGGTTTGGATCGACAGGAAATTAAAAATATTTGTATTACATATTTATGGAAAAAATATATATCCTGATAGTAAATCATTTTATTTTTATTTTTTCTTAATAACCCACATCTTACCATTAGAAAAGGTATTAAAAAAGAAAGGAGATAAATTATATGTCAAATGTTTAGGATTTAAATGAAAAAAAAATATATATATATAAAGAAGAACAAATTACATGTCAAGGTTAATAAGTATGTTAAATGGTTGGGATTAAATGAAAAAAAAACTTGGATATGTAAAAACGATGTAATTAAACTGTATAATATATATATAATATATGTTGGTCAAATATGTTTTTTCTCATGTAAATAAACATCCAACTCTTCAAGAAAAAGAACTTGTCGGACCCTCACATTAATTTAAAACCTAAAAAAAAAAAAAAAAAATGTAATAATTGATGGTAACAAAACATAGTATAAAACATTCTAAAAAGCTATTACAAATAAAGTTAAAAATAAGAACAGCAATAGCCTACATAAAATATATTTAATTAAATGAAATATAATATTTGAAACTAATCACAAAGGGTTCATTAACAAACCATAATTATTAAAACAATATTAACAATTGTAATAATTAACATTAACGTAAAGGGAAGTTAAACAAACAAATAAAAAAAATATATGTGTATAAATATATTAATAAATTTCAAAACATTTTTGATTAATCTATGTATACATATAAAATAATCTTTGAATTCAACTATACACTGTAAATATATATCATTTGTTACTCAGAATCATAATTACCAACAGCTAACAGCAGCAGCTAATAGTTGCTAATAGTTTAAATAGCTATATTAGAAGCCAAATTCTCAGAATAAATTGTACGGTCCTTAAAATTTGGTTTAGATTTCTCTAGCTTTCTAGGGTCTGAATCTTATAAAATTATAAAAAAGATATGAAAACCAAAGAAAAAATGTCGGATCGAAGAAGTTAGAATAAAAAGAAAATATATGGTTATTTGTTATAAACTTTGGTAAATTTATATGTTTATTTGTTATAAAAATGTAGAAGATACGCAATAATATGTAAGAAAATTGTTAAAATCCTATAAAGTTATATGAAAACCAAAGAAAAAATATCCGATCGTAGAAGTCAGATTAAAAGAAAATATATGGTTGTTTGACATAAACGTTGTTAAATTTATATGTAAAAGTTGTAAAAATATAGAAGATACATTAGAATTGTTAAATTTTATATAAATTTAACAACGTTTATGTCAAACAACCATATATTTTCTTTTAATCTGACTTCTACGATCGGATATTTTTTCTTTGGTTTTCATATAACTTTATAGGATTTTAACAATTTTCTTACATAATATTGCGTATCTTCTACATTTTTATAACAAATAAATTTATAATTTCTTTATATCTTACTTATTCGTACTGATATTTTTTCTTTTAATTTCGTATATGTCCTGTCATTTTGTTAGATTTTAACAATTTTCATGTAAATTCTACATTTTTACAACTTTTATATAAATTTAACAAAGTTTATGTCAAACAACCAAAATTAATTACATTTTATTCTCTGTTAGTAGTTAAAAATTAATACAAATAGTGTTCAAATACTTTTTTGTCTAGTGTATACTACTATAGATAGTATTTTTCAACAATACCTCTCTTTGTATTTTAGATGCCCATGTTTATGGAATTTGAAAATCTAAATGAAGGATACTATGAGATTAATCGTATCGCTGGAGGGAGGGCGATTTTAAGACTAAATGGATATTACACAGAAACAATACTGCCGGAGTATATACTCCGGAATATAGCAAATATCAGTCTTCCGGCCATGTTGTCAATAATTGTAACAGTGTTCAACAACACCAGGCAGTATATTATACTCGGCTGCTAGGCACGAGGTATTACATAAAGGTGTCCATTAACTATAGACTTATTTTAACCCTTAGAGTTTCTTTTTTCTTTTTTATTATTATTTAAATTAAAGGTTGTACAATGTATGAAATAACTCACTTTTTTAATGATGTTATATTGCATAATTTTAATAATAGTTAAATTGTTTCCTAAACTATCCATGATTGGCTCTTGAAATTATTTATATACAGTTTATGATGTGTAATATAGCTATTTAAACTATTAGCAACTATTAGCTGCTGCTGTTAGCTGTTGGTAATTATGATTCTGAGTAACAAATGATATATATTTACAGTGTATAGTTGAATTCAAAGATTATTTTATATGTATACATAGATTAATCAAAAATGTTTTGAAATTTATTAATATATTTATACACATATATTTTTTTTATTTGTTTGTTTAACTTCCCTTTACGTTAATGTTAATTATTACAATTGTTAATATTGTTTTAATAATTATGGTTTGTTAATGAACCCTTTGTGATTAGTTTCAAATATTATATTTCATTTAATTAAATATATTTTATGTAGGCTATTGCTGTTCTTATTTTTAACTTTATTTGTAATAGCTTTTTAGAATGTTTTATACTATGTTTTGTTACCATCAATTATTACATTTTTTTTTTTTTTTTTTAGGTTTTAAATTAATGTGAGGGTCCGACAAGTTCTTTTTCTTGAAGAGTTGGATGTTTATTTACATGAGAAAAAACATATTTGACCAACATATATTATATATATATTATACAGTTTAATTACATCGTTTTTACATATCCAAGTTTTTTTTTCATTTAATCCCAACCATTTAACATACTTATTAACCTTGACATGTAATTTGTTCTTCTTTATATATATATATTTTTTTTTCATTTAAATCCTAAACATTTGACATATAATTTATCTCCTTTCTTTTTTAATACCTTTTCTAATGGTAAGATGTGGGTTATTAAGAAAAAATAAAAATAAAATGATTTACTATCAGGATATATATTTTTTCCATAAATATGTAATACAAATATTTTTAATTTCCTGTCGATCCAAACCCTCCTTCTTTTCTTTTATTGTTTGGCTTGTTGAATACTGCCTGGTAATTTAGTATTGAAGTCTATATGATGCACTTGTATATGAGAGTAACATTTTTGTAAAATAAGTTGAGCAATTTTGTCTCCTCGTTTAACATGATAATCTTCATTTGAATGATTATGTAAAAAAACCTTAATTGTGCCTCGATAATCAGGGTCTATTATGCCACCTATTAATAAACATAAAGTTAATTTTTAAAAAGAAACAAATTAATAATAAAACACAGGTAAGAAAAATTACCCATAACACTTATGAACTTTTTCCATGTCATACTTGATCGGTCTGCTAATCTTAATCAGGAAATATAACAGTTAAATATGTTTCAACAAGCACCTTGCCTCTAGCTGTTATTGTATAATAAGCAACTAATTCAATTGTTCCTTTCAGAAAGTTCTATAACTTTCTATAACATATATGTTTGTTTTTTTAAGAGAATAATTTTTATAATATAAAAAATTATGATTGTATGCTGTATTGACAGTACGAATCGAATTGAATCTTGAAGAAAAATCCTTTTATCATCATTGTTTGATAGTGCTTTTTTATTCATTTGTATTGAACTTACCAAATGTACTCGAATCATATTCATTGGAACTCTAAGGACAGATTTATCATGATTTTCATCTTTGTCAATATTATCAGGTATTATTTGATTGCAAAATAAAATATTTTTATAAGATTCCTGATTTTATAAATTTATTTAAAGAGTGTTTGGAGTGTTTAGCCCTCTTTATTTTATTAAGACTTGACTTCTTGGATTGTGTAGTCATTTTGTTAGAATTTAACAATTCTAATGTATCTTCTATATTTTTACAACTTTTACATATAAATTTACCAAAGTTTATAACAAATAACCATATATTTTCTTTTTATTCTAACTTCTTCGATCCGACATTTTTTCTTTGGTTTTCATATCTTTTTTATAATTTTATAAGATTCAGACCCTAGAAAGCTAGAGAAATCTAAACCAAATTTTAAGGACCGTACAATTTATTCTGAGAATTTGGCTCTTGTTCATATGGAAAAGACTAAAATAAAATTTGATAAACCGATATACGTTGGAATGTCAATATTAGATATATCAAAAAACATTATGTATAAATATCATTATGACGTAATGTTGAAAAAGTATGGACAAAATGTTAAGCTAATGTATATGGATACTGACTCGTTTGTTTATTCTATATGTACTGAAGACCTATAATATGGTAAGTTTGAATAATTACTTGGATACTTTAGATTATCCTCCAAACCATAAATTATATAATGTTGTAAGTAATGGGTAAGTTTAAAGATGAGGCAAATGGTGAAATAATTCATAAATTTGTAGCCTTAAGGTCTACAATAGACATTAAAAGCAAAATTATAAAAAAACAAATAAAAGGAATCTACTGTTAAAAAATAAAATCAAATTTGAACATTATGTTACCTGTTTAAAAAATAACATACAATGTAAACATGATATTACAAACTTCAGATCATTCAACCATAATGTATTTACTATTAAAACAAACAAAGATCTTTCGATGATAAAAGACACATCCTTGATGATGGAGGACCTTGGCCCCACGGCCATTATAAGATAAAATAAACTTAATATTTGTTAAATATAATATAGATTTTTAGAATGTTCCATTGGAAAGGCTTTGTAATATTCTATACCACCGCTGGGCGCGAACCTGCGACCTAAGCTGCCATGCTAACCACTATACCACAGGTGACCCCAACTGTTTTGTAAGAATAACATAACCTTACACCTATTCCCAACAAACTATTGGGATGCTGGAACTGTAAGACTAAAGAAATATCAGCATGAAAATAAAATAAATTTTTTCTTTTAAAACCAAATTATAAAAATAAATAATTGGCTTCCTATTTAAAAAATAATTTCTTCTTTAATTTACTGATTTACCGACTTTCGTTCGTACTAGGTAGTAGCCTTCAATTACATTCACGCGATGTTAGTTATCCTTCAATCAATTCTAGGGGGAGGAGTAATGGTTCTCCAACATCTCTATACACCTTACCAGTCAGGGAGGTTGCCTCCCAATTGTCCCCCAGAACACCCCTCCCGATGATCGATGATCGCCCGGGATCGATGGCAGCTCGAATGTAAACAAAGCGATGTTGCCACATCTCACTCATTCCATTGCCCGTATTTTTTAATATCGATGTGATTTCTGTAATTTTTATATTTAAAACGGTAAAAGTACAGATATCTTGAATTGAGATCGTTAATCCAACACAAATTGATAGCGATTCATCTGCTGACATTGATAAAATAAAGTCTGGTCGGCTTACAAAACGCTGACTGACCATCGATAAGCGAATGAATGATATCGTCTTAACTCCTTGATTATCATAGTGCAGAGCTCGCGCCGACTGGCGATTCATCTGCTGACATTGATAAAAATAATGTCTGGACGGCTTACAAAACGCTGACTGACCATCGATAAGCGAATGAATGATATCGTCTTAACTCCTCGATTATCATAGTGCAGAGCTCGCACCGACTGGCGATTCATCTGCTGACATTGTTAAAAATAATGTCAGGACGGCTTATAAAACGCTGACTGACCATTGATAAGCGAATGAATGATATCGTCTTAACTCCTCGATTATCATAGTGCAGAGCTCGCGCCGACTGGGCGCTATGAATGGTTCTTGTCCAGCGGCAGCTGATGTCTGCCCCCCCTTTCAAACAGATAACAGACCCGCTCAAGGCATCGTAATCAGTGCTGAGTACGCGCCTCTCCCCCCGCCACTGCAAGCGGGCTATAAAAGAGTGGAGCCACCGTTATTCCTCCAACATCATTGCTTCGTTGAATGAAACAGCTGAGTCATGCAGCTATGCATTACACCTGGCCAGGGTTGTGCACTAGGTCAACCCGTTAAATGTAAACAAACAAAACTCCCACTCAGTGGATGACGTCACAGGCATAATGTAAACAAAGGGTCAATGAACCACATTCACCTACACACACCTAGCCGGGTTGTGCACTGGGTCAACCCGGTTAAATGTAAACAAACAAAACACACAGAGGATGACGTCACAGGCATAATGTAAACAAAGGGTCAATGAACCGCATGCACCTACACACACCTGACCGTGGGGTCAACCCGGTTAAATGTAAACAAACAAAACCCCCCCTCACCCTAGGACAACACCACCCTCGCCCTCACAAGGTCGGTCAATAACCCTCAAGGGGGGCTCTGCTACAGCACGATGTAAACAAAGCGATGTTGCCACATCTCACACATTCCATGCGACGTTGCCGGATTGTGCAATCAACCGTCCCCCCTCACCCTAGTTACACACCCCCCTCGCCCTGCCAGACGGCGTGACCTAGTTCACAATTGCACAATCCGTCGTTTCTACTACTTCGATCGAGGTGTCAAGTGAGAATACAGGAAGACCTGTTGTAGACATTTACGACCACCAGGGGCCTGAGACAAGGAGATGGCCTATCATGCCTCCTATTCAACCTAGCACTAGAAAAGGGGACTCAGAAGTGCAAAGAACTGGTACGATCCTCACTCAGTACAAATTCTAGCCTATGCAGATGACATTATAGATCACAGAGGGACTTGGAACGGGCCTTCTTAGCAATAGTGGCAGCAGGACAGAACATGGGGGATACAAATTAACCAAGTTAAAACTAAATATATGGTTGCCAACCCTCTAAGACCCCCAACCACATACTTTTACCTTTGGGGGATACACGTTTGAAAGCATACCTAGTTTTGTGTATCTAGGGTCCCTAGTTTGCACGGATAATATGCCCAGCCAAGAGGTGCAGAGATGTATAACGACTGCGAACAGGTGTTATTTTGGCCTGGCTAAAATATTAAGGAGTCATATACTGGCAAGGAACACCAAGATTGCTCTGTACAAATCACTAATTAGACCTGTGCTGACATACGCCTCAGAAACATGGCAGACGCCATCAGCTTACAGGTTTTTGAGAGAAAAATCCTGAGTAGAATGTTTGGCCCTATAAAAGATGGCACCCAGTACAGGATGAGACACAACGCAGAGTTGTACCAAATTTACCAGGAACCGGATGTGGTGCAGTTTATAAGGCTCTTAAGACTATGATGGGCTGGGCATGTTGCAAGAATGGACGGTGACTCCCCAATCAAGAAATTGCTATTCAGGTATGTGGATAGAAGAAGAAAGAGAGGACGGCCAAGTCTTAGATGGGTAGATGAGGTTTAAGCCGACGCACTGAAGCTCCTGAACACCCGAGCTTAGCAGACCCTGGCACAAGACAGAGAAGAATGGAGGCGACGTCTTGGCGCCGCGAAGACCCGAAGCGGGTTGTAGTGCCTGTGATGATGAAAATGTATTTACTTTTCTAAAAGTTGATGTCAGGGTGGACCACAGCAAAGCGTTTCAGCGTTTAGCTAGTAATTGGAATGAAATGCAAATAAAAAAGGAAAAGGAAGGAAAAATACCTACACTTTTGACAATTTATTGTAACCTTTTCTTGATTTATTTATTCTTTTATGAAAATCAACACTAAATTCAAAGATTTGTATTACTATTTGTCTGTGGAAAATAATAATATATGAACAAATAACTGCACTCACTTAACACAATACAAAATTATAATAATAATAACCTATATTACAATAGCATGCTTATAAACAAAAAGGTTATGAAATTGACATAAGACTTCATGTTAATAAATCGAAACACATCATCATCATATTCCTTCCCCTTCTACCGATGCGCAGTGTGGAGATGCCCTCTATAGAGCTTGACCCAAGTATCCATCTCCTGTACCAGTTCTCTCCTCTTGCTCCAGTCCAGTCCTCGCTTCCAGAACGCTTCCCGTTAACCTTCTTCCCAGGTGATCCGTGGTCTTCATCTCGGTCTTCTTCCATCAACTGTTGTCTCATATGCAATCCTTGCCGTTCTTTCGATGCTCATCCTTAGGAGATGCCCAAACCATCTCAGTTTATTTTCTTCTAGAATGATTTCTACCGGTTGCACCTCAAGGTTCGATCTTATAGTTGTATTGTGGATCCTATCTCTCCTTGTCTTTCCTTCCACCTTCCTCAAGTATCTCATCTCCATTGTCTGGATCTGGCTCTTGTGTTTTGAAGTGAGGGTCCATGATTCGGAGGAGTAAGATAGGATGGGCAGGAACGTTGACTTGTAGACCGATATCTTTACCTTCTTCGTCACTTCTCTTTTGTTGAGGAAGCCTTTCCGGATTGAGTGGAACTTTCTTCCAGCTGCTCCCAGTCTTTGCGATATCTCCCCACCGATATAACCGTTTCGTTGATCCAGGCACCTAAATATTTGAAATCATGCACCCGCTCTAAGATCTGTCCTTTCAGCCTCAATACTCTCATAACATGGCACGGACGTCTTCCTATTCTCATGCATTTTGTCTTATTTGGATTAATATATATGTTAATGCTAGACAGCTCTTCTTGCATGATGTTCAAGCTGTATTGTAGGTCCCGGTCTTCCGCAGCGAATATGACGAGATCATCAGCAAAAGCGAGGTGTGTGTAGACTGTAGGCTGTAGATTCCTATGTCCTAGTTGAAAACGTCGCAATCTGGGTTTATCTCTCCTTAACGCCTGATCCAGCACCAATACGAAAAGTAGGGGGCTTAGGCTGAACCCCTGGAGTATTCCCTGCGTCGTCTCAAATTCCTTGGAGATGTGGTTGCCAGTTCTTATAATATTTTTGTTCTTTTGATAAAGGCTTGTAACTGCCAGAATCGTGCCGATATGAACTTGCTTTTCTGACAGAGCTCGCTCTATATCCTCCTGTTTGACCCTGTCAAAAGCTTTTTCTAGGTCCGCGAAGCAGACAGAAAATTCTTTCCCTTTCTCGATGGACTTCTCTATGACCTGTCTCAAAGTGAAAATCAGGTCCTGTGTACTCCTCGAGTTTCTGAATCCATACTGCTCCTCTCCAATGTGGCAGTCGACCACTCTTCTAATCCTTGCTTTTAGGATTCTTGAATAGAGTTTGCTTGGCACACTGAGCAGAGATATGCCTCTATGGTTATTACATTCTCTATTGTCTCCCTTCTCGTAAATTGGTACAACCACAGTGATCTCCCAGTCCTTCGGTATCCTTTTCTTTTTCCATACCAAATTTAAAAGGTGCAGAAACATTTCTTCACCTTTGCTACCCATATACCGCATCATTTCCGGAGCTATTTCATCCATCATCAGACTTGCCCAGCCTCATCTTTGAGATAGCTTCCTGCAGTTCTTCCTCGCTGATGTAATCTTCTTCCTCCAAATACTCCATCTCCGCGTTGTATGTCTCATCTGGAGATCTTCTGGTTCTCCTTTGCATTTTTCTCCATTTTGTGGGCAAAATCTTCCCATGATTTTTGTTTGGCTTGAAGTACTTTCATCTTGGCCTCATTCCTTCTTTCCTTCTACCTTTTATAGGCTGCAGGTATTCTCTGGCTCAGGAAGTCCCTCTATGAAGTCCTCCCCTTTCTTCTTCTCTTGAACCTTCTTCTTCACCTCATCGGTCCACCACGGACTTCTTTTAAACCTTGATCCTGCCCTTTTCTCTCCACATACCAATCTAGCAGCACTTGTGATAATTTTCTTGAATGATGACCAACTCAGTTCTATGCCATCACTATCCCATGGGAGATAAAATCTCGTGCCATCCTGTTCATTTCTTCTTGGAAGTATCAGGCCATTTCTTCTTCTTTTAGCCTGTAGGATTTTATAGTCTTTTTTGTACCCTTCTTATGCCTTTTCCAAGGAGTTACTTCATTCCATATTTTGTCTAGTGTTAAGAGGTAGTGATCGCTTCCAATCTCATACCCTCGTTTGACTCTTGCATCCATAACTTTACCAACATTTTCTTTTCTTATCAAGAAATAATCCATTATAGATTTTTCACGTTTTCCTGGCTCCTCTCTGGTGAATCTATGGATTTCTGAATTTATGGAAAGAGAGTGCGATTCTTAATTCGTTTCCAACACAAAACCGTAGGATTCTTTCTCCATTATTGTTGACCTCCTTTTCACCGAACTTCCCAACAACTCCATTTCACTTTTCCTTTTCACAGCCTACCCTGCCATTTAAATCTCCAAAAATTATTGGGGTACCTTCACAATCATCTACCTCTCTCTGCAGTTCGTCAAAGAACTTTTCTTTTTCATCCTGTCTAGCATTGTCATTGGGACCATATGCTACTAAGAGTGAATGTATCCTCTCACCCTCCTGGATATCCATAACCATCAATCTGTCATTCACATATTTCATCCCTCTGATAGACAGGCATAAGTCGTTATGGTACAGAAATCCTACTCCACTGGCCGCCCTCTCGCCTTCACTGACACCCGAGAACAGGAGAGTGTAATCTTGTATTTTGATTTCACCATTGCCTTTCTTCTTTGTTTCCGTAATTGCAAGGATGTCAGCCTTTGCCTTCTTTATTTCTTCCACCAGTTCGTATTCCTTTCCGTTCAGGCCAGATGCGTTACAGGTTGCAAGTCGAATAAACCGTTTTCTACGACGTGTCGAATTCCGTAAAATCAGTCCAGCTCTATTTCTTCCTTTGTTCGTAATTGCTATTGATTTAAGGGGAGTGGGTTATCAGCCCATTACCCCCGAGTAAAGTGGAGGGATTGCCTCCTTATAGCTTCCTGACAAGCTTCCCCGTCTGGGGCGACTTCCTAGGGTAGGTGACCCTAGGGTGTGTAGTGTGGTTGACCTTTGTCTGTAATGTGGGTAAATCGAAACACTACCTACTGTATTTGCAATAATTCGCAATAAAAAAAATCTGGTGCGTGCGCGCAACACACAACTTTCACTTACCAACTTAGATTAGAAATTAATGCGTTGTGTTAATGCCACTTCTCACTCAGTTACACATTTTTCCACGTTCATTTCTTATTTTTGTTTTCATTTGCTCTATAACAAACACTAATTTCTTTTATTATTAAATAAAAGTTTTAACTTGCGAAAATTCGGCAATGCAAGCATAATACTCCAAGTCGATTGATTTTATAATTCTCTATGTACTTGTTGAATATTTCATTTATTTCCCATGAAACAAACCATTTCCATTAAATGAACAGAAGGGCATTAATTATGAACAATGGTATGTCATTAAAAGTGACATGCATGCGCTCAACGTGTTTTATGAGTTGACTGAATATTTTTCTTTTTTTCTCCTCTATATGTTTACTTGGTTTTTATCATATCTGATATTTAGCCATTTTTTATTTTTAGGCGTGATGAGAGACAGTTAATTTCTCAATATAAACTAAAACAAAGGTACTTTATAGGAAAACAAAAAAGGCCCTTCCACATTTAAGCCCCCTCAGAACATTTTAATAATGATAAAGCTTACCTGATATTAAAGAACACATAATTTTCATTAAACATGACGAATTTGATAAAAATCGTTAAAGCCGTTTTTGATATCATCGAAAAAATGGTAAAAATTGCAAAAATAGTTAAGAAATAAAGTGCCCCCTCAGTTTGAGCAATTTTGATGAAATGCGGGCTATCACATCTTTAACATATACATACGTCAAATACACAGTTTGATCAAAATCGTTAAAGCCGTTTTTGAGTAATTAAAAAAACACGTGCAAATGATACAAAATTTATTAAGTAAAGCCCCCCCTCCGGTTAATCGATTTTGATGAAATTTTTATAGTCATATCTCGGGTATATAAATACATCAAATACCCAGTTTGATCAAAATCGGTTAAGCCGTTTTCAAGTAAATAAAAAAAACACGTGAAAATAATATGAAATTTATTAAGTAAAGTCCCCCCTCCGGTTAATCAATTTTGATGAAATTTTTACAGTCATATCTCAGGCATATTAATACATCAAATACTCAGTTTGATCAAAATCGTTAAAGCAGTTTTTGAGTAAATAAAAAAAACACGTGAAAATGATATGAAATTTATTAAGTAAAGTCCCCCCTCCGGTTAATCAATTTTGATGAAATTTTTACAGTCATATCTCAGGCATATTAATACATCAAATACTCAGTTTAATCAAAATCGTTAGAGCCGTTTTTGAGAAAATCGAAAAAAACGTAAAAAGTTATTAAATAAAGTACCCCCTCCCTTTGAGAAATTTCGATGAAATTTATGCTGTCACATCGCGGGCATATACCTAAACCAAATACTAAATTTCAGGTTCGCACGGTTTATAGTTTTTGAGCTAGTCTGTTCACACACACACACACACACACACACACACACACACACACATACACACAGACACACACACACACACACACACACACACAGACCATTTCGCGGGACTTGGTCATTTGGACTCAGGGGACCCCAAATCGTGTATTTCCGTTGAAAACCGGAAGTCGAAATTTTTCACGATCGCAATACTTCCACTTACTATATATTTCATATATAGGTAAGTGAAAGTAAAAATATTGTGGTCAGTAATCAAGATAAAAACTATCTTATCTTTTAAGATGGACAAAACAATACACATTGAGCCGAATTTCATTAAAATCAGTTGAGTAGTTTCTGAGTTTACCTCCAACAAACATCGGGATACGAGATTTTTATGTATATATATATATATATATATATATATATATATATATATATATATATATATATATATATTATTTTATTTTATTTTTTAGTTTCTTAAAATTGACCATTCAGCCTATGCTTTTGGATATAAATTTATAACAAATATTTCATCATATTTACAGGTAGCAATTCTCATTTTTGTAATTCTCTTTCACAATTGTTATGATCATTAATAAAGTTATTTGATTATAATTGCATTTTTTGATGAATATGGCACTTAAGATGCCGAAAGGTTCTTATGTAAATAAATTAATTTCTTGAAAATATGGACTGTTTAAGAGTCTTTGTACTTTGATTAACTATATTTAGTTTTTAATTCACGTGAATTATAAATAAATTTATTCTATTTACCAAGGTGGCCCCTTTATGGAACACTAAAATTTTGGTTTGTCAGTGTTGACCAATAATTTGTTTTCATTCATTTTTTTTTTTTTTTTTTTTTTAAGGGGATTTCATCGAGGAATAAGTATATTATAAGGATATTAAATAGTATTTCTTTTATAAGAATTTATTGAAGAACATAGACAATAAGCTTACAAATTCATAAGTTTATCAAATAATGTGAATGTCAGTAGGAAAATAGAAATAGAAATTTCTTTACACCTACATTATGAAATATATTAAGATGGAAGGATTTTATTTCACAATTACTACAATAAAAATATATATTCATAATAAATACTTTAAGTAAATCAATTTCCTGTGTGTAATATATACAATATGAATTATAAATAATACATAAAAACAATACCAAATAAAACTATACTACTTTAAAGACATTTATTTTAATAGAGAAACTCAATGGATCGGAAAAGAGTGAAAGAATGCTTTTAGTCATTAGCAGTATTTATATCAATAATCAATATTTATACAGCCCAAAACCTAACAGAAAAATTATTATCAGATTGACACTTATCCGGAAACAGTAAGCCTCTGATATAATCCCAAAATTTTTGAAAATGGACAAATTAATGTGGGTGTAGACTATGGAAAAAGCATCATTTGTTAAGCTAGTGTAAGAATATGAAGCATATCTAAGAAAGGCACAACAACGATTAGATTAATGAACACTTATCATTATATATTATACTTTACTATGATTGCATTAAGTTACTGTTGTGTATAATATTTCATAAATTATATATCCATTTCTTAGAAGTAATTGATCATTATACAAAACAATTAAAGAGTTATAGAAATAAAACAACTGTAATTTTATGAGTATGTAAGAGCTTTTATTGTTAACATTTTATAGACTTGAAAAGTACTTCATAAGCATTTAACACAAATTAATTTATATAAACCTAGTGAATTCATATTTACTTATAAAATGTAATTATTTTATGAAAATTTAATTTTTCTCTTGTGGTTAGGGGTTTGAATTCACCCACGGAATCTCCTCATGATCTAAAATGTTACTAAAGGAGCCAGTTGTCCCGAGGTTTTGGGGCCTCTCACATTGGGCCAATGCCCCATGCGAGAGTAAAACAGATTCAAAGAAACAAAAATGGCTTTTTAAAAAACGGATTGTCCCAATGGTAAAGAACTGGAAAGGAAAAGTACTTCAGAATTGGAATATGGAACTTCAGGACACTGAAAGGAGCCAAACTTGTGTTGGAAATGGAATAGTTTAGACTGGACATTCTTGGGATATATGAGGTTAAGAAGAAAGGTAATGGGAAGATGAGGCTGGAGAAGGATTGCATACTTTACCACTCTGGAGTGGCCAAGGGAGAGATGGTAAGAGAAGATAGCTGATGCATTTGAGAAAATGAAGATTGGAAAGGATCCAGGAAGAGATGGCATTGCCCCAGAGATTTACTAATTATAATTATAACCTGGAAAGGTTAAGACGTATTGTCGAAGGAAAATTTGAACCAAAACAAGCTGGATTTAGACCCGGTATTTGTCCTTAGAAAAGTATTAGAGGGAGCATGGGAACGGGATCGGAATATATTTCCAGCCTTTCTCAACCTGAAGGTGGCTTTTGACTCTGTCCCACATCAGGAGATATGGAATGCTTTGGAGAATAATAATACCCCAGTGGATCTAGGGGTGTTTTGTAGTGGCTTACTGGAGGGTATGATGTAGGTTTGAACACCCTACTCACATATTTTTTAGTTCACAAAAACAGTCATGGGCCTCTCTAAGGTAAAATGCTCATTATCCGGGAGTAAACTAGTCCGTTGTGAATACTTTAGGGGATTCATGGCCCAAGATGTCAAATATAGATTTAAGTTTAGGGACGTGGAAGAGGAGTTTGAATACAGCGGGTGGGTTAAAATCGGTCGCGAATGAGGTTATGGGGTATAGTCCAGATATCGTGGCGCTGCAAAGTAGGTACACTTTATGGTACGGAGGGAGCGGGGACTATTGTTTAGGCACCGGATTTCTGATTATAAAGAGGTTACTTTCCGCAATGAGGGACATTCATTTTTTCGGAGATAGGTTTTCGGTTTATCGGTGGCTATATTTCAGGGGCGGTGGTTTAAAATTGCGTTGATAAACATACACGCATCACCGAAAATAGTGACGTGGTAGTTAAATGCGAATTTTATGATAAACTATAATCGGTCTATGATAAAATACCGCGAAACTACATGAAAATTATTCTGGCAAGCGCAAACGCAAAGGTAGGTTAAAATTGTTTTTCGTATTGACCTTATTTCTAAAATTCCATTTAAGTTGTTAATGATAACTGCGTAATTACTATTGATGTTTTTAGTGTCAGGTTTGAAGTTAACGTGGCATCGAATGTTTTTGGTAATATATATGAGTAGATTTTAGTATATTTTTTTGTGCATTTATAGCGTTTAAAAAACTACTTATGCCTAGTTGTCTTAGTTTATTATTTTTGGTTTACCCAAATTAAATTGGTGTTTTCTTAAAACTATGCTATGTTGGTGAAGTGACATTCATAATTTAGGTATTTTTGCAATTATCAATATGACTTCTAGAAGCTAGAATCCATTTATACAATCAAAAACATTCAGGGTACAGCAGTGGCGGATCCAGAAATTTTTTGAGGGGGGCGCACTTTTTTTTTTTTACATTTCATGAGTAATGAAGCCACTAATTTAAAGTACATATTAGTACATAATAACGTTGTAAATTACTGTAAATGTTTAAATACAATTCATTTTCAATTAGTGAACTTGAAAAAATGACTAAATATAGCTGAGGACTTAGCCCAGGACCCAGGGTATAGAAGATGGATAGCTATAGTAACCACTATACCACAAGTGACCCTGAAGAAAGTTTAATTGATATATTGCGATAAATTAAGGAATATATCGAAAAGAATCTAATGTAAATTTTTATAGGGTCTTGATGAAATCAAAAGAATATTCAATGTTCCTAAAATAATTAAAAAATTACAAATTTAATTTGATAATAACACAGGTAGTCTTATAAATTTACAACATTACTCTCAAAATAATCTTTAACTTAACAATAAACTTATTATTTGTAGCAATATTAAAACTAATAAACTTGTTGAGAATTAGTAAATCCAGACATTACCAAACTATTGAAATACTTCAATAAAGTCTAGTTTGATGTGCATACGATGTTAACTCTTAAGATTGCAAATGTTTTCCAAAATAAGTATGGAATATGTACAATATTATAGTTACACAATGAATACAAATATCTTTTTAATTAAAACATTTTTTTTTCTTTTTTTAGAATATACATTTATAATGAAAAATTAAATACATTTTTTTAATATATATACTAAATTTTTCATTTTTATAGAGACAATACTTTATATTTGGCATCTGGTTAATGTACTTACGCGAAGATTATGTTGTTACTACCATAAAAAATACAACTTTACATTCAGAAAAAGTTAAATTTATTTTATACACTTGAAATGTATTCAAAACTTCATCATAATATTTCTTTAAGGTATACTAATCCAACAGAAAATGCTAGTATTTCAATCCTCTTATCTTAAGATAAACCAAGATAGCTGCAATGTTTTAATAAGAATAAAAATCTTTTAATTTACATTTTAGTCATATTAAAAATTGTAATGAATCTAAATCACAACAATATTTGTTTTTAAATTTATGATAACAGTTTAATATTATTAATATTGATTCATATAAATGCATACACCATTGCAAATATTAGTAATATTCAGCCATTATAATCAAGAGCGTCTGCAGGATTTCATCTAGGGGGGGGGGTAGGCTGGTAAAAATCTTATGAGTAGGGATGTATTCTGTCTATGCAAGGCTCAATTAATTTATCAAATAAAACTTATTGATATTTGAATATTAAAATATTTGTTTATATAATTCTTAATAAGTATAATAAATGAATAAGAATTTATCTAATTTGCAATTTTAGTTTTTCATATTTTCTGGAGGGAGGGGCAGCTGCCCACCCCTGTGAACGCCCATGAGTATAATATACATTGGGAATTTAAAATTCTGGGAATTTTTATCATAATCAGCTTAATACTGCTAGATTTGTAGTTGTTTTAATTTAATTATATTGATAAGCTTGATAGTAAAAAAAGTAGTTTAAGATTTTAACTAAATTCAGATTACAGTGTATTCAACAAAGTTGTCGTGTATTTATTTATTTAATTACATGTTAGGTGCCGTATACAACAACAAGGGCTAGGGGCACTAAGTTGTGTAAAATACTATTATGAGAGAGAAATGTCTTATTTCAGACATCAATAATTTTGATACTAAATAAAAAAAATGTAAACATGATGTTTGTTGTACACACAAATAAAACTAATATTAAGTAAAAACAATTACAGATTCTTTAGACCTGGACCATCTATATACTTATCATGAGGATGAGTAAAATATAATCTGGAAGATTATTTTTATGTCAAAAGTTTTCGATTATAAGATCAGGTATTACGGAGGGGAGGTTAGTGAACGGGATGATCCTTGGCTCCAGTCTCGACTCAGATTTTTTTGGCCAGTATATCCATGTTCGAGAAAGAAGTTCCCCCAGCTACAGGGCAGCATTTAATTATCAAATTTCTGATGAATGGATGTGTGAAGCCAAGCTAAATCCTCACTAGACCCTCAGTTTAGGGACACAACGGTGTCATGTGCTCAAATGTTTGACTGGTCTTAAAAAGGTGGACAACGAGTAGTCGTAGGAGTCCAAGGGCAAGTAGATAGATGAAAGCATTCAAGGTGAGGAGGTTAGTGACCTCATTCAAGGTGATCAATGGCTCATGGTTGATGAACTTGCTAGTGCATTAGAAATTAGTCATGGTAGTGCATATACAATCGTCACTGAACAACTGGGTTTTCATAAAGTTTCTGTAAGATGGATTCCACAGCTATTGACAAATAATCAGAAAGAGGCCTGATAAAATGGACCAATTGCACTATAAAACTCAAGAACATCTTCCCTACAGTACAGATTTAATTTCTTTGACTTCCATCTCTTTGTGCCACTGAAAGAAGCTATAGGTGGACAGTGCTTTGTTAACTATATAAATGTAGAGAAATTCATGCTCAATTTGTAAAGCATAATACTAATATTAACTAAAAACTTTTAAAGATTCTTGAGACCTAGACCATCTATACACTTATTATGAGGATGAGTAAAATATAATCTGGAAGATTATTTTTATGTCAAAAGTTTTCGATTATAAGATCAGGTAGCCATGTTGTGGTATTAAAGCCCTTAAACTAGCATTTTTATGAAGATGGAATCCAGAAGATCCCTACCCGTTGGGGAGAATATCTAAACATTGAAGGAGGGTATATAGAAAATAATAAAATTATCTTGTGATTTTATATTGCTCAAGAATATAATTATAAAGAAAGTCTGGTTTATATTCGATTAACCTTTGTATCAATAAGGTAAACTAATCCAATGAATAAACTGTTTTATTATTTAATGTAAAGAAAATATTATTTACTGGAAACATTTTGGTAACTACATTTCATTAATAACTTCATATGGTTTGTTTAACAGAACATCTTTCTACAACCAACCACACATTACATGTATTACGCTTTGGTTTTGGTGGGCCCTTTGAACTTGAAATCATGTGTGATAGATACCTGTTAGGTACAGCCCTGGCACATAAGGTGAGGAAAAATGTCATATAAGACTGGCTATCTTCCCAATACATTTGAATTTGTGTGAGAATAAACTCATTGTGATTGTGCATAATCAAATCAGTATATCTTATTTATGTGTTGATTTCCAACTACACATAAATGAACAAATACAGGTGAAATCATAATTAATTCAAATAAATAATTAATTAAGTATGTAATTGATTTCTTGGTCACTTTTTTATTTAAAATTTGTTGCCTTACTTTTATTGATTTCTGAATTATGAATGAACGAAAAATGTCTGTTTATAAAATAAGAAAAAAAAAAAAAATTCAGTTACAGGAAGTTCTGGCTTTTAGTGGTAAGAATATAAACCTAAATAATATTACCTACTTTATGAGAGTAAAAAAATTAAAACAAAAAGAAAGTACAGTCTATCCAGACTTTGAAAAAAAGATAAGCATAAGAATTTACCACTAGAAATACTCTTATAACACTGAACTATATATTAGTGCTAAAGTTTATAAATATAAATAAATACAAGAGTAAACATAGATTAAACAAGTAAGTTGTCAATCATTATCCATTGTAGATTTCAGCAAAAATAAATATATACTATTGAGTTGATGTAAATCCCTTATTGTTAATAAACTTTCCAATGATGACCAATTGGTTGAAGAAGTAATTTATTTGCCCAAGATTTTCATTCTCAGAATATCAAAGCCAGACCAGCATGAGGAAAAGTGTATAATCTAGACTTTACCTTTGAAATTACAGAATTTACATTTTTAATACTCTTGAATATTTTGTAAACTCTATTAATTTTTATTGTCACAATCCTTTTATGCAACTTAGCGATAGTTCCAGATTTATTTGTATGGCAGTTAAATTGAGAATATTGTTTATTTACCCCCAAACTGCAAATATTACAGTAGAATGTTTTAAACATGAAAATGACATTTTTTTCCAGTTTAGGCATAATAAATGGTTTTTCAGTGCCTGTATAAGTTCACTACTACTATTTCGGAATGTCTTATGTCTACATGTCATGTACATGTACACTCCGGGACAAATAAAAGTGTACAGTTGAAACTCGGTTATTTATTTAATTCATAGTAATAAATATTTTCAAATACTATACTATGGCAGAAAATAAAAACAAAATTAATTAGGAAACACTATTGGTAGGTATATTGCTGTCATCAAGAGAATTAATCACAGTATAAACAAGCGAGACTGAGACAAATTAAAGTGTACAGTTAGTTTATCATTGTGTATTTCGGTTCTAATCATATCCACTCATTGAATATTGCTTTTCAGTAACATATAAATGTATTCTATGGATTTAATTATCCGGTTTAAGAAAGATGTTGGTCGTGGCCTCAGCTATAGGGAAGTTGGTCGAAAATATTCTCTTCCTCACACCAAAGTTGCTAAAATGTTCAAAACTGATTACAATCGCGTCAAGAAGAAGAGAGGAACAAAAGAAAAGATAGTACATCACGTTGCAATGAGGATAAAAAGGAAATTCGGGAAGTTGAATTATCGTCGGCACGAAAAATTAGGTTTAATTTAAATTTTAATACATCTACGGAAATTATCTAGATAAAACTTTGTGAAATGAATATCAAGAAGACATAAATTTAAAAAAAATATCCCCTAACCAAAATGCACCGCGTGTGTCGTGTAGTCCAGGCTCACAAGTGGCTTTTGATGGGTTTTGGGAATTTGGGAAAACACAATTTTTTCGGACGAAAAAGATTTTCTAAAGATGGGCCTGATAATGAATACAGTTACATAGAAGAAGGCCAAAAAAACTATTTACAACAGAATAAAACGTCAAAATCAAGGAGGGGATGTGATGGTTTGGGGAGCGATAACGGCCTCTGGTAATTACCGCATTGAAAGGCTTACCGGAAGAGTGAATAGTGAGCAATATTTAACTTCGATCAAAGAAAGGATGTTCCCATGGGCAACCCTGATATTTCCAGGCGGAAATTTTCATTTCTTGCAAGATAATGTTCCATATCACAAATCGAAGGCAAACCTTCATGAGATGAGGATCACATTGGTGGAGTGGCCATATCACTTCCCAGATCGGAATACAATCGAGAGCTTTTGGAAATGTTTCTCGAATCAATTGTGCGCTGAAGGTGCGTTTAATACTGATGATGATCACTGGAGAGGTATCAAAAAAGCAACAGAAGTCGTCACTCGCAAAAATCAAGATCTTTTAAAAAATCCGTGTCTTTCCATGAATGAGCGCTTGTTGAAAGTGCTAGAAAAAAAAAGGTGATGTTATATACTACTATATTTTCATTAAAGATTACGTACTTCTCACACATTTTTTATAAAAATTAAAGTGTACACTTTTATTTGTCCTATTTTATTAAATGGTTTTAATTGTATATCAAAATTTCTAATAAACAGTTTATTGTAACATATCCATATTTCACTAATTATTTATTCCTTTTGAAACAAAAAGTACCAGTTGTAAATAATAATACAGGAATAAGGGGCAAAAGCACAACAGGGTGTACACTTTTATTTGTCCCGGAGTGTATACTATTATATGTCATATTTATTGGCAAACAATTATATTAATATTTATTTCTGAATTAATTGTTAGACCTTATGTCATCTGTAATTGCAAACTATCCATAGATCATTTTATTTGTCTACATTTTGGCTGTTCTTTTCCATTATCAAGAATTTTAAAACTGCAATTAAAAAAAAAATCATAATAAATATTGTTTTAGTTGTATTAAGTTTTTATAAAATATAATATGTATAAAGCTGAAATTAAACAGTATTACAATAAAATGTGTATAATTTTGAAATGACGTTTAGTTTGAAAATCTTTTGTTAATAACAGTTCTAGAATTCCTTATTAATAACACTGAATGGCCGAAACATTTACTATAAAATGCTCTATTGATAACTTGCAGGTATTGGTGACATAACCTCTAACAATAAATTCAGAAATAATTGTTAATATAATTGTTACCGATAAATATAATATACATATACATATAAATAAGTGGAAGGAGGAAGGTATTATTACAACCTGGATTTTCTTTATAAAACAAATTTAGTATTAAATGTTATTTGAGTCAATTCAGTTTTTCCTATAAAATGAGCAATTGCAACTTTTTACATAATAGTGTAAATACAATTAAAAACTTTCATCTTAATTAAAATCTTTAGAAATAACAAACACCTGGAAAAAAAGTATTTGCAAACTTTGATTAATGGAGTATAAATTTTTATTTACATGCTTATATAATTTTATAATTTAATATAATTATGTGTTAAGTCCCTCATGGGCCGTAGAGTCAGTGGATAAATAAATAAAAATAAATTTAATTATATAATTTTGTTCTTTTCTATCAGTAATGTTAAATATATTTTTAGCAAATTACTAGCCACCTACCAGGAGAAAGAGATTTTATTATTTAAGCATAAAAAATTATATAGAAACATAGCAGATTTCTTGGATTTTAATTTTCCTACTTTAAGATATGAGATTAAGAGAAGTTATGAACGAAGTACTACTACAAAAATGTTTTTCAATACAATTATTTACAAGATTTAAGGTAAAAAGATCAAACAAAGCGAATCTGAAGCACTTAAAAATCCAGATGAAGTAACTGAAAGTGTCATGGTTTGTATGGTTATGGTTATGGTGGATCATGAGAACAATAAGGAGTGTTCTGAATCCTAAAGGAGCCCGAGACAGGATCCCGAGAAAAAATTTGTATTAGTGAGACCAATCCCAGAAAAGTACTTGTTTTGAATTGGGAATAGTGAAACAAGACCATCATTTTTGAGGACCATCATTCTCTGATGAGAATGTTTTGTTTAGATTTAGCCACATCTGTGACAGAGGGACCCAACCAACTTCTCTTGATTCCTGAGACTCCACGCAGAGGTTCATAGTTAATGTTCCATTTCAGGCTGTTGGGCCATTCTGATCCTGAAAGCACTTTTTTATGATATATATCTATTAGCTTTCGATGTTTTTTTAAAATGTTGAACTCCAACGCCTTGCCACGAGCATTTGGCCCATTCTCCAAAAGGACTTTCTCTTAGAGACCGCTATAGAGCTCTCACACTCCGTTTGTGCTGATATACTCCAAGTCTTTCCACAGATTCAGCTATTTCTGCTTCATGATCAAATGCAAACTGAAACAGAGTGTCCGGTACATTTGACAGTCACTGAGCAATTGATCGATGCTGCAAAGGAGCTTCCTGTTGGCAGTGGATGACCCTAGTTCTCGATACCAACTCGGTGCTTAGAATATCGGCGTAAAGGTGTTGGCCGGGAGCCTGAAAATGTCCTTAATACTCCTATGGATATTTATATCAATGCATTCAAATACAGCATGACTTATCTTTGTAAGAGGTGCCGTCTGAAGAGGGTAATTAAGTCTTGGAACAAATATTGGTTGACAACACTGATCTTTTGTTCCAGCTTAAGAATCTTTTGAACCCACAAGTTTGTCCAAGTTTTTATTAAGGTTTGTCATTAAATACAAGCTATCCCAAGAATTTGGAAGCTTTCCCAACCAAAGGTTTTTACTGAAGAAAAAATCTATTTTTTCTATAAAAATCTATTTTTCATTTAAAATTGATAATAACAACAATAATAAAAATCAACATTATTCATTGAAAATAATCTAGTTAGTTTCAACAATATAATTGGACACAAATCCATTGGATGGTATTCAGCAGAAGTAAAGTAAAGAAAACATATCCACATCGCACATGCTTTGTATAAAGCTCAAGTAAAAAAAAGTTAAATCTGGATCCTTTAAAAAAAAAAGTATAGTTTATTATTTTTGCCAGAGTTTTTAGTTTAAATTTTATTCTACATGTTATCCAACTCGGGATAATGCTATTATTTCAATAAGTTTTGATTCAATAAGCTCTAAACCATGTTTGCATGTAATGTTGATGGATTCCATCCCCTGAATAGCCTCCAATTTTAACCCTCTACCTGTGACAATTGTAATTTTTATTGCTGTGGGATTTTCCACTACCTATTCTGAGGACAGATCAAAATATACTTCTTTAAAACCTTTAGTAGCTTTGATAAATCAATTGAGTAACCATATCCTAAAATTTCATGCTGTTTTGGTGATTATAATATTTTTTATTAATTTTTTTGTAAAAGTGTGTGGCAGTAGAAATTAAGTACATTCTCACTTAATGTGGTGTAATTTTTAGGGGTCGTCTCAATAAGTGGAACGTTTTTACATCCTGGCACTAAAACAATCGTCCATTTGAAGTTCCGACAAGTAAGTAATTCTTTATTTTCTATTCAATGACCAAAACAGATTTTAATTTTTCGAGTTTGCTTTGTCTGAAAATTGCGTAGTAGAGCTCTAGGCTAATCATGTTTGTATTTCATACAAGTTTCCATTCAATAATTTTGTTTCAACGCATACCTTCTCTGTTTCACAACTAAAGAATAAATTATGATGAATTAATAATGTATCTCTTATAATGTATTTTTAATATCATATCTAACACTCCTATAAGGTTGAAAAAAAACGTACTTAAATTATGTTATAAGCTCATAGAATGGTAAGAATAAACAACATAATTCATTAGATTTTAAAAAAATTTCAAAAGTGTGGTAATGTAAGCAAAAAAACATTTAAAAAAAGATAGAAAGTAATTATTAATAACTCCTACAATTTTAGGAGAAATATTTATGGATGGGCACAGGTAACGTATAAAAGATTAATGTAACAAGTTGGGGGTTAAAACACTTTAGTGAATAAGTTAATAATTTCCATTTAACACATTAGGTTGGTTAGGTGCGGTGGCGTATTTCAGGGGTATCCTGAATTGGACGGTATCGGTCCCCAGGGTCCGACTGCTAGCATGAGCCACACAGACGATATCGGAAGTCGGGGTCCAATGGGAATACTTTGATGAAAGCGTTATCTTTTGATTAAAAGGGAATTAAATGAGCGTCTCAAGGGCATTATCTCTTGGTAAGGATTGGAACTAGACATAATAGCCGCAGGACAGGCTGATACAGGATTTACGCCATTCTTTATCTAAAATTGGACCTCAGAGTCCGATTATAAAAGACAACAGAATTTCAGCTGTTAGCAATGTTTTCTGCACTAAAATGCAATTATCTCATTAAAAATTGACTAAATTAAGTATTTGAAGTGTTCGGCCTTTCGGACATTTTCATGTGAAAATCGGCTGCTAAGACGGGAATGTAAGGCATCGGACCCCGGGGACTGATGCCGCACCTAACGTGTTAACATGTTCAGCCCCAACACAGTCCATGGCGCCACAAGGATCCAGGGACCACTTTTACCTTTTCCCTAGCACAAAAGCCTGCATTTCTGTTTTTATTTTTATGTTTGTTTTTATTTATTTTATGTTTGTTTCTGTTTTTATCAAAAATTTCCCAATCTCCCAAAAATGAGATTCTCCGGGTGAAACCGGTATATATAGCTAGTATTTAATATACACTAGATTGGTTTGTTTAACATCATTTTATGCTACTAAGGCTAATCGGCCAATGCTAAAGCAGTAGTCTTAGATTTTGACTATCCAGGTGTAATTAGGATACAGATATTCAACGAGTACCTGGCATCATGCAGGCTCAGGACTTCCATTTACATAGATTAGATTTAATTTTCATCAATATTATGGTTCATTCATATTTATGACAAGACCATTTATTTATGTAAGTAGTAAAAAGTATATGATATTATGTATATATAATCCTATTATCCTAGAAATAATAGTCTATATTTGTGGATAAGATTGAAATGGAATTATTTTTTATAATTTTGAACAAGTACTTGTCTGTAAGTATTATCAGTCTAAAAATATCAGTTTTTGTTCTGTAAATAAAAAGTGGCAGTAAAGAATTTATTAAAACTTAGGGGATCTCTATTAAATGAAATGTAACTAAAAATAAAATCTCAAGTTAGATTGAAAAGTGCACAATTAAAATCTATGCCAGACAATATTCAGATTTTTATATTAATAATAATAAAAGGATTAATTAATAATGGTGACATTTGGGGTGGAGGGATATTGAAATAATACTGAATAAATATACTGCTATTATGAAAAATTTTACTTCAGGAATGAAGTTTTGTTGATCAAAAATAAAAACAGAAAAAAATGGTATTGATGATTAGATTGATGCATGGAATTATTAAAGAACTTATCACTCAGAAATATAATATTATACAGCATATCTGATAGTTTTTAAAAAAAAATTTCTAACCTTAAATATGTTAAATATCATTATCGATAATAGTAAATATAAAGGTAGGCAAAAGTACAAAAGTTTTTATTTGAAGTAGAAAAAATTAACATCAAAATACATATTTAATATGATATTATAAATTTTGAAAGATTTTGGAAGTTGTTCATCCCAAAAATTTATAAATAATCTTTTTAATAGAAAATATATTTAAATAGTTGTCACCTTTTCTCATCAAATTAATTTATATACATAATATTTCAATGATTTTTCTGTTTCTGTTTTTATATACAGCATATTTTGTTTATACTTCAAATTCTCCAAAGAACCTAGTTTCATTGTTTTATTTGGTCATTAAAACCCTGTATTTGTAATTATAATACAAGCATATTTCAATTAAGTGTGCATTACTCAATGATTTCTTACAAAAATTTGATTGTCTTATATTAAAACATTATATTCTCTAGAGAATAATAATACAATTGACAAGTTTCAGTTCAGACGGATATTTTTGTCATGATCATAGATCCTATTGGTAAAAATGATCCAAATATAGATTAAAAGAATAATTAAATTTAAGACATTAATACAAAAATATTTTAATCAAAGTTAAATTTAACTTTGACCATTAATAATTTATGATTCATTGACTTACTAATTCAGATAATTAATTTAAAATTAACTTGTTTACTTGTTATAATTAAGTTTTTTTTATTTATAAATGATTTCTAGTACTCCATCACTTGGCTTTTTCTCATGATTTTGAGGAGAAATAAAGCTCTGAGTAAAATATTATGTAAAATGGATTCAAAGTATTGTATCAAATTTTCTTTGACAGTAATGCAATATACCAAACTAGTAGGCTTGTTTAAAATTTGACTTCAACCTTGAGTAACAATATCTTATTATACATTGTTTACAAGAAATATATATTTTATTATTATTTTTTCTGAGTTATGATTTAATCTGTTTTCTTATAATTTGTTATAATAATTTTACAACAAATAATTAATATTGTAATAATTAATATATTCATATTTTTTACAATAGTGTTCTTTTGTAAAAATTATCTGGTATGTTTTAGATATTAGTGTAAAATATGTAGTCTAGAAGTCCACCAAATTTTGAAGAGATTCTGTAATTTCTTATTTCTTTGATATACAATATCCTGAATAGCACATGTCAGTATGAAGATAGTCTATCACTAAAATTTAACTATTACTATAAAAGAAAAACAAACTGGAATTTATTTGTTTAACATTCTCTCTTTTGCAAAGCTTCCAGCTATAATTGTGACAGTAGATGAAAAAATATTTGCCTTTGAGTTTATTTATGATACATCACTATTTAATTTTCTCAGAGTATTCTCCTGGTGAACTAATTCAACAGATTGACCATTAAAAAAAGTTTGGATTACAGAAAATTACTTCTGAGCTTAATATGGTAACTAGCCAGCAGGAATTAACTAGGTAACATAAATCAAATATCTTACTATAGCAGGAAATAAATAGAATAAAAAATGTATATACCATTTTTCAACAACCTTTTTTTGCTTTTGGGGTTTTTATTTTCAGTAATATACTGACTTAGTCACTACCGTTGAGAACTGAGTGATTGTATACTTAAATAATGATTTATCTAAAGAAGTGTTTTCTTAAAGTTGTAGTAAATGTAACTAATTTGAAATATACTAATAATATAAATATGGGCTAAGTAAATACCCCCCCTTTTTTTTCTTTTTCTTTTTTACAATCTGAAAAAACCAATTTCTGCTTGACCAGTGAGGCACTGGCTGGAATGCAAGGTAATATATGTGATTTAAGAAAAAAAAAAATTAGTTACTTTCATTTAAGTGGTTCAGCAACTTATGGTCGTTGTTATATAATGTATGGTAAATTGAAAATAGATAAGTTCTAAGTCTGAAAATATTGATTTTTATTTCTAAGTGTTGTTTGTTTGAAAAAAAAAAAAAAACTAATCATTTTAAGAAGACTTTTACTTTATTAATGTTATAATTAATGATGATTGAAACACCAATGGTCTGCCATAAGAATCAACCATTAACCGTGTTAAACATATCACTTTAACAGTACTCTATAGTGTAGGTATCAAAATATAATTTATTTCAAGTTTTCATGTAAGAATATGTGACATCATAAATTAAAGTATTGTACTTTGTAAGGAATGAATCAAAAAACTGTATCTATATCTATTATTCCTAAAAAAAAAAAATAATGAAACTATTGAAATTATGAAAAACAATTTCAAATTTCAGTTCATCCGTTTGTTATAGTTGTTTAAATACATCAAAAATATGTGCTAAGGCTTTAATTAATTAAAAGTGTTAAAAGAAATAAATTATCAAACTATGTATGTATTTATGTTACTCGAGTGTAGTTATTTTTAATAGTAATAGATTGATATCTGTTCTTAAGAAATTGATTATTACTAAAAATCAAAAGAATATTTAAACTGTTATGGTCCAAAGTTGATTTTATGATAGGTATTTCTAAAAATATAATATATAACTTGAAATCAGTTTAATAATTTTTTTTATAAGAATAGAATGCTTTATTACTTGATGGCTTTACAGCCAGAGCTGCCATTTGACCAACTGAGCATATATATCCAGCTATCATATTCCAGACAGTATATTTTGCACGTTCCCTGTGAGGAATGGCTTCAGGAATCTGGTCTATAGTTCGTTCAGGCTTTGGTGGTACTGGTGCCTTCTTTCTTATTTTTATTGCATTTCCAAAGCTCCTAGATTGATCTCATGCATACTCAGTGTCAGTAGATAGACTTCTGTCACCAAGAGAATAGGCGCGTTCTTCGAAGTATCTATCATCTTCCTCATCTCCACGGCATTCTGGTGATGCAAGTTCATCAGAGTAAGCTCCTCTGGAATGAGCATATGCAATGCTTTTTTGGTAACTGAATAACTGGCGCTCTAAACTGTAATTTTCTGCTTGTAAAGCACATATTTCTTTCCTGAAAAATTACAAACTATTAAGTCTTGAAATGATCTTTAATAATAAAAAACAAGAAAATTCTTAATTAATTGGAAAAAAACAAGAATTCCAGAGCATTAAGTATATTTGCCTTGTGTAAACAACTACTTTGTGAAATATTAAAACAAGAAGCACAAAATTATTTATAAAATAAAATAAAAATATTGTATAAAATAGAAATTATGACATTACCCCCAGGTGCGGATTTAGCACAAAATTTGGGCGGTTTCCCGCCCCCCCCCCCCCCGTCTCACAGTCATGTGTTGCCTTTCCCCTGACAGTACTTTTGTTTTAAATTTATCTAATGGATTATTTTTTTTGCAGTAGAAAGGACTACTATCTAAAATAGTACTTTATGATTTAGCAGCTATGTAATTGCATTATGCCTTTAAAAATACAAAAACGTATATGTAGCTAAAATTTTTGGGGAGGGGTCATGACCCCTTTGACCGCTTCCTCTGAATCCGCCCTTACACCCCTTACTTATTTGGTCTTACTAAAGAACATCGCAACTTTAATTGCCCCGTTACTGACAACTAATAGATAACTACAATAATGGTAAAATTTACATTCAAACCTTTAATCGCCCAAATGTATTTATTCATATATTACTATTCAAATGTTGGTAATAAATTGGTTTAAGCACTCCAATATGACGGCCATCATCAGTAAACAAGATATTTCGATCACGCCCAAGATACCACAGTTGAGTTCGGGTTTAGTAAACCAAGCATTTGGTATCAAGATAACTTCGTAAATGCTATGTGCATGATGATAAAGGGATAAAAATGCACAAATGGGAACAACCAACATAATCTATAAATTAATGGTTTTTGAAATATATATTAAAGTTATGCAATAGAGATAATTTAAAGTAATATTTACATATATGCTAATTTCCTATGATGGTTGCTCAAAATTAAAAACTTGATGGTCCACAAAGCAACATTTTATTGTTTGTATAACTTTTTTTTATTTCAAGAAACAATTAATTAAATAACCCTGAAGGAGAATTTTTTCATAACCATATGGAAAAGAACAAATTTTATAATGCAATTTATCAGAGTGAAGAAAGGGAATAAAAGTTTAAAAACATAGTATTTATTAAAATCAATTTAACTATAATTATCGATTAGCTTTATTATAATCCACCGATGATCAATTGAATTGAATTATTTTAAATAAATATTTATATTTTTGAATATTATATTTTCCTAACCCAATTCAATCTTAAAGGTTAATATATTAATATATATATATATATCAATAATTTTTCGATCAATACTTGGAAGGTGCTAGATTGCTAGATAAAGGCAGAAAAACTTTTGATGAGCTGTTGAAAAGTCGTTATTTAAATACATGATTTAAGTGTTAGTTCAGATGGTGGTGATTGGATCAGAGCCAACCTAATAATGTCAGCAGTGAATGAATTCCCTTCTTAAAATGTCGAGGAAGCCGAAATGAAGATCGGAAACTCTCGGTAAACTCGGACTGAATAGCAGGTATCAGATATATGGTGTCGGTCATTATAGGTGTGACGCCGAAGTGCGACAAAGGTGGCCATATGGGCTCGATACGGAGAATAAGCCCGATTTTTCAGGGGGTGTTGCAGTTAGTATTAGTTCTCGAAAAATCAGAGAAGGAAATCGAAAACGCAAGTTTACCAATTGAGAAGGTTAATAGAAACCACATTTCGAAAAAGAGCAAACGCCTAAATTGTGGGTTTGAGAAGCACAAATGTAGAAACTGACCGGCCGAGAAGATTGTTTGTTCGTTATACTAGGCAGTGAATTTAAGCGATCAGCCAAGTTGGTCAAGGCTGTATCGTTGGGGCTAGCGATGGCGAAAGCCAATATGAGGTAGGCTTCACTTCAGTAGGGACCATTTAGGCAGTAGCGGCAAAGGCACCCAGGGCCACAATAGATGTTAAACTCGATGGTAAGTTAAATGGTTTGTTAAATTACTATCAATAATTTAACCAAATTTAAATTATTCACCATCTCAACTATCGAATAGCTGATCACAAAGCTATCGGTTTCACTGCACAAATTAAAACCGTTAACGATTTCTGATGATTTAATAGATCAGTTTAAGGAAAACCAAAATATTGGTAAAACAAATTATGACAAATCTGCAAGACGAAAACCGCAAGAATTTGAGATGATGGAAAAGGCTCTATGGTAATTCCAGATATGGGAAACAAAGAATGGACTCAGGGTGTGATTCTGCAGAAGCTACCTCAACCTAGGTCTTACCAGATAGAGGTTCTGGGAACAAGTTCCGTCAGGAGAAACACCATTCATATAAGGAAGTTTAAAGAAGAACCTAGACAGTTTCCGAAAAGGGAGGATGAAGGACCATCTCGGGGAGGAAATGTTTGGATTTATGGTTATCAATTATATGGGTTGATACTTTGTAAACTAAACATATATTTTATTATATAAGGGCTATATTATTATAAATGGGAAATATGTTGTAGGATAAGATTAGATATATTATTGATTAGTAATTATGGTTATATTTTATTATTATAATTAATTGGGACATTAAAGCATGGAAGGGGTGTGTTTTTTCCTTACCATACTCTGAGAAAGTGGCTCAGGACGATTGAATAAATGGAGGTCCCACTTATGAGGTTGCAATCTTGTAACCACCACAGGCACAGGGATCTACCTCCACCCACAGGTAAAACCTTGATATTGGCGCATAGAAACACCATTACGAATAATAAAAGTTGATGAATAAATCATTTTATATATACATATTTATATACGTGTTTCATTCATTCACGACGCAAACAGACGCTCTAAGCGGTCCTTGGCCAGTTGACTGCTTTACCCCATTCTTCCCTATCTTTAGCACGTCTGATGGTTATACCTGCCCTCTTCAGATCCTCGGCGACTGCGTCCTTCCATCTTCCACGAGATCTTACTCCATCAGGTTTTCCATAATACAGTCTTCTGACGTCTAAGGGGCCAGACTTATCACATTTAAGTCCGTAATAAGACAATATAGTACCGCATCAAATATTTTTGGGAACGGAGCGCATTGGAGCTGATAGAAATCGTATCCTGGGCTCAAGAATAGCTGAAACCGTTAAGGAGCCAGAACGTCAGAAAAGAATGATAAAAGCCTGTAATAAAAATTGATAAGTAAGGCAAGACTAATCATCGCGGGGTCCCCGAAACTCTTGCCGCGATGCGGGAGGTCCTACAAGCATGCACTATTTGTCATCGTGAAAAATAAAATAGGCATCATATTACTATCCACCAGGAAGTCTCACCTACGCCGAATTTACCACTATTAGACGAACAAGTCAACATCTTTACTTGCGAGGAGTCGCAGTGAAACACGATATTGGCTCTCAATTTTAGCAAATTAGCAATGGCTTATCCGCTATCGAATAAAATGACGGACGCCGTTTGGGATGGGATGTCTTGCTATGGAGTAGCTCACAATATCACGTCGGACAACGGAAAGAACTTTAAGAGCGCTAGAACCACTACAGAATGTGCGGAATAAAATATGAAGTGGCACTTTAATTCGCCAGATAATCCTCACGAGCGCGGGGCCTTCAAACGTCTCCACAACTAAGGAGCTATTGCGGCAATGCCTCGGGCAGTGTTTGCGTATAATAACACTATCCAATCTACCAAGGGGTTCACATCATTAATAGATATCCTTGGCATCTTTAACAGATTCGAACTCGGGACCTGAGAGGAGCACAGCAACTCATTGTCTTATATATACATATATATATTAAAAATATATTATTTTTTAATTATTGTTGGTTTGGAGTGGTTTAAGATTGATTGATGGGGATAGATAGTTGTGGAGTTAATACAGATAACATAAATTCCGATTCATCTTTTTTTTAGTTAGGGAGAAATAAATTCACAAAGAGGAGACCTTATTGCTCAAGAATTAACTCAATTGACAGAAACTATTACTCCCCGATAGGCCGGTTACATTTGGCATTAGAATGAAAAAATTACTAAGTAAATTATAGTTACCAGACTAAAGTAAGTAAGTAAAACAACAGCTGTATCATTCCTACAAATGTGTAATATTTTCGAAAGCGGGCATCCACCAATAGTCAAGCAAATAACATCATGGCAAATAATAGGTCCATTGCTATAAACAGAGCTTGAAGCAGCGCTTAAGGGTAAGAAAGACACTGCACCTAGAGTAGATTAAATTAATTACACGATGATAAGAACCTTCCCAGCTCAATAAATTAGTAAAAGCATTTAATATTATTAAGGAAAGTTTTAGGAGGATTTATTGTCTCATACGAGAAAATGGCAACTGGAGAAAGAGACACAACAGAGAAAAGTATGAAAGGTATAAGAATGTCCCATTAGGTAAATTTATAATGATCAGCAGGCTTTGTTGGACTAGTAATGCCGAACGGCTGACGACAGTATTCCTAAGGGAATAATGGACTGTGCTATAGTAGGTAAAGGTAAAATAGAAAGACCCCAGACAAGAAGGTTGGACCAACTTGAAAAAATGCAGTGCAGTTAGGAGTGTCAGGATGTTGGATGATGACTAGGAACAGAGATGAGTGGGGGCAATTTCTTTTACAGACCAGGTGCCCGAACTGGGATAGTGCTGAGAATCTATCTATTGAATATTTTTTGATAAATTCTGAATGGTAAATAATCCAGATAGTACCTATTCCGAAACCAGCCCAAGAACCACCGCTTATCCCTTCCTCTGTTTAATGTAATTATAAAATCTAGACAAGAATAGCTTTTAGAAAAATAAGAAATTCTTTGTTCATTTTTTCTGGTATTGGAAAATTTAGATCTGTGTCTGATAGAATTTGGTATTTCACCAATATATTTTATAAACCATTACAGGAAAAAGAAAAGAAAAATACTATTTAACACTAGGTATAAAGAAAGCGTATGATACTTGATAAAGATTTATATTCAAACCAAACGATTAAGTACTCTAGATATTCCTAAAATTATGATAACCGGATATCAGATTACCTCTCTATTCCTACATTTACGATGTATACAGATGAGGGGCCCTTCAGTTTTTATTGTACAACAGTTCGCCACAGGGAGATGTTTTGAGCACGAACATGAATGAGTATGATATCTTTTGACATCCACTTCTTGATATGATATAAACAAGACAGAAGTTTCAATATAAGACATTAATGAATTAATACCTCATTTGCTGATTATGAATCCTGCTAACGTCATCATATTTATGGTATGTAGCTTGAAACAGTAAATAGCTTTCTTCCCATTCAACTTGTATTCTCAGTTGCCCTTTGTCAGATATGTAAGGACAGTTTGGTTCCCTTAGCTAATAAAGTAAAATACAATTTAAATTATTATAAAAGAACGAGGCAATAAATTAGAAAGATGAAACCTTTAAATAAAAAAGAATAATTATTTTTGTAACAGATGTACTTTTTTGTGCATTCTAACTTGGAAAGAGATAGGTTAATTATGTATTAAAGTACAATAATTAAATATATTAATAGTTTGCTAATATCCTTAAAAAAAAAAAAAAATATATATATATATATATATATATATATATATATATATATTGAATAAATAATTCATTGAATTCATTCTTTAACAAGCCTTAATGCGTATTAAGAAGGTGGAAGAAAATATTAAGAATATTTTCAAAAAGTGGTTTTCCCCTTTTCCACAAAATGTTAACTTACTTGGCAAAAGAAATACATTATATGCATTTCTTCTTCAGGGTTTGATCATGTAACAGGTAGGAAGGGGATCAGTAACCTATAATCTTCCGTCGGGGGCGAAGTCTGTGTTCCCATTGGGGGTAGGGGATGGGGGATGTTGTCAGCTCTCTGAGATGTGTTGTCTAATGTTGTTTAGTGCAGGGTTCCAGTTTTTGCTAAGTCTGTGTCCGTCTTCGTTATTTATATTGTTTGGTTGTTTTATAATCTCTATTGCTTCAGTAGTAGAAACGACGGATTGTGCAATTGTGAACTAGGTCACGCCGTCTGGCAGGGCGAGGGGGGTGTGTAACTAGGGTGAGGGGATTGATTGCACAATCCGACAACGTCGCATGGAATGTGTGAGATGTGGCAACATCGCTTTGTTTACATCGTGCTGTAGCAGAGCAATATGTGACCTTGAGGGTCATTGACCGACCTTGTGAGGGCGAGGGGGGTGTTGTTCAAGGGGGGGGGGGTTTGTTTGTTTACATTTAACCGGGTTGACCCAGTTCACAACCCGGTCAGATGTGTGTAGGTGCATGTGGTTCATTGACCCTTTGTTTACATTATGCCTGTGACGTCATCCTCTGAGTGGGAGTTTTGTTTGTTTACGTGCTGTAGCAGAGCAATATGTGACCTTGAGGGTCATTGACCGACCTTGTGAGGGCGAGGGGGGTGTTGTTCAAGGGTGAGGGGGGGTGACCTTGAGGTGTGTTATGAGGTTTCAAGGGGTCAACGGATGTGAGATGCCCAACATGGCAACGTTGGATTGTAGATGTGGCAACAGCGCTTTGTTTAAATCGTGCTGTAGCAAGGCTATATGTGACCTTGATTTAATCAGCTGTTTCATTCATAATTTATCAATTGAATTCATTGATCAAGCTTTCTCCCCCCACCACATACATAAGCCTTCGTCATAGTCCTAGTACTGATAAACCAGTTTACTGGTTCAGTTGTTTCATTCATAATTCATCATTTGAATTCATTGACTAAGCTTAGTAAAAGCAGGAGGTTTCTCCCCCCCCCCCCCCATACATAAGCCTTCGTCATAGTCCTACTACCGATAAACCAGTCTATTATGGGATGACTAACTAGTAAGAATATGAGGTATGAGGCCGACCGACTGTCCACATTCGTCGGTTGGAATTCACCAGTGAGTGCATTGAAACTAGCAGCAGCCGGATTTTATTATTTGAAAAACTCAGATCGGACGAGGTGTCCTTTTTGTGGAGTAAAATTACATGAATGGTTGGAACATGACGATCCTCTTGTAGATCATAAGAAATGGTCTAAATATTGTCCCTTTATTGAGTACTTGGAACAACTAGAGAAGCTACCAATGATGATAGATGACGTATGTGATAAAAAAGAAGAGGAAAACTGTTGGGGATGTTGCTGATGTCCGCAAGAGACTTAGAAATTTTCTGCAACAGATAAACGACTTGAAAAACCAGATATCGATGTATGAAATAAAGAGAGACAAAATAACTCAACTAATAAAAAAAATAGAAAAACTTCATCTTTCTCCCCTCCTCTAATTGAACCTTTTAGTCTCAATGTTGAAGCCTTGGAAGATGGTTGTGCCGCGTCGATTGGAACTGGTGACCGACTACTCCATCACCACTAGCAAAATAGTGCGAGTCGGTCTTTGCGATTTTGTACCCACTGTCGCGGTCATCGACAAACTACAGTGTATTTGGATACGGAAGAATGGAGATTCATCGCCGATCAGATTCCAAGGATGTTATCTCTTTTGCAAAGCAGGCCCAAGAAATTTGAGGTTGAAGACCGAGTAAGCTGTAAAAATGTGTATTGTACACTTTCCAAGAGGGGAAGGAACAGAGTTATGAAAATAGAACAGGTTGTTATTTCTTTTGCAATGTTTAATCAGAGTTCGCCAACCCTTCAGCTCGATTCACCTTCGACATGTTTTAGCAGAAATGAAACGGCAAAGCTTTGCAAAGACGTTAAGAACATCAACAACTCATTGAAATTGATAACCAAAATGGCTGAACTATATAAAAAACATGAAGAAGGTCAACTGACTGAACCTGTGGAACCAACATCAATGGACTTTAATATTAATACTGAGACTCTTTATAATTTATTAAATGAACTAAAGAAAAGACCCTTATGAGTTGTCCCCCTTATGTTTATGTAAAAAGAGGAAAAGACCCTTATGTTTATGTAATAAATAATATTTCTTTATATACTTTTTTTATTTCTTGAACCCTTCCCTAAGTAAAAATGAGAATAAAGGTAAATAAATAAAAAAAAATTAATTTATATGGTTTATTTGAAATAATACTAATTACAGATTATATAATAGGATAAATTACAGATATAATAGTACAATTAATAATTAATATATTCATTGAGGTAAGAAAGTCTTCGCTTCTGGATAAATTCCTCGTCCTCTTGCCACTCCTCAGGTAAATTTTCCCAGATGTAGTCTAATGTATAAGTTAAGGATGGTACTTAGACAGTATTCACCTTAATCCCAACCTACAGATTGTAAACACTGTGAATGTATATATATAGGATTAAAGGAATGAATAAATCAGTATTGTTTCAGACTTCAACCGTGCTATTTCATTTACCTCTTCCTTTTTTTTAATTGTTTTCTACCGAGAGTGCTTAAGTGGTGCCGAAACCCGGGAGTCAGTGTTCGGAAGCCGAATTTTTTTCTCGGTAAGGCGTGAAGTGTCGTGATTGAGGAAAAATGTCTGAGGAGGCGTTAAGACAACCGATCCTAAACGTGCCCGAGATACCACCGCCGCCACGAGAAACGCTGGCCGCGGCACACGCCAACACTCTGAAATGGATGGAACTCAGGGTAGCGACATGCCAAGACCTTAGGAAAGCGATTTCGGACCTCGAGCGCTTTACAGGGGAAATAGGGGAGCTGAACCATTTCCTGAAAGGTGGAGATCGCCTGATGGAACAAATCAATTCCAAGGTGGCCGACAATCTTGTGAATGCCGGGGATGCACAAGCACTCAAAGCCGCTGTAGTATGTCGGGTGAAGAGAAACATCCTCAATCATATACAAGCCGACGAGGAGACACCATGGCTGATAGTGAAGGAGAGGCTGAAAAGGGCATACGGGGGTGGACGGTGGACACCCGAAGAAGACATGTTCCAAATGCTCCGCGAGACCAAGTCACCGCGACAAACGACAGGACAATATGCCGCGACGCTACTAGCCAAGTACAATCAGATCACGGAGAAGATGAGAGAGTCGCTGAGCGCGGCCGAAGTGGAAGGCAGGATGGGGTTCTTATCGACCATCCTTAAGGTTCAACTCGCTAAAGAAACAGGGAAGAGAGAAGGCTTACCTAGGGATCGCACATTCGTTGAGTGCGCACAAGAGATGATAGACTACAGCGCGAAAGAGGAAGAAAGCCATACGAATTCCGAAGAGGTCGGGTGGAGCAGGGTGGCCTATAGACGCCCCAGAACATCGCCAACATCCTGGAGGAGAAGAGAGCCAACATACAACCACCGCGAGAAACCGTCAACCTCCGAGAGAAGAGCAACTCCAAGCAGACCTAGGACCAGTGCCAGAAGAGAGGACAGGAAATGTCATGGCTGCGGAAAGAGCGGGCACTTGGTTGCACAGTGTCCGCGCACTAAGTGCTTCGAGTGCGGAACGGAGGGGCATATTGCACGACAATGGCCATACCTGTATTCAAGGAGAGACTCGTATCGAGGTGAGCCAATGGAAATAAACGCACAGAAGGTTCGGCGAAGAAATGACTCGACAAGGAGAAGTATAGTATCTAGAGAGTCGACAGAGGAGTCTGGCACCTCGGAGACAGACGGCGAATCCGAGGTATCTGAAGCGAGAATAGTAGAGCCTAGCAGGGGCAGACGGAGTGGCGGAAGAAGCAGACGAGGAGGAGCGGAAGAGAGGATCTGAGGAGAGTGCCGGCAGAGGGGTGACCGCACACTGGTGAGCTGTAATATAGAGGGGAAGTGTGGCTGGTTGCCTATAATCGAAGTGAGTGAGGGTGTGAAGTGCTTGGTGGATACCGGGAGCTCTAACACCATCATGAGCAGAGGGGCGCTGGAAAAATTTTGTGGTGGAGTGAGGATACCCCAGATTCAGGTATGTGGTTGTAAATTAATTACCCTTGGTGGTCCCTGTAGTGTAGAAGGGGAAGTAGAAATCGAGTTGGTAAGGTGGGGGGCTAAAGGGGGTAAGTTAGGTGTGCACATAGTAGGAAGTATGCCACGGGAATATCAGGTTATTATAGGGTGTGACCTGCTGAGGAAGATAGGCGCGCGAGTCAAGAGCGGTAGGCGAGGGTGGAAGGTGAAAATAGGAGGACAAGTTTATAAGTGCCATACGGGTATAAAGGAGAGCAAGGCGCGGTCAGTAGGGTAGAAGATTGGAAACGGGCGCTAAAGAAGGAATTCGGGGACATTTTCTACAAGGAGGGGGAAATACTCGGAGCCACAGGGAAAACGGTTCACGAAATTCCATTAAAGCAGGAGAAAGTGACCTACATAAAAGAAAGAAGATACCCGCAAGCACTTCGCCAACACATACGCGAAGAATTAGAAGACTTAAAAAGACAGGGGATAATCGTGGACAGCACGTCACCCTACAACAGCCCCCTTTGGGCGGTAAAGAAAAAGAGTGCCGGGGAGGGTAACAAAGAAAAATATAGGGTCGTGATTGACTACCGGAAGTTGAACGAAAATACCGTGGACGAGAGATACCCAATCCCGAAGTTCGAAGATATTCTAGATAGATTGAATGGTGCTACAATATTCAGTACCCTAGATCTAAAGGCGGGATATCACCAAATCCAAATGCATCCCAAGGACCGCCATAAGACTGCATTTACGTTTGAGAGGGGGCATTATGAATTCACCCGTATGCCGTTCGGATTAAAGAATGCCCCAATTACCTTCCAGCGGTTTATGGACGAGTTCTTAAGAGGGGTCGATGAGTCCATGTGCCAAATCTATATGGACGATTTGCTAATATGTAGTAAAACGGAGGCCGAACACGTGAGTCATCTACGGGAAGTGTTTGAGAGAATAAGACAGTTCGGATTGAAATTATCAGACGAGAAGTCGTTACTGGGACAGAGTCAAATCACATTTTTAGGACATACCATCTCCAAAGAAGGGGTTAAGCCCGACGCACAGAAAGTGGAGGCCATTAAGCGTATGGCAATACCACGAGACGTAAAAGGTATACGTAGGTTGCTAGGAACGCTTAACTATTATCGTAGATTTGTCCCCGAAATGGCGGAGTGCCTAGTACCTATTAATAACCTACTGAAGAAAGGAATGAAGGTAGTTGTAACACCGGTCATGGAGGACAACATCAGGAAATGCATGAGGAGGTTACAAGACGAGCCAGTACTCGCATTTCCAGATTTTAACAAACTATTTCATATCACAACGGATGCCAGTGAGTACGCGCTGGGGGCCGTATTATCGCAAGAGGGGGACAACGGGGAACGCCCAATAGCATATGCGAGCAGAAGACTCACTGATTCCGAGGCTAGGTACAGTGCATTAGAAAGGGAGCTACTAGGGATTGTCTGGGCTATCGACCATTTTAGGCCTTACGTGTTCGGTAGGAAATTTCGAGTCCATACTGACCATAAACCGTTGCAGTGGGTAGGAAAATTGAAGGAGTCTTCCGCCAGAGTCACTCGCTGGAAAGAGTTTCTGACCCAATACAATATGGAAATAGTCAATAAACCAGGAAAGGAGAACGTGGTTGCCGATTGGCTCTCCCGAGCTATTACAATTAACGCCATAGAGGAAGAGAGAGGGGATACCGCCAGGGATGTGCGGCAATTCCTCAGAGATTGGACCCCGGAAGGTGAAGGAGATCAGGAGTCGGCGGAATCCGAAGAAGGCTCACAGGAGGAACTGAATAGGAGCGGGGAGCGGGCGACGGAAATAGAGGAATTGGAGGAAATTATCAACGACAAACATAGACAAATAGTTTGGAAAACCAGGACATCAGGGCTTATGAAAATAGAATACGGAAAATACGGTAACAGTACAATAACGACTATCTGGTCCCAGCCAGGGGCAACGGAAGACCAAATCTGTAGGGCATTAATGGACGCATCCCAACCAAGAAAAACCTATCACTTATATGTGGGAAACGCCACAGTGTGGGAGAAAATTAAAAGGTTATGGCGAACGGAGAGAATAGGGTTAGATAGACTGTTCCTTCGATGTAAACAAATGGTGGAGACAATAAGGGACGAAGGCCAGCAAAAAGAGCTGACACTTGCTTACCATCAAGGCAAAACTAACCATCGCGGGGTAACGGAAACACTACAAGCATTGCGCCGAAGATATTTCTGGTGGGGAATGAAGAAAGTTATCATGGACACCATAGGAGCATGCGAAGTGTGTTTAAGTACAAAATACGACAGGAACCCCCCCCGAAGGGTCTACAGGAGCCAACGCCAACTGCGCAGACACCGCTATGTGACTTACAGGTGGACACTTTTACTTGGAGGGGTCATAAATGGATCACCTTGATAGACCTTTTTAGCAAAGCCGCGATGGCATATCATGTGCATGAACGGTCGTCAGAAGCAGTTCTAGGTGCTCTACAAACATGGTTTCAGTTTTACGGGGTGCCCGACAGAATCTCGTCCGACGGGGGCAGGGAGTTCGATAATTCTAGAATCAGACAGGAGATGCAGAACTTAGAAGTAATATGGCACATTAACACCCCGGGACACCCTAAGAGTCGAGGTACCATAGAACGACTACATAGTACTCTCAGTGATCACTTAAGAGTGTACCAGGCAGAAAAAGGCTTAGAACCGGAAGTAGCGATGCGTAAAGCAGTGGCCGCTTACAACCATTCAATACATACAGTGACGGGGTTCTCACCGTTCGAAGTCCTCTTCGGGTTACGCGGAAGACAACGAAATTATTCGGGTACGGCAGTTGATGAAGAAATGGTAAATAACGTGATTAACAATAAAATTGAACTGGGAAAAATACGGGGAAAAGTCCGGGACAAAATAGTAAAAGAAAAGCGCCAACGGGTGGCGCGGGAGAACATGAAAGTAAAGGATATCACCGGTAACATAAAGATAGGTACTATTGTTTATAGAAAAATAGGTTCTAATAGAGGTAAGGAGTTGTTGCGCTATGAGGGACCATTCAGGGTGATAGTGATTAGAGAACATAATGTTGTTACGATTGAGAGTATGAAGGAACCGAAGAAACGACGGACGGTTCATATTGAGCAATTAAAGTTCCCAATAGTGGAGAACTAGGGACCTGGAATATCCTCGCTTACCGGCAATGTTATTGTTTTTTTTTGTTTTTGTTGTTGTTGTTTTTGTACATACTTCTGGAAAAATGATCGTTTATTTAAATTTTATATTATTTTTCAGTATAAGTGTATTTTATTTTTGTTAAGTGGTTATTATACTATTTGTCAGTGGAAGTGTATTTTATTTTAGATAGGTGTTTATTTTACGTTAATTTTTAAGTTTCCAAAAGATATTTGTAAACTGGAGGGGGGGGGGGAGTTAAGGATGGTACTTAGGCAGTATTCACCTTAATCCCAACCTACAGATTGTAAACACTGTGAATGTATATATATAGGATTAAAGGAAAGAATAAATCAGTATTGTTTCAGACTTCAACCGTGCTATTTCATTTACCTCTTCCTTTTTTTAAATAGTTTTCTACCGAGAGTGCTTAAGTTATAGTCGAAAAGGTACAAAAGTAATGATCGAGGTAAAGCTCTCAATTCTTCTGTAGTTAAAGTTTCGATTCCTTCCTCTCCCAAACGACGTATTGCTGACTCCATTTTATCCATCATACTGATAAGGTACTTCCTAGGAGGTACTCCTCCTCCTGGAACCACAAACACTGTGGACTATTTTTTTTATGGTATCTGAAAGGGTTGTCTAATGATGTGCTGTCGAATACCAGTCCACAGTATACACATTCAACTCTATCCTTGACTCCTCGAATAAATCCAGCATATGAGAGTAGATGATGAGGTGTACCAATATTCTTAAATGTTTGTCTTCTTATCTCTTCTTTTTTTAAATTTACAGCTTCAGAATTTTTTCTGACCCATGTGGCCAAACGATGGGCTTGATTTAATGAGCAAACAAGGGAAGTGTTCAAATGGAAATGATAAGCTATCTGTTCATTATTTAACTGTTTCAAGTTAGGACAGCCGAAATCATGAAGATCATAGACTGGTCTATCGATGAGTTCTTCTATAAACTTGCACTTTTCCATTCCCTTTCCCCATAATATGTCATAGTCTTCTGTAACATATACTAATAAATTCTTCATATTCTACATCACCATAGGTCCAGTTCAATCCGTGAATATTTTTCATTACCCAGATGTTCGTCCGTGCTTTAGCCAGTTCTTCACTCGCACCCTGAGGCGGTTTGAAAAACCAATGCCATAATGAGCCATGACTCACAGAGACTATAGATAGTTCTTTAACGATTAATGAGTTGGAGGCTGATCGATAGCCTTGAAAATCAATGACCGCTGAATGCATCATGTGTGTCATAGTCAAAGTCCTGCAGTGGAGTGATTTTGTTTAGGTTTTAAATAATGAATATATGCAGCCAAACGTGTGCAGAGGTCCAGTACATTTTGTGGACTAAACCGGTTCCCACTTCATATTCCACTATATTATCATGAAGAATGAGGCAGTATGCCTTAGTATTAGGCGGAAAGTTCTCACTCGCCTCTAGTTGAACGCGAATATCAATAGTCGTACTTTTTATTGCTTCAGATTGTTTAGAACAATCTATAACGACTATAGGTGCGAGGGTCTCAAAATCGGATCGTGATAGCAGAGGTTGAGAGTGTCTATTACCATAATAGCTCGTTTGAAACTCATTATACATTTCTTAGAGAAGGGCGACTTTTCCTTGTGCAAAATCTAAATTCAAATCATCATAAGGATAATGTTCACTATTCAGATAGAGTTTCAAGTTTTTCAATTTACAACTATCAAAATGACTGTTATCTTTGGTTGCGTTTCTCGTTCGACCAGTCTGGAATGCGATAATAACATACCGCGGCTTTTCTAAATTTGTCGATGTTTTGACAGTCCAATTTTCTTGCTGCGAAGTAGGTAAATTTGGGTATTCATAAAGATCCCATGATCTGAACGGTATAGTAATTATCTTGTTTTTCTCTACCATTTTCAACAACCTCAGTCGTTCTTGATCGGAAACACGAACATGTGGCATCCTCCAGACCACTTTATCTAATTTTATTTGTACGTCATCGCTACCCTTTATGCAGTTCAAGTCCGTACTCGATCTGATCAAAACGAGTTCTTGCTTAAGATTAATTAAAATTTTGCGATAGTCCTCACATATCCCTAAGAGAATATCCAGTGGCAGGCATAATCCGTCTTTATCGATTGAAAGAGTTTTATCGATGCCAGGTATTATCCACCCCGAATTTTCAAGACCTTTTACTTGATTAGGTGAAAACGAAGCGTAACCTTTAAGCGTTGTAGTTATTCCAGGGTTTCTGACTCTATCAACTTCAATGCCATTTAATTCGTATCTGATCTCATCAAACAAAAACGCAAACGCGTTATTAGTCAATTTTGAAGTAGTTCCTGGAGTACCGTCTTTTTTTAAAATTCGTCCTTCAATGTAAATAAAACTTAAAGAAGGAAACGTATAAACATCTTGTTGATGGATCGGAATTCTGATTTCATCAGACTTGTTAAAAGTGTTGCCTGCATACGGTTGATGCGAATGATATTGAAATTGTGTAAGGGACTCATCAAATTTCACGTCTGATGTTATGTTTAGTATATTATTCATATTTTTATTTTTAACCGAAAACCACACTGTTTTAAAAAGTTTGCGTTTGCAGGTGTTAACCGCCTTGATGGTTTAGGTTTACTAAATCTTAATGGGGTCTGACATCTCCTTTTATAACCAGCTAGATTCCGGTCAAGACTATCTCTGGTAAAATCAATCTCCATATTTCTTTAAATGTAATCTTATAGTAATTGTTTCTCCTCTAAAATCAATAAGCTTGCTGTTCTGATCTACTAAACGAACAGTAATATTGTCAACAGTCCTCACGTTAGTAGGATAGTAAATGACTGGATTCGGGGTTTCGATGATTTTATATCCTGGTTCTACTGCAGGAAAGAATTGATGTATACTATGATCCGGATCTCCATTCATGAAAGACCCCGACGCGATGTTACAATGAATTGAAATAGTATTTACACTAAGAATTTTCACAATGTCGTTTGATTCAGTATACTGATGCCCTGGGTTAATGACTTGTTCGGGGCTAGTAAAACCCAATAGCGGGCCTATGGAATGTGGTTTGCCTTGACAGTTGAAAAAAACCTGCTTAGACGATCTAATTTTAGTCTTTAGGATACTTGGATTTCCTCTAAGTACAAGTCCAGCACCCCGATCACGGTGAGCGATTTCATCGCTTAGAAAAGATTGTATAGCATCGATATCATACGATCCTTCAGGTATTTGAATGGCCATATCACCGAAATAAAACATATCGTTAACACCCTTTCTTATGTTTGGAATAGTATTATATGTGTCAAAAGATAATAACCCGATTGTACAATCCGACCCTAATTCTAGAGGAGGTAGGAAGTTTGCATGAAGAACGCTAGAATTGCCAGTAAACGTTACTGTGTAGCTCATGATTATTAATGATAGAAATTTATGAGAAACATCGGCTAAATACTTTAAGCAAAGGTGTCCACAAACCGGAGTATTCCACTTTTGATGACGACGGCGGTTATATAATACTTGACAACTTTTGAAATAATCTAACAATTGAGGAGGAGGTTTTAAATTTCCAAAAGAATCAAAGTATTTCACTACATTATCTTTTTTTACATAACAGACCCAATGAGAACCAGGTTCTGAACTTGTATTTTAATTTACAATAGCTAACTCGAGTTTTTTTTGATATTTTGGAAGATTGTCAATCATAAACACTCCACGAAAATTTGGAACATTTAAAACTTTTGCTAAATGATTCAATTCCAAATCGGTCAATGGTTTATTTGGTAGTCATATTTTTCTTGGTCTTTTTTGTCGGGTTATAAATAGACCGTAACCATTCTTATACGGTTTCAAATAAAGTCCGTTTCCAACTTTTTGACCTTCCATGGCCAAATTATGCCTCTTTTGTTCATCCAATTTTAGTTTGGCTTCTTTAGCTTCATTGATCGCCTTGGCTACACTCGCGGCTCCCCCTGCTAAAGACCCCACAGCGGAAAGTCCTGCCATCAATGGTACAAGAAATTGGAGAAAACCTCCCTGTTTTGGCAGTGGAAGAACTCTTGGCGGTGAAGGTTTTGCCTTACCTCGTAGATGCATTTTAGCCTTTTTATATGCCGCTCTTGATGCATTGAGAATAGATGATACATCATCTACTTTTGACGATTTAACCAAATCTTTAAAACTAATCTTCTTCTTTTTCTTCCTCAGCCCCGAACCAATTTTTCTTTTTGCTTTCATGGCATTTGTAACTAACCAAGCCGCGGCTTTTTCTCCCCATGACGAATCTGGAGCTTTAACCCATTTCCAAGCATTATCAGCAAGAATCTTGTCCGCTTGTTTACGACTCTCCATATCCTTATTTATGCTATAAGCTATATCGTGTTCTTTACAAGCTCTATCAAGCTCGTTTATTCCGCTATCACCTCTAGCTAAGCGTTTTTCTAGTTTCGTACCGGGACCGCAATATTGATATCCTGGAAGGTGCAATTCAATCGGCAACCTATTGATAAGACTGTTCAGCAAGCCTCTGCCTCTGCGAGCCCTGTGACTCATACTGTTCTCAGAAAATGAAACAATAGGGTATATATATAGTCTTGATGTTGTTTGCGCGTCTCTCCCCCGCCACTGCAAGCGGGCTATATAAGAGTGGAGTTATTCCTCCAACATCATTGCTTCGTTGAATGAAACAGCTGAGTCATGCACCTATGCATTACACCTGACCGGGTTGTGCACTGGGTCAACCCAATAACAAACAAAACTCCTACTCAGAGGATGACGTCACAGGCATAATGTAAACAAAGGGTCAATGAACCGCATGCACCTACACACACCTAGCCGGGTGGTGAACTGGGTCAACCCGTTAAATGTAAACAAACAAAACTCCCACTCCGAGGATGACGTCACAGGCATAATGTAAACAAAGGGTCAATGAACCGCATGCACCTACACACATCTGACCGGGTTGTGAACTGGGTCAACCCGGTTAAATGTAAACAAACAAAACCCCCCCCCCTAGAACAACACCCCCCTCGCCCTCACAAGGTCGGTCAATGACCCTCAAGGTCACATATTGCTCTGCTACAGCACGATGTAAACAAAGCGATGTTGCCACATCTCACACATTCCATGCGACGTTGCCGGATAGTGCAATCAACCGTCCCCCCTCACCCTAGTTACACACCCCCCTCGCCCTGCCAGACGGCGTGACCTAGTTCACAATTGCACAATCCGTCGTTTCTACTACTAGCTTCCCTGATGGATCTGTGGTGGTAGTTGTCAATCCGAACTATGGCTGTTGTTGTGTGTTGTGTATTGTGAAAGTGTTCTGCTATGGCTGATTTGTCGTTCTGTATTCTCTTAACTGTGGCAATATGTTCTTTCAGTCGTGTGGTGATGGACCTTCCTGTCTATCCTATATATAGCTTACCGCATGAGCAAGGGATACTGGAAAGTTCAGGTCAAGAGTCCAAGATTGCCCTTTGGATTGGGCAGGATATGTCCAATTTTCCTGTTTGTGTTATAAATTGTTTCGATGCTGTTTTTTTTAAGTGTCCGTTTAAGATAGTTATTATTCGGGAGGGTTTAGAAAAAATAATAAAAAGATATGAAAAGTGTATAAGTATCGAGGGACATTATATTAAAAAGTATATGATTTGTGTTTTTATTTCATTCTCTACTATGCCAGGCCGAAAACTTTTTGACCTTCCCTCGCATGTTGAGCCAAGACGTGATCGATTTGATTACGGATCTGCGAATCCGGTGACGTCCACGTATATCTTAATGCTTAAAATAGTAATTTAGTAGTACTAGGTTTATATTTCTGTCTCAAGTTTTTCCGGACGAAGAACTACCAAATAGGAAGAGAAAGAGAATATACGTGGAATTTTTCTGCAGAACGATCACTTGAGCAGTTTTTTAGGTCTGGCATTAGTTAGGTGGCTGGAGGTTTGCAGAGGACAGTGTTGGGTTAGTTAATATTAGATCTTTTAGTTAATATTAGTTAGTATATAGATGGGATAGAAATATTAAATCAAATGTAAAATAGAAAACTAACTGGTATGAATGAGTAAGGAGTATAAAAAATGAGTAGAATCGTCCAAGCAAAAATGAATGATAGGGATATCGGGACTATAATGGCGTTGGTGATCTCTGCAAACCTCCAGCCACCTAACTAATGCTCATGCGGTAAACAATATATAGGATAGACAGGAAGGAACATCACCACATGACTGAAAGAACATATTGCCACAGTTAAGAGAATACAGACAGACAAATCAGCCATAGCAAAACACTTTCACAATACACAACACACTATAGCCTTTGAAGACACCAAAGCCATAGTTAGGATTGACAATTACCACCTCAGATCCATCAGGGAGGTTTCAGAAATTATAAAACAACCAAAAAAAAAAAATAAATAAACAAAGACGACGGATACAAACTTAGCAAACACTGGTACCCTGCACTAAACAACATTAGAAAACACAAAATATCTCAGAGAGCTGACGACACCCCCCTCCCCTACCCCCTTCACCTGACCACGCCCCCTCTGGCACTGGCCAATGGGAACACAGACTTCGCCCCGGATGTAAGATTATAAGTTAATGATCCCCTTCTCCACTCTTATTCTTGTATTGTCCCTTAAGAAGCCCACAGCAAGATGGGTGAAAAACCTGTTACATGGTGTTAAAGCAATTTTGAGCCTTTTTATTTTGTTTCAAAATGTTTGTGTTGTTTTTCGTAAAAATGCAAAGACTCCCTCCTATGTTAAATTAAATTGAGCCCTCTTGGCGCCTCCTATGTTCTTTACTGCTCCCGCCAGATCGCGTATTTTCTTCCTGCCAACCTTAGCTTTTATGATCCTGTATGTTATCTGCTTTCATGCTTTGTGCAAGGGCCTCAATTAAGTTTAATAGCTATTGCCTCCCAGTGTGCCATATTTTACACTTTATTTAGTTATTTCATCTCATTGTCTCCAGAAAGTGGCTTGAACGTTCGAAATTGTTGACATCAGTCGTCAAATTTTCACCATAACAATTAATGATTTTTAAGGCGGTTCAAGTAAGAGTTCAGAGTTGAGATTTCCACTTGGGAGCTCCCAAGAAAGAAAATTCAAGCAAGAAGATTTTCGGTAAAAAGGTGGTGAGTGGTAATTCTTATTCTGTTTTCGTACTTGCGCCGCTATTGCATTATACAGTCCACTTCTTTGAAAAAAGTATCCTACATATTCATTGGTCCTCCTGGGCCGCATACAGTTTCGATTGTTTAAACCACTAATTTTTCTTACAGTATTTTTTTTTTTAACAATATTTAATTTTACCCCCGCATAAAGTTGTTTTTACAGAGTTATATTGAATAGCGCTATTTGTTTAATAATAGATTAATGTTTTGATGATAAAAGGAATGAAGCAGGTAAGAATAGGGTGAAATTAAACCAACGATTGCTGATAAACATACATAAAACACACATTTATTATAGAATAAAAGAAACAGAACATTGAAATGATTTAGTTGAATGGTTAAGAAAACAAATAGAAAAAAATAAGAAAGGAACAATACTTATATATCTATACCTTGAATAAAGAAAATAAAATGACTTATGTAAATTAATAAGAAAGTCAATAAGAAAAATGTGATCAGAGAACTTATATATATATCTATTTTAATAACAAAGAATTTTACAATTAAAAGGCCTTTTCGATAACATTTAAAAGAGTAACGAAGATAATGACAAAAGATTGGATGGCCACCACAATGAAATATGAATGATAGTTCGATTCAATTGTCTTTAACTATAGGCGAACAAAACAAGCACCTTTCCTAATCCAGTGAGTATGAGACTTCATTGGCGAACTAAACTCTCATATAAGTGAACACTTTACTAGCGAACAAAACAACTAGAAGATATGCTCTTGGGTTATTCAGAAGAAAGTGAAAGAGTACTCACAGATTTGGCTAGCAATCAAACTCTCGAGATGAGCGAGCTTACAACTCCAGATCTGGGAGAGGTGCAGTGCTGAGAGCCAGACGGGAAGGCGGACATTCAGCATTAGCTCCAATGGTAGAATGCAGCGAGGATGCGTTCGGCTCCAGCCTCGAGAGCAGAATGAAAAGAGGTGGGGATGACGCACGTGGCGCTTGATGTCCGAAGGCTGATTCTAGTGCCTCCTCAAGTATCATGCTATCTTGAATCATTATAGGCTAGATACAGCTACTAATATCATGGAAGGCGGGAGCCCTGGATAGGCGCGAATTCCAGCTCGATTTAAATTTGGTACTTATGTGTGTTGAGACTGAACACTATTCTTGCCCCCAATAAACTTATTTCTTTAAATTTTCTCTATATTCTTCCTCTACAATTTTCTTGTTTTCGAAAAAAAAAGAGTTTGGCTTGTCTTATTTTAAATTCATTGAAGGCGTCGGTTTTAGGTAGCCATTTTCTTTGATTTGCCCTACGAAACTTACGTTAAAATTCATAGCCTTAGTTATTGTATCTACTGCTACCTAAAATTATTCAGTATAACCTTACAGATATACATCGTAAATTGTAACCCTATTAAACCTATTTGTTGGCCACGGATTTTCATAGGTAAACATCTGAGTCTTTGCATTTTTACTTTGTTTTGATTTGGTTATTAGTAAAAATTCTGATTATCATGACTTGTTTTCTCTTTCTAATTATTATTTTGTTTACTTTCTAAGTTATTTATGCGTTTAGTTTTCCATTTAAAATCAAATCAGAAACTTTTTGATTCCAATTTTTTTTTAATATTTATTTTCTACGTAATTGTGTTTGTTTACATTTTCCACTTACAATTTCATTTCACTTGATCATACATTTAATTACTTCCCTTTATAATGGATCCGAAAACTCGCGAAAAAATATTAAGTTCTTTGAAAACTGCTGAAACTGAACGTCAAAACATTTTTGCCGATATCACTAGATCATGGGATGAGATACAAGATGCTACTATATCTGATATTGATCTTGTTCACTCATATTATGAGGATTCCTTATCACTTCAAAAGAAGTTCCAAGCCCTCAATGATGAAATTATTGAATTAAATTATTACTTAGACCCCAATGAGGCTGTTGAAACCACCCAAGTGTCAGCCTCGTTTCGATCCATACTTTTTACAATTCAAGTACCATAAGTTGAAAGAACAAGAACCTGCTCTCTCAATAAAAAATGACTATATACAATCGGCTAATAATGAACCACCTAGAATTACTCAGCACATGCCTCCCATCACCATTCCTACATTCACTGGTAATATTGAAAAATGGAGTGAATTTTTCTCAATTTTTAACTCTCTTGTCCATGTGAATACTCATCGATCAACATCCAGAAGTTTCACTATCTACGTACATCAGTTTCCCATGAAGCTCTGGCTGTTATAGAAGATTTTCAATTAACATCTGAAAATTATCCTTTGGCTTACCAAGCTCTAGTAAACCGATATCAAAACACTCGCCGAATCGCCACCATATGTTTGAATAAAATTCTGGACTATATGGGCTGCCCACGCAATCTTTGAGTGCTCAAAAACATTCGCTCAAATCCATCAAAATTCAATTCAAGCAATTAAAGCTCTGAAGATTGGCGATTTAACCAATTTTTATTGTTGTCATTATCACTCAGGAATTTAGGTCCTAAAACTGCTAGAGCTTTTAAAGAAAGGCAATCCAGCACCACAGCCCTGCCAGTAGCTCGTCACCTAGCAATAAACCTTCATCTCATGGCGTTTCTAAGCTATCCCTCATTGCAGCCAACCATGATAAAAAAGCCTCCACACAAATCTTTTCCAAATGCTTATTTGGTCATAAGGGTCACTCCTTATCTTCATGTCCGACCTTTTTGTAAGGTGTTAAAACTGATTTGGCTTTAATCATCACACGCTATTGCATCCTAATCACTCAAATGATTCAACACCTCCACCTAAGCCTAACGCCAATGTTCCCACTCGATAATTACAGGAAAAATCGGAGCCAATTCCTCCCAATGCTCTTGTTTCCTTTAGCTGCACTTCTTCAAGTGCCAAAGTAGCCTCAGCTCCTGTTGTGAACATGCTGGGTAGATTTCGAGCTCGCATCCTAAGCAGCTCTCTTGGTTATGTACCAACACGAGGGCTCATTGACCCTGGCTCCCAGATCTCATTTATTTCCCAAAGTCTGGCTCGATCTCTTCCTCTCAAAGTGAATCGTACTCCTATTTCCGTTAGCAGAATAGGCGTCTTTTTGTCAACCTCACCTGACACTGTATTGTGCAACATAGTCTCCTTATACTCGACCCAGCACGTTAGCGCTAATTTGTCGGTAGTTAGATAGTCTGGTGAACTAAAAGTCTTTTTAAAAAGAAGATTTATTGAAAAGCATTACAAAACACTGAGTAACAGAACTAAATCTAACAGACTGAGAACAATCGGCTGTAGTTGCCGGGGTTTATGTACAGTAGGATTGCGGAGCTTTGATTCTGCTGGAGGCATATTCCTTGGGTATAACTCGCCCCTCCTTAAGATGAAGCCGTCCTCGGCGAAATAATTGGAAGTTGAGGATAATTCTAAAATTGAGGATCCGGAGGTGTGGACTTGTCGTTTCTATTCCATACAGTACAAATTTTTCGGTTAGGTTTAGGTTTAGCCGATTGTGATACAAAACATAACATGAAAGGGACATTACAATAATTGTTAGTAGGGAATATAAAATAGTAACATGATCAACATATGTTTCATCAATAAAGTTCAAAGGTTCTACCTTAATATTAGCTTTGCGAATGTCTTTAAATGAAAATTTTACATAATGTTTTACAAATGGTATTTCTGAGGGTAGTAAAATTGTGCTTTCCTAATATGTGTAAGGTTGAGGAACATTTATGAGAGATTCTGATCTGTCTAAATCAGGGTTTGAAATTAACTCTTATTTTCTAGGAAATAGAATAAAAGTCAAATCAGGACTTTTATATTTCAAATAAATAAATAAAAATCACATCATGACTTTTATATTTCGGGCCAGAAAATAAAAGTCCTGATATGATCTTTATCCCAATGATAGCTAATATAAAAGTCAAAGCTTGATTTTAAATATTTAAGGATGAATTTATTAGCTTTTTTTCCGGATTTCTGCATATTGGTGTACATTATTGGGTTAACCGTTTTTATGGAAATCTTATAGGGTATAAATAATGACCTTATATCGATCTTAAAATCGATTATTAGATTATCAAGGCTGCTGATAATGAAAATAGTATCGATATAAAACCTCAGGCTCGCTCAGGTATCGATTATAACTTATCCGATATTTAAAATATTGTGGTCTGCTCTTAGGTTAAATGAGGCGCTGAATTCGGAAATGATATCGATTTTTCGATTACGCGCTCAGGTATCGATTTATTATAACTTACGCGATATAAACCATATTGGGGTCTGCTCTTAGGTTAATTGAGGCGCTGAATTCGGAAATGATATGCATTTTTCGATTACGAGCTCAGGTATCGATTTATTACAACTTACACGATAAATAAGATATTGTGGTCGGCTAATACGTTGATGAAGGTGCTGAATTCGGAAATGATATCGATTTTTTTATTACGCGCTCAGGTATCGATTTATTACAACTTACACGATAAATAAGATATTGTGGTCGGCTAATACGTTAATGAAGGTGCTGAATTTGGAAAAGAAATCGATTTTTCGATTACGTGCTCAGGTATCGATTTATTACCACTTAGACGATAAATAAGATATTGTGGTCGGCTAATAGGTTAATGAAGGTGCTGAATTTGGAAATTATATCGATTTTTCGATTACGTGCTCAGGTATCGATTTATTACCACTTAGACGATAAATAAGATATTGTGGTCGGCTAATAGGTTAATGAAGGTGCTGAATTTGGAAATTATATCGATTTTTCGATTACGCGCTCAGGTATCGATTTATTATAACTTACGCGATATAAACGATATTGGGGTCTGCTCTTAGGTTAATTGAGTCGCTGAATTCGGAAATGATATAGATTTTTTGATTACGCGCTCAGGTATCGATTTATTACAACTTACACGATAAATAAGATATTGTGGTCGGCTAATACGTTAATGAAGGTGCTCAATTCGGAAATGATATCGATTTTTCGATCAGGCGCCCAGGTATCGATTTATATAATTATATATGTAAGTTGTAATAAATCGATACCTGGCCGCCTAATCGAAAAATCGATATAATTTCCAAATTCAACACCTTCATTAACCTATTAGCCGACCACAATATCTTATTTATCGTCTAAGTGGTAATAAATCGATACCTGAGCACGTAATCGAAAAATCGTTATCATTTCCAAATTCAGCACCTTCATTAACGTATTAGCCGACCACAATATCTTATTTATCGTGTAAGTTGTAATAAATCGATACCTGAGCGCGTAATAAAAAAATCGATATCATTTCCGAATTCAGCACCTTCATCAACGTATTAGCCGACCAAAATATCTTATTTATCGTGTAAGTTGTAATAAATCGATACCTGAGCGCGTAACCGAAAAATCGATATCATTTTCGAATTCAGCGCCTCAATTAACCTAAGAGCAGACCCCATTATCGTTTATATCGCGTAAGTTATAATAAATCGATACCTGTGCGCGTAATCGAAAAATCGTTATATTCACAATCAGCGCCCTAAATAACCTACAAGTCGACCACAATATTGTAAATATCGGATAAGTTATAATCGATACCTGAGCGAGCCTGAGGTTTTATATCGATACTATTTTCATTATCAGCAGCCTTGATAATCTAATAATCGATTTTAAGATCGATATAAGGTCATTAATTATACCCTATAAGATTTCCATAAAAACGGTTAACCCAATAATGTACACCAATATGCAGAAATCCGGAAAAAAAGCTAATAAATTCATCCTTAAATATTTAAAATCAAGCTTTGACTTTTATATTAGCTATCATTGGGATAAAGATCATATCAGGACTTTTATTTTCTAGCCCGAAATATAAAAGTCATGATGTGATTTTTATTTATTTATTAGAAATATAAAAGTCCTGATTTGACTTTTATTCTATTTCCTAGAAAATAAGAGTTAATTTCAAACCCTGGTCTAAATACAAAAATGTAGTTAACCTAGGATGTATTGTCATATTGCTATTGTTAGTACTTAGGACTAAATTATCAGTATTAAATATTAGATACTTATTTGCTAAGGGGATATACTTTACAAAAGGTTTAGGGTCACTAATTACTAGAGATTTATAATTATTCAATTCCTTATCGTCTAAAAATTCACTTTCTTTTTTTCTTTTTCATTTTCTATTTTTGATATACTTGTACAATCGTAGTTTTCATTAATTAAAGAGCAATCTCCTGTAAATAATTCTTGATATCATAATACCAATGAGGGATGGACATGAGCTGTTATAAATTCATTATCTTTTATAATGGGATAGGATAAAAGGAAGGACGTTTCATATGTAGGAGAGGATAAAGGGAGTTGGGAAAAATATGAGATACAATCACTATGAAGGGAACAGTATACTTTGCCTAGTTGCCAAAAAATTTCAAGTACTTCAGATATAAATTTTATTTTGGCGTTATTTACTACTTCTTCAAGTTCTACAAGGGACAGAATGCTTGAGTGTATAATATTAAGTTTGCAGAATTCAAGGCTGGCGTTTATATCATTAATTTTATTATAGAGTAACATGAGATTATTCAGTAAAAATGAATATTTTTGATTTATTTCTATTTCATTGGTTTCTATTCGATTTGAAAGGTTTTGGAAATAGTATTTTATCTTCTCATTATTATTTTGAATAATTTTAATATCGTAATTGAAATCATTGATTAATTTTTTATTTATTGACATTTGTTTTTCTATATTGTGTTTTAAGGTTTATTCATTTTATTGGACTTTGCTTGAAATTTGGTCATCATCGTCCATCATGCCTGTGACCCACGTAATTGCTGAGCCAAGCCACATTTAATTCTACGTTGATTTGAATCAAGGTGTTCAAATTTTGACTGAGTATACTTTAGGTGGGCTTTTATGATATTGATGTGATTTGGATTTTTACTTTTAATGGATACGCTAGTAACAGTTTTTGCAATTGAATTTAATTTATTTTGTAACAATCTTATATTTAAATTGTGCATGTATGTGTAAAAGTTTGTAATCACAAAAGAGTCCTGAATTTTAATTGGGGTAATTCCTGCGGTTTTACTAAGGTCTGTCATCTTGTAGGCCGTTACTGGTATTAGCCACATCGTTATTACAAGAAGGCAATTCATTGCGACCTGGAACAGACGAATTTTTAATTTGTTTTCTTGGGCGTTTCATTTTATTTGGATGAAACTTGGAATACTTTTTAACTTTTCCTTTATTAAATTTTACTCGGCTGAAATAGCTAAGTGTGCGGAGAGATTGGGTGTTGAGCAGGGACACCGGAGTGTGAAAGCTTTACGACAGTCGCTACGCGAAAACTCGTTTGAGGAATGGGCCAACTGCAGGTGGCAAGGCATAGGAGTACGGCATTTTAAAGAGACCCCGAAAGCTAATTGACTTATGTATGAAAAGCAAGTACTTTCGGGATCTGAATGGTCTAATGCCTTAAAACTTAACATTAACTATGCACCCCTGCGAGGAGTCCCAGGTGTCAGCGGACAGGTCAGAGAAGTTGTGTCCCTCTGTCGCATTTGCGACAGAGAGCCTGAAACACCAGCACATGTGCTAGAAATGCCCCAACAACTCGCTCCTGATAACACGCCGTCACCACAGAGTCAAGCACGAGTTGATGAAGCTTCTTAAAGAAAGGGATTTTGCGTGCTATGAAGAGGTTTACTGCGTGGATACAGGGTGATCCACGAGATATGCTGATATAGTGGCGTTTTCTAAGACCGGAAAGTCAGCAATCATTCTGGATCCCACTGTTAGATACGAATCGAATGACCTCGACCAGGCGAGCAAAATTGAAAGGGAAAAGAAGGAAATTTATGAAAAATATATCCCTTTCCTTAAAGAAAAGTTCCGTGAAAGCTTCGGCGAGAGAGATTTCAACGTGAGAGGCCTTTGGTTCGGAGCCCGCGGAACTATACCAAGTTCAACAAGGAGCTTCATGGAGGATCTTGGTGTCGACATAGACGTAGCGAAGAATGCAGAATATATTGTTCTCGACTCCCTGGGAATCATACACCACCACATCCATTCTTAGAATTTAAATTACAAATCGTTGAAGGGCGAAGTATGTATATATATATATATATATATATATATATATATATATATATATATATATAATTTATTTATATATTAATTAATTTAATTTATTTATATATTAATATATTTACCACTAATCGTCTTTTATTTATATATATTGTTCTTTTTATATATTGTTATTTGTGTTGTTGTTTTTTTGTTATGTATTTTAAATCATTTTATCCCATTTTGTATAAAACATGTTTACAAAAGGTCACGTGGCCACGGCCGCTTTAACCTTCGAGGAGGGTTGTAGGGATGAGTGGAGCTAGGAAGTCTCCAACACAGACCCTGGAATAGCATCCTCTAAACTACAAAGGCACCTTTCCCTAATTGAACACTGGTGTAAAAACTGGCGCATCGAAGTAAACGAAGCAAAGTGCAAGCATATAACGTTCACCCTTCGACGCAGATGCTGCCCACCAGTTTATTTAAACTCTTTTCAACTTCCCTCCACAGACATGGTACGGTATCTGGGCTTCATGTTAGACAGAAGACTGACGTGGAACCCACATACCAGACTAAAACGACAAGAGCTTAACCGACGATTTGGCCAACTTTATAGACTTCTGAACAGAAAATCACAACTTTCAATCAACAACAAACTACTTATCTACAAAACCATTTTGAAACCTATTTGGACCTACGGCATCGAACTGTGGGGAACAGCTAAACCTTCTAACATCAAACGCATCCAATCCTTCCAGTCCAAAATCCTCCGAACAATAGTCAATGCTCCTTTCTATGTATCCAACAAAACCCTACACCTTAATATCCCGTTCGTTCAAGAACTAATCCCGAAGAAATTCTCCAAATTTCACAGTAACCTTACCCATCATCCTAATCCTACTGTTCAATCCCTTCCTAGCTCCACTCATCCCTACAACCCTCCTCGAAGGTTAAAGCGGCCGTGGCCACGTGACCTTTTTGTAAACATGTATAAACCGGAGTTCTGGCAATGGCCAGATTCTCCGCTTAAGTTAGGTGTGTTTGTGGCTTTTGCGCCCTCGCTTAGCCTCCACTGGCTAAATACCAGTGATGCGGCTGAGAGAGAAGCGCGGGAACCTCTTGAGGCTTACTTTTCTCTCTTCCGTGGTGGGAAAAGCCTGCCTCGGGGTTCTCCAGCAGGTTGTGAATAGTGTATGAATGTGCTTAAAATGCTTTATTTCTTTTTTTCTTACTTGAGTTGTTTATTTTTATTTTATTTATTTATTTTATTATTATTTTTTTTTTTTTTTGTAAATAAGTGTGAATGCATTCCATCAGCAATATTACCAGTGTCTCAAAAGAGACATAATGTAATAATACCAATAAAGACTTGTGTTCTAAGAGACTTAGAAATAATACACAAAGTTGTTAAAGATAAAATTGAAAAACAAAAACAAAATCTAACCGACCGGCTTAACGAAACCTCCAATTCCAGAAGAACCTTATCTTACATAAACATAAACCGAAATATTTTAAAACTAAATATAACCCAACCAATAAAATGATCAGAGAAAGAAACACTTTATTGAAAATAGTGGTGCTGCTATTATATTAGGTTGCTAATACACAGCATACTCATTTATCTATCATAGAGACTATTTGTTAATTTTAAATACTAATAAAACTAATATATATACAAAGAAACATAATTTTTTTTTCTCTTTTTTTTTTTTTTTTTTTTTACATTTATAACTTTATAACATTTTCTCTCTATAGGCTTACCGAGCCTCTAAAAATTAAGTAATGTAATAATAAAAAAAATTAAAACTAGGTAAAATATTAATAATATAGAATAACAACAGCAACATAATAGTAACAATATTCAACAACAGCTCAAAGTTTTATACAAAATGGGATATATGGGAAATGGGATAGCTTTAGGAGGGACTTGTCGAAGAATTTGAGGAGTGAGGAGATCATATCCTGGAGACTTACGAGGAGTAAGTTTATTCAGAAGGTATTTGACTCAGAGGGACTCACTGTTTGAGGTGGTAAAGCGAGTGGGATTGGAGAAGAAAGGAATTCTTGGACTATTGCGGTGTTGGTAGGATGAGATTCCGGATGAGGCATGAATGTAGAGGACAGGTGTTTGGCGAGCTCTTCGGCTTTCTCCTCATCAGAAATTGCCCAGGAGCCATCATCCAGCCTGAGGGGATAGGAAATGGAGTGGGTCTTAACGATCTTTTTAGTAATATTCCATAGGGAATTATCTTTAGCGGATAAGGATGTAAGTGTTGAAGGAAAGGGATCTGGCCAATTCCCTCTTTAGCTGTTTACAATAATGATTGTAGGAACGACGTTCGGAAGGATGTCTGGACTGTTGCCATAATGATCGGGCACGGCGCTTGATTTGGATTAGGTCTTGGAGGTATTGAGGTAAATTATTAGTGTTAGGAGTTCGAGAGGAGTGATTTGGGGAGGAAGTTGTCCAGACCGCTTGTTGGACTGTGGTGGTAAAGGATTGTACGGCATTATCTAGGTCTTCTGGGGTTTTTAGGGATACTCTGAGGTCAATTTTATGGGAAAGGATTTGATGAAAGAGTTTCCAGTTAACCGGGCCTCTGATGAAGGAAGGGGGAGAAGGTTTAGGGATAGGGGCCAGAGATACTTGGAAAATTAAGGGACTATGATCGGATGAAAGTTCGTCAAGACGTGTGATGGAACAATTGAGGGGACCCAAGCCGCTGTGGATGAAGAAGTCCAGGATATCAGGGTTGCGGTTAGGATCTGTAGGCCAGTAGGTAGGTGAGTTGGGTGAAAGAAGAGTATACCGATGGGAGTCAACATCAACAGGAGTGCAGACAGCTATGTTCATCCACGAGAATTCGTGGTTCTTGAACCCCACCGTTGATGCTTGGCATTTAGGTCTGCACCCAGGATGAAGTGATGCCCCAAAGAGTCAAAGAGGGAAGTGAACAGGGTATTGGATATGGATTTGACAGGAGGGCAATATCCTGATGCTATTGTAACCGGAAAGGAAAAAGTTTTGACTACTATTGCGGTGGATTGTAGGAAGTCCTGGGTAGGCAAAGGAAGGAAGTGATGAGAGAGGGATTGGTGAACAACGATGGTAGTACCAGCATGTGCCCTCCCATCAGGGTGGTCAGTACGGTATGAATGGTACCGCGTTATTTTGAGATTTTGTTTAGTGGTTAGTCGAGTTTCTGTAATGGGTGCTACATCAATTTTTTCGTCGTGTAATAATGTTGTTAGTTCGTTAGTGTGATTTTTAACACCATTCGCATTCCAAAGGAGAATGGATAAGGATTTTTTGGAAGTCATTTAGGGATTTCTCAAAGGAGGAATGAGATGGGATACGAGATTCGTGAGGAGTGATATCAGTGGAGTAACAAGAGATTTGAAGTCGGATAGGAAGGATGCTAATAAGGAGGTAAGGTCTGTAGCATTAGATGGAGAAGGGATGTGAGAAATTGGGTGTTCATGGGATTGTTGAGGATAGGGAGTATTTTGAGGAATAGTAGAGGGTTGCTTTGTTGTTGTGGTTGTGGCAGGGCCTAACAATTATCGTTTCCACTTCCACCTCCAAGTAATTGTGCAAACGAAACAGACGAGTCTACTGTCTTTGAAGGTCTTCTTCTAGTTTTATTTTCTTCATCTTGACCTTGGGGTTTCAATAATAGCGAGACTTGAGTTTCTTGTAGAGCTGACACCCTTTGTAGTTGGCCGGGTGATTTTAGGGCATACACCGCAGCAATTTCTTTAGGTTTAGTGCACTCATCTGATTTGTGTTGGCCACTGCATTTCACACAACGTGGTATGTGGTGACAATAAGTTTTTGTGTGGCCGTGTGACTGGCAATTTTTGAACTGGATTATTTCCTTTTTTGAATAAGGTTTTTCTACTTTCACGATTGTGTAGTAGATCCTGTTTACGTCGTATATTTTTTCAACCCCAGGTGACTTCTCTAAGTCCACGAAGAATAGAGGCACTTGGATTTTATTTTTTATTCCTGGCTCTTCTTTATTATCTTTTAGAACATTAACTATTTGACGTACCTTAAAGCCCTGCGTCGTCAATTCTTCTTTTATCACCTCAACTGTGGTGGAAGGGTGTAAATTCCTTATCACTACCCTTAGTGTCCTTTCTTGGCGTAATTGGTAGGTGTGGAAATCCGCTTTAGTTTCGGAAAAGCATTTTACAATTTTTTTATAAGTTTCCGGAGTGTCGGGAGATATTTTTGTGTCGTTTGTCCTATTTAGGCACGAGTAATCGCCTGGACAAATTTTATTTAGGTGGGTACATAGAAGATGGAAATTTTTAATATTTTTGACAAAAATAGGAGGAGGTCGTGGTTCTCTAGGTGTATGGGCTGTTTCCATTTCTTCATTAGCATTTTGTAAGACCTCGAAGCGGTTAGGAGTGAAGAAAGGAGATTCTTCTGTCGTGTTAGATGGTCCCGGTTGAGGTTCAGGTTGTGAACGAATAGCAGGGGTTGCTGGTGGTACATTTCGTTGATTACGGCGAGGTTTCTGTTTTTGAGGTGAGGAACGCGGCGCACAGTGGTTGAAAATTGACTATTTTTGGAAAAAACCATGTCAAACTTGATCTGTAAGCCGCAAAAAAATAAATGTGATATTAAAATAACCACGATTAAATTTCCTATAAAATGTATAGGTTGGAGCCCCGCTTAAAAGGCTCGTCGGATTAACCGGCAGTGTAAGGAATATAGAAAACAAATTGATATATCGATTTTCGACTCGAGATCTGCTAGTTTAAACACTTTTGATGTTTTATGCTATTAATATACTTGAAAATATTTGCAATATAATTTTAGTTCATGAAAACACCCAAGTTAGGTAAAGCAAAAAAAGAAAATTATCATACATTGGAGATATCAATTAATTTTTTCGTATTTTTTTAATTTTTAACAATTATACGTATTATCAAATTAAAATATAAGTTTTTAAGCGCGATTGGCGTTGTCAGGCATTAATATAAATTTTATGAGAGATGGTGGATAGACTATTCAATATAAGTTTTATAAGTGCCACAATAAATTACAAATACAATGATTAACTTACTAGTAACTCTTATTCTTCTTAAATAAATCTAATTCATTCTAAATAACAGCTCGAGTATTCTTTTTTTTATATACCAATTTTTAATAAGCAAATGGATTAACTAGATATCTTGACTTGGTTTTTAGAACGAAATCTGTACTATAAGACACATTCACCAAAATAGATGGCGACTTGACAACTCCACAACCTCTATCTTATGATCCACCCCCGGTGTTTCAACCAGAAAAATATCCACAAAGCAATCAAGAGATTTCCCAACAGAAAAGTACTGGGCTATGATCTTATCACTCCCTTTATCCTTCGTCACCTACCTCGAAAAGCTGTTTTGTTCCTTAATTTAATTTCGTGACTAATAACCTCTCGCATAGGTAATTAGTCCAAAAATCTTTATTAGGTAAGACTATAGATTAGGGTGGGGGGGGGAGGGTTTTCCCCGACTCCACCAGGAACCACCACCGTCGCCAACTAGTTGGCCCCACGCTCAAGTTAGCTCTCGCACACGTAAATTTTCATTAACTAATTACTATAGTTTTTTTTTTCTTTCCTAGCTAATTACCTCTCGCAAAGGTAAATATTCAAAAAGTCCTTAGTATGTGGTGGTGGGGGAGGGCTTCGCCCACTCCCCCGACTACCGCGACCAACTTTGTAATGCGATCTATAGTTAGTTCTCGCGAACTTAAATTTTCAAACCGTAATTAAAACTGCTTTTTTGTCGTGACTAATTACCTCTCGCATAGGTAATTAGTCCAAAAAATGTTTATTAGGTAAGACTATAGATTAGGGTGGGGGGAGGGTTTTCCCCGACCCCACCAGGAACCGCCACTATCGCCAACTAGTTGGCCCCGCGCTCAAGTTAGCTCTAGCACACGTAAATTTTCATTAACTAATTACTATGGGTTTTTTTTTCCCTAGCTAATTACCTCTCGCAAAGGTAAGTATTCAAAAAGTCCTTATTATGTGGTGCAGCGGTGGGGGAGGGGGGTAGAGCCCAACCCCCTCACCCCTGACTACCGCGACCATCTTTGTCAATGCGATCTATAGTTAGTTCTCGTGAACTTGAATTTTCAAACCGTAATTAATACGGCTTTTTTTTTCGTGACCAATTACCTCTCGAGAATGCTACAGCGGGTAAACAAGTGGCACTCTAATATGCTTGCTACCACGATCCTGATATTACTAAATAGGACTACTGATATTATTAAATAGGAAAGAAATAAAACATAAGTTTTACGAATTAATTCATGCCTGGATTAGTTCCAATTGAAATGGAAAAAAGATAAATTTGAAATTGGCAAAGGTAAAATTGATTTGGCAGGATTATACCTGGCTTGGAAAAAGTAACAATTAAAAATTAAAAGGAAAGGGTTACTCTGTTTTTAAATATTCACAATTAATTGGGGAAATGTTTTGTTAATTGAAACAACTGATTTGGAATTAACAATAATTGATTTGGAAAAGGTTAAGTTTAATTTGGAAATTATATAATAAAAAAATATAATTATGATGCAGACAAAGGATACATTTAGAAAAATATATTTTACCTCTTTTATACTGATATCGGTTTCCATAATGATTCCTTCATCTGACACATCTTGGGCATAGTAATGGCTAAATGGAGCTCCAGGTAATGGTACGGGTTCCACTTGCTTACCATGGTATCTTAAAACATAGGCTGTCCATGCTACATACCTAAGATCACAAAGCAATATATATATATATATATATATATATATATATATATAATAATAATAATGTTTTATTGAATAATAATAATTACAAATTATACACACAAAAGAGACAAACATTGTACGGCATGGAAATCTATATATATATAGTTATAGGTAGCACAAGTACCTTCTAGGAACTATGAGTCACTTCTTTGCTGACTCCTTTATAAACCCTTAGAACAATAGGAGGCTGGCTCGCTAGATGTTCAGTTAGATGTAATCTATTACCTAGTTATTATCATTTGATGTAGTGTTTGTCATTTCATAATAAATTCTTTTTAAAAAGTCTTGTGCGTATTGAAGTTATTTAACTGGCGCCCGAACGACAGGGACTTGGGCAGAATTTTGAAGATATTTAAAGTAACTTTGCGGAGCTTTGAATCGAGTGTAAAACCGATATCAAGCAGCATAACTACTTCTCTCCGTCTTGAGGAAGATTGCCACTGCGTATACAAGTATAGCAAGCATTCTCCACGACCACAGAGGTATCTATTCAGTTTTCTGAGGATTATCAAATCTTGACACCCAAGTTTCGAAATAATTGTTGAGGCTTCACTACCACGAGGAAGAAGATTTATTCACTGAAGACAGCACTTCATGGTAATTATAAGTTTATTTTAATGCCAAATTTACAGGACAGACTCAATCAATTAAGACAATTAAATACGACCTTAAGTCCAGAAAATATTGATCAATTGTTATTAGAAACACGTTCAGAAATGGCAATGGAAATAAAAGATCACGATTATAAATTAATCCCTGAATATGATGGTGATCCATTATTATTAGTAGATTTTGTCAGAAATGCCAAATTTGTTTATGATTTATATTGTAAAGACGATAATCAACATAAGAGTATTAATCATTCTAAATTATTATTAACACTTTTAACTAAACTTAAAGGTAAAGCAAAAATAGCTACTTATGATAAGGAATTTTCAAGCGTTACAGAGATTTTATCATTCTTAAAACGAAAATATCAAGATACGCGCACAAGAGAGCAATTAATTTCGGAAATCCTTAACACTAGGTGCTATCATAATGAAAATCCACACGATTACCTAGATAGGCTAGGAAAGAAAAGGTGTGATTTATACGCTCGCGTATACGCCGATGCGGAAATAGATGATAAACAAGACGAAATGGCTCGGTATGACAGACAAATCTCGCATCACGCCGTTCATAACCTACACCCCTCCTTAACAGATTTCATTTACCACATTAAATTCGACACAATCGAGGACATTGATAATATTTTAAGAAACGACGCGGCACATATTGTCCATCAGTTATACGGTCAGGGTGGTAATCGGAAAGATAAACAACAACATCAATCAAATTATAAAGGCAAAAATTTTGATCCAAATTTTAAAAATAAACAATTTTATAGACCACCTTATGAACAAAAACAAAATTTTCAAAATCATCCTCCACAACAATATACGAATTATAACCATTTCCCTCAGCAACAACAACATTATAATCAGCAACAACAACATTATAATCAGCAACAACAACATTATAATCAGCAACAATATCAAAATTATAATCGACAAAACTATCAAAATCCCATTCATAACCAACAGTGGGATCCACAATCCCAGCACAGATTTTTTAATAAACCTCCATCCGGAAATTGGAGAAATAATCAACAACAAAATGCTAATAATATTCAACAAAATGATTCCAACACGGTTTCGATGAGAACGGTCTCCAACCGCGTACATAATATAGAAGACGATAAAGACGAACAAATTAAATTGTTGACCGAAAGGATTAGACAATTAGAAACAGAAAGAGAGGATTTTTTAGAGGCAGGTCCGAGCAACGGGAAACCACCGGATCGGAATTAAAAGATCCCATAATCGATGAGTTACACTGTTTAGACGATTCGCCTCAGCTAGTGGACAAACAAAATAACACATGGCTGATTGACACCGGGGCGACGAAAAATTATATTTGTCCGCAGGTTCTTCCAAAAAATGCTAAAGTAACTAAAGAATACTTTGTGATAAAAACCCCAACAGGACGCGCAGAAGGAACACAAAGTGTAATCCTCAACCTGCAAGACCTGATTGGAATCAATCAAGAAGTGAAATTCTTAGTTTTCCCCTTTAGCACGAGATTCAATATTTTACTCGGTTACCAAACTTTAAAGTATTTCAAAACAAAAATAGATTTAGACCTTATGGAAATGAAAATTATGGATAAAAAATATAAATTGGAATGCGATCTTTTCTATATTGAAGATAAAAATGAAATAAAAAATATGATAAGACATAAACATATAAATCCGGAAGTTACGGAAAAATTAATAAAAATGATAAGCGAAAACGGCGAAGTATTAAAAACCGAAAAAGAACAATTAAGACCGACAAACTTACTAAAACATAAAATAATAACAACGAACGAAAATCCAATCTATACCCGAAACTATAGATATCCTGAACAGTTCAAACAACAGATAAATGAAGAAGTCGACAAATTATTAAAAAACGGAATAATTAGACCCAGTAAGTCACCATACAACTCTCCTTTATGGATCGTTCCGAAGAAGATGGATGCCTCGGGCATAAAGAAGGTCCGTATGGTCATTGATTATAGGAAATTAAATCAGGCTACAGTAAAAGATAAATTCCCGTTACCGAATATTGAGGATTTGTTAAATAGATTAAGAGGAGCTAAAATATTTTCTACCATTGACACCTACATTCTACCTAAAACCGCTTTTTCCACCGAAAACGGACATTACGAATTTGTTTGAATGTCCTTCGGACTAAGTAACGCACCACCTACGTTTCAGAGAGCCATGACAATGATGATCTCGAACATTCCTAATGCGATGGTCTATGTAGACGATATTATAATTTATTCAAAAAATGAAGAAGAGCATTTAAAAGATTTAGAAAGAGTTTTTAAAGCATTGAAAGAGCATCAGTTATCGATTCAATTAGATAAAACTGAATTCTTTAAAAATGAATTAAAATTCCTCGGTTACATTGTAACGGAAGATGGTTTAAAAACAGACCCAAAAAAAATAGAAGCTATAGTTAATTTTCCGATACCTCATGACGAAAAGTCGACAAGACAGTTCTTAGGTATGACGGGTTACTATAGGAAATTCATTAACGGGTACGCAAAAATAACAAAGCCAATATCGGAATCGTTAAAAACAAAAATTTATAGAACAGAAGAAATAAAGAAGGCTTTTAAGACTTTAATAGATTTGATGGCAAATGCACCAATTTTGAAATATCCAGACTGGAATAAACCATTCATCCTAACTACAGATTCCAGTAATAGAGCTGTTGGTTGTGTATTAAGTCAAAAAGATGATAATGATATAGAACACCCAGTAGCATTCGCTTCTCGTGTACTACAAAGCGCGGAAAATAATTATAGCACCATCGAAAAGGAGTTATTAGCTGTAGTTTGGGCTACACAACATTTCAAACCCTATTTGTATGGAACTAAATTTCTGCTCCAAACCGACCATAAACCATTAACCTGGATATTTTCTATGAAAAATGGCAATACGCGTATCATGAAGTGGATCTGGAAATTACAAGAATTCGAATTTGAAATAAAACATGTTACTGGTAAAACTAACTATGTTGCTGACGCTCTTTCGAGAAATATAAACGAAGTACATCACAATGAACTCGAAAGTGTGGAAATTGATGAATTACTACAAAATCAAGAAGAACCAGATGAAACTTCACCACAATATCAAGCGATCATGGAAGAACTGAATATTCCATCTCCCGCAGGAAATGAGGAAAATCAATCAGATTTAGAAACAATACACTCGCAGGAATCAAGTTCTGATCAGGTATGGCTATGCGAACCCGATAAATGTTTAAATGTCGAAAAATATCAAATTATCGTCTCCCGGGAAAGAGATAAATTGGAATTTATAAAACCCTTTAAAAAAAATAGATATATTATCCATTGCTCAGAAAAGGAAAAACTAAATGATTACTTGTCACAAATACTGGTTCCAAACACTACATATGGAATCTATTGTTCATCAAAGACGGAATTAGTAAATAATGTATTAGATAGTTTCTTTATTGAAATACAACGTATTATAGAATCGGAATATCCCACAGTAAAATTAAAAAGATATTTTTTATTATGCAACGATATCGAAAACGCAAAAGACCAAGAAGAACTTATCGAAAATTACCATTTGGGAAAGACACAACACAGGGGCATTAATGAAACTTACGAAAAATTAAAAAAACAATATTATTTCCCAAACATGAAAGACAGGATATGCGAGTATATCAATCAATGTCCGACATGTAAAAAAACTAAATACGACCGAAAACCGATTAAAACCAAATTTGAAATAACCCCTACACCTGAAAAACCGTTTCAGGAATTAATGATAGACATTTTAAAATACGAAAGCAAACTAATTTTCACTGCTATTGACACCTTCTCCAAGCGTCTGTTCGCTCAAGTGATGCCAACTAATAATGCCATAAACGTGTGCGATTGCATAACAGAATATTTACTCCATTATCCCACTCCACTACAAATCACCTTAGATCAGGGAACGGAGATGAAAAATAAATTAGTTCAACAATTTTGTGAAAGAAATAACATTTTACTACACTATACGTCTAGTAATCATTCCAATTCTCTAGGCATTCTAAACAAAGCGCATGCTACGATGGCGGAGTTATTACGAATAATATCAAAAGAAAGAAAAAACTATTCTTTCGAACAAAGATTAAAACTCGCTATTATAGCCTTCAATAATACATTAAATACAACTTTGAAACTCACACCGAACGAAATAACATTCGGTAACATAAATAACCCACAGGAAAAAGACATCGATCTTACAGAAACATATGTGCAAAAATACCATAAAGACTTAAAACTTATACACGACACCATACACGATAAAATAGTAGCGGAAAAGGAAAAAAGAACGGAAAAACTAAATCGAAATAGAGAAGAACCACCGATACTGAAAGACACCGAGTATCTTAAAAACACGCAAGCAAAAATAAAAAATCGTGATAAATTCAGAAAAGTCAATGTATTAGTAAAAGGTAAAAGGACACTAAAGACACACATGGATAACATAAGAAGGCGACCTAAAGTAAAGAAAAAACGCTTAGTTGCAGATGATGCATCTATTCAAGGCAATCATTCTGACGGTAGCACTTCATCTGATGGGAGTCCAGACAATTAAAGTAGTCGACTTGACCAATTCCCCTGGAATTTTAAATTATGCTGTCAATAATATTAGAGTTATTAATCAATACTATGAAACTTACCATTTTTATAATTTGAGTTTATTAGAAACAGAAATAATAAATATTGATAACCATTTAAGTAATTTTAAGTCGAATAAAATGTACCAACTACTAAGGGATTTAACAAATGATGTTTGGGAACAATATCACTTAATTCATCATAATAATGCTAAAAAGCGTAGAGCACGTGGATTATTCAACATCGTCGGGAATTTTTTAGGATTCGTCACGGGAACAATGGACTCAACTGACAGAGAATATTATGACAAAATAATAGCAAATATAGAGAAAAATAATTATAAAATTGAGCATAATATCGAAACTTCTATAAACTTCAACAAAGGACTTATTGAAGATTTTAAAAACGAAATGAAAATTATCAATAAAAATTTTATGATTAATACTCAAAACTTCAACTCTCTGGAACAGAATGAAAAAGCTTATGAATTGTATATTCACATTGCTCATTTACTGAATAAAATTAAAAGTCTAACCTTATCTTTAGAATTTTGTAAATTAGGTATAGTCCATACAAATATAATGATTGATGTGATTAAGGAGTTGCCAAAAACTGTAAAACTAATATCAAATAATATAGAAGTCCTTTGGACCAACAGTAAAATATTCTGTTCAACCCATAATAATATAATTCACACATTTATACGGTTACCTATTCACGATGACTCTTATAAAGGCTACTATATTTTATCTGTTCCAAAAATTATAAACCAATCTATTTATGAAATAGATTTAAAATCGGATTTATACTTACAACAAGGATCCACTCTCTATAAAGGAAATTGTATTTTTATTGATAACTACTATTGTATGAACCTAAACGTATCAGAATCACAATGTATTTCATGTATTGTACATAATGGGGATTTAAAATATTGTAAACTAGTATTAAGTAATAAAAATAATGTAAGATATGTTGATTATATTAAACAATACATTTCTGTAAATATTAAAAAAATAACTGATTGTCATAACAATACTGTATTTCTACCAAATGTAGGCTTAATTAATATTAGCAAAGATGATTGTTTTCCACAATTCGAAAAAAATTTATACCCATAACTTTAACGCTGTTTTACAACCATTTTATGATACTGTATTATTAAATACCACAATTTTAGAAACTAATAATTATACTGTACCAAATTTAGATATGCTATCGTTGGTAGAGGACACTAACATTTATCATTATTCCTTTTTATTATTTATCATTGTAACATTTGTAATTATAAGTATCATCTTTTATAAAATAAATTATAAACAGGTCAACAGTTCAAATGTACCTATAAGTACTGTAAATTTCCCTACAGTTCCTCCACTTGTTGATGATCATAAAATAATTTTAAGCAAATTGTATAAATCTAGCTTTGAAATGTAAAATAAATTGTTTTGACCGGAGTTCAAAACTTAAGAAAGGGAGGAGTTATAGGTAGCACAAGTACCTTCTAGGAACTATGAGTCACTTCTTTGCTGACTCCTTTATAAACCCTTAGAACAATAGGAGGCTGGCTCGCTAGATGTTCAGTTAGATGTAATCTATTACCTAGTTATTATCATTCGATGTAGTGTTTGTCATTTCATAATAAATTCTTTTTAAAAAGTCTTGTGCGTATTGAAGTTATTTAACTATATATATATATATATATAATATTATATATATATATTATATATATATATAATATATATATATATATACTATTATATACATAATATATATATATTATATATATATAAGTTAGATTATATAGAAATGTAAATACTTTTTAAAAAGATTTATTTTACATCAAAAACATAAATTTACAATATCAGATAGAAAACTGTCATAGAGACGGGCTACAGCTACAACTGGAAGCAAGAAGTAATATTTTCCAGGGTATTTTAAGGATTAGAAGTGCTTACATTCGTGGGAACAGGCCTAGCGGGCGGTAGGATGCTGGGAGAGAGGTTGTCAGGACGGGATTCTAAAATAGATCACAGTGGCAAGGATGAAAGGAAGCTTAAGAAATTAATATTATAAACTAAGGAATAATACAATATATAACTCCTCCCCCCTTAGATACGAATTTCCCCAGTTTGGGTGAAACGAGTTACAATTTTAGTTTTGTAAAAATTACAAATGATGTTAGAAACATAAAATTAAAACTATCTATAAAATTAAAATGTGTAGTTTGTTAGAGTTATATGTAATTTTTGTTGATACAAAATGTGAAAGATGAGAAGTTTGTAATTCATGAAATTTTAATTTTTTAATCTCTAAAGTTATATTTAAAATTTGTGAGGCTTGAATGTTTAAAGTTTGCTTATCAAAGAATGTTACAGAACTATGAGTTTATTGGATGAAAGTACAGTTTTATTGTGATACAAGAATAAATTAAAATTTGTTTTAATTAGATAGATTCCTTTGATATGATAATTTAAAATGTCTTTTTCTTCTACATACCTCATGAAGACGTGTGTAATTCTGGATGATTTTTGTAAATTTTCTTGAATACAGGAATCGTCATGATGAGACATATCAGTGATCAATGCTGTTTCTGTTACACGGTATAATTGATCTTGGGGTCGACATTAGGGTTATCTAATGTGCTGAATATGAAAATGATATCGATTTTGAGATTCCGCCTTCGGGTATCGATTAATTCCAACTTACACGATATAATTGATCCTGGGGTCGACATTAGGGTTATCTAATGTACTGAATATAAAAATGATATTGATTTTAAGATTCCGCCGTCGGGTGTGGATTTATTACAACTTACGCGATATAATTGATATTGGGGTCGACGTTAGGGTTATCTGAGGTGCTGAAAATGAAAATGATATCGATTTTGAGACTCCACCGTCGGGTATCGATTAATTACAACTTACACGATATAATTGATCTTGGGGTCGACATTCGGGTTATCTGAGGTGCTGAATATGAAAATGATGTCGATTTTGAGATTCCGCTGTCAGGTATCGATTTGTTACAACTTACACGGTATAATTGATCTTAGGGTCGACATTAGGGTTATCTAATGTGCTGAATATGAAAATGATATCGATTTTGAGATTCCGCCGTCGGGTATCGAATAATTACAACTTACATGGTATAATTGATCTTGGGGTCGACTTTAGGGTTATCTAATGTACTGAATATAAAAATGATATTGATTTTGAGATTCCGACGTCGGGTATCGATTTATTACAACTTACGCGATATAATTGATATTGGGGTCGACGTTAGGGTTATCTGAGGTGCTGAAAATGAAAATGATATCGATTTTTAGACTCCGCCGTCGGGTATCGATTAATTACAACTTACACGATATAATTGATCTTGGGGTCGACATTCGGGTTATCTGAGGTGCTGAATATGAAAATGATGTCGATTTTGAGATTCCGCTGTCAGGTATCGATTTGTTACAACTTACACGGTATAATTGATCTTAGGGTCGACATTAGGGTTATCTAATGTGCTGAATATGAAAATGATATCGATTTTGAGATTCCGCCGTCGGGTATCGAATAATTACAACTTACATGGTATAATTGATCTTGGGGTCGACTTTAGGGTTATCTAATGTACTGAATATAAAAATGATATTGATTTTGAGATTCCGACGTCGGGTATCGATTTATTACAACTTACGCGATATAATTGATATTGGGGTCGACGTTAGGGTTATCTGAGGTGCTGAAAATGAAAATGATATCGATTTTGAGACTCCGCCGTCGGGTATCGATTAATTACAACTTACACGATATAATTGATCTTGGGGTCGACATTCGGGTTATCTGAGGTGCTGAATATGAAAATGATGTCGATTTTGAGATTCCGCTGTCAGGTATCGATTTGTTACAACTTACACGGTATAATTGATCTTAGGGTCGACATTAGGGTTATCTAATGTGCTGAATATGAAAATGATATCGATTTTGAGATTCCGCCGTCGGGTATCGAATAATTACAACTTACATGGTATAATTGATCTTGGGGTCGACTTTAGGGTTATCTAATGTACTGAATATAAAAATGATATTGATTTTGAGATTCCGACGTCGGGTATCGATTTATTACAACTTACGCGATATAATTGATATTGGGGTCGACGTTAGGGTTATCTGAGGTGCTGAAAATGAAAATGATATCGATTTTGAGACTCCGCCGTCGGGTATCGATTAATTACAACTTACGCGATATAATTGATCTTGGGGTCGACTTGAGCGTTATCTAAGGTGCTGAATATAAAAATGATATCGGTTTTGAGATTTCACTGTCAGGTATCGATTTATTACAACTTACGCGATATAATTGATATTGGGGTCGACGCTAGAGTTATCTGAGGTGCTGAAAATGAAAATGATATCGATTTTGAGACTCCGCCGTCGGGTATCGATCAATTACAACTTACGCGATATAATTGATCTTGGGGTCGACTTGAGCGTTATCTAAGGTGCTGAATATAAAAATGATATCGGTTTTGAGATTTCGCTGTCAGGTATCGATTTATTACAACTTACGCGATATAATTGATATTGGGTTCGACGTTAGGGTTATCTGAGGTGCTGAAAATGAAAATGATATCGATTTTGAGACTCCGCCGTCGGGTATCGATTAATTACAACTTACACGATATAATTGATCTTGGGGTCGACATTCGGGTTATCTGAGGTGCTGAATATGAAAATGATATCGATTTTGAGATTCCGCCATCGGGTATCAATTTATTACAACTTACGCGATATAATTGATCTTGGGGTCGACTTGAGCGTTATCTAAGGGTCTGAATATAAAAATGATACATTGATTGGGCCAGACTCCATGGCTACGCTGTATTATAAGCCAATAAATAAATAAATAAAAAATAAAAATAAAATATAAAAATGATATCGATTTTAAGATTCCGCTGTCAGGTATCGATTTATGACAACTTACGCGATATAATTGATATTGGGGTCGACTTGAGCGTTATCTAAGGTGCTGAATATTAAAATGCTATCGATTTTCAGATTCTGCTGTCAGGTATCGATTTATCACAGCTTACGGGATATAAACGGTCTTGGTGTCGGCTATAGGGTTATTTGAGGTGCTGAATATGAAAATGATATCGATTTTTAGATTCCGCCGTCAGGCATCATTTTATTACAACTTTCACGATATAATCTATCTTAGGGTCGATTTTAGGGTTGTCTGAGGTGGTGAATATGAAAACGATATCAATTTTGAGATAACTTTCACTGTTATCGATTTATCACAGCTTATCTAATATTAACGCTATTGGGGTTAGCATTTTGCTAATTGATAGCGCAAACAATAAATGCAATAATTCGGTTCCTAAGCGCATACTTTCAATCGATATTATATTGACAATCAGGGACTTTTAAACAATCATCATTTTTGTCAGGTAATTAATCGATACCCGAAGGCGGAATCTCAAAATCGATATCATTTTCATATTCAGCACATTAGATAACCCTAATGTCGACCCCAAGACCGTTTATTTCCTGTAAGTTGTAATAAATCGATACCCGATGGCGGAGGTCAAAATCGATATCATTTTCATATTCAGCACCTCAAATAACCCTAAAGTCGACCCCAAGATCGAATATATCGCGTAAGTTGTTTTAAATCGATACCTGACGGCGAAATCTCAAAATCGATACCATTTTCATATTCAGCACCTTAGATAACCCCAAAGTCGACATTAAGATCAATAATATCGTGTATGTTGTAATAAATCGATACCTGACGGTTGAATATCCAAATCGATATCATTTTCATATTTAACACCTCAAATAACCTTATACCGACACTAAGACCGGTTATATCCCGTATGTCGTAATAAATCGATACCTGACAGTGGAATCTCAAAATCGATATCTTTTTTATATTCAGCACCTATGATAACCCTAATGTCGACACCAAGATCAATTATATCGCCTAAGTTGTAATAAACCGATACCCGACGGCGGAATCTCAAAATCGATATCATTTTCATATTCAGCACCTCAGATAACCCGATTGTCGACCCCAAGATCAATTGTATTTCGTATGTTGTAATAAATCGATACCCGACGGCGGAGTCTCAAAATCGATATCATTTTTATTTTCAGCACCTCAGATAACCCTAACGTCGACTCCAATATCAATTATATCGCGTAGGTTGTTATAAATCGATACTAGGCGGAGGAATCTCAAAATCGATATCATTTTCATAATCAGCAACCAAAATAACCTAGTAATCGATCTTAGTCGATATCAGGTAATTTATCATGTGCTGATGTGATTTCCGTAAAAAGGGATAATGTATAACAATATGGAGAAATCCGAAAAGAAATATAAAAATTTATTCGGAAATAATGGATTTCGTAGAAATTCACATCTCAATTTGTGAATTTTTCCATAATCACATCTTTATTTGTAAATACGGCCGAATTCACAGACTTAGATATAAATATTCACATTTTTGGTAAATATTCATAATTTTACCTGTGAATTTATTTTTTTTACAGAAAAATTTCTATATTTGAATAAATTCGTATTCACACATATCCGATACCCGACGGCGGAATCTCAAAATCGATATCATTTGCATATTCAGCACCTCAGATAACACTAATGTCGACCCTAATATCAATTGTATTTCGTATGTTGTAATAAATCGATACCCGACGGCGGAATCTTAAAATCGATAGCATTTTAATATTCAGCACCTCAGATAACCTTAATGTCGATCCCAATATCAATTATATCGCTTAAGTTGTGATTAATCGATACCCGACGGTGGAATGTCAAAATCGATATCATTTGCATATTCAGCATCTCAGATAACACTAATGTCGACCCCAATATCAATTGTATTTCGTATGTTGTAATAAATCGATACCCGACGGCGGAATCTCAAAATCGATATCATTTTCATATTCAGCACCTCAGATAACCCGATTGTCGACCCCAAGATCAATTGTATTTCGTATGTTGTAATAAATCGATACCCGACGGCGGAGTCTCAAAATCGATATCATTTTCATATTCAGCACCTCAGATAACCCGATTGTCGACCCCAAGATCAATTGTATTTCGTATGTTGTAATAAATCGATACCCGACGGCGGAGTCTCAAAATCGATATCATTTTTATTTTCAGCACCTCAGATAACCCTAACGTCGACTCCAATATCAATTATATCGCGTAGGTTGTTATAAATCGATACTAGGCGGAGGAATCTCAAAATCGATATCATTTTCATAATCAGCAACGAAAATAACCTAGTAATCGATCTTAGTCGATATCAGGTAATTTATCATGTGCTGATGTGATTTCCGTAAAAAGGGATAATGTATAACAATATGGAGAAATCCAAAAAGAAATATAAAAATTTATTCGGAAATAATGGATTTCGTAGAAATTCACATCTCAATTTGTGAATTTTTCCATAATCACATCTTTATTTGTAAATACGGCCGAATTCACAGACTTAGATATAAATATTCACATTTTTGGTAAATATTCATAATTTTACCTGTGAATTTATTTTTTTTACAGAAAGATTTCTATATATGAATAAATTCGTATTCACACATATCCGATACCCGACGGCGGAATCTCAAAATCGATATCATTTGCATATTCAGCACCTCAAATAACACTAATGTCGACCCTAATATCAATTGTATTTCGTATGTTGTAATAAATCGATACCCGACGGCGGAGTCTCAAAATCGACATCATTTTTATTTTCAGCAACTCAAATAACCTAGTAATCGATCTTAATCGATATCAGGTAATTTATTATGTGCTGATGTGATTTCCGTAAAAAGGGATAATGTATAACAATATGGAGAAATCCGAAAAGAAATATAAAAATTTATTCGGAAATAATAGATTTCGTAGAAATTCACATCTCAATTTGTGAATTTTTCCATAATCACATCTTTATTTGTAAATACGGCCGAATTCACAGACTTAGATATAAATATTCACATTTTTGGTAAATATTCATAATTTTACCTGTGAATTTATTTTTTTTTTACAGAAAAATTTCTATATTTGAATAAATTCGTATTCACACATATCCGATACCCGACGGCGGAATCTCAAGATCGATATCATTTGCATATTCAGCACCTCAGATAACACTAATGTCGACCCTAATATCAATTGTATTTCGTATGTTGTAATAAATCGATACCCGACGGCGGAGTCTCAAAATCGATATCATTTTTATTTTCAGCAACTCAAATAACCTAGTAATCGATCTTAATCGATATCAGGTAATTTATTATGTGCTGATGTGATTTCCGTAAAAAGGGATAATGTATAACAATATGGAGAAATCCGAAAAGAAATATATAAATTTATTCAGAAATAATGAATTTCGTAGAAATTCATATCTAAATTTGTGAATTTTTCCATAATCACATCTTTATTTGTAAATACGGCCGAATTCACAGACTTAGATATAAATATTCACATTTTTGGTAAATATTCATAATTTTACCTGTGAATTTATTTTTTTTTTACAGAAAAATTTCTATATTTGAATAAATTCGTATTCACACATATCCGATACCCGACGGCGGAATCTCAAGATCGATATCATTTGCATATTCAGCACCTCAGATAACACTAATGTCGACCCTAATATCAATTGTATTTCGTATGTTGTAATAAATCGATACCCGACGGCGGAGTCTCAAAATCGATATCATTTTTATTTTCAGCAACTCAAATAACCTAGTAATCGATCTTAATCGATATCAGGTAATTTATTATGTGCTGATGTGATTTCCGTAAAAAGGGATAATGTATAACAATATGGAGAAATCCGAAAAGAAATATATAAATTTATTCAGAAATAATGAATTTCGTAGAAATTCATATCTAAATTTGTGAATTTTTCCATATTCACATCTTTATTTGTAAATACGGCCGAATTCACAGACTAAGATGTAATATTCACATTTTTTGTGAATATTCACAATTTTACCTGTGAATTTATTTTTATTTACAGAAAAATTTCTATATTTGAATAAATTCGTATTCACACATGTGAATACGAATTTATTCGTATTCACACTCGTAAATATTCACATCTTTATTTGTAAATACGGCTGAATTCACAGACTTAGATATAAATATTCACATTTTTTGTGAATATTCACAATTTTTTCTGTGAATTTATTTTTATTTACAGAAAAAATTCTATATTTGAATAAATTCGTAATTACTCTTGTAAATACGAATTTATTTGTATTTGTATTCACAAATATTGTGATATAAATAAATTTATATTCATATTCACATTAAAATTAAGATAAAAATAAATTCGTATTCGTATTTATATATATAAATATGCCCAACTCTGTTCCAGCCTCATCAAATGCCTCATTTAAGTTTTCCATTAATTGTCCTTTACTGTTTTCTTCTTTTTCCTGTAAGTTAAATAAAATTTAATTTTTTTGTCTATCTTTTTTTCTTAGATAGTTTATTTCTTGTTCCTGGCGTAAGACTTTTTTTTCCAGTGATGTTACTTTATCCTTATATATTTTTAATTCCGACAGAGTAGCCTCTATAGAACCTACTAATGCAGATAGATTTTTATTTATGACTGTTATTTCTTACCTGTTTTCAAGTATTTTCATTTTAAATTCTTGGAAATCTGCATTAAGTTTATTAATGTTTGCATTGATTTCATCCATAATATATATGATCAGATTGGTTATAATGAAATATTAGATACTCAACCTATACCGAGTGGTGGGGGATTTCCTTTCCAATCCTGCCGTTGCTCTCTGATTCCAACACCGTTTACAATTCTTTAATTTACCAATTGATATTTCCACTTGAAATTTCACACACAGTTTGTCGAACACTATATCCAATCTTTACACAATTTTCACTAATATCCGACTCGATTTACCATAACAATCACAGTTTTTCACGGAGCTAATGTTCACAGCTCATGTTCGAAATTGATTAGACGTCAGAAGTCAATTTTGATTATCACAATTAATGTTCATAAAGGCGGTTCAAGAAAGTACAGAATTTACAGATTTCCACTTAGCAGTAAAGAAGAACGAAAACGAACCAGCCGAGATCAGGACGAAATTTGGTAAGCGGATTTATATTCTTGTCCTTGCTTGTTCCGCTATTTATTGTACCAAATACAGTCCACTTTTTTAGAAAAAAAAAGCCACTTACATTATCTATATTATAAATTGAAGAGAATTAAATATTTGATTTATACTATTAAATTGTAACTACATTTATCTTTATTATTAATTAGGTATTTATAATATTAAGGGGAGCGAGAAAAAAATAAAAATAGAAAATGAAGAAATAATAAATAAATAAATAAAAATGTATAAATATAAATACATACATTTTTCTTAATAGGTTGGTTTCCTTTAAGAATTGTATAAATCATGTGATTTTGCATTCATCGTCACCAAGTGCGTCCGATATGTTGTATGTTAACCTAGAGATATAGATTCAAGAGCACTCTTGAAATATATGTTTGACCGTCAGAAAGCCATCGCAATGCTGGGGCACTTTGGAGGTGGTTGTTTTGGGATAATGTGTACGTGTGTTAAGTTGGTGTGTTCTGTTCTTAGCCTGGTATGGTAACCTCTTCTCTACGTTTCGAGCGATGTAAGGTGTTCCTCGGTTTCACCGATTTTTTAAATTATTTTCAGTATGCTAGGTGGGCTCTCGTTCCACATGGATTGCCTGTTTACTAATATTTTGTGTTTTAGGGGAATCCTCATTTCTTGGGGTGTGGTTGGGTGTTTGGATGTTGGTAGTGATTTTTTAGACATAATTTATTGCTAGTTTCTGCCTTCTGAATAAAAGAGGGGGTATTCCTGATATTGAACACAGAATAGGAATAGGACTAGTCCGAAATGCTCCTGTTGCTTAGAACAGACTAGCGTGCGATATAATTTCAGTAATGTTATCCTATCCAAACCCCAGGAGGTACCAGAAAGATATTTTAAAATATTTAACCTTTTTGTAGCCTCAATTCTCAATGTGTTAATGTTTGTTTCCCAGGAAAGTCTTCGATCAAATATCAAACCCAAGAATTGTTGACTGTTGCTATATGATATAGGAGAGTTTCCTATGTAAGAAGGAGCGGAAGGACTATTTCTTTTAAGGTGGAAATGAAGGCACTTGGTTTTTCCGCGTGAAAATTGAAGACCGTAGGTAAATATAGTGCCAAATCATTAATCGTGTGGGAAAATATGTTGGGACTCAGTATACATCCCTGTGATACACCGCTTACCTGTTCATATTCCTCAGATATTTCACAGCCTATTCTTACCCTAAAGTGGAGGTTGGAGAGAAATTTCCTGATATAGCTAAACATGCGTCCTCTGATCCACACGGATGATAGTTTTTCAGGATTAATGAGTGTTCTATGCAGTCAAAAGCTTTATGCATATCAAAGAATATAGAAATATGTTTATGAGTGGGCCACGGCTTCCAATATTGCCAGGTGATCTATATATATATCTATATCCATCATCCTTTGCGGAATCCACACTGAAATTACTGCAATAAGCCATTATTCTCTATAATCCACATCAGTCTTTTGTGGTGACCCACATAAGCCCATAAATTATTTGTTATTATATTATGAGGGCTGTGTATTATGTGATATATTAATAAGGATGATTATATTTGATTATAGTAATTAATTTGATTGTTTGTCATGGGATGAGAAATTTTGAAAGGTTAGTTTCCATTAAAAGAGGTTCTCTCATCTATATCCGATGTGCTATTATTCTGCTTTTCGACTGTTAATATGACCTAGGATTCTTTTAAAGTCGTGGAAAGGGTGTGTTGATTCCTTATAATCCATTTCGTCATTCTGGGCTCAAGGCGATTGCATAAGTGGAGGTCCCACTTATGAGATTGTAATCATGAAGCCACAACCCTTCAAAAATGGTTCTAGACGACTGCATAATGGGAGGTCCCAATGATGAGGTTGTAATCTTGCAGCCAAAAATCCTTCCTTACCTATGTGAAGGGATCAAACCCCCCCCCCCACAGAAAACCCCCCTATATTGGCACACACCCAAAAACTAGGACAAATAATAGAACTTAATGCTAAATAAATAATTCTATATACATATTGTCAAGTGTGTGTCTAACATAGTATATTTACATTAAGTATAAGACTTTTTGCAGATCGGATTGTATCTGCCCATATTTATAACCTATTATAAAGAAAAATTAGATTTTATTCTTAGTCGGCATGAAGCTTAAAATTGAAATCATCAAGTTTTTTAATCGAGAGGTTGGGTAATGTCATGATCCACGTAGTCCCATAAATTATTTGTTATATTATGAGGGCTGCATATTATAAGATATATTAATAAGGATGATTATAGTAATTATTATAACCAAGTTTGTCATAAGGCCTAAATGAATTATTGAATGTGTATGCTTATATAAACTTTGTACTTTAAGCCCTCCTTATCGGCCCTAATTCTAAGAAGGCCCCACTTCAGTCCCACAACAGTTCCCATCTAGATGTAGATCAGTACAGACACGATGCCTAAAGGCGCGTCCACATTAGCGCAAACGTAGCGAATGCTCGGGGCGTATATTCGGCATGAAGGGGAGGCGGACTAACATTCTTAACCAACAAGAGCACATGTAAACATATCAAAACTATTTAATAAAATCAGAATGAAAAAATAATGATTATTCATCAGAGAAACATTTAAAAATAGAGAGAGGGACCCACTCACACTGTTCTTTTCCCTCCACAAAAATATGTCCACATTAGCGCGCGTGCTCCGTTTGAAGTACCGACAACTGATGGATAGGGCGAAAGTGTTCGGACCTATGGTACACATTAGAGCCTTTCCGACCGAATCGAAGCAAATTCGGCCCCGAATGCGCTAATGTGGACGCGCCTTAACAAACCGCCTGTGTTCCTGGCCACCCCAACTCCTTTCAGGCCTTCATATATATGCATATATTGTATGTAATATTCAAAAATAATAATACATTTTGCTTCCACTGCGCAAATTTTGTCTTTTTATTATGGTCTGATAATTAATTATTTAAGATCCACGGACCTTTTAACACAATAACTATTAAAATAAAACAAAACAGAACATAACACTTTTATTAATCATTGGCTGCATAATTTTGCTTGGACAACTTGTTTAAAGTATGGCGCAATAGCTATTTATGTCTCGTTTATTTTTTTATTTTTTATATATTGGGATTACTTTGGGCACCAGGAATCCCGGAAATACTCGTACTCAGTGGTCCAAATGTGATTATGATAATCAAGCAGCCAATATTGGGTGTCTTCCGGTAGGTTATTAATCATATATCAATGGATTTTGTCAGGACCTGATGTTGAACCTTTGACTGAATTCAGAGCGTATTTGAATTCCCACAGGGAGAAAGGGAAGTTATAATACAAGCTCTCGGAGGTATCTGAACTGTTGAATATGGGTTCTTATTTTGGATTATCTTTTTAGGTTTACACGTTCACGCCGGTACTGTTTCATGCTCCTCGCCCATTGGCGGCTGAACTTCATGATTTCCGCTATATTGGATGGATGATATTCAAGGACATTGTGTAGTATTGACAATCCATCAGTAATAATAAGCTTATAGGACTGACGAATTTTTTCAATGATTCGATTTTCTATTTTTTTTATTTTTATTTTTCCTATATTTGCAGTGCACCACCAGTAGTGTGCCAGTCCCACTACCAGTGATGCCTCCTTCGGCGCTGCTTCGCCCGGCATAAAGTCGAGGGACCTTGGTGAGACTCTGTTCACCCCCTGTACTGCAACCCACCACTACCTCCAACCGATCCTCTTCTCGGCACTTCATAGGCCATTACCGATGGCTCGGACTTGCTTCGCCCCCTTTAAGGGGGACTTCCAGGGTGGTTGGACGTCATCTTATTGAAGCGTGTCAAGTTGGTGTGAGACCCTTGGAGCACAGGAGTCACCACTCCACTGATAACTCCAGGAGAGATCCCAAGTGAGAGCAGGTCCCCATGGCTCTTGGGAGACCATACACCACGCCAGGACACGGTGCAGGTAGTTACCTCCACTTTGTTCTGAGGGACGCCTGTCCTGTTAGCAATTGCTACTATCAGGGACAGGTTGTCGGCATAGTACCTTCTCTTCCTCTCATGTGCGAAGTTTAAAGGCCTCGCACCGCCGACAATTTGGGCTTCCACAATCACGGTTGATCCAGCTCTTGTGGCAGTAATATCCGGTTGCCTAAGACCCTCCATTGCCTGCACATGTAGTTACTGCTCTACTTCGTAACCTTTTCTCCGCAGTTCCGACGCAATTGAATTGCACACCGCATTATGTCGCAAAAACGGCCGCCATGTGTGCGTTGGCAATGTTGGATTATATGTGCAAGGGTCTCAGTCTCCGGACATCCTGCTCTGCATATTATTTCCCTGCAGCTCCTCCGTGATCCTCTGTGGGTAAGGAGTTCGAGTGTAAGTGATTGTACTGGATGTAGTCCCGGCCGGGTATTCCACTGGTCACGTTAGAGATCCACCGAGTTGATTCCCTGGTTCTCGCAGACTCTTTCAATTCGACTCCATCAACTGAGGTGTGGAGCTTTGAGTCCTAGTATATTAGTATAGTATAGTAGTATTCCTTCCTACCGGCCCGAGGGCCTTCGGTCGGAATACCGAATCCGGACAGCATCCACTTACCCCAGCTGAGCCTTCTCTGTACTCTGCGAGATTGCCAGGCAGCCCTAACAATAGGGCTGTCGGATTCCTCCATAAGACCAAGCCTCCTTACGACGAGCTCTGGCACTATAGTCCGAAGATTCGGGATGCCAAGCCCGCCACTCTCCACATTGGCGTGGGAACATCGCCGGTACATCCTTCGGTAGCCGAAGCCACCCACGTACACTCCTTCGCACTTGGTGGTCCAACTGGAGGAGTCTACCATCCGTAATACCACCGAGTATCAGGCAGCATGTAAGCCTAGGCATGAGGTAGGTTATCAGTATTTCGAGCCGCTGTTGAGGCTTCAGAGGTGCTTTGGAAACATTCCTCAGCAACCCCGTCAGATCCTTCTCTAGAGAACCTTTCCCTTCCGGCGTCATCTTAACCCCAAGATACTTCCATTCCGAGAACACACAGGCCTGAGGAAGTGGAGTATCGCCCAGTTTGAATAAGTTCTCTGTCACCACCTTGATCCTCTTGGTGTGTCCATTAGGAACGAGTGAAAGTGTGTGGCTCTTGGCGGGATTTACGGAAAGCCCTAGTCCGGCGGCAGCCTTTTCTATGCGTTCAAGGGACAATTTCATGCCTAACCGCGATGATGCAATGACGACCAAGTCGTCCGCAAACGCTAGGCATAAAGCAACATTATTCCCAATGGGATAGCCGCCAGGATCTCGTCAACCGCCAAGTTAAATAAAATAGGCGACATCGGATCACCTTGACGGACCCCTCTTTTAACTGCCACCAACCGGCCAGAGCTTCCAACCACCTCAAATCTGGACGCCGAATTTCCGTAGACGTTGGAGAGGTAGTCAACAAATTCATCTGGGAAGCCCCTCGCCTTCAGAATCCGTACAATCGCCTCGTGATCTAGACTGTCAAAAGCCTTTGCTAAGTCCACAGTCGCTAGGTGGATTTCTTTAAGATTAGCCCTGGCCTCAGCCAGGAGCGTGTCCAAAACAGTAATGTTTTCCGGTACACCGTCTGACTGAATAAAGGCCCTTTGCCAGTAATCATTTAATCTTAATCCACTCATCCTAGCTGCAATGATTTTGTGGAAATGCCTGATAATCACAGAAGCGATCGATCGGCCTGTAATCGCCCGGCCCCCTAGGACAGTCGATCTTCGGGATGAACACTGTACGGCATTCATTCAGCGAAGCTGGGATCTTACCCAGACGAATAATGATGTTAAACGCCAACGCTTTTATCTCATTACTTTGGTTGAACATTTTTCTGCAAATAGCTCTTTGTTTTTTGTATTCCAACATGTTTTCAGTGGTCGTGGATTTTTTACAATTCTAATAGACTCTTCCACGAATTTTAATAGCTACTTTACAGGAGTCGTCGAACCATGGGACTAGGGGGAGTCGTGGAAGGCCAGACGTCCTGGGAGTTGATCTTTCATAGAGAGTGATCAAGAGCAGAAAAGGTTTGATAAGAAGAGCTGAGATAAGTTGACTCTCTGGTGTTAAGCAGGATAAGATCAGTGGTATCTAAAAAATTGTCTATAATTTTAGGCCGCATGTTGGTATCCTGCGACCCCCCCCCCCCCCAGAAGATGTTGCCGATTGAGGTCTGCAAGGAAAAGAACAGGGTGGGGCAATTGATTGTAAATATCCAGGTGTGTTGAGTTTCTAGGTTATGATCTGGAGGCAAATAAATAATAAATAAATTCTTTATTTATTTGTTGTGGGACGTGTCCCTTAAGAACAAAATAAAATAAAATACAGAGATGGCTTTAGGGCCTTGAATTTTAAATAAACAAATTGAATTGATACAAATAATTAGGAAACCTCTAGTTTAAATAAAAAAAATACACATTAAATATTCAATCGAGTGAAAAGAAGCTAGTTTCTGCAACTTATAATATATACATATGTACACACATATTTACAGGTTGGTTAAATAGTATTTATATTTTCTAAAAAAACAGAACAAAAGAAAAAATTATATTAAAAAAAAATGAAATAAGAGCTTCCAACGATTTAAAAGGAAAATTATAATATGAAATGTCAATTTACTTTTTAAGGAGACTGGATGGTGATATAGGCGGGATTCAAAGGTAAAGAGGGTATTGGAATTACGGATGAAAGGAGGAATAGAATTCCATAGGGATGAGGACCTAATAATGAACCATCTATCTAGAAGCTGACGTTCGGTGGACCGGTGTATATAGATTTGAAGACCTAGAGCGGGTATTGCGGGAATGGACAGAGGATTTGAACTGAAGAAGTTCAAAGATATATGAGGGACGACGGGAACGAATAACTTGGAAAAGGAAGGAGGCTAGGAAATATTTACAGTGGTCAATAATTGCTTTTTGGCGGACATAAATCTGCCATTTCCACAATTTTACAGATAAATTGATGAAATATTTTTTATTAGCTTCGTGATAAAATTCAAAAATCAAGGAAACAATTACCGTTATGATTGCTTCGGTATATGTTTCCTTTTTGCTTACCCAAAACCAGATTTTTTGTGTGTTAATAGATAGTTTTCGTTAGTATGCAAAGAGACATGGAAGAAATCAATATTTTTCAGAATTTTCTTTTTTATTTTTTTATTCTGAGGGTGGGCTTTCATACTACCGAGTATCCAAAAAAAAAAAAATTCAAATTGCATAGAAATTATGGGTATTTTAAAAACAACTAAAAATTCAACATTAAACTCGATTTTCTCCTTTTAGAAATAAGATATCAATATACCGATTTCACTGAAAGTTTACATTCAACGGCTAGTATATTACGTATGAGCAACATGAATTTTGTTTGCTTATTAGGGTACAAAAGCAATTTATAAACCACTTTTTTTCAATAAAAACCGTTTTTCTCGGTTTCAAAGGGGTGCTCCCCGGAGTTATCACTGGGGTGATTTCTAGTCTTACTTGTACTACGACCACACAAAAAGATCAGTTAAATTCACTTGCGCTTTTGGAATTTTTTTAGAAAAGCATGTTTTGTAGATGTTTACAGAAAAATTGGCAATTTTTGGCCCTGTAATCTGCTCCAAATGGTACAGGTACATTTACAAGCCCCTTCTAATCTATAACATAAAACAACTACACCTATACATAAGATTTTCACTTATAAATGTAGACACACACGTTAATATGTTTGAACTATACTTTAGGGTAAGATATTATGACTTTTCCTGAAAACGCATATTATCTAGAAATAATAATTTTCTACGTATAGTTATTCAGGCATTTTTGTAGAGGAGGAGGAATTAGGAAAGAATCAGTATGACTCTTCTTTTGTGTTGCTAATCAGCTTTTTCTACCTTACTTAAGACAAAGCTATGTTTTCTCTAGACAATCTATAGCACTACAAGTCTAATCCAATCCTTCTTGTTTTGATACGAGAAAAATGGCAATGTCCACCCTAAAGTATAGTTCAAACGTTTTAACGAGTGTAAATTTATATGACAAATTAACTGAGAATAAATCGGTTGGTTTTTCATTTACAAAGAAAGTCTATATATATATTCGTTTTAAGTTTTATGAAGAGTAAATATGTATGTGATTTCAGCTATTCAGTAGTTTTTTTTCATTTCACCTAATCAACTGAAGAAGGGAAATAAAACTCAGTGTACTTGTGAAACCACTTATTCGATAACAGGTACTCAAGGTTTTCAATACGGCTATTCAAAATTTTATAGCGCAGTTTGCATTTATAAGTGAAAATCTTATGTATAGGTGTAGTTGTTTTATGTTATAGATTAGAAGGAGCTTGTAAATGTACCTGTACCATTTAGAGCAGATTACAGGGCCAAACATTGCCATTTTTTCTGTAAACATCTACAAAACATGCTTTTCTAAAAAATTTCCAAAGGCGCAAGTGAATTTAACTGATCTTTTTATGTGGTCTTAGTACAAGTAAGACTAAGAATAGAGGTAAAGCTGTTTTATGTTTTACGCCGGTTTCGTCCTTATCTTCTCTATATACGTTAACTATTTGACGAGCAGTTGGTAAACCCAGCAGCTGTCAGTTCTTCTTTGATTATTTCGAGAGGTGTGGTTGGGTGTAGTCCCCTAATAACAACCCTGAGCGCCCTCTCCTGGCGTAACTGATAAGTGTGGAAATCGGCCTTTATGTCAGTCAGATATTTCACGACTTTTCTATAAGTATCAGGGGTATCGGATAGTAATTTTGTGTCATTAGAGCGACTTTGGCATACATACTTTCCTGACCCTACTATTTTATTTAATTGTTGGCAGAGAAGTTGAAAATTTCTAATATTTCTTATAAATATTGGTGGAGGCTTGGCTTCCCTGGGGGTAGTTGCAGCTTCCATGTCCTCAGTCTGGTGGTTGGATAGAGGTTCATAGGGATTAGGTGTAAAAAAAGGTGACTCTTCAGCCATGATTTGTGAAGAAGAAGATGTACCCGGCTGCGGTTGAGACTGTGATTCCGGTGTGTTCGAGTTGCCAGCTGAAGCTGGTGGTGAGCTCCTTTTTGGACGCCTTGGCCTCGGTTTGACGGGGGAGCCTTTTGTAGTGTCCAAACTACGGGATCTTTTACTTACTTTTCCTTTGCTGGACATCACTATATGAAAGTATCGCATTTCATATTAACGACGAATGAGAAAAGAAAGAAAGAAAAAAAATAATAAGCACTTTTAAAGTACGTAAATAATTACGTAAATTTTAAGAAAATAAACGAGCGTGATTGTGCTCTCTCCAGAAGCCAGAGGGCTACTGAAGAGATTATGGCTGCCTTCTCGTATTCACTAACTGCAGCTTGTTTATATTGTTCTCTTAAAATGTTATAATCAAGTGATTACTCACTGTATTTACTTGGTTTCTCTTCCTTCTTAGTTATTGTAACTAATTACACTGTTTTTTCACTGTTAACTTCACTGTTTCACTGTGAAAATATTAAGTTTTTAGAGAGCGATGTAAAGTGCGTTTTGTTAAAGCTAGCGCATGCGCAGAACTGATAAAAAAAGTTAGAATTTCGGATTTATTTTATATGGGGATCCAATATTTAGTTATCAGGGACGGTGTTGTTGAAAAGAATATTCATTTATACTATTTTAGTGGCGGTGGAGGAGGCACACTAGAAAATAGGGTACTTTTCTGTTATAGTCACGCCCAGAGAAAATGTTTTTAATTTAGTTAGTACATTGCTTAAAGGAAAAGCAGGGTTACCACTAGTGTTGCTAGGGAGGTAACTAAGAGTTAATTTCACAACTGTTCGCTTACTGGCATGAGAAAACAATTCCAAAAAAAAATGAGAAAACAATCTGTCAGGAGAAAACAATTCCGTGCCGAATCATTTGTTTTGACTAGATAATTAATCACGTCAAATATGGTTGAGTATCAGTGTAATTTAAAAAATATTTTGGATGAGGAAACTGCGGTCAGATTTTTTCAACAGCATAATATTATATAATTTAATTTTATATAATATAATACATAATATAATATAATTTTTTTTCAATGTTTATACTAAAATGGAAATAAATATTTTAATTAAATTTCATGTAAAGTGTTTTATTCAGAAAACATGTGCTTTATTTATTTAAAGCAATGTACTAACTAAATTAAAAACATTTTCTCTGGGCGTGACTATAACAGAAAAGTACCGGAAATAGTTTGAATTTCGGATTTCGTTCATATGTGGGTCTAATATTATGTTATCGGGTACGGTGTTTTTTAAAAGAATATTCATTTATTGGCGTGGGGGGGGGGGGCGCACAAGAAAATAGTTAGATTTTCCGATTTCTTTCACATGGGGTTCCAATATTATGTTATCGGGGACGGTGTTCTTTAAAACAAATTTTCATTTTGTATTTTAGTGGCGGGGGGAGGGGTTGTAACAATTTAATGTTTAAAATGGTAAATGAAAAAATAATTCCCAAATAAACACTGGTAATATTTTAATCATATTACTTTAACAAACAGATATGAACCCATAATTAAACATAAACACACATAAAAAACATACAAAAGAAATCTAAAAAGTATTACTAGATCACATTCAAAATAAATATTATTTTCGTAGAAACTGTACTAGATAACATAATATTAGACCCTGATGTAAAAAAAATCGGAAAACGAATTCATTATCAATATTAGTGCGCCCCCCCACTAAAATACAAAATGAAAATTTGTTTTGAAAAACACCGTCCTCGATAACATTATATTGGATCCCTGTGTGAAAAACTAAGAAAATCTAACTTTTTAAAGATCACCCCCCCCCCCCCCTTCACCGCAATTAAAATACAATGTCAATATTTTTTTCAAAAACAACGAAATTGGACCACCGTGTGAAAGAAATCGGAAACCTAGCTTTTTTATAGTGCACCCTCCCCCCCGCCGCTAAAATACAAAATGAATATTTGTTTCAAAACCAACGTCCCCGATAACATAATATTGGACCCCCGTGTGAAAGAAATGGGAAAACCTAACTTTTTTATAGTGCGCCCCCGCCGTTAAAATACAAAATGAATATTTTGTAATAATGAAACACTGGCATCCCATTACAGTCTCAATAATATATATTTTCAATATTAATTTTTCTTAAAGCAATGAATAATATTAATAGTAGAATCACATTTACTGCAGAATTGGAAAAAAATAAACAATTGAATTACTTAGATTTAACTATCCATAGAAACAATAATAAACTCACCACAAAATGGTACAAAAAAGAAAACACAGCAAACATCATACTAAACTACCACTCAAACCACCCATTTCAACATAAAATTAATATTCTTAAAAACACCATAGGTAAAGCTTTAAAACTATCAGACCACATATACCTCAAAGAAATAAAAAGTCAAATATACAACCTTTTTTTAGATAACCTATACCCTAAAAGCTTAATTGGTAAAATCTGGCATACAACTCTTAACCTAAATACAAGTAATTCACAAAAAATAAACATACCGAACCAAGCTGAGGGGAACCTGATACACCAATGTAACATTATTAAACCTAATTTAAACCCAACCCAAAAAACAATAGATAAATTCTTCGAACCTCTCAATAATAAAAATTATAACCCAGATATTACAGATACAACAAAAGAAGCACCACCAATTAATCAAAATAGTAAACCCTACATCAAACATAGCTCTCTAACATACATTAATAAATTATCACAACTCATCAAAAAAACATTAATAGAATACGACATAACAGACAACTTAATATCCTTCAAGCCCACCAATAAAATCAAAAATATCACAACCAAAACAAAAGATAAAATTCCAACAGCCGAACAAAAAGATCTAATTTATAGAATCCCATGTAATGACTGCAATAAATCATATATAGGCAATACTTCAACTAATCTAAAGACAAGAATTTATAACCATAGAAATAATATCAAAGAATCCTCCAAAACTAATACAGCCCTCTCACTACACTCAAAAAACCACAAACACAAAATTAACTTTGATAATGCTAAGATTTTACATAAGGAAAGTAACACAATTAAAAGAAATATTATTGAATCAATTTATATTAAAAAAAATGAAATAGAACTGGTCAACCATAAAAAGGATTCTGAAATAGTAAGTAGGCACTATTATGCAATAATTAATAGGATATAGCAACTAGGATTAAAAAGATAGCAAACCCCCCACAGGTCAAACATCCATTGTAATAATGACAAATTCTATCAGAATATTAATTTTTTAATATCCAGAAACGAGAAGGTTGGTGAGCATTGTTGCCATCTCACTATTATTTTATTTTTATTTTTGTTCTATGTTATTTATTGATTCATGTGTATTTATTTATGTAACTTTTAAAATTGACACTTGACATACCTTTATGTCATGTTCATATCTATTTTAACCAAATCTATATAAATTTAATGGTACTTTAATTTTTATTGTTTACATACTGTATAAGAAAAAAACTAAAATCAAGTGTACATTGTGCAGGTGATGAGTATGGACGCATCAGTCCGAAACGTCCACCAAATTTAAAGAATGTAAAAAATATATATTGAAAATATATATTATTGAGACTGTAATGGGATGCCAGTGTTTCATTATTACAAATAAATCAAAGCAGTCTGACAAGATAAAATGAATATTTTTGGAACCCCGTGCGCCCGCTTTTTTTCCTAGTGCCCCCCCCCCCCCCGCCACTAAAGTACTATAAATGAATATTCTTTTTAAAAACACCGTCCCCGATAACATAAAATTGGACCCCGTGTGGATGAAATCCGAAATTCTAACTTTTTTATAGAGCGCCAACACCACTAAAACACAAAATGAAAATTTTTTTTCAAAAATACCGTACCCGATAACATGAAATTGGACTCCCGGGTGATAGAAATCCGTAAATGTTACCATTTTCAATATTATAGCGCCCCTCCCTCACTCAAAGTTTAAAATAAATATTAATGTTAATGGATACCTGGTCATGATAAAATATGCTTAGGTAAAGGGGTAGACCTGGCGAACATGACGGTGTGGTTGAATTTGACTTGGAAATGCTATATAAATAGTACCAGTTTCTTCTACTGAAAAAGTCCACTTGTTTTAAAAGTGACTCAACTAAGAACAAAAAAATAGGCGGGAGTTGCCTTAATTACTAGTTTGATAAAAACTAAAGAAAAAAATATAAGGTAATGTCCAAGATTCATGTCTATGGTAGGAGGATTAAATTATATAAAGGAATAAAGCTCGGAATTAAGTCTACAGAAATCTAAATTTGTTGCTAGTTAATTACAGGTTTGATACAACAAGCAGTCCTGAGCTAGCCACTCCTTCGATTCTATTTTTGATTGGTTGGTTACCTAACAACGACCACCCATCAAACAAGGAAACCAAACAATTAATCTGTAAATAAAAAGAATGGAGAGCATGAAAATTAGTCCAGGACTGCTTGTTGGAACAAAACTTTCAAAAGTAGTTGTCTATCATTGTAGTTAACAACTTTTTAACTACCAACTAGTAGTTGGTAGTTAAAGATTTCAACTAATTCTCCTAACTAGTAGTTGGTAGTTAAGAATACTAACTACTTTTATTGTAGTTGAAAAAAGTAGTTGTACATTTCTAACTACCAACTACTAGTTAATAGTTGCTCCATGCAACTACTTAACTAGTAGTTAGTAGTTAAAAATGAACTTAACTACTGGAATTAGTTAACCAATGCCCAATTCTGATATGGATGAACATTCCCTCCATGTTCCAAGGCAATATCAAGCCGAGAGACCTAGATACCTATAGGACTATGTCCCTTCTGCAATTCTAAGGCGGGAAGAATGTGATGATTTCATAACTTCTTATCTCATTGTAATTATGATTTAATTTAACCTCTTTGATTATCATAATATCTAATGTTACCTTCTATTCATTCTTACAAGATTTCTATTCATTCTTACAAGATGTGTTTACATTTTATGTTAATTAAAGCCTTCAATTCCAAAAAGTGTCTTATTTCACTACTTATCACTGTTTCTTAGCATCTTTAAACATTTTTACAATAATTTAATAACACCTGATGAATATATTAAATAACACCTATAAGAACGATAATATATGAAATCTTAAAATCCTAATTTAGAATATTTTATAGATAAGCCGACTCTCTATATAATATTCAATCATACACTCACTGTAATAATCATACAGTAAATATTGAATCAAATGAAATCTTATGGTAATTAGTTATTTAATTAATAATTTAACAATTAAATTCTTAACAAATTCTGTTCAAATTAAAATTAATATGCATATGAATCAATGACTGTTATTATTTGTTTATAACATAAATTAAAATTTCTTAGTACTAAATAAAAGCATTAATATTACTATGGACTATTAAACCATCAGTCCAGGGTTGACCTTTCTAATTCTATAAATACATCATTTAACATTTCTAAAAAATAATAATAAATACAGGCAAAAAGAAAAGAAGTAGAAAATACTACATACAAATTGCTTCACTCAAAGTAAAAATTGATAATGGTTAACGTATATTACTGTACGTTTTCACATGTAATAATTTACATTTAATATATAATACATATTTAGTAATAGCATTTAATGTAACAACATATGGGAAATAGCTCAAAATCAAAAGGTAGGCTGGAAAAGTGAAAGAGATTTCAACAAATAATTTGCACAGTGTAAATTTGGAGAAAGAATAGGAAAAGAAATCAAGGTAATTAAGATTGATGATGACTTTGACAGAGCCCACTTAAAAAATAAGTGATGAAAATAGTTTGATCCGAATCACATAAAGAAGTAGGGGAAAAAAAAAAAAATAAAAAATGGAAATTGGCCATCAGGAAAGTATAGTCCATAGCATACTATGGTATGGTATAAGCCCATATCATTAGGAGGAATGAAGACAGCTGGATGAAGAGGATTATGGAGTGGACGCCAAGGCAGCACACGAGAGCAAGAGGTACACCTAGCATGAACTGGGACAATTGTGTGAGTGGAGGGACTAATATCTTAACTTGGCAAAAGTAATGAGGGTCTTACCAAATATTATAGATTTGCCGAAGGCTCAAAACCTTATTATCGTTATTCCCCGCAGTCAATTAGGAAACCATCATCTGCTAGTATAAGCTTGTAATAACAGACCATGTTGTACCGAACAACAAACCATATATCCTATAACTGCGAAGAATGGAGAAAAAAGGCAGCTCTAATTGAAATTGGGTTTGCTAATGACTATTATATCCATAAAGTTGTTGGAGAGAAAGTGAGAATATATCAACTCCAAATAGCTGAAACAATTCTTCCACCTCAATGAAGCAAAAGTGATGCCATTCATCATCTCCACAATTCATTAAATGGTTTCAGAGGATACAATTAGTTGTTGCAAAGCACTGGGACTTGTTGATAATATCCTGGAAGAAGGTCAGAAGGCTAAACTACTAGGGACTGCCAGCATTATCAGGACATGTTTATATTTATTTCATAAATAGAGCCTAACTCTTGGACTCACAGAGTCCAGGTAGGTGAAAATTCTCAGGAATGGCTGAGCAAATGCACCTATATAAATATTAATAATTTTATAACTAATAATTGTTTATTTATATATAACTTCCATTCCAAACCATAACGCGTTTATGCTATATCCCTAAATTCCCTGAATATAGGGTTTAATTACTTCCTTTTAGCTACTTTATATATATATATATATATATATATATATATATATATATATATATATAATATGTAAAATAAACAGCAAATATGTAAAAATATATAACCTCCAACTATATATAGATATATAAAAACAAATAAGGGGTCATCCCATGTCAAATCAATACAAAGATTCAGACTTGATGTCTCAGATTTTCATCATTTTTGGTATGCAGCAATTGACAATGGAAAATTATCGAATTTCAGTTATTTAACACAATTCTTTTTGAAGTTGTTAATTTTTAAAGATTTAAATTGTAATGAAAAAAATTCATGTTTTGGCCCCTATAAGCTAGTAACTAATAAATAATAATTTCTTCAAAAGACTGTTACTGCTCTTGAGGTGTACCCCGAACTACATTATAATAAATGAAACAGGTATTGACCACATATTTATTTCAATCATAAAATCTAGTATTCAATGGCTGTGTAAAATCTTAAGAATGAAAAATGACAGGCTAGTCAGGTTATCCTATAATAGGTTATTAGTACTGGACCAGTCACCAGCAAACAAGCCACAATATAATTGGGTTACCCAAGTTAAAAGTATTTTCTCTACAGACTTCATAAACTTATGGCTCAACCAAGACCACAATCTGTTTAAAACAAACCTAAACAAAATAATTTCCTACCACAAATCACTATTAAAAAATATGGACCTCGAAAATATTTCGCTGTCAACTTGCTGCCCATTGTACAGCAACCTCATTCATATATCCGGATCCCCCCAGAACCATCTAACCGCCAACATCCCTTTCCCATTACAACAAACCATCACCCAGATTAGAACTGTCAGTAAATATTCCATGAAGTTTAGTATAAACAATATTACCCATAAAATAGATCCAAACACTCAATGTTTATTATGTAAAACACACGCCAACGAAGACATATACCACTTACTAATCAACTGCCCAACATACATCGATATCAGAGCTCAATATTATCCAGAAATAGCAACATCCAATAGTAAAATAGAACTCCTTCACAATAGACTTTCATCCAATAGTAAATATGGCCTTATAAAACTATACCAACTGCTTAACAACATACTAAAATACCGCTCCGCACTCCTACACCAATAGACAACTAACTGATTACAAACACCATGTATCTTCTCCCCGCACCACAAAATATTCACCCAAAGTGCTATATTTTATTTTTAGTTTAGTGTGCCGCTGTAATTATTTATTAATGTGTTAATATATTTATTTTTGTTAATTTATGTTAATATATTTATTGTAATTTTGTTTGAATACCTCTGCTGCATCTGTTTTATTATTATTATTTCTTTTTTTTTACATGCTCTCAATGGTTTATTGATATATAATATATTACAATATGTTCTACAATTATCATAAGTTATATTATGGATCACTAGATTATAGATATCTATGGTATAACCACTACTAAAAAATATTGTGCATGGCCATTGCTCCTGCTATAAGGAGAATGCCTTTATAAGCAATAAATAAATAAATAATAAATAATAATAATAGGAGTTGGAAGAGAGTAATGGCGAGATTTTAAAAACAAAAAGTTCCACTAATTACCATTTATGAACCTTATTTTTGATTTTTTACTCAATTTACCTGAGGTGGTTTCTGGGTACATTTTGTATCTCCTTGTAAACCATGTGGAGCCTGACCAAGTCGGACTGAGTGTCTGTCTTAATACTCCACCCTTGCTTGTCACGATCATAGCATTGTGTAATACCTTGCGCTATGGCACCCAATGAGTTTGATGCTGATAGCTGTTGGTGGACAACATTTGCAATAACTTCACTTAAGGTATTAGCTAAAATCATTTCTAAGTGAACTCTGATTGCTCCCTGAAAAGCAAAAATGAATAGCAGAAAGTTAGTCGTTTTATGATTCTAACAAAAGGTTTATTAATTATTGGTATAATACTAATAATTGGTATGTGCTATGAACTTACTTTGTAAATCAGATCAGCGACTCTGGTTCTGGGATGCCATCCATAGCTTTTTCCATCTGAATCAGAAACATCATCCACCACACCGGAATCAATTCTGCAGTCCCCATCTCCAAGAACAACACTGAATCTAACACGGCATTGGTGGTCAAAGCCAGTGCAACGATTCAAGTAGAATGACAATCTACCTTCTGTTGTACCTTAGAATAAAATAATAGCTTCAATCTAAATTAATGAAATTGTAACTATAATAACCACATCTTCTTAATGAAATACTTATATTATGGTACTTAGTATTTTAAATTTATCAGTTGCTTATTTTTTTTTCAAACATTGTGATGAATTATTAATTATTTTATTCATTAAAATTTAAAACAGTATATTGGTTATATCATTGATATCCTATATTATAGAGGACATTCAAATGAATCAAAAAATTTGATGCTCGTTTATATCATGCATTTAGTAATCAAATTGAACATATTTAACTATAATATACAAAATCATGCATTGACAGACACGCACACGCAAACAGCAGCTCAGAAAACTATGTATAGATTCGCACACACCCTAGTTCCCATTTCATAGCTGAGCGCTGGCAGTCTAGAGCCGACCCACTATAGCCGACTATAATTCCGTTCCTGGTTCGTTCTCTGTCCGTTCTTTGTTTCCTAAAGTCTCACCATATAATAATAAAACCGGTCCTGTTTGTAAATAATGAAAGTCTCATGTATTTGGATCTTAATTTATAATTGACTTTCAGCTATAAAAGTGTTTATTTACTTGCAATATTTGTGGCCGAAAAATGTCATCAACTATTGTATTATAGAATTAGAAGTTATATCTACTGTTTTTTGATCAATGAGATAATATTATCTAGACAACAAGAAAACATGGAAAATGAGAAGAGCGTGGGTGCATACAAATTTATTGCAAAAGGAAAAACTAAACTTTCTATCATTATTTAAATATAAAGATTTTTAAAAAATACTATAAAATAAATAGGGGAAGGTTTGAAATGATTATAAAGAATGTCGCCCAGTAATAGAATTTTAAAAAACAAATCAAGATCCAATCAAGAAAAATTAATTGTATGTTTGAGATTCTTACATGTTAAAATTCATAATATTATTGCATCATTTATACGACTTTAGGCTTGTTGTTATTGCGATGCTGCTGTTGTTATTTCATGTTATTAATATTTAACCTATATTTTGATATATGCTATTAATATTTTAATAGTTAATATTATTAGTATTTCATTTTATTAAGTTACCCTACTTGGTGATGAGGAGAAACGTAAAAAAGGACTTAAAAATAAAATATGTCGATTCCTCAACAATAAGTACTTTTACTTTTAATGCTGACATTTTTTCCCATAATTATAACTATTAAAAAAAATTAAATAATTAAATTTATTGATTAATCTGGGTGTTGCTTCTATAAAGAAAGACTAGCCTCAACCCAAAGAAAGGCTTTTGCAATTGTATGATATATATATAATCGATAACAATATGATATATAATCGAACGGGTCCAACAATCGACAGATAAAGAACTTAACCGCACAAAAAATTTAAAATTTTTTTTTATTGTTAACAAAACACAGTTACATGTGCTACTACTACACTAATAGCTATCATATTGATAAGTCCAATGATGGCTATTAACTAACTTATGGTTCTAACAGGCAGGTATATATATATATATATATATATATGGGCGTAGGAGTGATGAACCTTCCCCGTGTATCTCATCGAGAATCGTGGTGTGGTTTTCCAGGATGTCAGTAACCGCCCGGAGGTTTGGTTCAGGGACGGTATGCTTCAAGGAAAGAAATATAGGTCCTCGGGACCTGCTGACTTTGAGCTACCATAATCCTTGGACCTAGACCAGTTTGTCACTGTCCTTGAACCTGAGAGAGCTGACGCCATCGGTGGGAAGGACACTGCCAAATTGGCCCCAATGGGATTGGTTATGGAGCTATGGGCAGTCTGCCGCTATTCCATGGTGACCATGGCTTGCAGCAACGTGAGGTTTGGGCTACCCCCTCCAGGCTGTCTGTACTCCCACAAGCAAAACAAATGTCTGTAAGAAGACCACACTGAGCGGCCAAAGGTCTCAGTAGGCCTAATGAGCCAACAGAAAAAAAAAAATAAAAAAAAAATATATATATATATATATATATATATATATATATATATATATATATATATATATATATAATATACATAGGATCGTAGGAGGGTGAAAATGCTGACTCAGCTATGTAGGGTTATGTAATATAACCTCTTCTCTTATCAAGAGGCGAAACTTCGGAGAGCATTATTAGTTAGACATAGTCCAAGGATTACAAATTTGAGGCAGCGAGATGTCTTTCAGTCTTTGTTTAGATGGCTTATGCCTTGAGGTACATTTAAAATGGTTAAGGACAAGAATTGAGATATGTTATTCAAAAAGATACGAGACAGCAATACTAAGAATATACAAATAATAATCATTTTCTACAAAGGATGTATGAACTAAATCTTCTAACAAAACAGTCAGATCTGGTGGTAATTCGAGCACACCAAAGGACATATTTAATGGTAAAGGGTTGCTAATAGTATTTTCTAATCTAATAATCTTTGAATCAATGACTAGAGTATTGGGCATTGTAATAATGTTTCATTCTGCTCTAATTTAATCAAGGCAGTTAATGGTAAAAATACGGGGTGTGAAGCCTTATTTACTAATGTTGCATAGCTAGTATTAAAACTAACATAATAATCTATATCATCAATATACCTAATAAAGGTGTTTGTCCTAATATTAGATGTAATGCAATATTTAAAATTATTTTTAAGCAAATTATGAATACTATTATCATTAATTTCTTAGCATATATACAGTAATAGGAGGTATTAACATATGTACAATTTCCAGTAAGAGTTTTATCCTTATCTAATAATATAAGTTTGTGGGGGGGTTAGTGTTGTTACAAAAGCTTTATTGTGTAATACAGGAATTGGAAGAAGAATGTATTTTCTTCCAAGAAGAATGTATATGTGTACTATAAATTTTTGTTTTCAATAGGATAGATATAATTAATAATGGAATAAGTTAATTTAGATGAGTAGTTATTGTAGCCGAACCTAATATATTAATTAGTTTCGAGTATCAATTTTTTGTACTACAGAATTTCTTGCTCGACATTTTGTTTAATGTTCCCTGTCCGAGCCATACATGTTTCCCGTAACCCATTTTATTGCTGTGTAGAGACCATTTATAATTCCTATTTTTGTCTTTTAGTTTGAGGAATACTAATAAGGGATTACATTTTGAATTTTACGAATTGTAGTTGCCTATCAACGATATCAAAAAATGAGCAGGTTTTAAAAGATTTCAGATGTTGTTCTGCTATGATTAGTTCTTTTAAATAAGTGAACTTAATATAATGAATTAAAATATGATATTTATCTAATGTAAATGCTGGTGGCATTTTTATATGCGTTTTTCCTGGAGTATTAATTAAATCGGTTATTCCATATGTTGATATTTTATGACACATCCATATAAGAAGTATAAGTTCCTGTGCCTTCATTATCTGAAACAGATGGTGTGTGAGGCTTTACTTTAGTTTTGTAACCTGGTATATTATCAATATGTATTATAATGTGACAAGTCAGAAAAAATGACCGTTTTATAGGTAAAAATTAAAATTTATTTTTCTTCTAGTTACAAGGTTTTTAATAATCAATATATAAACGATTCTGCTCCATGGTTTAACGCCATCTGGAAGCCAGCTGTAGGTGGTACCATTGATTGATACTTGATGGTACCACTCTTTGGGTTTTGAATCGAAGAACTCACAAACCTCATTTTCAACTTCATTTAAGTTGTTCAATGTTTTTTGCAGGAAAGAAATAAGCCATTGATCTGAACAGGTGGTAGTCTGATGGTGCTAGATCTGGACTATATGCTGGGTGAGGGAGAAACTCGATTCCATTCCATTCAGCTAGTTTTTCTTTTGTAAGGCGAGAGGTGTTGGGTCTTGCAATCATGTTGAAACAAAACTTGCTTCCTGTTGACTTTTAATGTTTGTAGAAAAAAAAAAAACAAATTGAAATAAAACACTATATTGAAAACTCAAAGTAATAAAAAAATAATACTGAAACAACACTAAAGGGTATCTTCAAGCTTGTAAAAATAAAAAAATAAAAAAGTCACTTTGAAAACAAATAAAAGGTTTTTAACTTGTCCACACAACCAAAAAGTATCACAACAAAACAACAACATCCACCACTTGCTTTAAAACTGTAACGAGGTAATGTTAGGTTACCCTAATTAATGCCTTGCATATCATTATATAATGTGCAATTACTATATCAGGGCAACACTGGTTAGGGTAACCTCCAACTATGGCCGGGCAATACTGCTTGGGGTAACCTCCTCTTTGTTGACATGAGGTTATGTTGATTGGTGCTGTTACATCACTTCCCCCCAATGACGCCGTCACAGAAGCGCACAGGAAGTCAGATGAGGCGTCCTCGTCGAGTCCTGCAGTCTGCTGTAGGCTGGTCGGCTTCTGTGGCGGGGGCATTTTTAGAAGTCTTGTCCCGAATTGTTGGTAGAGTCGGCATATGTGTTGTTGGCAAGGAAGTTGTGTCCTCCAAAATGTAGGCTGGCTTCAGTCGGTCGGTGCTGACGGTCTTCTGTTCGGAGCCTAACCTGATAATAAAAGTTTTCTCTACTCTTTCAATAATTGGATGTGGTCCGGAGTAGGGTGGAGTCAGCGGCTTCCTGACTGCATCGTCCCGCAAAAAGACGTGGGAGCAGGCCTTGAGGTTTTTCGGGATGAACGTTGATGCTTGACTTGGCATGAGTGGGGCAGGCTGAAGGCGCTTGAATTTCTCTTGTAGCCTGCAGAACCCTTCTTGTTCGTCGGGTTGAGAGGTAGTCTCCAAATGTTCACCGGGAAGACGCAATGGTTGACTGTAAGTCAGCTCAGCCACGCTTCTAGAATTATCATCGCGGACTGCGACCCTCAAGCAAAGCAGAACTGTGGGTAACAGCTCCGTTCAGGAGCTTGAGTGGATGAGGTGTGCGGTGAGGACAGTCTTCAGGGTGCGGTGCAACCTTTCGATAATCCCATTAGGTTGCGGATGATATTCAGTCGTCCGACAACGGCGTGAACCCAGTAAGTTCAGTAATTTGGTGAAAAGCTCTCTCTCGAATTGACGTCCTTGGTCTGTAGTGATCTGAGCCGGAACACCAAATCTGCAGATCCACGTTCTGTAGAGGGCGGAGGCGACTGTTGTTGCGGAGATGTCCTCTAGAGGTTCTGCTTCTGGCCAACGAGAGTATCGGTCCGCCATGGTGAGACAATATTTCTTCCCATCCGATGGTGGTAGAGGTCCGCTTATGTCGACGTGGATATGTTTGAATCGAACTGTTGGGGCGAAGACACCTGGGGGTGTTATGGTGTGCCGTAGAATCTTGGAGCCCTGACAAGAAATTCAGTTCCTAGCAAATAGACGACGAATCCCGCGAACACCAGGGTGGCTGAGGCTGTGAAGTTTCTTAAAAACTTCCTGGCGAATGGAGGGAGGTACATATGGTCGGGCCTTCGGCGTTGTGAAATCGCAAAGGAGTGGCTTGTCCAATTGCGGCAGTTCGATCAGCTTCATCTGCAAATTAGAGTTCCGAAGCATTTCTGGAATCAAGGAGTCTTCTTGCTGTGCTTGAACAATGTTCTCCATGTCATCCGGGCTCCTAGTTTCCACCAACCGTGAAAGTGGATCGGTCACCTTGTTTTCTTCTCCTGAGACATGGCGAATGCCGGTAGTGAACTGGCTAATGAAGTTAACATAACGAATTCGTAGAGGTGTTGCTGTCTCAGGCTTTTGGTAAAAGGCATATACCAACGGCTTGTGGCGCGTCAGTATGCTGAATACATGGCCTTCGATACTCGGTCTGAAATGCTTGACGGAGTTTTCCGTTGCGCTGATGTGAGAGCTCTTGAGAAAAATCCCTAGGGTCTCCTGTGTTCTCCCTCGCGCTGCTAAAGAACGGCTCCAATCGCAGTGTTGGATGCATCGGTAGCCAGCATCTGACGATGGTGTGTGTGACAGCGTCTTTGATTTCTCGCTGGCATTGAACGAAGGCTTCCTCTGCTTCGGGAGTCTATTGAACGGGAGTGCTGTCGTTCTTCTTGCTATTCCCGACGAGTGTATGAAGAACACGCTGAACATCCGCTGCTCTAGGGAGGTACCTTCTGTAGAAGTGTATCATCCCTAAAAAGCGTCGAATGTGACCTTTGGAAGTAGGAAGAGGGTACTCAGCGATTTGGTCTACCTTGCTCGGGAGTGGTTTGGTCCCCTGTGAGTTTACTAGAAACCCTAAAAATTTCTGGATTTCAGGCTTAGCAAACACTGAATTGAGCGGGTTGATGGTTAGTCCGTGCTACTATGGCGAAGCGTATTGCGGGCTGGTCCCTACAGTCTGATACGAGCCCGACCACAGGGTCATAGCCTTTAGTGTGGGACAGGAGGAAGGCATTCCCCAGCACATCGAGAGGGGATTTGTGACCCGAACGGCGGACTGTAGAGCTTTCTCCAGTGAATTGGAGGGGGTGGTGGCGCCTATGGAAGGTGAGTGGAGTGGGGTGGCGCCTATGGAAGGTGAGTCAGATATTGACCGCAGAGTGGAAATGCTGACGGGCGCCATCACGCAGGCAGCAGACATGACCCTCCAGCGCCGAAGGGCTAGAGAACGTCCCGTACAGGATGGCGCTGGGAAAGGTGAAGCCGCTACAGATGTTGGCGGCTAACACAACAGGAACTTCCCAAGCAACCACCCTCGAGCCGCCAAGCTATATATTGAATATACTTACCCCAGGGATTAGTCCCAGGATAACGATGAGGATGAGGTAGTGCCCACCATGGGATATTTGGGACCTGCGTCTGGCCGTGGATAGGCAGAGGACTGGCAGGGCTCCGGGACTTGATGCTACAATCCTCAAGAAGAGCACCCCATATATAGAGGAAGAACTACTAGACATATTTAACTAATGCCTGGATAAGGGGTGCTTCCCAAGCAAGTGGAGGATTGCAGACCTGAGATTGCTCTACAAGGGAAGGGGCAAGGACAAGGAGAGTCCTAAGGCCTATCGACCAATTTGCATCCTTCCATGATGAGTAAGGTCCTGGAGCATCTGATAGTGACAAGAATGAGACTAGTCCTCGATGAAGCTAGCTATCCACGGCAGTTCGGCTCGACCCGTGGCAAGGGAACTGGAGATGCGCTGTTGAGGATGCGTAGGGATGTTGAGGAGAGGGCGGAGAGATACGTGATGTTGATCTTGTTCCACATATCCTTCGCCTTCGATAGCGTCTGGTGGCCCTCCTTACTCCAGCGGTTGCAAGAGTTCGACCCCCAGCAACCTGCACTGCATCGTGAGTAGCTACGTCAGTAGAAGGGGCGTCAAGATTAGGGGTTGCTACTACGAGGTAGAGGGAGAAATTGAGAGGGGCTGTCCACAGGGCTCGGTACTTGGCCCGACCCTGTGGAAGCCAGTATTCGCCAAGTTGCTGGGGGAGCTAGAAGATGGAAGCAGAGAGGTGTGTTCGAGCCGTATCACTCACACATACATATATATATCGCCATATTTATTTCATTTCATATATCATGTACATATATATTACATTATTTTGTATTCCATTTCATGGTTTTAGAGTTTTGTGATTGGATATGTCGATTTTCATCCTACACTTTTCTTCTTCGTACGGTGGTCCGAACGCTCAGATTTACTCGACCGGTTTCGGTATCTACACCGTCTGACAGGGCAATAAGTGTCTCGGAACTCAAACAAGCTCGCAAGTGCTGCGTCAAGGTCACTCCAGCTGATCACCTACCTGTGGCCACACTCTCCAAAGGCGGACCTGTTCCCATAGCCATAGCCAACTTAAGCCCATTTGTTTATGAGGATGGAATCGTCAGGGTGGGCGGAAGGATAGAGAACGCTCCTATCTCTTACAATGCCAAGCACCCCATGTTGTTACCAAAACAATCCCACTTGGCTACAATCATGGTCGATTACATCCATCAAAAGCACATTCATGCGGGACCCACTCTCACTGCAACAATTCTAACGAGTTCTGGTTACAAGGCATTATGAAATTCGTATCATCCGCTGCATACACTGTCGCCTCTCGAAGGCAAAATTAGCGCAACCCTTCATGGCCGCGCTACACAAAGAACGCTTCTCGTGCTTCCGACCATTTTCACAAGTCGGAGTAGATTATGCTGGCCCCTTTCATATAAAGGGGTCCAAGCGCTTGGAAAGGCATATCTTTGCCTTTTTATCTGCTTCACCACCAAGGCCATACATCTGGAGGCAGTGTCAGACATGACAACTACCGCATTTTTGGCAGCATTAGACAGATTTTGTGCTAGGCGAGGTCTACCTGCATATGGTCTGACCACGGATCAAACTTTATAGGGGCGTCCCGATTCATGAAAGACTTGCACCTCTTCCTCACTAAGGAGGAACTCCACATAGCTGAGAATTCAGCTGAAAAAGGCATTCGGTGGAAATTCGTCCTTCCCAGGGCTCCCCTTGGAGGACTGTGGGAAGCAGCCGTCAAGTCAGTGAAGAGTCTACTACTCAAGATCATGGGAGAGCAACAATTTACCTTGGAACAGCTTACCACAATCTTCACAAGGATCGAAGGGTTTTTAAATTCACGCCCTCTTTGTCCACTGAATGAGGATCCGCAAAACAATGATGTGTTAACCCCTGGATATTTCTTGGTAGGAGGACCTTTGACCGGACTCCCTGAAGTAGACGCCGACAAGTATGTTCCGACCACCAACCGTTGGCTAGCTACTCAGGCTCAAATCAGCGCTATTTGGAGGAGATGGCAAAGTGAGTATCTACACCGCCTTCAGCAAAAAGTCAAATGGTCCAACAAATTCCCCAACGTTCTTTCTCTCGACGATATGAAGTGGGCTCGCCCAAGGACTGCTATATGGCCTGCATATTCCTTCTTCTACCATCTTTAGATATTCTTCTCTGGCTGCATTGTATCGACTTGGTGTTAGGCGCCTAGCTTTAGAAGTGAATGGTGCACCCTTCGTCTCGATATAATGCTTGATGGGATGCTTCGGGTCCTGTAGCACAGCCGATGGGCGGGTGTTAGCCGGATATTTATGAAGGAATTCGTAGTACCATTTGCCGCAGGGTATTGAGTGCACGGAAGGTGTTGCATTGTGATTGAGGTTGCCCTTTGATGTAAGACCGGTTCCTGCATCCACAAGCTTTCAACCCTTAAGACCGACCAGGATGTGGTAATGAAAGAGGAAGTCTGCTCCGATGATCAGATTGCTGACATCTACTAAGATGAAAGACCAACGAAGCGGGCGTCGGAGTCCGACGCTCAGGATCTTCTTTACTTCTCCATATGTCTTGATGGGCGTGCCGTTGGATGCCTAATAGTGTAAAGTTGGTGAGGTATTTGCACTCTCGTCACCGTGCTGGGAACACCGATATTGACGCTCTAGTGTCGACCAAATATCTCTCTCCGCTTGCCTTATCTCAGACGAATAATCGGCGGTGGTGGATGTCAGCGACAGAGTCCGCCTTCTCAGTCACCGAAGTTAGTTTCCCTGCTGCGTTAGGCTGGGCTTCTAACTGCAGAGTTGCTGACATTTGCGAGCCTTCTCCTGGAAGCTTGGTGGTAGTAGCACAATTTTCGTCCTTTGCTCCGTGAGCGGCTACGTTGCTGATCTCTTGATCTATTTCCTCGGCTGCGATACCCCTGACTATTGAGTTATCTGATTTCTAGGATCAGTTTTCGGATCATTTCCTGGAGGTGTGAAATAGAAGAAGAGGAATGTGGTTGTGTGGGGTCAAGGTTCACCTGGCTGACACTGGGCTCGTAGACTTCGGTGATGCAGTCCGCTATCTCCGCCGGCTACTCCAATTCTCAGCGGTTGCCGTCAGTTTGGCCTGCATTCTTTCCGGGAGGGCTTTGAGCCGCATATTTTTCATTAATTTGTTTGAGACGGAACTCCGTGCGAGCCTTTTGAGCTCGTTTAAGAAATGGGATGGCCGTTATCCGTGCACAAGGTGTCTATCCTCTGATTTTCAGATTCGGCATAAATGGAAATAAGCCGGCCTTTATGAGTCACGTATGGTTTTGCCGGCTGGTAGTTTACTATGTCGGAGACCTGTCTCGAAATTTGAAATTCTAAGTTCGCCACTGCTATTTGAAATTAAATTCGCGAACTTTTTGAGGCAGCAAAAACGGCCTCAGCCTGACAAAGACAGAGTTCCGGGTCAGCTCTCCAGAACGATGGCCTAATCCTAATACTAGCACCAGGGCCACTCCCGCTGACCTCACTCTCTTCTATAGGCTTCCTTTCCTTGTGATCCATTTCATTCGTTACCGTCAGATCACGTCGGGGTCACCGCTTTAATGTTTGTAGGAAAAATAAAAAAACAAATTGAAATAAAACTCAAAGAAATAAAAAATAATACTGAAACAAAATTAAAGGGTACAAAAAGCAAAATTAAAGGGTACAAAAAGCAAATCGCTGTAAAAAACAACCAAGCAGTAAAAAAAAACTCAACTTTTGATGAAATTAGGTCCCTTAAAAAAAGAAATAAGCAATAATGAATTGTAAAGTACTGAGAACTTTGAAGTTTTGCATTACAGATACATTATAGCTTATGGAGATATACCTACATAGGCATAAACATACGGAAAAGTGTGACGTTTACATATTATCGAAACACGTCTATTTCTAATTTAAGTAAGTTCGTAAGTGAAAGTTGTGTGTTGCGCGCATTGCACCAGATTTTTTATTAATGGGAAGAGCTTGAGTTAATTGTTTAGCTGAATCTGCATACTTATGTATGAAATTTCGATAATAGCCCGTCATGCCAAGGAATTGTTATACTCCTTTGTGTGTTGTGGGCAAAGGGAATTTTTCAATTGCTTCGATTTTTTCCGGATTAGTTTTCAGACCGTCTTTAGTTACTATATAGCCTAGAAATGAAAGTTCCATTTTTAAGAACTCAGTTTTATCCAGTTGAACAGTGAGTGATTGTTGACTCAGTCTTTTTAATGCTGCTTCTAGGTGTAACAGATGTTTCATGTTTTTAGAAAAAATTAAAATGTCTTCCATATTGACTAAACAATTCAATTAAGGAGTATTACTTAGTATCATATTCATGCCCCTCTGCATTCATTCATGTCCTGGTGCATTACAAAGATGGAACGGCATTGGAAGGAATTCGTAGTGACCAGAAGAGAAAGCGTTTTTTTTCCCCTATAGAATCTTTGTCAATTTCGATTTTATGGAAACCAGATGCTAAGTAATGGGTAGGAAATATTTGAGCTAGGGCTTCCCTAGATTGAAAGTAGGTTCGATGCTTGGTAATGGGAATTCATCCGGAATGGTATCTTAATTTAATTTTAATTTTCTATAAATTATTACCATTATATTTAAATAATTTATTTTTTGAAGAGAAAAGATTTGGCTCCGCCGGGAGTCGAACCCGGGTCTCCTGCGTTACATGCGAGGATGCTAACCGCTACACCACAGAGCTCGGCTCAAGGCAGAGCAAATCCTTCCTCTTCACTGATACCTACTCACCCCTATCTCACAAGTTTTGCGAGTAGTAGCGGGAGGTGGACAAATTTTGTCCAATTTATGGTATTTTATTGACTTAAGTCAATTTTTTAAATTATTTTAATTAATCTAATCTTAATTTGTGGCTGACCACCATTTTTAAATTATTTTTAAATAATTTATTTTTTGAAGAGAAAAGATTTGGCTCCGCCGGGAGTCGAACCCGGGTCTCCTGCGTTACATGCGAGGATGCTAACCGCTACACCACAGAGCTCGGCTCAAGGCAGAGCAAATCCTTCCTCTTCACTGATACCTACTCACCCCTATCTCACAAGTTTTGCGAGTAGTAGCGGGAGGTGGACAAATTTTGTCCAATTTATGGTTAAAAATGGTGGTCAGCCACAAATTAAGATTAGATTAATTAAAATAATTTAAAAAATTGACTTAAGTCAATAAAATACCATAAATTGGACAAAATTTGTCCACCTCCCGCTACTACTCGCAAAACTTGTGAGATAGGGGTGAGTAGGTATCAGTGAAGAGGAAGGATTTGCTCTGCCTTGAGCCGAGCTCTGTGGTGTAGCGGTTAGCATCCTCGCATGTAACGCAGGAGACCCGGGTTCGACTCCCGGCGGAGCCAAATCTTTTCTCTTCAAAAAATAAATTATTTAAAAATAATTTAAAAATGGTGGTCAGCCACAAATTAAGATTAGATTAATTAAAATAATTTAAAAAATTGACTTAAGTCAATAAAATACCATAAATTGGACAAAATTTGTCCACCTCCCGCTACTACTCGCAAAACTTGTGAGATAGGGGTGAGTAGGTATCAGTGAAGAGGAAGGATTTGCTCTGCCTTGAGCCGAGCTCTGTGGTGTAGCGGTTAGCATCCTCGCATGTAACGCAGGAGACCCGGGTTCGACTCCCGGCGGAGCCAAATCTTTTCTCTTCAAAAAATAAATTATTTAAAAATAATTTAAAAATGGTGGTCAGCCACAAATTAAGATTAGATTAATTATTACCATTATAATTTTTCTTTTGCCACTGGCGTCTTGTATTTTTGGTACCACCTGCTTAGAATATTGTTAGAATTTAATAATATTTTTATTTCCTGTGAAATATCCAATTAAATTGGTGAGAGTATCTATAGTTCCTACTGTAAATCGGTTTGCTTATTTTTAGAAGAATAAAAGTTAAAATTTTAAGGTTTTGTTGGAATATTAATAAACTATAATCCTTCCCCCGTCATGTGCACTAATTTTATTTCTGTTTTTACGATAATAACGCGAATATACGAGATGAAACATGACAATAAGAAAATCATCATTTTTATATTTAAGGTTAGTGTTCCTATATATCTGTTTACTAAACCTAACAGTATGTTTAGAGTATACCCAGGCACTACTAATGAATCATAATACACCAGAAACATAGTTTAAAAAAATATATGCAATAGTTACGACGATTTAAACAATAATAAACTATTTGGTACAATATAATAAATCGCCGAAAAAATAATTAATAAAGGTTTGAACTGTTTTAAACATTTTTCAGATCTTGCCCCATCCTTACACTAATCTTTTAAGTGAAAATTTACCACGCGCGAACGCTGAACTGAAGAGAGAATTTGGTTATTTAATACAACTTCTTAGCATATTTGGGCTTTTATCAACTCAAAATCTTAACAAAATTATTAAAAGATTATTTTTAATATTATTTATTATATTTTTGATATTATTTAATTAAGAACTTTAAATCAGCAAACCACAATAATTTAATCAACAAAGAGTCGCAATAAAATAGCATAGAATATAAACAAATTGTTTAAACGTTTTTAATTTTGTTCAGTTATATTGTAATATTAGTAATTTAATTAATTAATTAATTAATATTTATTTAATTGATTAAGTAATTAATTAGTAAGTTGAAATATTTCACTGTCTTATAAACGTAATGTTTAATTGTTAAGGAGAATATTTCACTGTCTTTAATTTACATTAAATTATAATGTTTGTCAGTAGTTGCTTAGTTAAAGAAGGGAGTTTGGAATTGACTGAAGTTAGAGGTTTATGGTCACATATATAATTTTGTTTACCTGTTTATTACGTTCTTTCAAATAAATTCAAATGTAGTTATTGTACGAGCTGGTATTCATGGCTATGAAAACAAACAACGACCTTTTCTTTTCTTTAAAAGGTAGATTATACTAATTACGACCTGGCTTCGGAATAATGATAAAAAAATAAATCACCAAATTTTTCGGACTTATAGAGAAGCCGCATTCCAGAAAAACACCAAGAATCGATAATAACAGTTTGCTAATAATAATAATAATTTGATATTTAACTCTGATCTCATTTTATCAACTTTCCAACCCTACAGGATAATGCGAACAAGTTTTTTTTATTAACAACAGTTAGGTTTTTGAGGATTTTCTATTAGGATTTACTATCAGGTGCCAGTGATTATATGTTAGTAGATAGTTATCCGCCTTGGCGAGGCGCACAGTGGGAATAAGGTGGAAATAATTCTTATTATTTTAAAATGACTTATTTCATTTTAATTATTCTCAACGATTAAATTTAGGCATGAATTAAAAAAAACAAAAGTCAACACAATGTTTAATTCAAAGGATTCATTAATGAACATACTTTCAGAATCGCCTTTCGTAGCCTGGTATAATTTTTTTTCCAAAACAAAATACACTTTGGCGCTATTGTAATAAGATGTGAAAATGTAATAGATGTGAACTGACTTAGCATCGTGACAGATTTTTGATGTTACATCTTTTTGTATTCTTTCGGTATTTGTTTCAAGGAATTTGTGGTTTTCGAAAGACTCAGGTGGACTGTTGATTTCATGAAACCGGCATGATTTTTTTTTTATTATTTTCATCTATTCCTTGTACCTAAAAACAAAATAAAAAATAAAACGTTTTTGGAAAACGTTTTGCCATTGGCTTTTAATTCTCGAACTTATGGCCGTTTTACTATACCTTCGGAGATTTAAGTAATGGAATCTAATGAAATTGGATCAATGTATTATTAAAATTTTTATTTGCTCTTCCGTACTGTTCCCGAATAAGACAAATATAGGGTTTCAACAATGATAGATTTACACCTTTAAAAAAACCGTAAACCTTTATTAACAGGTATTAGCAATTCATAATGAATAATTCGTTTCTACATATTTTCGCCGAAGAATTTGAGAGGAGGTTATGCTATTATTATTATTATTTTTTGAAAGTTAACAACGTGATGGAGAGAAGATTCGAAGTTTAGGTCAAAGCAGACACGCTGAAGGCGGTAGGCAATGATAAAGAGAATGGAGAAGGAGCTGGATGAAATCTGTACAAATAAGTACTCCATATGCGGGACATCGGGAGGGAGATTCAAGCATGATTTCGATTCTCTGACCATCATGGTTGAGGAGCATATAATTAGGGATTGAAACGGGGGAGGTAGGGTTATCGGATTGGAGGCAAGTTTCGGAAAGATAGATGTTACACTATAAACATTTTGTAAGAAATAATCACGAAATTCGTATACCCGGAGCAGGTCCTCAGGACGCTAGTTATGGATGAGAGTGGAAAATTTGAGCGGTTTTGAGGAATAGAACGATATTAGAGGAAGTAAAATTTTTGACAGGCTGAATTTTAAATATACCTACACTGTTTAGAAAAAGGTAAGTAATTACATTTTTTTTCGTTGTTTACGGGGCTGTTTGCGGTAATAACATTAATGATAATTTGTGAATTCAAACAAAAGATATAATACAAAAAATAACATATAGTTTTGAAAAAGAAAAAATATTTCCCAATGTTTGAGATCAATCAGGGATTTCGAAACAAGTCTAAACTTGTCTTTGAGAAAATAAATTCCAGCAAAGATATACTTGATATTAATTTCGATGATGATATTAATTAGGTCATTTCGTCGGCACCGAACTCTTCTCTAGAAAAGCACAGACCGGTCGCCTTCTTTTGCCTTGCCAGCCCTTACAGGTGTCTATTCCCTGCTCACACCTCTTCACTAATACATATCTTTTCGTCGCTTTCAAGATATATTATTACTGATCAAGTATTCTTTTATATGAAGTAGGTTTTTTCATCATAGAATGGATCTGATAGGGCTTAAACGGCTAAGGGAAAAAACTTCCTATAAAGTACTTCAATTTTGTTTATTTGGAGTAAATAAGTGTCCCCTAGTAACAAGAAATGACTAAATATAAAATAAAAAAGGATTTCATAATCAAATAAAAGAGAGGAAAAATATATATGATGTGGCGGATGTGGGGATGTTCGGTGGAAATTCCTAGGAAGTTTCTCCCGGCTAAGTCCGTTGGATTCGCTGTCTAACAATGAAAGCGGCCCACTAGGCTAGATGAAGAGTGTGACGTAGGTTTGAACACCTTCCTCTCAGATGTTTTAGTTCACAAAAATTCATGGATCTCCCTAAGGTTATCCAGAAGTAAACTAGTCCCCCGTTCGGCCCTCCGGGTGGGGACTACTATAGGGGATCCATAGTGCAAGTTGTAAAATATAGATTTAAGTATTCAGAAGTGGAACGTGAGGAGTTTGTATACAGCGGGTGCGTTATATGAATGAATTCATGGGGTATAGCTTAGATATCGTGGCGCCGCAAGATGTCACTTTGTGGTACGGAGGGAGCGGAAACTATTGTTTAGGCAACGGATTTCTGATTAGAAATAAGTTACTTTCCGCGTTGAGAGACATTGGATTTTACTGAGATAGGTTATGGGTGGCTATATTTCAATGGCGGTGGATTAAAATCGCATTGATAAACGCACACTCACCCCCCTCCCCCCATGATAGTGAAGATTAAGTTAAATGCAAATTTTATGATAATCTAGAATCGGTTTATGATAAACTACCTCGAAGCTACATGAAAATATTCTGGGAGACGCAAACGCAAATGTAGGGAGGGAACAAGTATACTATCCTTCGATCGGTAAGGAAAGTTTACATGAATATTGCAATGATAACGGAATAAGACTACTAAATTTAGCCATCTGGAAAAACTTAATGATGAAAAGTACCACGTTTAAACATTAAGATATACATATATAAATATACTTGGACGTCACCGGATTCCTATACCCGGAATTAAATCGATCACGTTTTGGTTCAACATAGGTGGTAAAATAGCATAATGAATATTAGATTATATCGTGGGGCCGAATACGGGTCGGTTCATGAACTATTAGTCGTGAAAATTCGACAGAGACTTAAAATAAAAAAGAAAAATTAGGTTAGTTTCTATTGCGATAATTTTAATTAGGAGAAATTAAAAATTTCGACAATTAGATAACAATTCGAGATAGTAGTCAAAAATAGGTTTGAGGCTTTAGAATCTTCTGACGAGGATAACAAAGACATTGACAAGTTATGGGAAGGTAACAGGAATAATATTAAAGAGGTCGGTAAGTTGTGTCTTGGAAAAGCAAAGGATTTGGCCAAACACCAGTCCTCTTCATTCGGTTCTCGTCCAGAATCTCATCCTACCAACTAAACAATAGTCCAAGAATTTCTTTCTTCACCAATTTCTTGATCCTGAATCCTAAGAATCACTCACTTTCCCAAATGGGAAAACATTCCGCCATTAACCTTTTCCTAAAACAGCCTTTCAACAATATGACAACCTAGGGACCAATTTGCCTGCTTCCATTCTTATAAAAAAAACTTTGAAAATATCCTATAAAACAAATTAATGGAGAATTAAAATCAACCCCGAAAAATCCCCTCAAATCGCTTTTACTATTCGTCGTAAACCTAAGGCCTCCTGCTCGACAGTATCCTTCAATAACACCCCACTTATCCCTATCGACCAGATCCGTTACCTGGGACTTCACCTGGACAAACGCCTTACTTGGAATCCTCGTCGCTTCCGACTACTTCAACACATACTTGACAAACGTTCAAAACTCCCAATCAATTACAAAAGGCTAATAAATTAGCCTTATTATATAAATATAATAATAATAGTAATTGTGAGAAAAATACTTAATATTCGCAAATTAAGAAGAGAAAGATTTGTTCGGCATAGGCCATATGTTTTGAACATACGTTCTATTAATTGTACATTCAGTATTATTGGAATTGTTAAACTGTTAAAATATATTCTGTCAACTTTGAGAATTTGTTGGTTTGAAATTTATTAGCTCTATTTTTGACATCTGGCGACCGTGACAGGACAGTGATTGGGAATGGATATGGAAAGAGCTAAAATTGTCAGACCAACTTTAAGAAGGCTGGTAACGAAATTTTGTAACCAAATTAATAGCTTATTAGATGTTTCAGGTGAGATTGACAAACTGGGTGTTTCAAATAAACTCGACATTCTAAATAAGAGATTTGATGAGTTGCATGAAGCGGATAAGGCGATATTGGAAGGCTTGATATCGGTGGAGAATAAAACTCAAGAGGAAATAGACAAGATTTTAGAGTCCGAGTTTACGGTAACTGAGGAGTGTATGGTACAGTATAATAGTGTATTACATAAGATAAGGGCCTTAGAGATAGATGAAAGAAAATCTAGTAGTAGTCAATCTGAACGGGAAGGGAAAAGAGTTACAAATGTTAAACTTCCTAAGATGGAATTGAAACAATTTAATGGGAATATTTTAGAATGGTTACCTTTTTGGGCACAGTTTGAAAAAATAGACAGGGATGATTCACTGGAAAATGCAGACAATATCTTATACAATGTATGGTCGAGAAGTCTAAACCTAGGGAAATTGTGGAGAGTTTTCCAGCTACGGGAGAAAATTATGTCAAGGCGATTGAGGCTCTAAGGGCAAGGTATGGTAACAATGACTTATTAGTTGAGGTTTATATAAGGGAGCTCTTAAAATTAATTTTGCAAAACACTGGTAATGAACACTAGACGCGTAATTTAGCATCTTTATATGATAAATTGGAATGCCAAATTAGATCATTAGAAACATTAGGCGTTGCCAGGGGGAGCTGTGCTACTATTTTGATGCCAATGATTTTGTCCGCCATTCCTACGGAGGTTTAAGGTTTGGCAGCGTAGGACCAAAGAAAGTAGTAGGTTGGCTGAAGGGGATAGGCATAGAGTTAGGCTAGATGAACTGATGGCATTCTTGAGGGAAGAAGTTGAAAGTGAGATGCAACTAAAATTAGCTAAAGATGATTTAGGGATGGGTTCAAGTTCTAAGAAAGGTTATCTCAGGTCAGAGGATAGAGCTACAGCTGCTGCCTTACATACGGGAAGTTCTTCATTGTTTCATTGTATCTTTTGTGAGGGTGATCATAAAAGTTCCAACTGCAAATTGGTTAGAGAGATGAGAGTTGAACAGCGTAGGGAAATGGTTCAAAGGAAAAGAGCGTGCTATTTATGTTTGAAATTGAATCATCCAGCCTCTAGGTGTAGGGAGCGAAAAAATTGTAGCACATGTATGAGAAGGCACCATACTTTGTTATGCGAAGCGAATCCCGAGGAGCGAGATTCAAACAAAACCGAAATAATAAAAACTAGTGAATAGCTCGAGAGCCTAGAAAATCGGGGTGAAAGGATACTTCTCCAAACGCTAATGGTAACAGTCCATGGGTCGGGTGTATCAAGAAATGTTAGAGCCATAGTTGATACGGGTTCTCAGAGGAGTCACATATTGACTGAATTAGCTCTAGCGATGGGATATAAGGCCATTAAAAGGGAAAGAATCCAATAGTCATTATTTGGTGGGGAAAGCACAAAGGTGCAAACGCATGATCAGTATAGGATCTATTTATCTGATGCTAACCATAGTTAATCCTGTAACTTTCTTGCGTCCGAGCAAAACGCCATATGTGGTGATATTGCCCCTTTAAAACTCGGTTCTTGGGTGGAGGAGTTAGGTAGGGAAAACATAACCTTAACCGATTTCGAAAATGGGCCAATTGAGATTTTAATTGGAGCAGATGTTGCGGGGAAGCTTTTTACAGGCAAAAAACATGGGTTAAAAAATGGATTAGTCGCAATGGAAACAAAGTTGGGTTGGACTTTGATGGGTCGTGTGCCTGGGGAGGAATGCTTAGGCAAGCAAACAACGTCTATGTTTGTGAAGGAGGCTTCAATCCAGGACTTGTGGTCATTAGATTCCTTGGGCATTACAGAGCCAAGTGAGAAAAAGAAGTCTGAGGAATTGAATGAGGAGGCGTATCAGCATTTCCTTAATAATGTTTCTATATCTTACGATCGTTATGTAGTAAGTTTACCTTGGATAGAAGATCATCCTCCTTTACCTAACTACTATGAGCTAGCCGAGCGTAGATTGGTGTCATTAAATAAATGGCTAGGTCGTGAAAATTATCGTGCACAATACCAAGCTGTATTTGACGAATGGTTGGATGAAGGCATTATCGAGAAAGTCCCTGAAAATGAGATGAACAAGGCATGCCATTATTTGCCGCACCGTCCAGTTATCAAATCAAGTAGTACCACTAAGGTAAGACCTGTGTTTGATGCTTCTGCACGAGAAGGTAAGCATCCAAGCTTGAACGATTGCGTAGTTAAAGGGCCTAATTTAGTCGAAAGAATATCTTTTGTTTTAGCTAATTTCAGAGTTGGAAGGGTGGGAGTTATTGCAGACATAAAAAAGGCTTTTTTGCAGATTGGTTTGAAGCGAGAAGATTGAGATTTCTTGAGATTTCTGTGGATTGATGCGGACTCAGGCGAAACAATACATTTTAGGCACTGCCGGGTTGTTTTTGGAGTAGCGTGCAGCATGTTCCTTTTAGCAGCTGTGATACGTACGCATCTGGAATCCGTATATGAGGTGGAAAAGGACAGAGATTTGTTGAAATTATCTCGTTCCTTCTATGTTGATAATTGTGTTTCTAGTTTTAATTCACAGGAGGAGGCTATCAAATTTAAATCAAAGGCTGTTATAGTCATGAGAATAAGAGGGTTTGATTTGAGAGGTTGGGAGCAAAGTGGTGAGGATGAAGTAACGAATGTTTTGGGGCTATTGTGGAATAAATTCAACGATACTTTGTCCATCAATTTAGTTAATTTAGGATCAATGCTGAAAGACCTCACTAGGATAACAAAGAGGAGAATTCTCTCTATAACTCATCTGCTGTTTGATCCATTGGGTATACCTTGTTGTGTTTCTCTGCTACCAAAGATTCTATTGCAAAGGATTTGGTTTTTAAAATTAAGGTGGGACCAGGAAGTTCCTGATGATATTGCCATATCTTTTAGGAAGTGGTTGAAAACTCTTGCTTGCATTTCCGAAATTCAGATACCACGTTGGATAGGTATAGAAGATGATGGACAACAGTCGATAACTTTACATGTATTTTGTGATGCTAGTAAATCTGGGTATGCAGCAGCTATTTTCATGAGAATCGAAAATAAAACAGGGGTCATAGTGAGATTGTTGCAGGCAAAAGCTAGAGTAGCACCCGTGGGTATTAATAAACCCAAAATGTCCATACCCCGTTTAGAACTGTTAGCAGCTAGCATAGGAGTGCGATTGCAGCAAACGGTGAAGGCAGATCTAGGTATAGTAGCTGTTCCAACAACATTTTGGAGTGATTCTACTACAGTGCTGGCATGGATTGAAAGAGAGGATAATTGGGACACCTTTGTAAATAATAGGGTCAAAGAAATCAGAAGCTTAATGGAGGAAGATAGTTGTTGGAGATATGTACCTGGAGAGAGAACCCAGCAGATTTGCCGTCGAGAGGTTGCAATGCGAAGAAACTGTTGGAATCGAGATGGTGGGAGGGGCCTTTGTTGCTCAGACAAACGATGGAAAATTGGCCAGAGGCTGCAACAATTTATGACGAAAAAGAAATAGAAGGGGAGAGAAGAAAAAGAATTGTTGCAATGCCAGCGGTTGAGGAGAATTATCAAGATTGGTATTACGGTTATTTCTCTAAGTTCAATAAAATAGTAAGAATGATAGCGTGGACAAAAAGATTTATCTACAACTGTCGGAAGGATGCAGAAAAGAGGCAGGGTGAACTCAACTTAGAAGAAATTTTGTGTGCCTCTGGAGGATAGTCCAGCGAGAAAGTTTTTTGGGAGTCAGTCGGCAGAATATTAAGTGCCTTTCCCTTATGAAGACAGCGATGGTTTGTTGAGGGTTCGGACAGCTGTATCACAAGGAGCGGACGAAGAAGATTATAGACATCCAGTTTTAATTCCTGGAAATCACCCTGTGGTTGAAAGGTTGATATTTTGTAGGCATAAAGATTTGTTTCATGTTGGAACCCAAGTATTACTTTGTAATTTAAGGGAAAGATATTGGGTGGTTGGTGGTCGAAGAAGTGTGAAGAAAGTAATTAGCCGGTGTGTTGTATGTATGAGATATGATGGTAAGATAAACCAGGTAGAAAGTCCTCCGTTGATGATTAACAGGCTTAAAGGAGCTGAGGCTTTTGAAGTGACTGGAGTTGATCTAGCTGGACCGTCATTCTTAAAAGACGGTTCCTAGATATGGATTTGTCTCTACACTTGTGCTATTTACCGCGCATTTCATGTCGAATTAGTATCTTCAATGAAAACTAATTGCTTTCTTCAGAGTTTAAGGAGATTCATCGCACGAAGGGGAAGGCCGAAGATAATTTACAGCGACAATGGGCGTAATTTTGTTGGGGCAGCGAATCTTTTTAAGAGCTTGGATTGGAAGAAGAGAGAGCAATACAGTACTACGCAACAAATGCAATGGATTTTCAATCCGCCATCGGCTGCCTGGTGGGGTGGTTGGTGGGAGAGGATTATAGGACTGTTGAAGAAATTGCTAAGGAAAGTTTTGGGAAAGGCGAATCTCAATTATGAAGAACTGAGCACGGTTATGTGTGATTGTGAAGCAGTTTTGAATGCCAGGCCATTGACTTACATCCAGAAAGTCCCAAAGATCTCGTACCTTTAACTCCAGCTATGTTCTTACATGGTTTGCGAGATAACGGAGTTCCTGATTGTGATGCTGTTGGGGCCGACGCTTTGAACAGAAAAGAAAGATATCGACGAGCCCTGAGCAAACAGTTGAGAAGGAGATTTCGCCTTGAATACCTAGGCCTGCTGACTCGTCCATATAAAGGGAGAAAAGGAGTACCTATCTCAGTTGGAGATACAGTACTTGTAGGCGGTGATGACAAGAGGCGAATAGATTGGCCATTAGCCATTGTCGAAGAGGTTTTGACAGGTAGAGATGGAGAGGCCAGATTGTTCAGGCTGTCAACAGCGAAGGGTCAGCTATTACGACCGGCGCAAAGATTGTTTCCTTTAGAAGTGAAATCTGGAGACAATGAGTTTTTAACAAACGGGTCTAGCAAAACGGCAGAACCGGGGTCATCTGCCGAGCCTACCCAGAAAGAAGACTTGGTCGAGATTTTTAGGACTACTCGAAGTAGACGAGCAGTGAAGATACCGAATTGCTTCATCTCTTGAAGCATTATTTCGAGTTTGGTGTAAGTCAGCAAGCGTTTTCTCTTTTGCTGACTTAGGTGGGAGGATGTGAGAAAAATACTTAATATTCGCAAATTAAGAAGAGAAAGATTTGTTCGGCATAGGCCATATGTTTTGAACATACGTTCTATTAATTGTACATTCAGTATTATTGGAATTGTTAAACTGTTAAAATATATTCTGTCAACTTTGAGATTTTGTTGGTTTGAAATTTATTAGCTCTATTTTTGACAGTAATAGTAATAAGACCGATATGGACCTACGGAATCGAGCTTTGTGGCTCTACTAAACTATCAAATTACTCTCGAATCCAATCTTTGCAATCCAAAATCCTTCGTAAAATTCTGAACGCTCCTTATTTCGTCACAAATAAACTCATCCATAAAGACCTTTATATTCCATATATCGCCGATTTAGCCCGATCAAGATCTCAGTCTTTTCTTAATAAACTCCCGACCCACACGAATCTTCTAGTTTCCAGCAAGGCTGCCTCCTCTATTCCAGACAATCCTCCTTGGCGTCTGAAAAGAAGATGGTTTAGGGATCTTCTATGTTAAGTGTACTAGTTTAGTTCTGCCAATGGGTAGCTTCTCATCATGCTATTTCTTAACATTTCCTTTTCTTATTATTAGCTCATTTACTAGTTGTATTTTTGTAAATACAGTTGTAAATTTTAATAAAAAGTGATTATACCTGGTGCCGTGTGGACGTTGGCTGTTTGAGCTCCCGGGGATTAAGCATCAAGTATCGACCGATAAGTAAAACTTAATTATTACTATGTATATATATAGTTTTTCTCTTATTTTCTTGTTTTATTAAATATATTTTGTTCCATTTATATTACAAGTAACCATTATTTTGTTTTATTTTATTTCTGGTCTATTTTATTGCTTAAAATGGAAAATTCTCCCACTTAAAACGGAAAAAGGCAGAATTAAAGGTAATGGGAAAGAATGATTCCATACAAAATAATTGCATAAAGTTTTTAATAATAAAAATGTTGTGCACTGAACAATTATCCTTAATTAAACTTTCCTGTCACAACAGAGCCACATGGCAAATTAAATTTAAGCCCGCATTTAAATTACTGCTCAATAGATGAAAATAATGATTAATTAAAATCAAAAAATGTATTAGATGTTAAAAGATTGACCTATTTGAGAATTAATGAGAAGATAAAAAGCTATAATTACTCTCTGTCAAAAAGATTGTGGAATCTGGTATGAAAGTCATATTTGAAGATAACAAAGCAAAGATAGTTGGCAGAAAAGTCTCTTTGGAAGGTTCCATGCTAGGTAAACTGTATATTTTGGAAATGTATATATATTCGTCCCAGTGAACATTGTAATGTAGCTTCTTCGAATATTTGGCACAGAGAGCCTTTGCCTGAGCCTGGAGAGAGAGCCTCAAGAAAATGGGATTACCTTCTTCAAAGGAAATATGCGTCAAAACGTGTGGGTGAAATGTTACACACTGACATTGGATGCCCTGTGTCTAACCCCACAAAGAATGGGGAAAAATATTTCCAGACCATAATAGACGATTTCTCCCATTTTTGCGTTGTATATTTGCTGAAGTCGAAGGACGAAGCAGCGACAAATTTAATTAACTACATAAAACAGTTGAATTCGAAGTTTAGAGCCGTCTGTAGAATTAGGTGTGATAACGGTGGAGAGTTCAGGACTTATAAACTGAAGGAATTTTGTCAAGATAAGGGTATTCAGATTCAGTTTACTGCTCCCTATTCTAGTCAGATGAACGGTGTGGGAACTTGAGAAGTTGGATTTGGATAAGTTAAAGGTCAATGGAACCAAGGCTTGGATGTTGAAATTACCGAAGAGAGACAAGGTGGAGCCCCGAGCTAAGCCTACAATTTTTGTTGGGTATGGTCCTAATGGAAACCGTTTATGGGATCCAGTGGATAACACAATTCACATATCTCGAGATTTAACATTCGACGAGACGAATATAAAATTTCTTAAATCCGAAGATCAAGGTCAAGAAACATCGAAGAAGATTGTATATGAAGAGACAGAAGAGGAAGCTTCAACAAAGAAGAAATGTACTGGAGTTCCAGAGGATGCAACTACCGAAAATGAAAACTTGCCCGAAAGTGATATTGATGAAGAACCGTTTATCGGCTTTGATGATAATGCTGAAAAGAAAAAGAAAAATTTGCAGAGTCGGTCTAGGCGAGAGGTCAAGAGGCCCAAGTCCCTAAATGATTATGAGCTTTACGAAGCTGTTACATGGGAAACTTGGATCATCTAGAAGATGGTGTAATGCAAAACACCTTTTCTGAAAGAATTCCCAAAAGCTATGAAGAAGCGGTGGAAAAGGTTGGTCTGAAGCCATCAATGAGGAGTTAAACTCATTAAAAGAAAATAATACGTGGGATATTGTGGAAGCTCCAGCCAATGTTGAACTTGTGGGCAGTAAATGGGCGTTTTGTGAAAAAGAAATTGACAGGAAAATTAAAAGGAAGGCCCGACTTGTGGCGCGTTGTTTTCGACAAAATAAATTAGCTGAAGAAGTCTACTCTCCTGTAGCAAAGATGACCACAATTCGAACATTCCTAACTATCGTAGTTAGTAGTAGAAACGACGGATTGTGCAATTGTGAACTAGGTCACGCCGTCTGGCAGGGCGAGGGGGGTGTGTAACTAGGGTGAGGGGGGACGGTTGATTGCACAATCCGGCAACGTCGCATGGAATGTGTGAGATGTGGCAACATCGCTTTGTTTACATCGTGCTGTAGCAGAGCAATATGTGACCTTGAGGGTCATTGACCGACCTTGTGAGGGCGAGGGGGGTGTTGTTCTAGGGGGGGGGTTTGTTTGTTTACATTTAACCGGGTTGACCCAGTTCACAACCCGGTCAGATGTGTGTAGGTGCATGCGGTTTATTGGCCCTTTGTTTACATTATGCCTGTGACGTCATCCTGTGAGTGGGAGTTTTGTTTGTTTACATTTAACCGGTTTGACCCCACGGCTAGGTGTGTGTAGGTGCATGCGGTTCATTGACCCTTTGTTTACATTATGCCTGTGACGTCATCCTCTGAGTGGGAGTTTAGTTTGTTATTGGGTTGACCTAGTGCACAACCCCGGCCAGGTGTAATGCATAGCTGCATGACTCAGCTGTTTCATTCAACGAAGCAATGATGTTGGAGGAATAACTCCACTCTTATATAGCCCGCTTGCAGAGGCGGGGGGAGAGAGTCGCAGTCAGCAGATGCCTTGAGCGGTCGACGGGTCTGTTATCTGTTTAAAAGGGGGGCAAATATCAGCCACGCTGATTATAAACAAGACGACAAAGAACCATTCATCCGCTTATCGATGGTCAGTCAGCGTTTTGTAAGCCCAGTCAGTGCGAGCTCTGCACTATGATAATCGAGGAGTTAAGACGATATCATTCATTCGCTTATCGATGGTCAGTTAGCGTTTTGTAAGCCGCCCAGACTTTATTTTATCAATTTCAGCAGATGAATCGCTATCAATTTGGAAGGATGCCGGCCGACTATTTTATCAATGTCCAGTCAGCAGATGTATCGCACTACGTGTTATCAGACATGAAAGAGCGGTTTCTCTGGGAATCGCTGCAGATGCATTTCTTACTGCAGCAGGAGAGAGAAGACAATATCATTCATTTGCTTATCGATGGTCAGTCAGCGTTTTGTAAGCCGCCCAGACTTTATTTTATCAATGTCAGCAGATGAATCGCTATCAATTTGGAAGGATGCCGTGCCGACTATTTTATCAATGTCCAGTCAGCAGATGTATCGCACTACGTGTTATCAGACATGAAAGAGCGGTTTCTCTGGGAATCGCTGCAGATGCATTTCTTACTGCAGCAGGAGAGAGAAGACGATATCATTCATTCGCTTATCTGTGTTTTCTATTTGAAAGGATGCCGCACCGACTATTTTTATCAATGTCCAGTCAGCGGATGTATCGCACTACGTGGTATCAGACATGAAAGAGCGGGTTCTCTGGGAATCGTTGCAGATGCATTTCTTACTGCCGGTCTGTCGGCATCTGTCGGACAAGGCGATAAAGAACTATTTATTCATAGCGCTCAGTCAGCACTACTGCGCATATATACCCCAGCTTCACACGTGACGACAGCCATTGATTGCCCTACACCTACATTGAGGATATAAGGAGCTCGACTTTCCTAAAGGTGACCATTTTAACTATTTTTGAGCTAATACTTGCATAAAGATAATAAAAATTGTTAATTTTTGTAAATATTACAGATGTCTTTAATTGAAAAATTGAACAGGTCTACAATCTATAAGACAATTGGTGAGCTCGAGAAAGGAGAAATTTATAAGATTTTAGAGCTGGCTCTCAAATCAACGGAGTATGGAGAAGCGTTACAAGCCATCATAGAGGGCGTAAACGGAGAAAAATATCGGACATTTTTACCAAAAAGATACCAAGAATGCTTTTCTGGAAAAGACATCGAACAATATGATGGTGAGTTTTTTATTTCTTTTAAAATAGCAATAATAAAAAAGTGTAATATTTAACTGAAATGATATGCTTGATTTTAGGATCATTGAGCATGGTATATGAAGGAAAGGAGAAACAAGCTTACAAAATTAGGTTTATGTAATCGAACTGAATGATGGCCGAAGGAAAAGGTATTGATGTTATATTATGTTCAAAATGTGGGTTGTTAATATTAAATTCGAGCGCACACAGATGTAAATGGAAATTTTATACATGCTTAGATTGCAATCGTGAATTTAAATCAAAATTTAGCTGCGAACGTCATAAAAAATTCGCATGTAAAGAAAAACGTGTCAGTTCCCCTCAAGCATTTGCTGATATAGGTAGCCAATTATCAATGGAAAACTCCCCAACACCTGCTGTTTCATCTTCGAAGCAATCACATTTACCATTTTAAAAAATAATACATTCGCTAATACCATCTTCATCGGGGTCTAATATTGCAGAATTAGGAATTAGCTCACCTAAGAAACATAAATTCTATAGTAAGGAACAACTTGAAATTTTAGCTACGATTGAACCAGGTATTAAAAAATCAGCATTTGGTAATAAAGTGATAGATTTTTATATTGAAAATCGTGATTTCAATGCATTTCCGAAAGACTTTCTGGAGTCAAAAAGAGAAAAAATTATTAATATGTTAAAATTTTACTTAGAACTATGGAACATAAAAAAAAAAAAAAAAAACCTGTACCACTACCACCCTACAACTGATTTGTACAAATATATTAATAACTCATATGAAAACATAGTTTCGGAATTAGATTCTTTGAAACTAAAGATTCTGGCTGGACATTTGTATCGTGTAATTATCTTTGTTTGCATCTAACTAAACATAAACCTCTTGATGGAAAACAATTTATGGACTTGCCGAAAGCGATAGCAAACAAACATGCTGTTATTAACGTAAAAAACTTAAACAACGATTGTTTTCGATTCGCAATATTAAGTAAAATTATTGGTTTGAACGATCCTAAGTCCTATGAATATTTAGAAAATAATTACAATTTTGATTATATTTCATATCCCACTTCCTTTAAAGACATTAAAATATTCGGGGATGTAAACAATGTTTTAATCAATGTGTATGGTTTAGATGAAAAAAACAAGGTATTTCCTTTGAGAATAAGCAAAAAAGAAACCTTTAAAGAAAGATTTGACCTTTTATTTCTTCAAAATGAAAGAGACTCCCATTATTGTTATATTACCAATTTAAGCGGGCAATCTGCTAAAGAATTTTGTCACAGGTGTTTAACATCTATTTCCTGGAGATACAAAACAAAAAACGGAAAAAACGCGTAAGAACGATTAAAGGAACATTTATTATTTTGCGGTGCCGGTTAGGACCGGTTAGGACAGATTTCCCACGCGATGATAAAATAAAATTTAAAAAGTTTCAGTATACACAGAGAATCAAAATTGTAGCATATGCTGATTTTGAATGTTATTTAGAAAAGATCGAGGGCCCTTGTGAAAATCCGTCAATTTCTTGGACGAAATCTGTGCAAAATCATAAAATCTTTTGTGCATCACTTATGGTTAAAGCAGATATTCCTCTATTACATCTTCAACCTTCAGTCTATACTGGTGCTAACTGCATGTTTTTGTTTATGGAGGCTCTTCATGAATTGGCAAAGAAGGTTGATGAAATATATTGCAAAATCGAACCCATGGCTCAAATGACTGAGCAAGAAATGTTGTATTATGAAACAACGAATAAGTGCGTTATCTGTCAAAAAACATTAAATAAAGACCAGAAAGTACGGCATCATGATCATGTAACATCTAAATTTATTGGTGCAGCTCATTCAAACTGCAACTTACAAGCAAAAACACCTGATTTTATACCAGTAATTATGCACAATTTACAGGGTTACGATTCACACTTTATTGTACCTTTTTTAGCTAATCATGAAGGTGATGTTACTGTTATTCCGAGTAATTCGGAAAAGTACATCAGTTTTACAAAAACATTCAAAGATTGTAAAACTAAAATAAAATTCGGTAGAAAATAGTCCGGGGAGGCGGTCAATAAAATACAAAATAGTATAAAACTATTTTATTGTTGCCGACGTTTCGACCCAACTATGCAGGTCTTCGTCAGGGCTAAATAAACAAGACACAGACAACAACATGAGTAATTAGGACAAAGAATATGAACTGAATATATGAATATAAAAATATGAAAAAAAACAAAAACAAAAAAAACTAAGAATATGTACTGACTATATAAGATATAAGTAACTGTGAACTATAAGGTTAAGCATATGATTTATATATACATGGTGTAATATGGTTATTGACTATGGTATTGTTAACACTGATGCAGTTGATACTGATAATATAGGTGGTGTGATAAGATGGGGTAAGGCGCATAGTAGTGGATAAGTTATGAGAGTGGTGTACTATGGGTAGATATGGTGGCAAAATAGGGCAGAGTAGAAGAGGGATTAATATGTGATGGAATATAAATATAGTAGATGGATGAGCTTACCTTATGACAGGGATGGATGTCACAGCCAAAGTGAGGGCTGACAGGGTCGTAGCTAGGTAAGATTTGTAGGAGTGGGGGTGTCAGCAAAAAGGTGTGGGCCGCAAGGAGGGTTAGGATTTGTTTACTTAAACTAACTTTACACAAATACATAGCATTGGTTACAAGAATAAATAGTGTCATATTTAACAGCATAACAAAATTGAGAAAACTTATAACTAGCTGACTATATATGTATGTAATTAATATTATGTGAAAACATTAAAATTAGATTAAACAGAAATTTAAAATAAAGAATTACATTACTGTTGTTATAAATAGGCTATTTCTGTATTAGATAGGAACATATTAATTATCTGTGTAGCCTTAAGTGTTAGAAATTGTACAATTGTGGAACTTGACATATTTTTATAGGTTCGGTACAAATAATAAATGTTGTTTCATATAATAATATGTTCATTCTATTAAATGAATAGTAGTAGATGTGGTCTATTGTATGAATTAATCTGGTTCTATTGCATAAAATGGGTATATAATATGAATGGGTGGATATGTTAAGTGAGGAGTGAGAATGGGGAGGTTATACAACAAGTATTGAAAATAATTTATATGTTTATGTAATATATACGTGTTATGTGTCAAGAAATGGTGGCGGGGAAGGAAATTTTGTAAATAGAATAGGAGCTACTGGGAGGGCGGTAGTGTGAAGGTGGTGACGGAGGGATATTATAGGTTATTGTTGTTTGATAAGGTTTAAAATGTGTCTGTAAGTAAGTGATATACAATGCTTGTCTATCTTGTGGTTGACAGGGTTGGGTTCGAGATGGATGTATATGGATTCGGATATGAGTCTTTTTTCATGGTTAGGAACTGTAGCGAGGATAGAGGTTTTATCAAAATCGAAAGAGTGGTTAAGGCTTAAGGCGTGTTCTGAGAGTTTGGACGCGGAAAGGTTACGGGACGTTATGGAGTATTTATGTTGGGAAATGCGAGTTTTAAGGTGGTTTTTGGTTTCTCCGATATAGGCTGAATTACAATTGGTGGTTGAACATGGGACCCGGTAAACAATATTGGATTGGTATTGTATAGGAATGGGATCTTTAAGTTTTGG